>CM046874.1:547325590-548538640 GCA_025667525.1 Glebionis coronaria
AAAAGGGTATCATGATGAATATGACTAGCTCATAGATTCATCTTTATCAAAACACTAGTGAGTGAGTGATCTTCTCATTGGACAAGGTAAAGGAGGGGATCAAGAGGATAATCATATGTAAACATCCTTAACAATTTAAGTGATCATTTACTAATGATTATGCTATAGAAAATAGAAAGAGGGCTGAGAAAAACGTCCAAGAGGCTTACTGGAAAATGAGATTTGACCCACTATTTAAAGGAGACAAAGTATAACGGATCTATAACGGCTAACTGTGCGCGGTACCTTATCTCACCCCGCGGTTCCATATCGCTAAGGAACCGCGTAGGTACTTAAGGTACCGCCACTAGACTACGCTCCGTTTTTTGTCTTTTAGTGGGGTGGGAACATCTGAGGTATTTGAAACCTTCAAAGGATATTCTAACAGCATTTGGAATATGCTATTTTCAAATTTTCATTTTCCATTTTAATAAAACATTTTCTAAAAAAGAAAGTTTATTAAAAAGTCTTTTGTCATATTAACAAAAGTGAGTTTTAAAGATAATCATTTTGATGATCACTAAGTATGATTAAGAAAGGTTAGTGATATGATTATTACCTTGATGATAGTGTTAGTTAAATAATTCATTTTGTGTTTTATACTAAATGTGTTGTATGGTTTGTTGTGATCAAAACTAAGAAAGATTAGTTAACACTAATAATGTTTTTAGGCATCACTTGCATTAACACATAGCTTTATAAAAGACCATTCTTCCAGCAACAGAAGCATATAATGTTCTTTCTTCTCATGATTTTCTTTAAGCCTAGTGATATCCTTCTGATGCTTTAGAGTCATGAAACTACTTAATACGTGAATTTAATGGGTTTATTGTATATCCATTCTCTATAGTCTTCCAAAAATTTAGCCACAAGAGGCATACCTGAGTCCAATTGACTGAACATCCCTTAAATTTCCTTTTCTGTGATTTGTGATTCATCAACAACTTCCTCCTCCTCCTCCTCATCATCATCATCGTCATCATCAAAGGACCAGCTGATATTTAACTCTGATTCAACAACCTGTTCTTGAAAACCAATACTAACACTAGGATTAATCTATTCACTGCCAACATTAACATTAACATTAATCTTATAACTGTCAGCATTAAAAAATTTCATTACCAGCACTAGCCTCCCTTCAAACCAATATTATCCCCTGTTTATTTGTAGATTTTAAACCTAATAATTTCTCAGCTAAATCCAACATCCCCTCTTCCTCCACATCCTTATCAGTCATCTCTACCTCCAATTCCCCCTTGATTGATGAGGAGGTCATTAAAGGCAGACTGAAGAGAAAAACCATCTGAGAATGTCACATGAACATTGTTTCTTGTTTGTTCTTCTTGAAGCATGTGAACACTTCTTCTTAAAGAAATTAACTCCTGAGCATGAGCAGCAAGAACACTAGCTTGATCATCCCTAGCCTTCTCCAATGAAGAAACCTTAGTACAAAATTTGGAAACCATCAATCCAAGTTGTGACAATTTATCCTCATCACCACCAAGAGAAGTAACCCTTGTTGGTGAATCATTGGATCTGGTGGAGGTCTTGTGAATAGTCCTCATCCCCTATGCTACATCAACCACAATAGGAGTAGCCTAACCGGTTTTACTAGGCTCACCAGCACTAGCAATCTCATCTGCTACATGGAAAAAAATGCCTCAAGCTGATAAACTCGAGGTGATGTGGGTTGGGACACACCTGGGCTTGTTGTTCCTTCATCAACACCATCTTGAAGCATAGAAGCTATTAATAGAACCACCACACCAGTCCACTTTTCTGTGCTCCTCCTAATTTGTCCAAAAACCCTATTTGTCAAAGTTGGAACTTTGTACTCCCTTTGATGATTACCCAAAGTATGTCCTAGACCATTGATAATTGACATGAGAAACCTTGGATACATTAAAAACTTGTGGGAACTTAACCAAAATTCAATGGCTTAAATTGAAAGTTCTTTGAGTAGATAGACAAACCAAAGCGGTTGCAAGATCGTTACCAAAGTGATCCCAATATGAATTCTTCTGACTCATACAATTTATAAGACAATGAATCAAAAATCTCCATTATGGTGAGTGTTCCCCTTTATAATAGGTGAATGGCCTATCTCCCACATAGCCAAGTGCCTCCATTCCATCCAAGATCTCAATATTCAGCAATGTAAAAACTCATCTACATCATTCAGCTTTAAATGTTCTCTAACATGAGCTTCTGTAATGTACAAGTATTCCTTGTTGACAGCGACTTTAATCACTTATTCCCCATCAACTTCTTCCACAACAGCAGTACCTCAAAATTGATAAATATCAGTTTTAAGTACCTTCAGGTGAATTGTAAGAGCATAAGACATAAGGCTGTTGTTTAGGAAGTCAAGAATCTCAAAGAACGACTCTTGACTAACATCCTTTTGTAGATATGCAACTTGGTTATGCTTCTCACAGAATGACAGAGTCAACATGATTATTTATAAGGATGAAAAAGATGAAAATCGACAAAGTTGTTTGGGTTGAGTTTGTAAAGGTAAAAGTAAGATTATAGGAAACAGAATTGGTTTATATAAGTGAGGTGAAAGATTTTGATTGGACCGAGAGATTCAAGTTGCTAAATTATATGGTAAGTCTAGGTAATTATGAAATCTTTGAAAAGAATAAGTAAATATCTTCCAAAAGACTGCCTAGGGTTGAAGTAATTAGCATAAAATCACTCAACTTTAACTTTATAAACTTCCTTCCAAACTAGAATTAACAGACACCCACAAAACTAATTTACACTACCAGTATTAGAGCTAATGCTACCAGCATAAATACTCAAACCAATATTATTTTTTTTCTGTTCCAAAAAACAAAACCCAAACCACTATCCAAAAACAGTAACATGTACATAAATGATTACATAACAATATATAACATTTTTCTAACACAAACACTAGTAGGAACTCACACATAAAAAGAGATGAGATAACTTCAAAATCTAAACAAGTTGTTAAAGTACTCAATGCTCACTCAAACATATGAGATAGACATTGAATCCTATATGGTTCCTTGTTCATAAATTTCCATTAAAACAAGATCTTACATGTGTGGTCAACCAGAATCCTACTAAACACTTTACACTTGTAGGTTACTTTAACCTCTAGTTTGTGATAACCATTTTCAGTACAAGAATACTGCATGTGATTAGATAGACTTGTATAACAAGTCTTCTTGACATGATTCCAGCATAAAGTTGTTCTCTATGACACATCATGAATGAGATATCAAAGAGTGAGTCATCTAGAAAGGACCAAATAACTAAGAGTAACCAGCATCCCACAAGTAATATACAACATGCAAATTCCTTTATGCTCCTTTTCTCATCCTGCAAATGTTAGTCTAAAACCAAGAAAATATGTGCCCAAAACATTTTCCTTTTATATTTGAAAAACATGACTAACAACATTAAGAATTTACCTACCAGGATTAAAACTTTACACTAACAGAATTAATGTACAAAAAAGTTTTACAAAACAATTTATTCTTTTCTTTAAAAGAATTTTTTATGAGAACCCACCACACATCAGGATCTTATTTAGTTGGTTCAACAAACTTGTATGTCTTATAATACTTTCCTCCTTCTAAATCATTGAATCCATAAGTTATAGTACCTTTTGAACAATCTTAAGTTTTGTACTCATTTGTTTGATCATAAACTATTTTCTTAATAGCTTCAACCTTTTTAAACATTCTGGTTACATACTCATTTTCTTCTTCAGCATTACTGTCAGTACTAGCTTTGGACTGATCTTTTACCACAGAGTTGATAGATGCACATGCTGGTTAAACCTTTTTTGGTCTCCAAACCATGTTCTTGGGAGTTAGACCACTGTGAAACCTGTTTACATCTTGTCTTACATTCTCCATGTGCTTAGATGCACTCTTGGACATTCCAGTGTTTACAGATTTGTTCTTTTAATTGAGATTTTGTTATCTTAAAGCTGTTTTTTTAGGGGGTACTTTAGAATGTGGTTGTGCAACAAAAGGTTTTTGTTTGTGGTTACCATAGTGTGGCCTTTTGTTGACAGATTTAACAAACCTTGGGCTATTACTACTAGTATACGACCTTGGGTGACCAGAATTAATAGAGTTGCTAGAATTTAATGTTCTACATAAATTAACTAGTGAAGATCTATCATAATTAAAATGACTAGCATTATTAATTGGTTTAAGACCATCACTGAGCAGTACTAACCTAGGGATCATTCTTGTATTGGGCTTGTAATTCTTTTTGGGAACCTTGTTCTTATTCTTCTCTCCCCTCATGTTGTTCCTCTTTCAATGTGCTTGCAAATAATCAAAACTACCACATATATAGCAAGATCTATTTCCATTTTTATGAATCTGTTGGTTGTTTCTGTTCCTTTGATTTCCCCTAGGTATGTTAGTCCTATACATTTTAGCATACTTGACAGGTTTCTTAATAGATTGGTATTTAGGGTCATTAGGTTTCAATTCACCAACTTTCTTAAAAATAATTTTCTTTTCTAACTTAACATTAGTTTGAGAGTTTGTGCTCTCCGAACTACATGGTTTAGAGATCAACTCCTCAGTCTGACTACCAATATTAATACTAGTAGATGGTTTAACATGTGGAGTGTCAACACAAGCTTCACTAGAAGAGGTAACACCTTCTTTTTTAGATTTAGTATGAACAAACTCTGGTTTCTTCTTCTTTTGAAACTCAGGTAACCTAGTATATGACATATATGGCATAGCATGAGAATATACAAGAGGGGGCTCAACAACATGATAATCATTATTGTATCCTAGTCCCTACCTGTATTTATCAGGGACCTGACTATCAATAATTTTTTCCATGCTTTTAGTGGTATTACTAAGACTTTTTAATTTTAATTCATTCTCAAGCTTAAGAATTTCACAAGCCTCAAGTTTTAAATTAAGATCAGCAATTTCACGTGTTTGAGCAGCTATTTCTCTTTTTAGAAGAATAATAGAATCTTTCCCCTTTTTGTTCCTTATGACAAACTATATGTTTTTACAAGACCCTAAGACCTCTTTGGTAACTAGATAAATCACGTGTAGATCTATCATAGTTTAGCTTAATATGATCATAATAAGTTTTCAGACATTAAGTAGTATAATCTTTCTTAAGAGTTACCTCAGAGTCTGAAAGTGCGATAAGTGCCATATTTGTGACATGTTCCTCTTCCCCCATGAAATCCCAGTCCATGCCAGTTCCATAAACAGCTATCAATGCCTGGGTAGAAGGCTCTTTAACAGTTACTTAACTCCTTGGAATTCTACACTCCCTAGAAAAATGTCCCTTCTTGTGACAATTATAGTATTCAACCTTTGACTTATCAAAGCTGTCTTAACACCAACATTGAGAATAACCTGTTTTCTCGTTATTCTAAGAAATTTCTTGCTCTCATATTGAGAAAAGCAAGTTGATTTTTTTATTTCCAGCTCTTTTAGATCATCATCACTTAATTGTTGCAAATCATCAACAACAATTCTCCTACATTCTCATAATTTGACAAGAAGGCATGAATGGTTCCATCACTTAATCCAGCAGCACTAGTGTTTGTTTCATCAGAATTAGGAAATGTAATACCAGCATTAAGAGATCCACTACCAGCATTAAGAGAACCTTTTGAGTTTTCTTTACTAGTTTGACTAGAACTTGATATAAATGCCAAGTTAGTATCATTAGAGACTAATACAGTTTTCTTCTTGAGTTTCTGCTCAATCACTTTGAACTAATTATACATATCATCAATATTGACTTGATCAATATCCTCTTTGTTTTCCCAAATGGATACCTCTATAGCCATTTCAGCTAGCATGTTCCTATGAAACTTTACATTTATGTTCTCCTGCTCAGCCTTTCTTCCTTGAGTGATGAGTTTGCTCACAATCCCTTAAAGTCTATTATAAATAGAATCAGGAGATTCTGATCCCTCAACATTGAAGTTCTTAGAGATTTATTTTAACAATGCTTTCTTGGCCTTCTTAGTCGATTCATTCCCACCAAACCTAAAAGAATGCATCAAACATTGATTTAGCATCTTCATATTGCTGAAAAGAAAGAATATGCTCATTTGGTATTGCTAGCATAACAATACTTCTTGCTTTCATATCATTGGACCTCTTTTTCTTCTTTTCAAGCAATATTTTTGGTGCTTTGCCATCACTTACGATAGGTTTGGTGTAACACCCCCATTTTTACCTTTACGCAGCGGAACAATGAACTGGGGTATTACTTCATATAACACAAGTCATAATGATAGAAAACAACTCAAAAGAGTGACAAAATCAACTTTCTTTATATACCATTAAAAATTCAGAGTTTTACATTATGAGGTTCCCAAAATGTAAAATAATAATTTCAATCTTGTGCCTGTTCATGCCACCTCGTGCTGCTCAATACTATCGGTCATAATTACCTGAAATATATGCTTAAATTTAACATAAAGGTTGAGTGAATTCATAGGTTTCAAATAATTTGAATACAAGATCCTTTTTCCCGAGCTACGTTATTATTCGCTCACATAAAACAATTTATTATTATTGCACTATCTCATGACCCCGAGACTAGATATTATCAGGAAAAACCCAACAAATTGCCCTTAAGTAGGAAGTTTGACGGACCATCCTAAAAAGCAAAATAAAGCATATCTGTTTAGCCTAGGTAGGAACCATCAGCTGCTAGCAAGCGCGACTTGCAAAAATAGGAGATGTAAGTCTCCAATAGTACTATTCACAATATTAGCGCTCATTAAATGATTAGCGATCCACGATTAAAAAGGGACTTAATGGCAACAAGTAAACGTAGTGTCAATAATCATATCTGAGAAGCATACCAAAAACACTTGTATTCTATTTTTTGCATATATCCCCCTCACATGTTTTTTAAATCACTTATAAAGCAATTAAAAGTGAGGCTAGGAACTCACCTTATGTCCATAGAATCCGAGCTATAACCAGATATATTTCATTCACAGATAAACAGCTTGATCATACAAACCACAACTTGGTCTCATAAAGAACAACTTGATCTCACACAAACTTGGATTAATACATTGTGTATAGTATCAAGTCTTTGATTTTTAGTTCAGTATTGTTATGTATTGGTTATATATTCTTTTATTATTATTTGGTTGTCATTCTATCACCATTTGTTCGGGCCATCATTCTTAGAAGCCATTATATAAACGTTTGAAGAGCGATGGCACTTTAAATCATAAACCCAACCACTCAGTCAGAACGTAATATCGAGATGGAACATCTTTGTACAAAGCTCCCTACTAACATGATACTTTAATTACTTCCTTATATTCATAATTAATCTTCTTTAGTTTCAAAATTAGCAAAAGTAGCCCTTTTATTTATACTTTGGTATAATTACACTTTTAACCCTTAAAGTATATAGTTTTAGTATTTTCATTTTAAACCCTCAATATTTAACCTTAGTACCTCAAACTTTACAAAATTTATTCTTATAGCTTATACTTCCATAAAATGACACTTTTGGCCCAGAATGTTAAATAGTTTCAAAAATGATAGTTTTAGTCCTTATACTTGTAAAAATCACATAACAACCTCAAAAATGAACCAAATAATCTATGATTTTAAAACAAATTTCCTAAACATGTTTATAACAACATTTCTTCAAAGTGATAGCTTTTGAAATAGAGTTTTGCTTATTATTTCATGTAAATTACAAAACTAGGGTTTTAAGACATCTTTAACTTATAACTTTCATTTAAAATGATCAAATGACTTAGTTTCTTTCATATTATCTTTCTAACATAATTTTGGCATTATAAAAAGTCTAAGAATTCATTATAACAAGATCAAAGAATAGCTAACATAGAAATTACCTAGGATGCTCCAAAATGGCTCCTAATGGCTTCATATGAACACTACTTGCTATCAAAGCTACAAGAGCTTCAATGGATACCTTCTAGAACTGGTTTCTGGTCTTGGCACATGTCCTAGGATATATATAGAAGTGTAAATGGAGAATGGGTAGGAGGTAAAAGAGAAACGGGGTGCAAGTTCTTATGAATGCATTTCGCCCCTATTTATACTTTTTCCAACCCTTAGGCTCCAAGGTAAAGGGGTAAACGTGTAATTATATGTATCTTAGTGACCAAGGGTGCCTAGAAGAGATCTATTCAAGTTCCTAGGGTCTAGGAAGAAAATATCTTGGTCTTATGGCTAAGAATAACTCACGGCAACAATGGATAAGTTTGTTGATGTGTAGCACACAAGTAAGTGATGAACCTACTTGTAAAGGCTTGTAAAATATCTTAAAACATGTGAAATATCTGATTTTCAAACTTAGAATGGGTAGGAATGGTTTGAAATAGGTTTTTGGAGGGAAAACATAAAACCGGGTCTAAATTAGGGCTTGTAACTTGTAACTTTGTGATTTTGTGATTAAGGGTTTAGGAATGTGAATAGTGATGGATTAGGGTTTAATTAGGGTATATAAATTGTAATTAAGAAGTTTGGGTCTTTGGTTTGAATTTTAACAAAGGTTTGAAGTGAAAATGGGAAGAAAACTTAGGCGGGTTAGGGTTTCTAATGATTTGTGGTTAAGTCTTAATAAAAGTGATTATCCTTCAATTAGCTACTGATGTAAACTCGTTTTATACATCCTACATTTTCCTTGATGTGTTCATGAAGTCCCTACATTGGTTTTATTAAGTTATTCTAAGTAAACATGTCTAACGGGTGAAAATACTCATTTTGACCTAATTTACAAGCTATGCATTGAAATCTTGTACCTTGTGCATTAGGAAATTTGTAAATTATCTTAATATAATATTATAACCTTATTGAAGTGTTATGGGTGTTTGTAGACTTGTCCTAAAAGACTAGGTAGTGATACCATGTAGATTTTTTAATATAAGGGTTTTTAGGTCATTAATCCTAATGACTTTCTATCTTGGGTAATTAGTGTCTGTATCTCTATAAACACTTATTCTAGGGCTTATATTGCATGTTTATGACTTATAGGGATTCTACATTCTTAGTTTAAGGGTTTGTATAGGTTGATCATATTCTAAGGATAATTATGGGAGCTTATGGTCCTATGCTTTGATAACTTGTACCTTATGCTTTATCAACTTGTAACTTAACTTGAAATAAATGTATAATCTTAATATGATAAATAGTTGAGTTTTATAGTTTGTCAAAAGATTAGACTCTAATTCAATGTATAATGGATTTTATATGCTAATCTTGGTTACTAGGTCTTAACTTGTAATTAGCTTTGGATTAGTGAATATTAGTATTTTATGATCAATTAACTTTCCTTTATGTGATAGATTTTAATTAGTATATTGTTTTTTATACGTGTACATAGATATTATGTAATTACATTGTTTGAAATATTGTTTACCAAGGGTTTCTAGGTGGTGATCTAGACTATTATGTACTTTTATTTGTAATTAGCTTTATATAGTGTGTACTTGCCATTCTTAGGTATTATTATGTCTTCAAAGTATAGTTTACAACTTGTTTATAATCCTTAATGAATTACTCATATGTATTTTCCATTCATAGTTTACCATTCTTGAGCTTACAACTCATTTATAGGGATTCTAGGGTTTCTAAGGTAATTTAAGGCATCATGGTTACATTTGAGATGTTCTTATTTATAATATAATTTTTAAATCTTAGAATTTATATATATATACATTGTATTTCCAACATATAGGAATATGTTGAAGTGACAATTCAAGTTGTGAGAAATAATTCATCTTACCAAGTAAGGCATAAAAAGCAAAAATTTCTAGCCAAATTTCATACTCATATAATCATAGCACATAACATAGATGTGAAATTTATGGGTTGTCATATTTGGTATGAGTGTTTCAATGGACAATGAATTCCCACATATCCCAATTGTACATCTGCCTAAATTGAGTGCATCTGAGTTTCTATTCTATAAACTCTCTTTGCTTGAAGACCGGAACCTTGTTCATAGTGTTAGGTAGTACAACTTCTGACTCCATCACTTTAGTTAAGAGATTACTTAAATAACCTTCAAGATCAAAGATTCTCAACAAGCTCTAATACCACTTGTTGATCCCTCATGATCTTATTAGCCTTGCTTGTAGACTTATACTACACAAGATAAATCCTATATAGACTTAGTAGAAACTTTGAATGATATCAAAGAGTATGAGAAATCTACTCTTTGATATTATGAAGATTATGTAAATTGTATGAACAAAATATGTAAACCACATACTTGAATATCAATAATAATAATACCCTTAACACAAAGTACTAAGGTTACAACCTTGAAGTAAGATTATAATGCAGATAGATAGAATTTAAGCGTGTCTAAAACCTAGACCTAGGACCTCCGTTTATAGTGCAAGGAGTCTTTTAAAAGATAAATATATGGACAAATAAATTTAAATACTTAGAAGATATACATAATATCTTCTATATATATGCAACACGTCTTTAGTCTTTATCTTCAACTCAACATTAATATCTTTACCAGGATCAAGGTTTAACCATATCTAATTCAGTATTACTACAACCAGCACTAATAATACTACTACCACTATTAATATAATTAATACTGGTAATGCAATACATATCAGCACTAATTTATTCTCAACAAAGGAATCATGACCAAAAAGTTTAACTAATCATTAATTAAGGTAAAATAGTAATCCTTAACTGTTTAACTATCTGATCGTCCTCAAATTTGTACTAAAGCATATAAAGGCATAGATCTTGATTTTGATCGGTGGAATTTGCGATACATGTGTCCTTCTCGAGATTGATTTCCCATTTCTAAATAACAATTTCAAACCTTAATTCTTAGTTGACTTGACATGTAACGTAATGTGTTGAAATTTTAGTTTCGACTCCAAAATGAATGTTTTAGATCTCTCTCCTAGTTTCTTGGCTTACTGAATCATAAAAAGTACAGTTTGTATAAAGGAATCATGACCAAAAAATGTAACTAATCATTAATTGAGGGAAAATAGTAATCCCTAAAGCATATAAGCACATAGATATTGATTTTGAGCATTAGAATTTGCGATCATATGTGTCCTTCTAGAGAATAATTTGGTCTCCCATTTCTATGTAACATTTTCAAACCTTAATTCTTAGTTGACTTGACTTGTAACGGTAATGTGTTGAAATTTTAGTTTCGACTCTAAAATGAAAGTTTTAGATCTCTCTCCCAGTTTTGTGGCTACTCGAATCATAAAAATGCAGTTCGTATAAGGAATCATGACCAAATAGTGTAACTAATTTGAGGGGAAATAGTGATCCATATCTGGTTAACTGGTGGATCATCCTTAAATTCGTACTAAAGCATATAAATGCAGAGATCTTGATTTTGAACGTTGGAATTTGCGATCACATGTGTCCTTCTGGAGAATAAATTGGTTGTTTATTTTGAAATAACATTTTCAAACCTGAATTCTTACTTGACTTGACTTGTGACGATAATGGGTTAAATTTTAAATTTGACTCCAAAATGAAAGTTGTAGATATCTCTCTCCCTAGGTCTCAACATCATCTCTGTCCTCATTCTTTCTCTATTAATATGTACATGTTTATGTGTTTATAACCATTCTACAATTGATATACATGTGTGTAACAATCAAAGGAGCCGTGCATCCGAATAGGCACAACATGAACTCTATCAATTGGTGATCACTTACATAGTCAATATAACATGAACAACGAAAATAACTGATAAGACCATGGGTATTAACAACTATACAAATGAGAAACTCAGCTATAATTAATGGATTAAAAAGAATTAATCATCCTAATAAGCTCATAATAATGTTCATCCTTTTTTGAAATAGTAGTTACATGAAGAATTAATAATGATCATTTAATCGGAGTTAAATATGCCATTGATTGGGCCTAATTCATTACAAGTTGGTTGAGTTCAATCAACACGTTGACGACATTACTCCCTTAAAGGGTATGCCCCTAAATATGTCATTAGACGAGTTCACTCACAAAAGAGATTAACCCTTTTATGACTGATAAGAAAACGTTTAGAGTGTTACATATTGAACTCATCAGCTATGTAAAGTCCGCTATTCTACAATCATAGTTAAGGTACTTTAGTGACTTGATGACTGTATATTCTATATCTTCAAAACTTATTTCTAGGAGAGGAGTGATGTAAAACCCCCAATTGCTTATGCATACAGTAGGTATATAAGGCGTAATAGTCTTTATATCAACACCATAGACTATATTATTTTCCTTGGAATTGTTTTATACATGATTCACGACACCGATGAACTTTGGACCAATGCCACAAACATCTGGAGGGAACTAGGATGAGAGGACTTTTCTATGGTATAGGATGATACTATGTCTACGCCGTAGACGTAAGTGGGTGAGAAGCTTTTAAGTGATTTAATGTTGTTGGGAATAAATTATAGCCAGTCTACTTGAGCGCTGACAAGAACAAAACAAGCGTTGACAGGAGTAAAACAAACGCTGACAGATCAAGCGTTGACAAGAAGAAGTCAAGCGTTGATACATTGAAGACAAGCACTGATGGAAGGATATACTCTACGCGTTTATTATGTTCTAGATTACTTCTAGTAAAGATAGGAACAACAATATATTTCTATATTTATCTTTACCTAGAATAGTTGATACGTAGATTATTGTACAAGGCTTCTTATGTCTAGAAAAGAAGACCTTTAGGTTAATGTTCAATATAAGTTTTTATACGAAAACTAGTTTCATTGTAAGCAAGTTTGATATCATTAATCAAAGTGAAAGTTTGTTTACATCTTGTGTGTTCTTGTTTAAGTGTTAATTCCGCATAACACTTAGATTGTCATATACATATACAAAGGTTTCTCTAAGTGTATTACTTGATCTAATATCGTATACATAAAGCTAAATCGATCTAAGTTTGGGATCAACAAGTGGTATCAGAGCTTGTTGAGGAACTTTTGATCTTAAAGAACACAAGAACCCTAAAATCACCAAAACCCTAATTTTCACAAAAACCCTAAAAACATCATGTCAAATCCAGAAGTACCTACCTCCTCCTCCTCACCATTACCAAATGATGAGACTGCTTTTATACATAGTCTCATCGTCCAAATTGGGCTTAAAATGCATTAAATATCATTAAAACTGCCAAATATATGCTCGTGTTTGTTGCTTGTGTATTTTAGGTACGGATATTGAGGAAATGACAAAAAGATCACAAGAATCAATCAAAAACGAACACGGGAAACGAAGCCGCACAATGAACCGGACCCGAATCAAGAATTTCCAAAATGGTCCTTGAAGTTTGAAGATTGTACAAGAATGGTCCCTCATCTTTTGAAGACTTGGCATTTTATACCCTTGCAAAATTCATAAATTGCATTGTGGTCCCTTAAATGTCAAGAAATTACACTATGAGCCCTTGAAGAATGCCCAAAGTACATTTATGGTCCTTATACAAAGTTTGCAAGCTGTTGTGCCAAATTTGACAAGATGAGCAAAGTTATTTACAAAGGGGTTCAAGGTTTTGGCTGGATTTTACAAAGTGAAGATAACAAAAGAGTATAGGGGCCTTTTCTGCCCAGACAATCAAACACCATACCACCACTCACCTTCTGCCACGTCATCCACGTCACCACTCTCCACCAATCAGAATCCTCAACCCCTCCACCTCACACCCCACTCACATTTTAAACTGATTTTTATAATCACTTTATAATTTCCCACTAAACACATTATTTAAAAACCCATTTACCCAAAACGGATTAAACATCCTCTTAATCACCCACAAACCCTAAAAATCCCCAAGTTGAATTAAACCCTAATCAAAGGGGTTTTTGTTTATCTTCTCCAGAACCTTGATTTAACCTATCAACATCAAAACCCCACTCCAATATCTCCTCCCCGTGACCTCCAAGTGGGTCCCCCATGTCCCCTGCTTACCCTAAAAATGGCATAGACAGCATCTTCAGACTATCAACGCCCCAAAGCAACTCATTGGCCCCCAAGATCATTTTAACGCTCAAGATTTCTTCAAACATCACTAGCAACAGCTGACAGCTCACATGGGAGCATCTTGACCCATTTTGAATTTTCAACAAAAGGGCAAAGCTGGAAATTTGGATATTAGGGTTTAGTTTTCTAGAATAGTCTGCTAGGTAGTATTTAAAGAGGGTTCGACATGTGAACCACTCTTGTTCCAGATTTTTCTCACAAATTTGTAATTCCTTTTTAATATAATGAAAGTTGGTATTTTTTTTATGCAAATGTAATTCCTTTTCTTTGTTAAAAGTTGGTGTTTTGTTGAGTATAAATCTGAGTTCCAAGTTTACAAAAGTTTGTTATTTAACCTGATTTATCAAGGTTGGTTTGAAGATTTCAAAAAGTTTTTTTTAAGGTTTCTGAATTTGCTCTTGTTAAAAAACATGTTTTGAAAGTGTGGAAGTTGATTTGTTTAAGTTGATTGTAAGAAGAAGATTTTCAAAAAGTTCTAAAAAAGAAAAGAAAGAAAACAGATTATTTGTTATTGTGTTCTATTGTTCTTAGCAGGAAAGCACTTTGAGCTTTTGACTGTTTTTCCAAGAAGTCTGCACAAGCCCGGGCTTGTTTGGAGGTGGCTTTTCAGCCATTGTGGGACCTGGATGTGGGTCCCACAAGGTATCTATCTAGAATCCTTGTTTTCTAGTTTTATAAGTGTGATTTTTGAAAAAGTGTTTAAGTGTTTGTTAAGTGGTTGATTTCACTCACTAGTTGTTTGTATGCATGTTTAGGACTTGTCTAATCAGATTTGGTAGGATTAAAAAGCTAGTAGTTTGTTAAAAATTGATTTTCAGTACTTAAGGTGGTGTTTGGTTATGTGTTTTAGCTAGGTTTGGTGATAAGTTTTTGCCTGAAAATCTGCTTAGACACACTTATCTTGTTGGTATTGGGTTATTTATAACTTAGGATTTCAGTATTGATAGGTTTACAAGCATTTTGCATGTTCATGTTGGATAATACTAGCTAAAAAACAGTCAATCCATTTTCTGCATGATTTAGTATGAATTTGCCATTAGAATCTTGCATGTTGTTAGCCAAACTGTTTATCTAGGGTCTGCTATCAGTTTTATGCCATTTTGTTGGATTATGTGCAAGATTTGAGCAAGTGAAATTCATTATTGTGCCATTTGAATCAGCTAACTGTTCATCAGAACCATATAAGCCTTAACAGTCACCTTCTTGTGCCATTTTTGTGTGATTTTTGTGAAGAAACTTGTTGTTTTTCTTGTTTATTTGACTTCCCACAACCCAACTGGTTGTGGGAGTGCCTTGTTGTCCAAAAACAAGCTCTCCAATAGCTTTCCTAAGCTCAAAAATCCACCAGAACATTTTTTTACACTAGCAGTTAGAACAAAGTTACCCCTGCTAGTGTATCTCTTGGTACTGCTTGACTAGCAGACAAAAGTGGCAAGGTGTCACTTTCAGTAATCTTCTTTTTTTGTCTTTAGTGCTTAAATTTAAGAATTAGGGTTTGAAATTTGTTCCATTATTTTTCTAATTTAATTTGTGATTTTTCAGTTTAATTAGTTTTTAATTACTGTTCATTTAATATTTTTTTGATTTATTAGCTATTTTAAATTAACTTTTTAATTTCTGTTTTTGTCTTTTAGTGACAAAAATATTTATTTTTCAGTTTTAAAATTTTTCTTAGATTTAGAAAAATAATTTAAGGTTTTTAGTTTAAAAAGTTTTTACTGTTCACTTTTTATTTAATTTTTAGAATTAAATTTAGATTAATTAGGGTTTTATTAATATCAGTTTTGTCTTTTAGTGAAAATTTTTATATTTTTCCAACTTTTTCATTTTTTACTGTTCTTTAGAGTAATTTAGGATTTTCAAAATTGTCAAATTATTTTTAGCATTATTTTATTATTTTTTATGATTATTTTAGTTTAAAAATAGTTTTTAGTGTTTTAAAAATAAAAAAATAGTTTTTAAAATTTAGGAAAAATACTTTTTAGTCTTTAGATAATATAAGTAAGTTATTTATTCAATAAAATAATATTTTGGACATTTTGTTAATTATATTTAATTTTAGGGCTTTAATTAGCATTTAAAATTGAATATTTAATTAATAAAAGGTTTTAAAATATTTTTATTGGATTTTTATTCTTATTTATATTATTTTAGACTTACATTTAACTTTTAATTAATTTTTAGGTTTAAAATTTTTAATTTGTAGCTTTTTACGGTTTTACGTGAACGATCTTTTCGTTTTAGCTTAATCTGTCTTCGTAACCGTCATTCTCTTCTTACCCCATTTCTATTTTCTTTTTCTCAATATAATCACAAACCATTAATTAATTCATTACACAACGCACTAGCCCCCTCGAGAACGAACTCACTTTAGGGTCATTTACACACGGTTTTCCTAAATCGTCGTGCTTACCCTATATTTACGCTCTTTTTCCTAAAAGAGTGTGAATTTACAACTATCATTTTGGCGCCGCTGCCGGGGAGGCGTGTTGTGTTTTGATTGGCATTGTTGTTTTTATATACTAACC
Organism: Glebionis coronaria; assembly: GCA_025667525.1. Lineage (NCBI taxonomy): Eukaryota > Viridiplantae > Streptophyta > Magnoliopsida > Asterales > Asteraceae > Glebionis > Glebionis coronaria. Next base: position 547,342,188 of record CM046874.1, read on the forward strand.
ATAATTAGTATTTGTATTAGTAGCACTCTACTAATACGTATTATCGGTTTTCGGTTTTTGTGTGAATACTAATACTATAGTGTATATGTAGAACAATAAATTCACAAGTACTCCAAATACGTGAGAAATCACAACCTTGACTTGGGAGGTCATTACCCAATCACTGTATTCGAATCTCAAACCAAAGAAAAAGGCAAAAATAGATAAATACTTTCGTGAAGCTCGATTTTGAAAATACAAACTATAAGGTGGGTATAAGGCGGATACTATAAAATATATCCTAAGGAAAAAGGCTCTTAAGTGCTTCGCGCCGCCTCGTTTCCCCGCTTGCTTGTGAGTATTTTATTTTGAGAGCTAATCGAGGGTTTTGCCGCCCAAATTATTACTAAGTATCATATATATTTTCTTGGTTTCCATTGATTAAACCCTCTTGAACGTTTTGGTGTTCCACCAACGTTCTAAAGTCATCGAAGGCGTTCACTTCACGTGATCGTTTTCATTCCTTGAGGCTTCTTTAATCGAGAGATTTGATTAAGGAGGAGATTTGTAGATTTGTGTCTACTTAATACATTCACCAAATTCCAAAAAGGTTAATACAATCAAAAACCACAAAAAAATTGAAAAAGTACAAAACACCAAAAAAAATCTTCTTTGCTCGTCCCCTCGTTGTACGTGACGTTTATGCTAACTCGTAATCAAGCAAGACGTGCACGTAAACGAAATAACAAAACTCCCACTCCAAATCATTCTAGTGAGGAGTCTCCTATTGACGAACCCATTGTAAGAAAAGCACCAACCATGGCGAATCGAACTATGATGGAGTTACTTCAAACACCCACCGAGGGTTATGGAGAGGCTATTGTGATTCCCGCTATCCTTGCGGAGAATTTTGAGGTGAAAACAGGTTTGTTGTCGATGATCCAAAACAACAAATTCCGTGGTGATGAGAAGGACAATCCACACAACCATATCCGCCAATTCAATCGTCTTACCGCCACTTGCAAATTTAAGGATGTCTCGAATGACTCGATTAAGATGATGCTTTTTCCGTATTCCTTAGCGGGGCCCGCTAAAATTTGGTTAGAGAAAGAGCCACCCAATTCTATATTGACGTGGAAGGATCTCGTTTCAAAATTTGTGAACCAATTTTTTCCGCCCTCTAAGACTACGCATTTGAAAAACGAGATTTCAAAATTTTCACAAGAATCAAATGAAAGTTTTTCAACGGCTTGGAATAGGTTTAAGGAAATGTTACATGAATGTCCTCATCACGGTTTTTCCGACTTGCATCAAATTGACACGTTTTACAATGGACTTAATGATCATGAAAGAGATTATTTAAATGCCGCCGCGGGTGGTAATTTTTTGTGTAAAACGGTTGAGGAAGCTTTGGTGATAATTGAGAATAGGTCTAAGGTTTATAGCCCTCGTAACACACCGAGTGTTGCCAAATTGGGTTCATCATCATCATCATCGTCTCGTAGCATTAATGCCTTACATGATGAAGCAAATGAGGAGAATCGGTATTTTGATAGATTTGCTAATCTTATGTCCCATTGGAAAGCTCAAGAAGCTTCGAATTCCGCTTCGGTTAAAGTGGTTGCTAAGAGTTGTTTGTCTTGTGGTGGAGCTCATGATCTTTTCGAGTGCATTACCGCGGATGGTAACACTTCGAGTGCTTACGTAGCCACGGGAACTTATAACCAAAACGGTCAAGGTTCCCGCCAAAATCAAGCTCCACCAAATCAAAATGCTAATAACTATCGAAACAACAATGAAGGTGGTAATTATCAAGGCAATCAACGTAACTACAACAAGGGTAACTATCAAAGTGGAAATGGGCAAATTTCAAACCAAAACCAAAACCGTGATTTTAAAACTACCACACAAGGTTTTCAAAATGATCACACCAAAAATATTCAAGGAGAATTTTTGAATTATGCTAAGGCAAACGATGCTAAGTTTGATAATATGCAACGTGAAATGGTTAGCTTAAGATCCGAGTTGAAAAACGAGCTTAAAAACGAGCTTAAAAACGAACTTGCTAATGAACTTAAGACTCATGCTAATAAAATGGAAGGAAATATTCAACGACTCCAACAAAATCAACAAAAAATGGAGCAAGGTCAACATGAGATTAAGCAAGAGTTGTTAAAAGCGGATGCTAGGCAATCTATGTTTGAAGACCGAATGGGAAAAATTTTTGAAGCTATCATGTGTAAACCTTCTTCTTCGGGTGGTCGTCCTAGTGATACCATCGTAAACCCGAAAGGAGAATTGAAGGTTATTACTACTCGTAGAGGTAAAACTTTCAAAGAACCCATTTCTCGTCCAAGTACTTCTATGGAGAAGGAAAAAGAGAAAGAACCCGAGGTGGTGGTAGAAAAGGAGCAAATTCCAATCCCACAAAGTACCGCTCAAACCACACCTACGGTTGAACCAATACCAATAGTGGAACCCGAGTTTTCAAGGCCTTTGCCTATGCCCCAACCCACACCACCCTTACCTTACCCTTCAAGACGAAACAAGGAAAAGGCACAAGAACGAAATAATTATCAATTTGAACTTTTTATGAAAATGTTTCGTGACTTGCATTTCAATATAAGTTTTGCCGACGCCTTGGTCATGATGCCTCGATTTGCCGCGAACTTTAAAAGTATGTTGAATAACAAAGAGAAATTGCAAAAATCGTCTAGTTGTTCATCGGTTTTTCTTAGCCGCATACCTCAAAAAGTCGGTGATCCCGTCAAGTTTTTAATCCCATGTGCTATACAAGATATGGAGGAATGCTACGCCTTGGCCGATCTTGGTGCTAGTATTAATTTGATGCCTCTTGAGATTTTTAAGTCGCTCATTCTTCCCAATCTCACTCCTTCAAGAATGTCAATCGAGATGGCCGCTCATTCTACGATTCTAGCTTGTGGAGTAGCCGAGGACGTCTTCGTGAAAGTTGTAAAATTCTACTATCCCGTAGACTTTATTGTTGTTGACATCCCTATCGATCCTAAAGTTCCTCTAATTTTAGGTCGATCATTTTTGGATACCTCGAGAGCACTTATCGATGTGCATGCTAGGAAAATCACTCTTCGTTTCAATGAGGAAGAACTCGTCATAAATGCAACTCAAAACTCCACACTTTCTCATGTGTATTCTATCACGTCTTTGAACAATGTTAGTCCCATCAAAAACATTTGCAAAAAGATTTCAAAAAGAGTTTTAGAAGTTGATGATAAAAATGAAGTTCCGTCCCCTCTGCCGGTGGAGGTTAAGAGTGTTAAGCCTACGATTCCAATCACGAATGATTCTTCGGATGATGAATGTGTTGATCCCGATGGGGGAGTTTTCTTTGTTGACAAACATTTTGAGAACTTACCACCACCTTTACCAAAACGGTTTTCAAATGTGAGAATTTTTAGTGTGACTAACATTGCTTTAGAAACACCAAATATTTTTGACATAATTAAGTCGGGTTTTCATAAGGAGAGTTTAAAAGATGAAAAAGGGAAAGATTTTAAATTGGATTTAAAAGATTTTTCTACAATGCTAACTCCGTCATCACCACGTGTATTGAGTACTACAAGCTCGTCTTCTCCTTTTGACGATGCTTTGTGTGGACCTAGTGTGGGGGAAGCCTCTTATGTTCCCTCCCCTTTCTCCACCGAGGACGAGATATTTGATCCCGGAATTGCTTATAAAGGGAAATCTCGGTCTTCCACCGATGCAATAAATGGAAAATCTTTCTATTTGATTGGTGCGAGTCTACCTCGAGTAGCTCAATGTTTTTATGACTTACCCATTGTCCCACCCTTCTATTTCTTCTCATCTATTTTCTTGAAACCCTTTGGGTTTGTGTTGACACATGATGATGTGGTGTTGATTTGTTTTTCCAATGAAAACGAGAACGCCATCTTCGATCCCGGTATTTTGCACCATCAAAGGACTTAGTCCTTTATACCGGTTGTTTTTGGGCCTTGTTTATCATGTAAGCCCCACCAAAAATTGACAATACCAAGATAATCCCTAAATGATCACATTTATGGGGATTCGAGTCGAGCTTTTGACTCGGTTATCAAAAACAAGGTGCCTCGTGGGGGAAACCCATGCTTATCCATGTACATATTATTGCTTTCTAATTAGTTTAATGTGAGGGGATTTGTGCCCTTCCAACCTTTGTTCCGTGGTTGTTTGTGCATTGTGGTTTTTAGATCATGATCTTCACGATTGGAGCCTCTCGTGTTCGTTTTATGGGAGCACTCGATCGTTTGCTTTGAAGACTTTCTCAATATCCAAATGATATATCCTTTGATGTTCTAACCTTAGGTTTTTAGCACACTTCATAAATGAATATTAATTTATTGGTTACACCCTTTCCATGCTAGATTAGGCATTCGACTACGTCTCTAGTATGGGGGTGTTTGCACCCCTAGACTCGAAACATTGAGGACAATGTTTAACTTTAGTATGGGGGGTGAATAGATGCTTGCCTTGCCAAACCTTCACGCTTTCCAAAGTTTATCTTTTTGTTATCGTTTTGTTGCAAAATAAGGCTAAAAATGGCCAAATTTTAAAAAATTTTCTCATGTTTTATAAGTGTTTGAAGACACGAATGTAGGTTTTCCGATGGCGAGAATAAGAGTAATTTTTGACTCGACCGTGCGTGTTGAGCACTTAGCTTTGATTCCTTAACTACACGTTAGGCTAAGTCTCTTAAATGAGGACGAGAAATGATAGGGTTAATTATAAGTTACTATGCTAAACGTAGAGTACTCGTATTCTTTCAAAAACTCATGTGTTCTCGTTGTTTGCTTATTCTCCCTTCGCATGTAAATATTTTTTGCTTAATAAATATTGACTTAGCGGTTTAGTTGGGATTGTTGGGTTTCTAGTCTCTTCCGTGTAATTAAATTGGGAAGACATTAAGGTATCGCCAGCGTCACAGTTTTGAAGTATTGGCACCCGAATAATCAAAAGCTTCACCCAATAATAAGATTTCAAGTGCTCACCTAAATCAAGCAAACAATTTGAAGCCCCACAAGGCCGAAAAATCTATGCAAAAAATTGAAAGTGAATCAAGCCTTAATCTTCGAAGCTTTAAAGATCCAAAATTCGCTTTAGCGTGAGGATATACGTCTTTGGCTAATAAAACCACCGATGAGGCGGATAATAAAAGGCAAGGCAAGACCGAAGTCATAATAAAAGCTTCATGGCGAAGTTGAATAAAAGATGGAGGTAAACCAAAGATAATAAGGCCCTTCCGTTAGGGGGCGTATAAAAGTCTTGGTAATAAGTCTCATGTTCAAAACCGTTATAAAACCGTGTTTATCGATTCTTCTTGTCAACTTAATTTTTTGACATCGTTGTCTATTAGGAGGGGTTATTGATTTGATGATCTTGGTTACACCATTAGGACTCTATTTTTAGACCTAAATCTCTATTATCGCATAAGTCAAACAATGTATCCTCGTGAAACATTCAAGACAATATAAAATATAAGAGATACAACTTAGGAATAATGGGAGGATAAGTACGTGATTAGGGCATATGAGTAGTGTTAGCATTACTAACGTATAATGACAATGATCTCGTTGCACGCTTGGCATGGAATTGAGGTGAAAATCGAGGACGATGAAATTATTTCTAACGAAGCATTCACGTGTTCTTATTCTATGAACCTAAACGTCCCATTTTGTGATGAAAATCATACATTATGTCTAAAACGCAAGTAGTAGCAATAATAGTAGTGTAGCTAGTTTATCATTCAATAAAGTGAATAAAAATGAATTTTGGATATGCTACGATACTTTGTTCTAGCATTACGTGAGGGCACGACAATGGTTTAGTATGGGGGAGTGATGAGATTGCTTTTATACATAGTCTCATCGTCTAAATTGGGCTTAAAATGCATTAAATATCATTAAAACTGCCAAATATATGCTCGTGTTTGTTGCTTGTGTATTTTAGGTACGGATATTGAAGAAATGACACAAAGATCACAAGAATCAATCAAAAACGAACACGGGAAACGAAGCCGCACAATGAACCGGACCCGAATCAAGAATTTCCAAAATGGTCCTGTGAAGATTGTACAAGAATGGTCCCTCATCTTTTGAAGACTTGGCATTTTATACCCTTGCAAAACTCATAAATTGCATTATGGTCCCTTAAATGTTAAGAAATTACACTATGAGCCCTTGAAGAATGCCCAAAGTACATTTATGGTCCTTATACAAAGTTTGCAAGCTGTTGTGCCAAATTTGACAAGATGAGCAAAGTTATTTACAAAGGGGTTCATGGTTTTGGCTGGATTTTACAAAGTGAAGATAAGAAAAGAGTATAGGGGCCTTTTCTGCCCAGACAAAACACCATACCACCACTCACCTTTTGCCACGTCATCCACGTCACCACCCTCCATCAATCAAAATCCTCAACCCCTCCACCTCACACCCCACTCACATTTTAAACTAATTTTTATAATCAGTTTATAATTTCCCACTAAACACATTATTTAAAAACCCATTTACCCAAAATGGATTAAACATCCTCTTAATCACCCACAAACCCTAAAAATCCCCAGGTTGAATTAAACCCTAATCAAAGGGGTTTTTGTTTATCTTTTCCAGAACCTTGATTTAACCTATCAACATCAAAACCCCACTCCAATATCTCCTCCCCGTGACCTCCAAGTGGGTCCCCTATGTCCCCTGCTTACCCTAAAAAAGGCATAGACAGCATCTTCAGACCATCAACGCCCCAAAGCAACTCCTTGGCCCCCAAGATCATTTTAGCGCTCAGGATTTCTTCAAACATCACTAGCAACAGCTGACAGCTCACATGGGAGCATCTTGACCCATTTTGAATTTTCAACAAAAGGGCAAAGCTGGAAATTTGGATATTAGGGTTTAGTTTTCTAGAATAGTCTGCTAGGTAGTATTTAAAGAGGGTTCGACATGTGAACCACTCTTGTTCCAGATTTTTCTCACAAATTTGTAATTCCTTTTTAATATAATGAAAGTTGGTATTTTTTTATGCAAATGTAATTCCTTTTCTTTGTTAAAAGTTGGTGTTTTGTTGAGTATAAATCTGAGTTCCAAGTTTACAAAAGTTGTTGTTTAACCTGATTTATCAAGGTTGGTTTGAAGATTTCAAAAAGTTTTTTTAAGGTTTCTGAATTTGCTCTTGTTAAAAAACATGTTTTGAAAGTGTGGAAGTTGATTTGTTTAAGTTGATTGTAAGAAGAAGATTTTCAAAAAGTTCTAAAAAAGAAAAGAAAGAAAACAGATTATTTGTTATTGTGTTCTATTGTTCTTAGGAAGAAAGCACTTTGAGCTTTTGACTGTTTTTCCAAGAAGTCTGCACAAGCCCGGGCTTGTTTGGAGGTGGCTTTTCAGCCATTGTGGGACCTGGATGTGGGTCCCACAAGGTATCTATCTAGAATCCTTGTTTTCTAGTTTTATAAGTGTGATTTGTGAAAAAGTGTTTAAGTGTTTGTTAAGTGGTTGATTTCACTCACTAGTTGTTTGTATGCATGTTTAGGACTTGTCTAATCAGATTTGGTAGGATTAAAAAGCTAGTAGTTTGTTAAAAATTGATTTTCAGTACTTAAGGTGGTGTTTGGTTATGTGTTTTAGCTAGGTTTGGTGACAAGTTTTTGCCTGAAAATCTGCTCAGACACACTCATCTTGTTGGTATTGGGTTATTTACAACTTAGGATTTCAGTATTGATAGGTTTACAAGCATTTTGCATGTTCATGTTGGATAATACTAGCTAAAAAACAGTCAATCCATTTTCTGCATGATTTAGTATGAATTTGCCATTAGAATCTTGCATGTTGTTAGCCAAACTGTTTATCTAGGGTCTGCTATCAGTTTTATGCCATTTTGTTGGATTGTGTGCAAGATTTGAGCAAGTGAAATTCATTATTGTGCCATTTGAATCAGCTAACTGTTCATCAGAACCGTATAAGCCTTAACAGTCACCTTCTTGTGCCATTTTTGTGTGATTTTTGTGAAGAAACTTGTTATTTTTCGTGTTTATTTGACTTCCCACAACCCAACTGGTTGTGGGAGTGCCTTGTTGTCCAAAAACAAGCTCTCCAATAGCTTTCCTAAGCTCAAAAATCCACCAGACCATTTTTTTACACTAGCAGTAGGAACAAAGTTACCCCTGCTAGTGTATCTCTTGGTACTGCTTGACTAGCAGACAAAAGTGGCAAGGTGTCACTTTCAGTAATCTTCTTTTTTTGTCTTTAGTGCCTAAATTTAAGAATTAGGGTTTGAAATTTGTTCCATTATTTTTCTAATTTAATTTGTGATTTTTCAGTTCAATTAGTTTTTAATTTACTGTTCATTTAATATTTTTTAGATTTATTAGCTATTTTAAATTAACTTTTAAATTTCTATTTTTGTCTTTTAGTGACAAAAATATTTATTTTTCAGTTTTAGAATTTTTCTTAGATTTAGAAAAATAATTTAAGGTTTTTAGTTTAAAAAGTTTTTACTGTTCACTTTTTATTTAATTTTTAGAATTAAATTTAGATTAATTAGGGTTTTATTAATACCAGTTTTGTCTTTTAGTGAAAAATTTTATATTTTTCAAACTTTTTCATTTTTCTACTGTTCTTTAGAGTAATTTAGGATTTTCAAAATTGTCAAATTATTTTTAGCATTATTTTATTATTTTTATGATTATTTTAGTTTTAAAATAGTTTTTAGTGTTTTAGAAATAAAAAAATTGTTTTTAAAGTTTAGGAAAAGTACTTTTTAGTCTTTAGATAATATAAGTAAGTTATTTGTTCAATAAAATAATATTTTGGACATTTTGTTAATTATATTTAATTTTAGGGCTTTAATTAGCATTTAAAATTGAATATTTAATTAATAAAAGGTTTTAAAATATTTTTATTGGATTTTTATTCTTATTTATATTATTTTAGACTTACATTTAACTTTTAATTAATTTTTAGGTTTAAAATTTTTAATTTGTAGCTTTTTACGATTTTACGTGAACGATCTTTTCGTTTTAGCTTAATCCGTCTTCGTAACCGTCATTCTCTTCTTACCCCATTTCTATTTTCTTTTTCTCAATATAATCACAAACCATTAATCAATTCATTACACAACGCACTAGCCTCCTCGAGAACGAACTCACTTTAGGGTCGTTTACACACGGTTTTCCTAAATCGTCGTGCTTACCCTATATTTACGCTCTTTTTCCTAAAAGAGTGTGAATTTACAACTATCACCAAACATCAAGATTCCCATGCTTGATGCAACCAACTTTGAATTGTGGAAATTCAACTTTGAGCAATATCTGGGATCTATGACTACACTCTCTGGGAGATTATTGAATATGAAAACACATTCAATAAAGCCCAAAAGATTGCTAATGCTATTGCTGGAAGAGCAGCTGTTGCTGGATGTTCAGAAGCAGATAAGAAAGAAAAGCCAGAGGATGGTAGAGCTGTGGCTGCTGAAGACATAGTAAAGAGAAGGGTTGATATGAAAACCCTAAACATTCTGAAACTCTCTTTGGGACAAGAGAAACAGCATAAATACAGAGGTTATGATTCTGCAAAAGACCTTTGGGCAGCTCTTGAAGTTGCATATGGTGGCAATGATGATACTAGGGAAGAGAAGAAGCAACTCATGCATGAGTATGCTGTTTTCAAGGCTCAACCTAATGAGAAGCTTAGCAGTGTGAGAAGCAGACTGCTTAACATTACAAGCAAGCTGTCCTTCATGGGGACACAACTTGGTGATGTTGACATCAATGCCACTTTTCTTAAAAGCCTTGGTGATGCGTGGAAGATTGAGGCAAGATCTATACTTGCCAACAACACTCACAAAATTTCTACTTTTGATGATATCTACAACAAACTGAGGCTGTTGGAGAATGAAACTCTTTTGGAGCATGGAAGCAAGTCTACCAACAGTAATATGGCCTTCTTCTCTCATAGTGAAGGTCAATTTAATCAGAAGGACTTTTACATGCATCCAGTTACTGGATCATCATGTGTTAACGCTGGAACATGTCCTGTCAACGCCTCCTATTCAGACGTTGACACATACAAAAGTGACTCACCAAGAGTTAAACCTGCTGGTTTGGATCTAGATACTGTGTGTGCTTATATTGCTTCTTTGCCCAATGGTTCAGTGATTACATATGAGGACCTTGAGTAGATAAGTGATGAGCACTTGGAAGAGATGGATATTAAGTGGAACATGGCTCTTGCTAGTATAAGAGCAAACAGGTGGAATAGAAGGTTTAAGAAGAAGATGACCTTCAATGCAAAGGACACAGCTGGATTTGATAAATCCAAAGTTGAATGCTACAATTGTCATCGTATGGGGCACTTCATGAGGGAATGCAGATCTCCTAGAAGATCTGATGCTGGCAAACCTTCAAGTCAAATTGTTAAAGCTCAAGATCCTAAGGCCATGGTTGCAGTTCAAGGAATTGATGGTATGGGATAGGACTGGAGCTATTTGGCTAAGGATGTGGAAGAGGATAAAGCTTTGGTTGCTGAGATAGAAGAAGAAGAGCATGTTCAATATGCTCTCATGGCACACTCCTCCTCTTCATCTGATAATGAGGTATACGATGATGCCTTTTGTAGTAAGGGTTGTAGGTTAAATACTGAGAAACTTAATAAAGAGGTGTTAAGGTTATTAGATGATGTGAGTACTGAGAGATGCAAACTATCTAACTATCAATTAGCTCTCACTCAAACTGAGAAGACAGTTTCTGAGTACAAGAAAATGGAATTTGATTTAAAAGATAAAATAAATATCTTAAAACATGAGTTGAATGCTAGTAATGATATTAGGAGCATTATGGAAAGGGTTAATGGTGAGCTACAGGCTAAGTTAGATGAGGCCATTAAGAATAAAGATAATGTTGGCCTTAAAATTCAAAGATTTGAAAAGGCCACACAAACCCTAGGAGAATGTGTGAGTAAACAAAGGGATCCTACGGACATGACTGGGATTGGGATGAAAGACTACTCTGTGGTTCTACCACCAGCTGGTGACTTCTATGGTGTCCAACAAAAGGACCTATCTTGGACTGGTTTACCAGAACTTCAAGAGGAGGAATTCATTCCTCCACCAAGAGTCATTACCCCAGTTGAAGAGTATCAACAGAAGTTGACTGACTTGAATGAATGGAAGAAAGCTAACCCTACCTTATTTGTTAAGGGTGGCTTGTTATGTGAAAGTCCTAATGAGTCAACCCCCATTAAGGTTACAAACCCAATCACTGGTAAGACTGTTGACCTTGGCTCAAACACTGTTAGAAAACCTAGCATTAAGTATGCAGAGATGTATAGGAATACTAGGTCACCTAAGAGCCAAGTTAGCAATGATGGAACAGGATTCTTCTCTTTTAGACTCAAGGTTGTGTCTAGAAAAGCCTGTTACACTTGTGGTAGCTTTTCACATTTAGCATATAAGTGTGTCAATGCTTCCAAAGTCAACGTTGTTAGAAAGTCAAACGTTGTCAAACCAAAACCTTGTGTGCAGCAAAGTCCACAAGTTGTTAGACCTGCCCCATTCTTCACTAAAGGGTCTAACACTCATGGACAAAGACCATTTCAAAAGAAAAATACTTGGTCTAATAGGCAATGGGTTTCTGTAGCAAACCCTAGGTTCAACGCTGACAAGGGTAATCTCAACGTTGTCAAGACAAAATCTAACGCTGACAGAAACGTGACCAGACCTAAATATTTGCAACCACAGGGTAAGGGGTCAAAGGCTTCTTCAAGCTTGACATGGAGACCAAAGAAAGATCAAAACCCTCAATACAATAGGATTTCAATGACCTGCAACAGATTTAATTACATTTCAAAGGTCATTACAAAACCTATTGGGGTTAACTGGGTATTTCATCCAAAAAGGGATGAACATGGGGTTGTTATGAGAACTAAGTCTGTTCTTGTTGAACTACCAGATGAATCCAAGTCTGCTAAGGCTTGGGTTCCCAAAGAAAACTAACTTGTTTTCTTTATGTACAGGGCATTCAAAAACAGGTCAATAATTACGGATATTGGGACAGTGGATGCTCAAGGCACATGACAGGGAAGGAAGATTATCTAACTAACTTCACTCCCATTAAGGATGGTGATAAGGTTTACTTTGGAGGCGAATATGGTACTATCACAGGCAAATGAACACTTCTCACCAAGAACTTGCGTTTTGAGAACGTATTTTTGGTAAAGGAACTTGATTACAATCTTTTTAGTGTATCACAAGTTTGTGATAACAAAAATAAAGTTCTGTTTACTGATACTGAATGTTTGGTGTTAAGCAAGGATTATAAGATCCCTGATGAGAAATATATTGACTATAGAACACCTAGACATAAAGACATATATAATGTGAATCAGAATGGGATTAGAATGAATAACAATATTTCATGTTTTTATGCTAAAGCTTCAGTAGATGAAAGTAATTTATGGCACAGGAGACTAGGGCACATAAACATTAAAAATATAAACAGGCTTGTGAGACTTGGTTTGGTTGATGGCTTGCCTGAAAAGGCCTTCCACAATGACCACTCTTGTGTTGCATGTCTTAAAGGCAAGCAGCACAAGGTCTCATTCAAGTCCAAACAGGTGCACTCTAGTACTAGACCTCTTCACTTGCTTCATATGGACCTATTTGGTCCAACCAATATAGAGAGTTTGAATGGTAAATCATACTGCTTTGTCATCACATATGATTTTTCTAGGTTTACTTGGACTTTCTTTTTGGCTATGAAGAGTGATACAACTGACACTTTAATTGATTTTATCACTCAGATTGAGAAGAAGACTGGTAATGAAGTTAAAAGGCTTAGGAGTGATAATGGTGGTGAATTTAGGAATAAAGTGTTAGATGATTTTTGTGCCAGGAAAGGAATTACTAGGCAATTTAGTGTTGCCAGAACCCCTCAGCAAAATGGGGTTGCAGAAAGAAAGAATAGAACCCTAATTGAAGCAGCCAGAACCATGTTGGCTGATGCTCATTTCCCTATAGCCTTTTGGGCTGAGGCTGTTAATACAACTTGCTATGTTCAAAATAGAGCATTAGTCAACAAGATACAGAACAAAACACCTTATGAGTTACTTTAGGGAAGAAAACCTAATATTGGTTTTCTCAGACCTTTTGGTTGTCATGTAGTTGTGTTGGATACTAGTGATGCCTTAGGTAAATTTAGTGCAAAAGGTGATGATGGCTATTTCATGGGGTATTCAGTGCAGAGCAAGGGATATAGGGTGTGACAATCCGTCAATTTATGGTTGATATTTTTATTCTCAATATTTATTTTAAAACATTATTTTAATATTACAATATGAACTCACTTATTTTTGGGAAGAAATTTGGATTTACGTCTTGAAGTAGCATCGACTACGTTTAAACCGGAGGATTCAACGTTACGTGCTTACGTTTACATACACCGTCTTTGGTGACAGTCCGGCATTTCAAAAAATAAATTTATCCGTGAATATTATTTTGGAGTTTTAAATTTGTGTTGGTTCATAAACTCACAAATTTACGAGAAGAGATTAGGACTTACGATTTTATTTTAACGTCCTTTACGACTAAACCGGAAACCTTAGGATTACGTATTTACGCTTTCAAACTCCGTTTTTGATGAAACAATTTTTATTGGATTCGTTTTGTGCCGTTGATTCATAATTTATAAAAACGTTTTTCGTGAAACGACCCGAGGGCACGCAAATCGAGGAAACTAGAATCGAGGAGTACCCGTAAATAAATGGGATGAGACAAGTGGGATACTTGTCCCACCCCACTCCAAAACCGGCTACAAAACTACACTTCACCAACTTAGTGTCAAGTGTAAGCTAAGTTGCTAACACTTGTCACATTAGCTTACATTGTAAGCCACTTTCCCACAAAACCATCCATCCTAAACTAGCAACTCATTTACAACATGCAATCCACTCAAAATTCTCTCCCTTGGTTCTTCCTTGCCGTCCCAAAAATAAGAAGAAACACCCATTTGATCTAAATTTCACCATAAATCTTATGTTATTCTTGCATAAGATGATGTCCTTTTAAAGACCTATTGAATGGTGGTAATTATAACATCCATGGAGGAGTATTCATGGTGTCTTGGGGCTGATTTTCCACAAGGTTTCTATGAAGAATGGTGGTCATGAAGGTGGTCTTGGTGCATCATAAGTTTCTCCATCCAAAACCATGTCAAACTCATAACCTACATCAAGTTGGTGGTATAAAGATTGTCCTCCTCATCTTCTTGTTATTTTGATCATGTAAACATGTATTTTATTTCCTATTGTATATGTATATGATGATTATATGCTGATAAAAATGTTATGTGGGGATTTGTTGTTGATAAACATGATTAAAAAGGTGAAAAACCATATGAAACAAGGTTAAAATCTTGATTAAATTACATGGCTGTATAAAATAGTAAGTAAACAGGTCATGGACTGATAAAATGATGAAGTAGAATGGATTTACAGTAAGCTATGGGTCTTGTACACATGTGAGAGTTGGCCATGCAATGGAATCAAAGTAATGAGTGAGATATGACCAAAACAAGTTTAGGGTATAAATCTGAAGTTACTGTTTTGGACGATTTTTAGAAAATATTTAGAAGATGATTCAACAGTAGCTATAGAAGAGTTAAATGTAGCACATATCATGTAGTTTATGTGATATAAATTTGAGCTTCTATCTCCATATAGAACTCAAGATATGGCAGTTTTGGTGAAAGTGAAGATAAAAATCAGATTTTGGAAAATAATGTATAATACTATTATATAAGCACTCAAAATTTAATAGTATAAAATATAAATGAAAATCCACTAACTTATGGATTTTATTTATATAAGTATATAAAAGGTTGAATAAGTGGACATTTTATAAAAATGGTAACTTGTTATGTTTTACAAGATATAAAACTATAAACATGATTTTTACGATTTTTTCGGCTATTGCCGTAAAATTAACGTTTTTGTTAAATAAAACTTAGATGGTTGGACCCGTCTAATGAAAACTTTATAAAACTTATATACTGATATATAGACATGTATAACAAGTAAAAACCGATAAAACCCGAACTATAGGGCATACGGACATTAACGAGCTAAGTAAACATATTGGACTAATAATTGGACTAAATAAGATATAAACTTGTAAAAAGAACTTATTGGGCTTAACCCATTTGGGCCCAACTTGAAAGTGTATGTACTGATAATATAAGTACAAGATGGATTAAAATAAGTTAAATAACTTATAATAAGCTTATTGGACTTAAGACACGTAAATGGGTAAAACTAGTAAACTAGTATAAAAGCTATCGACATATAACACTAAAATGAGTAAAATGAGAATATGTAAACCCACTTGATCATCATATATATATAATCATCATATATATACATAATTGTTATTTTTATAAAGTCATTGGACATGAGTCTAAGACAAGTATTATTTGTCTAGGTTTCCGTGATTGAAGCACGTACCGTACGACCGAATTGCCGACAACCCGTCTTCCCACATCAACGTGAGTTCATAGCCTCACACTCTTTTAAATGTTTTTATAAATGTTTTATAAACCCACGAGGGAGATAACATGTTAGTTTTTATAAAGTAGGACACCATTTGTCCCGATTGTTTGTTTATTGATTTTGGACCCGAATGATTGAATGACCCGATTGTATGACCCGATAAATAATTAAAGGACCCGATAGATGAAATTAAATGGATTATTAAAGTTAGGTTATGTCACTAAAAGTCCCATTAGCATGAATTGTGAACTACCGGGATTTGGTAGACGCTTATGCATTTAATAGTACTATTTGGCGACGATCACCCCAGTTCGCGCCTTGACAGTTGATCCCCGTCGTGCCACATTGATTGGTAAGCGAATTTATGTATGAGAAGATTTCCATAGCGTGACCTTTGTGACGACACGCTACTTTATATGGGCAAAATTGGTATCGGGTTAGATACCCGTTGTTGGTTTAGTAAGGTAACAATGTCATGCGGCTTATAATCCGAAAACTAACGAAATAATACTAGACGCTCAGAATTACGATGTATTGCCTGACTAGCAATACTGGGTCATACTATTGATATTATGTTTGTGTTTTGGTTTTCATAACCATATTCATATAACGGTTTTTATTTTCATACAACGTTATAAGACGTATTGTATGATTGTTTTTACGACATTGGCTCGTATAATGATTTTTAAGGCAAATGCCTATATTATGATTTTCGATAAGAATTTGTATAAAATGATTTTGGCTATTTCATGGCCTATCAAAACGATTTGTACAAAATGATTTTCAGTAATACTTTTATACTGATATTATATTGATGGATTTTATTAAACTCTATGAATTCACTCGGCGTTATCGCTGACCTTTTCTTTTAAACATGTCTTATCTCAGGTACTTGAAGGTAATTCTCGGGAAGACGACAAGAATTCATGGCCCACACCTAAACTATAATTTCCAATCAAATACTTTGTAAAACTTTGTATGAAATATAATGACTTGGGACCGATGTAACTTTGATGTTTATGAATGGAAATGATTTATTAATTAAACGACGCGATTTTTATGCATTGTCTATGATGTGAGTAATGTGCTATCCCGTAACACCAACTAGTCTTCCTATGTACTAAGTTGTATAAATTTGGGGGTGTTACATAGGGTTTATCTTAAAAAGGAAAAACGTATACTTGAGAGAGTACATGTTAGGTTTTTAGAGAGTAAACCTAGTGATCCTGAAAGTGGTCCAAATTGGTTGTTTGACTTGGAACCTTTATCTAGGACTTTAAATTATATGCCTGTCACTAATCCAGACATTGTGAAGGTAACTTCAAATGTTGTGGAAGAACAAGTTGTTAATGTTTCAGGTACACAGGTTCATGAAAAGGTTGGATCACAAGTAGAAAAGTCATCTCCTATACTAGAGTATGTCACAATTCCCATATGGACAGATGCTTTTGCTGCTGGAAAAGATAATGGTGGTCCCCAAGTACCACCAGATAACAACATGCATGGTCCTTCAGGCGCTGACAAAGGCAAATCTAGCGCTGACAGGACAAATTCAGACGTCGATAGCTCAGACGTTGACAACAATAGTTCAAGCGTTGTTAGCCCAAACGCTGACAATCAAGGTTCAGGCGTTGACAACACTTTTGCACATCTTTTCTATTCTACTTTTGAACAAGGTGAACCTTCTAATTTATATGAAGAGGTTCATCCTCATATTGATGAAAGAGAGTCTGAAGAAGAAGATATTGGCAACATGGACAATGAAATTGAAGACACTAGACTTATTGAAGGAGGAGTTCTCACTTCTACTATGAAGAATCACCCTACTTCTCAGATCATTGGTGATATTATGACTCCTGTTCAGACTAGAAGATCTCATAAAGGTCTTGGTGGATTCATTGCCAATATTCACAAGAAGGTTGATACCCCTCTTGTACAAGCATGTTTGTTTGCCTGTTTTCTGTCACAACAGGAACCCAAGAAGATATTTGATGCTCTCTGATAGGTGTGTAAACACCCATCCTTTTACCACTTAATTATGGCTAAAACAAGACCAAAACACGTGTTTAATATCATTTGTTTGGAATTATGCGTGGTTTTTGTGTTTATTGTGTTTTCAGAGCTAACCGGATGAATATTAAAGAAAACATGGGATTACACGGGTTTTATCAAGGAAAAAGACTCAAGACGAAGTCTATTGTCCAAGAGGTGCAAAAGATTTGAAGTCACTAGGCCTATTCGAAGATTTATCGAAGAAAAGGACTAAAGACGGAAGATTTTCATAAGTCGAAGAAACTCAAGTCTATTTAACGAAGAAATTAAAAGACGAGTTGGATTTAATCGACGACAAATCCCGAATCAGAATCGAAAACGTCAACTTTTCTGAAAAGACGAGAAGACAAGAAGAAAGGGAGAAAGCCCACTCACCAACCAACCACTAGGAGTATAAATAGTTTTTCCCTTCACACAATTAAGAGAGCTTCATTTTTTCTTTTTCCAGTAACTTAGGTTCGTTCTTAACCAACTCCATTAGGGAGTTTGGTGATTTTTCTTCTTTCTTTCAATCTTGTAAGTTTGATTCAATACTCTTGTTACTTTTCCATTAATTAATCCATTTCAATCTTTTCATTCATCTTGTTCATCTCCATTTTTATTGCAAGTTTTTAAGTTTTTCTTTGATTCTAGTTTGATCTTAAAAAGTTGTTGATTTAGTGTTTTTATTGGTGGGATTTATTACTTATGGTATTTAAATGGTTTATGTTTGATTTGGTAAAACCTTTTTGATTATTGAGTTTGCTTTTGATGAAATTCGAGTCCCCATTTTACTGTTACTGTAACTGATCTTTGATTCCCAGAACTTTCCGAACTAAGCTAATATTCCGAATAGGTGTGCTTCTCATTTTCCTTACTCGGAATATTTTGAATATTCCGAACAGCATTGATTTTCTGCATAGCCAAGTTACTTTTTCTTCTATTCGGAATATCTCATATATTCCGAATAGCCCAGTTTTTCCGAATAGCCATATTTTTCCGAATAGAACCATATTTTCCGAATAGGGCCAGTTTTTCCGAATAGCATTATTTTCCGCATAAAGGTGATTTTCCGAATAGGGTATGATTTTCCGCATGACAATGTTTTCCGAATAGAGCATCTTATTCCGAATAAAGGCAGTTTTTCCGCATAAGCCATCTTTCCGAATAGGGGCATTTTTCCGCATAGACTTGTTTGACTTTCCGAATGTCTCTATATTCCGTATAGACTTATAGGGTATTCCTCTAGAATTTTATTCAAGTATTATTTTCTTTCATTATTGATTGATTTAAGTTAATATCATTATCACTTTATTCATTTTCATTTATTTAGAATAGAAAACTAAATCCACTTTTTATCACCAAGAACAAATCATTCCACTTTAAACTGAGATCAATTCGAGAGGATTCCGAGAATTAACGAACTTTTTCACCATTGCAAAATCCATGTATCAAATGGCGCCGCTGCCGGCTCCTCTCGTTAAGATCAAAAGTTTTTTGTGAGAACTTGGATTTTGGGATCCGTTCCCCGTGAACGTTACTTTTTCCTAAAAATTTTCAAAAACACTAAAAAATATAAAATTTTCAAAAATCCTAAAAAGTAAAAAACATAAAAACCAAAAATATTTTTGCTTTGTTTTTCTTTGTTCGTTCTTTTGCAGGTGTATGCGCACTCGATCCACGTCTTATCAAGAGCCCGAGCCTCTCGATAACTTAGACATGGCTGGTGTACAAAACAACAATAACATACCACCTCCGAACAACAATAATAACAACAACAACCCGCCTTTCAACAACATGAATAATAACAACAATGAGCACCTTCCGGATAACCGCCCAATGATTGAATTGCTGCAAGCTCATGTCGATGGCAACATGGATCCAATTGTTATTCCACCAATTGCCGCCAACAATTTCGAGCTAAAGTCAGGCTTTATCCAGATGGTCTCAGCTCAACCATTCTTTGGACGAACCATTGATGACCCACACGATCACATCAAGAGATTTCTACAACTCACGAACACGGTCAAGTTCAATGGCGTTCCACAAGAAGTGATAAGGTTACAACTTTTTCCCTTTTCTTTAGAGGGACAAGCCCGGCATTGGCTTGCTAAGGAACCGCCACAGAGTATTCTCTCATGGACGGATTTGGAAACAAAGTTTATCAACTACTTTTTTCCACCCTCTCGTACTACCGCTTTGCGGAATGAGATTATAACCTTTGAACAAAAGTACGACGAGTCATTCAGTGAATCTTGGGATCGCTTTAAAGATCTTTTAAGAAAATGCCCACAACATGGTTTTACCAAAGTTCATCAAATAAATACTTTTTACAATGGTTTAAGCATGAATGACCAAGATTCACTGAATAGTGCCTCGGGGGGTAATTTATTGGCTAAGACTTCCAATGCTGCTTGGGACATCATTGAGAACAAATCTCGTGTTCAAACCAAGAGTGTTAGGACCAATGTTGCTAGTGCTAGCACTAATGACAGCGACAAGCGATTAGACAAAATCACCACGCTTCTTGAATCACTTGTCACCCACACCGTCAGCAACAACAACAGCAACAACGCCAAAAATGCACAAGTGAACGCTGTCAGCCAACCTTGTGAGATATGCGGTGGTCCCCACTCTTACACAACTTGTACCGCCACCCAAGATTACCCTGCTGAGAATGTGAATGCGGCATATGGAACCTATCAACAACCTGCTTATCAAGCTAAACCTCAAGGTGACCGTAACTTGCTTAGCTACCGCAGCAACAACTATCTTTCACCACCTGGTTTCCCTCCTACCAACCCAAACCAACAACAAAACCTTAACCGCTCTCCTCAACAACAACAACAACAACCTCGACAACCATACATCCCACCTCACAAGCAACAACAACCACCTCCACGTAACAATCAAGTCTACCAACAACCTGCTTACCAACCACCTGCATACAATGCTCCTCCCAACCAAGCCACCACTTCATTACACCAAGAGGTTGCAACCTACATGAGAACCAATGATGTGATAGTGGGAAATCTCCAAGAGGAAGTACGCAATTTGAAGGCTGATTTGGTAAAGCAAGGAAATGATTTGAGAGCTGATATGAGAAATACGTTGGATACCCAAACTAATGATCTGAGGAACATGATGGCTAGTTTCTTCAATGGTAATCAACCCTCTTCTTCGGGTACTCTTCCGAGTAACACCGTTGCGAACCCAAGAGGGGAGATGAAAGCAATCACCACTCGAAGTGGTAAAGGTACCAAGGAACCCGAGCTTCCTATACCTCCACCGGTGGTTGTGACTAAGGAGAACGAGTCACCTGCTCCTATTCCTCATCCTTCTCCTTCCCCAATTTCTCCACCTCTTCTTTCTACCCCTCCTCCACCCGTGGTTGTGAGTGATCCTATTCCTCTAAAGCCTTCCTCTTCTTCCAATATACCTTATCCTTCAAGGTTGAGGAAAGAGAAGCAAAACAGCAAGGATGATATTCAAGTTTCGAATTTCCTTAAAATGTTCAAAAAACTGAATTTCAATATCTCCTTCGCTGAGGCTCTCGCTCACATGCCCAAGTATGCCAAAATGTTTAAAGATCTTCTGAGCGACAAGGAAAAGCTCCTCGATATTGCCAACACCCAACTTAATGAGAATTGCTCTGCAGTGCTCTTAAGGAAATTGCCAATCAAGCTTGGTGATCCGGGTCGTTTTCTTATCCCTTGCAATTTCCCGGGAGTAGAGAATTGCATGGCCCTAGCCGATCTAGGTGCCAGTATTAATCTTATGCCTCTAAGTGTTTGGAAGCAATTATCTCTCCCAGAGCTAGTCCCCACCAAAATGACTTTGGAATTGGCCAACCGTACGGTTGCTTATCCAGTGGGGATAGCCGAAGACGTCATTGTAGGAGTCGACAAATTCACCTTCCCTGCTGATTTTGTTGTCGTCGACTACGAGATGGACCCACGTGTGCCACTTATTGTTGGTCGTCCATTCTTGAGGACCGGTCGCACTCTCATTGATGTTGAAGCCGGTGAGCTTATCATGAGAGTGGGTGACGATAAAGTAGTCTTCAACATGGGAAAGTTATCTAAACAGCCTTCTTCTTCCGAGAGTGTTAATTGTATTGACGTTCTTGATGAGGCTTGTGAAGAACACTTCAAGGATGCTTGTAAAAACATTCCTACCTCTCTTCCCAATGTTGAGACCGTTTCCTCTATCGACTCATCACTATCTCTCTTTGGAGAAAGTGATTTCCTTTGGAAAGATTTGGAAGCCACCTTGGAAGATGTGAAGCAAGAAAATGACGATTCTACTGCCAATTGGGATGACGATCTTAGTTTCATTGCAAACCTCCTCAGAGAAGACAATCCTTCCCCTCCATCTCCCACTATTATTGCTATCGAGACTCCGACTTCGAATACGCCTCCCGTCGAAAATCCTCCGGATTTAGAACTTAAGGAGTTGCCGCCCTATCTTGAGTATGTATTCCTCGAAGAAGAAAAGAAGTCGCCAGTCATCATTGCTAAGGATTTGAAGGATGAAGAGAAAGCCCGACTTGTCGCTGTGTTGAAAGATCATAAGAAGGCTATCGCTTGGAAAATCTCGGATATTCGTGGAATTGATCCTCACTTCTGCACACACAAAATTCTCATGGAGGACGACTATAAGCCCACTATTCAAAGCCAACGAAGGGTGAATCCAAAAATACATGAAGTCATCAAAACAGAGGTTCTCAAACTTCTTGATGCGGGTATGATTTACCCTATTTCGGATTCACCATGGGTTAGTCCAATCCATTGTGTGCCCAAGAAGGGCTGAATAACCGTTGTTCCCAATGAACACAACGAGTTGATTCCCACTCGTCTCGTTACTAGGTGGAGAGTTTGTATAGACTACCGCAAACTCAATGATGCCATGAGAAAAGATCATTTCCCTCTACCTTTCATGGACCAAATGCTTGAACGATTAGTCGGTAATGAATATTACTGCTTTCTTGATGGTTTCTCGGGTTATTTTCAAATACCCATCGATCCCCAAGATCAAGAGAAGACTACATTCGCTTGTCCCTATGGCATTTTCGCTTACAAAAGAATGCCTTTTGGCTTATGTAATGCGCCCGGGACTTTCCAAAGGTGCATGTTAGCTATCTTCCATGACATGGTTGAACAAACCATGGAAGTCTTCATGGATGATTTCTCGGTCTTCGGGGATTCGTTCTCTGCTTGCCTTGCCAATTTAGAACGTATGCTAAAGCGGTGCGAAGACACTCGCCTTGTTCTAAATTGGGAAAAATGCCATTTTATGGTAAAAGAAGGCGTCGTGCTTGGACATAAGATCTCGAAAGCCGGTCTTGAAGTAGACCGTGCTAAAGTCGATGTTATCGCAAAGTTGCCTCCACCTTCAACCGTGAAGGGAGTGAGAAGTTTTCTGGGTCATGCGGGCTTCTACCGTCGATTCATCAAAGATTTTTCTCAAATCGCTCGCCCGATGACCCACCTCTTGGAAAAAGATACTCCTTTTATCTTTTCCAAAGAGTGCCTTGAAGCCTTCAACTCGCTTAAGGATAAGCTAACTAAGGCACCCGTCTTGGTTACCCCTAATTGGGAGCTTCCCTTTGAGTTGATGTGCGATGCTAGCGATTTTGCTATTGGAGCGGTTCTTGGACAAAGAGTGAACAAACACTTCCAACCGATCCATTACGCTAGCAAGACAATGACTGGGGCACAATTGCATTATACGACAACCGAAAAAGAGCTTTTAGCTGTTGTCTATGCTTTTGAAAAATTCCGCCCCTATCTTGTCCTTTCTACCACCATTGTGTACACCGATCATTCCGCGCTGAAGTACTTGTTGACAAAGCAAGATTCCAAACCAAGACTTCTTCGCTGGGTTTTGCTGCTCCAGGAATTTAAAATCGAAATCCGCGATAAAAAAGGAGCTGAAAACCTAGCCGCGGACCATCTTAGCAAACTTGAGGATCCTTACCAAGGGGATCATCCGACCAAAGAAATCAATGATTCTTTTCCCTTGGAGACCTTAATGTCTATAAACTCGAAACCGAATGAAACCCCGTGGTTTGCGGATTTTGCAAACTATTTGGCGGGTGGAATTCTCAAGGAAGGGTTGACGTCTTAGCAAAAGAAGAAGTTCTTCACTGACATTAAGACTTACTTTTGGGACGACCCTTACCTATTCAAATAATGTGCCGACCTGATTATCCGTCGATGTGTTGATGGACCGGCAGCGTCTGCAATCCTTGATGCTTGCCACAAAGGACCCACCGGTGGTCACTTTGGTCCTAACTACACCGCAAAGAAAGTGTTTGATTCGGGATTTTATTGGCCCTCCATATATCGTGATGCTCACAATATGGTTAAGCAATGTGATGTTTGCCAAAAGCAAGGCAAAATCACACATAAAGACGAGATGCCTCAGAATTTCATTCAAGAGTGTGAAATTTTTGATGTTTGGGGTATCGACTTTATGGGGCCATTCCCTTCTTCTAAAGGAAACAAATACATCCTTGTTGCCGTTGACTACGTTTCCAAGTGGGTTGAAGCCAAAGCTTTGCCTACTAATGACGCAAGGGTGGTTTGTAACTATTTGAAAGCTTTATTCGCTAGATTCGGTGTGCCTCGCGCCATTATTAGTGATCGTGGGACTCATTTCTGCAACGACCAATTTGCTCGAGTCATGGCTAAGTACGGTGTAAATCATCGTCTTTCCACAGCCTACCACCCACAAACTAATGGCCAGGCTGAAATATCCAACCGAGGGCTGAAGCGAATTCTTGAAAGGACCGTGGGAGAGCATCGTGCCTCATGGGCTGATAAACTTGATGATGCTTTGTGGGCTTTCCGTACTGCTTACAAGACCCCGATCGGCTGTACGCCTTATCGTCTTGTGTATGGGAAAGCGTGCCATCTCCCCATTGAGTTGGAGCACAAGGCCTATTGGGCCTTGACGTGGGCTAATTTTGATATAAACAAAGCCGGTGACCTACGCAAGATCCAACTCAATGAGCTGAATGAACTTCGGAATGAGGCTTATGAAAATTCTTTGATCTATAAGGAAAGAACTAAGCTCATTCACGACTCCAAGATCAAAAACCGAGAGTTCCATGTTGGAGACAAAGTCTTACTTTTTAACTCTCGGTTGAAAATATTTTCGGGCAAGCTCAAATCTCGTTGGTCCGGCCCATTCACCATCGCCCAAATTTTTCCATATGGTACTCTCGATCTCGCTCAACCTAATGGACCAAATTTTAAGGTGAATGGCCAACGAGTGAAGTTGTACTTTGGTGAGGACATCTCTCACGAGGTGATTCCATCCCTCACCACGTTCCCCATGAACTGAATTTGGGTCGAGTCAGGCTCGTGACTCGGTTATAAAAAACAAGCGCTCCTCGGGAGGCAGCCCGAGTATCTATCCCTTTAACCCCCTAAGTGTAGGGGAGGACCTATTTTGGTCATTTGTGTTTGTATGGTGATGTGCTTACAGGGATTACTGCAATCTTGGAATCTTTGAAGAACCGTGCTCCCGTGTTATCCGAAATCCGGTTCTATCTCTCAACTATCGTGATTCAATTTTCTTCATATTCACATTTGAAATTGATCACGTTAGTCGTCTCTTCCTTAACTTGAGTTAACCAACGTGCACAATGTCATAAGTGTAGGGGAAACTTTTCCCACATGCTTGAACATTGAGGACAATGTTTATCTTAAGTGTAGGGGGGACTTCTATCGAAGTTTTAAGTGGACTTTTCCATGAAAATGCCTTCAATTAACCGGAAAATCATATTTTTCAACATTTTTCAAATTTTTTATTAACTTTGGCCATTTAGTCGTAATTTTTAAATTTTTATCTTTGCTTTCATATGTATATATCCCGCAATAAAGTCAAAAAAATATTAATAAAGGTGTAGCTAGTTTAGAAGTCTTTGACATATTAGGCCCGTTGCGTTTATTTTGACTCAACCCGAATAGACTTATCTAAGTTTATTCTAGCTAGTATCCTTAACCATGTAGACCTTAATTGGTTTATTAGGCTAAGTGTCCATGAGTCTCATTACTTGAGATTTTAAATTGTGGAGGACGAGAAATGATAGAGTCAATTATAAGTCGGTATTCTTGCGCAAGCTCACTTGGTGTAATTATTTGCCTATTCTCCCATCACTCGCTAATAATTTATCTGCAATAAGTAAGGTCTTACGATTTGAAAAGTTACTTAGCTTCTAGCCCAAGATCGTTTAAAAGTTGCTCGGTAATGATAAGAGTTCATAGCCAAGGCATAACTTATGAAGCGGGGCGCGAAGATTGGCGAGTCCGAAAAGGCCCTAGCAAGGCATGAGGATTCAATTTTATTGCTGAAGATCCAAAGTGATGTGAAAAGCATTATTCCTAAAGTCAATATGAAGGATCAAGACTCACGACGAAAAGCAATCAACTCCCATAAAGATCATGGAGAAGTCTATCCGAAAAGACCCTAACAAGGTATGAGGATAAATAGATCCAAGTCCGAAAAGGAGGCGGATCGTTGTATCTCAAAATCCCAATTAGAGATTGAAGAAATAATCATGAAGTCGTGGTCAACAAAGTTGGAGTACCCCTCAAAAGTCTCCAAGTGAAGAAACTCTATTATGATGAGAAGACCATTATCTCAAGAACGTCTCTCGAAGATATGAAGTATGAAGTACATGCCAAATATCGGCCCGAGAAAGGTCTCAAATCGTGAACCAAGTTATGCCAAGATATGAACTTTTTGATATCCCGAGAAGCAGTTTTAAGAGATTTTGTCCTTTAGCTAACTATTGATCAAATCATCCTACTTTGCTTTCAGCCTTAATAAACTATCGAAATAAGTCCAAAAATGCATCTTCATGATCATTCTAAGACAAAAATAAAATATAAGAGATACAATTAGGAATAAGGGGGTTTAAGCATTTAATTAAGCCATGTGTGTAAGTGTCTGATTTACTAACTTATAATAACAATGATCTCGTTTTTAAGCTTAGTTTGGGGAACGTGAAACTTGAGGGTGATAAATCTTTGCAACACCAAAGCCCTAATGTAAGTCCTTGATTTCTTTACAAGTTATTTCCATCCTTTTGTTTATTTTAAAGTTTTAAGTCCTCTTAGTATTATTTAGTAGAGTTTAAATAAGGCCAAGGATGATAGATTATGAGAAAAATATAAAATTGCTTTATCACTAAGCATTGCATGAGGGCATGGCAATGGTTAAGTGTAGGGGATTTGATAGGTGTGTAAACACCCATCCTTTTACCACTTAATTCTGGCTAAAACAAGACCAAAACACGTGTTTAATATCATTTGTTTGGAATTATGCGTGGTTTTTGTGTTTATTGTGTTTTCAGAGCTAACCGGATGAATATTAAAGAAAACATGGGATTACACGGGTTTTATCAAGGAAAAAGACTCAAGACGAAGTCTATTGTCCAAGAGGTGCAAAAGATTTGAAGTCACTAGGCCTATTCGAAGATTTATCGAAGAAAAGGACTAAAGACGGAAGATTTTCATAAGTCGAAGAAACTCAAGTCTATTTAACGAAGAAATTAAAAGACGAGTTGGATTTAATCGACGACAAATCCCGAATCAGAATCGAAAACGTCAACTTTTCTGAAAAGACGAGAAGACAAGAGAAAGGGAGAAAGCCCACTCACCAACCAACCACTAGGAGTATAAATAGTTTTTCCCTTCACACAATTAAGAGAGCTTCATTTTTTCTTTTTCCAGTAACTTAGGTTCGTTCTTAACCAACTCCATTAGGGAGTTTGGTGATTTTTCTTCTTTCTTTCAATCTTGTAAGTTTGATTCAATACTCTTGTTACTTTTCCATTAATTAATCCATTTCAATCTTTTCATTCATCTTGTTCATCTCCATTTTTATTGCAAGTTTTTAAGTTTTTCTTTGATTCTAGTTTGATCTTAAAAAGTTGTTGATTTAGTGTTTTTATTGGTGGGATTTATTACTTATGGTATTTAAATGGTTTATGTTTGATTTGGTAAAACCTTTTTGATTATTGAGTTTGCTTTTGATGAAATTCGAGTCCCCGTTTTACTGTTACTGTAACTGATCTTTGATTCCCAGAACTTTCCGAACTAAGCTAATATTCCGAATAGGTGTGCTTCTCATTTTCCTTACTCGGAATATTTTGAATATTCCGAACAGCATTGATTTTCCGCATAGCCAAGTTACTTTTTCTTCTATTCGGAATATCTCATATATTCCGAATAGCCCAGTTTTTCCGAATAGCCATATTTTTCCGAATAGAACCATATTTTCCGAATAGGGCCAGTTTTTCCGAATAGCATTATTTTCCGCATAAAGGTGATTTTCCGAATAGGGTATGTTTTTCCGCATGACAATGTTTTCCGAATAGAGCATCTTATTCCGAATAAAGGCAGTTTTTCCGCATAAGCCATCTTTCCGAATAGGGGCATTTTTCCGCATAGACTTGTTTGACTTTCCGAATGGCTCTATATTCCGTATAGACTTATAAGGGTATTCCTCTAGAATTTTATTCAAGTATTATTTTCTTTCATTATTGATTGATTTAAGTTAATATCATTATCACTTTATTCATTTTCATTTATTTAGAATAGAAAACTAAATCCACTTTTTATCACCAAGAACAAATCATTCCACTTTAAACTGAGATCAATTCGAGAGGATTCCGAGAATTAACGAACTTTTTCACCATTGCAAAATCCATGTATCACTCTCAAAGAACCAAGTTGGGTGGAAGCAATGCAGGATGAGCTTCACCAATTTGCAATTCAGGATGTTTGGGAGCCGGTTGATTGTCCCAGATATGTCAGACCTATTGGGACAAGATGGGTTCTAAGAAACAAGAGAGATGAAAGAGGTATTGTGGTCAGAAACAAAGCAAGATTAGTGGCTTAGGGATGTACACAAGAAGAGGGGATAGACTATGAGGAGGTCTTTGCACCAGTTGTAAGGATTGAAGCTATAAGGATTTTTCTAGCCTATGCATCCTACATGGGCTTCATTTTCTATCAAATGGATGTCAAGAGTGCCTTCCTCTATGGAACAATTGTTGAGGAGGTGTATGTCATGCAGCCTCCTGGTTTTGAGGATCCAGAGAATCCAGACAAGGTGTATAGAGTCAAGAAGGCTATGTATGGACTTCATCAAGCCCCAAGAGCATGGTATGGTACTTTGTCTACTTATCTGGTGGACAATGGATTCAAAAGGGGCACCATATATCAGACACTATTTACGAAGAAGAAAGGTAAGGATGTGTTGCTTGTTCAGGTCTATGTTGATGACATCATTTTTGGATCCACATATCCAAAGATGAGTGAGGATTTCTCCAAGCTTATGACAGACAAATTCAAGATGAGTGCTATGGGGGAGATGAACTTCTTTCTTGGGTTACAAGTTTAGCAGAAAGAAGATGGTATCTTCATCTCCCAGGATAAATATGTGGCAGAGATCTTGAAGAAGTTTGGCTTTTCTCCACATGAAAAGAGGGCTACTACTCCTATGGATAGAGAACACCCTTGGGGAAAGATTGGAGATGGAAAGGATGTTGATGTCAGGCACTATAGATCAATGATTGGTTCATTGATGTATCTCACAGCCTCTAGACCTGACATCATGTTTGTTATGTGTGCTTGTGCACGCTATCAAGTGACTCCCAAAGAATGTCACCTTTATGCTGTCAAGAGGATCTTTAGGTACCAAAGATGCTATCCTAGTCTTGGTTTGTGGTACCCAAAGGATTCACCATTGGAGTTGATTGCATATTCAGAAAATGACTATGGAGGTGATAAGTTTGATAGAAAATCCACAACTGGTGGATGTCAGTTTCTTGGGAGCAGGTTAATATCTTGGCAATGCAAGAAACAAACAGTGGTAGCTAATTCTACAACTGAAGCAGAGTATGTGGCTGCAGCTGCTTGTTGTGGAAAAGTTTTATGGATTCAGAACCAGCTGTTGGACTATGGGTATAATTTCATGCATACCAAGATATTTGTTGACAATAACAGCAAACTATGCATTATTAAGAATCCTATACATCATTCTAAAACTAAACACATAGAAATTAGACACCATTTTATAAGAGATTGTTTTGAAAAAGGTTTAATACAACCAGATAGGGTTGACACAGAAGAGAATGTGTCAGATTTACTAACTAAACTTTTTGATGCTGGGAGGTTTTAATACTTGGTAACAAGTATTGGAATGATCAATCTCACATAATATGTGTTTTGGAGTCTTTTTGTAAAAGTATGTACAGGATAATGCATTGTTATTGGTCTTTTTAAGGATTTAGATTTTCCACTATATTTTTCTAACACTGACAAAGGTTGCTTGAACGCTGATAAGTGTTTTTGTGACGTTGTCAGCAATATATTTGTCTAACGCTGACAAAGCTTTTCTTAACGCTGACAAGTGTTATCGGGGCGTTGTCAGCAACAATGTTAGTTTTGTGGTTTTCAATCTAAATGTGCAGGAGGTGGTAGCTTTATACCATTGGATACAGAGTTGCTTATGGATCATTGGAGAAGCATTTGGGCATGTTTTTGTTTATGGATGATGGTTGGAATTTTAAATTCCTATCTTGACATAAATTTTTTATGTTCATACATGTTTTTGGCAACTTTTGTATCATAGTTTAAGGGGAGGTTTTAGGAACCTTTAGGATGTTTGGGTATCCATATGATACTCTTATCACAATTCTAGATTGTGTCCACAGGTGAGTATGAGTTAGTTTTACTAAATCATGAGGCACTGTAGCATGCAAAGTTGATATACTATGCATGCTGCCAAGATATTTTTGGCCTAGAATTGGTTGTGGTCTGTTGGGAGACATGGAAATGATTTTATCATGGGTTTTACCTGGGAGTGACAAGGGATTTTATAAGATAACTTAGTTGTTAAGAATTTTGGTTAGCAAGGGACACTAGAGGACTGTTATGTCTATCTTGCATAAGCAAGTGTGCATAACTGGACAGTGCTTGCTGCCCTATAATAATTATCAACTTTTTGGTTATCTTCTCTAGGATAAATTACTTTGTTAAGGTCATTTTTCATTTTTAAACATTTTTATTTTTGGACGCTGACAAGTATTTTCCAAGCGTTGTTGTGACCAATTTAGAAGCTGACATGGCTTTGGCAAACGTTGAAAAGAATATAGCCGTTGGGCGTTGATGGGTTATTTTTGACCGTTGACACTCAATGGGACCTACCCCGTTGTTACTTTTTGACATATTTTTAGGCCGTAATTTTGGGAGCAGATAACTCTCATTTAGTGCATGAGATAAACTTATTCTTTTTCAATATTTTCATGATTGCATTTTAAAAATACATGCCTATTTTTGGGCCAATCACACGCATTTTCTTCTCCTATATATTTGGCTCCTATTTTTAAATAGGGTACCTATTATTCATGTCTAACATAATTTTCTCTTATAAACTTCATCTTTATCAATCATTCATAACAGCTTTCAACAATGGCACCAAAATTTAAACCAACTGATTTGGAATTGGGGTTCAGAAGTCAACACAACATGGTAGCATATCTTGAAGCAGATGATACTCTGTTTCCCCAATACACACAAATGGTGGCGTATTTGAACGTATCCCCTTTTAGGTATGATCTTTCTTATGCTCCACTCATTCCTGTCACACATATTAAACAGTTTTGGAACAATGTCAGTTCCTCAACAGTTAATAGAGTGACTACATTATCTTCTATTGTTCATGGGCGCACATGGGTGGTTACTGAAGCTTTGGTACGCCAAGCTTTGCATCTTGATGATGCTGATGGTATAACCACCCTCCCCATTAGTGAAATAGAACAAGGACTAAGGGCTTTGGGTTATCCTTTTCCTGCTGAAGGAACTTTAAATAAATATCATAAAAAGGAGTTTCCCCCAGCCTGGAAGTACCTAATACATGTTGTAAAACCCGTATTTAAAAATCAGAATATTTAAATACGCAGTTTAATTTTAATAAACTATATTTATATTAAATATTAAATATTACAGATGAATTAATTATTTTACAGAAATAATTAAACGTTAATATTAAATACGCGTAGTCTCAGTTTACTTAAATATTACAAGCGAATTATTGTTCAGAAAATAATTATTAAGTCTCAGTATGTATTACGTATGTATTTTACACAGATAATAGTTATCGCGATTCAGAAGCAAAAACGCGAGAAAATCTTTAAGTATTATTATATATAAGTAGTATTATTACTTACAAGTTAAAAAAAAAAAATAAAGTAATTAGAGTGAGGGGGCCGGTTGTGTAGAAAAAAAAAGGAAAAGAGAAAACACGTTTGGGCCAAGCCGTGTGAAGAAAATAAAGAGACGGGGGTTCCTTTCTATCCTTCCCTGCCGACACAAACACAATAAATCAAACCCTAATACAAAAAAAAGATACAGCCGCCAGTTGTGCTTGTACTCCCTTCTTCCCTGCCGCGACCCACATCAAGGAAACAGGAGCAAGAAGTCGAGTATTACTCCTAGAAGAACAAGAGATTGATGTTGAAACCCTAAACGATTAGTAAGTGTATATAAACCCTAATTCGCTCTAATTTAGTTTCTTTTAATCCGATTCAGTGAGGTGGGTTGTATGTCGGATTGTTACTGTGTTCGTTGGCACCCAAACCGAGAGTCAAGAGACTCTCGGTGGTGATGATTTCCACCAGCCGCAACCCAGTTTAGGGTGTTGGTTTGGTTTATGCTGTCGGGGGAAACAAGAAAATAGGCAGGGGGTTTGGTTTGTTTGGCAGTGGGAACCCACGGCTGGCAGGTTTAGCCAGTCGGTGGGATAATAATAGCAAACAGGGGAAACGAATAACTAGCAGGGGAAAAACTGGCCGTTAGGGACTGTTTGGCAGTGGGTTTTAGAACCAGATTTAGGGCGTTTGGCAGTGGGTTTAAGGACAGATTAAGGGTGTGTTTGGTTAACAGTTTAAAAGACACAAAGGGACTGTTTGGCTGGACTTATTTTAAAACTTAGCATGAGTTTTCGGAATCGCTTATAATAATTATTGAACGGGATTATTTAAATGCTTTAAATCATTTTAAAAAGGGATTTTGTAAATAAAGAAATTTAATTGTCGATTTTATTATCTTATTAATAAAATTATATCGATATCGTTTTGTCATGTTAATTGTTTAAAACATAGGATTTATCAAGGATTTAAGTTAAAGGAACTATTTTGAATACGTTCTATTTCAGGAAACTTTCTAATTCGGGAAACTTTCTAGTTATGACAAGTTACTGATTATAGTAATAGTATAAAAACATGCTACAGTACAATATACAATAATCAGGAACACAGGTTATACGTTATTCAGTAAATATTTAAAGACCAGTCAGATTATCAGAAATACACCGGACTATCAGATTTACCAGATTATACATAAATAGTAATACAAGAATAAATTAAAGTAAAATTAGAACATATAAGAATCAGTAACAGCAAACGGTATTTAGACGACTTATTTTCCGTCCGTGCTTATGTAGTATTCGTGAAGTCAGAGTCGATCTTTCAGCTTTCTGTCTTATTTCATTTCTGGACACGAGGTACGGATTCCCGTCCTTTCAGTAAGGACTTCCTTTCTTATGCATGATTAGGATTCCCCGTCTGCAGCCAAATGTTTTCCCCAGTATATGTTTAAAGTTATCAGAAATTATGTTTATAATAAAATAAATTGCCTGAGCCTTATATACAAGCATGATTAGTTTATGTACTAGTTACGGAGGTACCGTAACCACGGCACTAGAGGCACCGGTGTCGTGACTCACATGTAGGAGAGTGATATCCTGCATCGTTCCACTCAGCTCAGCTTGGCCATTTTATCAGTATTATTAGTGGGGCGTATGGATGCATCCTAGGCTACAGTTTACAGTTTAGCAGGTGAATGTGGTGTGTGCTCTACATCCTTCACATTGGAGCTGATCCCTCCACCCAGCACAGTTATTTAGAGGTCACCCCTCTATAGCATGACGAGGTCACCCCTCCAGTTATTCATGCAACGTTGTTACAGCACATGACCTATATAAGCTCTGGCAATTAAAATACAGTAAGTGCATGTTTTCAGTTTTAACAGATATCAGTCCAACTTTATTTTTTTTATAAATCAGACGTTACAGATTAATTACAGATTTCCGCTGCAACTTACTTATCAGTCTTACTGCTTCAGTATTTATCATTTACTGCATTTCAGAAATTCATTATCATGCTTCACTCCGTTCACTGAGCGTTATGCTCAGCCGTAGTTCTTTTCATGTTCTAACGGCAGGTACACCAGGACGCTTTTAGGATTCTAAGAGCATGTGCATTTGGATGGAAGCTATCCAGACTTCCTACATTTTGCATTTCTTACAGTATTCTGCTTATTTGGACATTGTTTAGTCCTTTCATTCAGTATTTTATTTTCATGTTTTGGGCTTATGTTTGGATTGCCGATGTTTGTTTCCGGTATTTCCGTTATGGTCAGTTAATGTTTTAGGACATTTACCTTATGCTTTGATGACACGCCATAAATACACGTAACGGTCTACTTATCCAAGTGGGGTGTTACAATTATGGTATCAGAGCCAGGTTCGACCTGTAGGCTCTAAAACTTGACCTGTGACTAGTGGGTAGTCACCAGGAACTTCCCAGATTTTGGCGTTGTTATCTTTCATGTTTCTCATGGATTATTCAGTCAGTTTTCTTCATTTATCAGTCAGTTTTCTTAAAGTTTTGACTAAGTAAAAGGTTGGTACATAACTAGCCATATTTAGTCGCATGTGCTTTTTTAGCGAATTTTCGTTTTGGTGAGCTGACCATAGGCGCTCACCCTTGGCGTTCAGATTTTGTATTGGTAAACCGACCATAGGCGTTTACCCTTACTCATGACAGATTCATGTTTTTTTTTTTCCAGTCAAATATCATTTGGTGAACCAGCCATAAACGTTCACCATTTCTCTAGTCAAATTTCATGTTTTTCAGTCAAATGATGTTTTGTGAACCGATCCACAGTTGTTCACCCTTGTCATATCATGACATTCTATAAATTTTGACAAGTATGGATTGGACTTCAGCCATCCATATTTAGTACCAGATTATAAATTTCTATACATGACAGTTCTCAGAAAATTTTTGACCAGTATGGATCGAACCAGAATAGCCCATACTTAGTCTCATGTTTCCTTCCTTGAAGTACGTGGATGGAACCATAGCCGCCCACATCAGTTAATATTACACCTCAGTTGATTTAACTTTTGTGTTCCTTATAACAGTCAAATTTTCATACCCTCTCGTTGATGTCATCTACATGATGATTCAGTTTCATGTCTCCTTACGAGGATTATATTTTCAGCAAGGTGATGATGCCTTCAGGCTAAAATATAGAAGGATTACAGTAAAATCCTATTTCCTGATAAATCATGTTCTGGCCTTTATCAATCATGTCTTCTATCTTTATACTGAACATCGATGAAACCCCGTTTTAATCATACTTTTCAGCCTCTATACAACCATCATTAAGTCTACGCAGGAATTACCAGGCTATCACGTTACCCATTTCAGTTCAGTTTACTACCGTTTAAATCAATTTATTTCGTTGATAATATCAGACAAGCGACACCAGTATCGATCATTCCATAAATTTTCACCAGCCCCATGTACAGTGTCTCAGTTATACTCCATGTATAATATTTCAAGTGTACTCCAGGTACCCTACTCCATGGATATTGCTAATCGATCCTTAATCATCTCAGGCGGTTCCACTTGTCGATATTCTACCAGGTGCTGATGCTGCTCGTGAGTTGAAGATTTTACCAGATGCTGATGCTGCTAACACTCTGAAGACCACACCGATGCTGATGCTGCTGAACCTTGGAAATTTCTCAGGATGCTGATGCCGCGGAACGAGGACGAAAACTATAAACTTGAAATTTCTGACAAGAATAAATTCAACCATCAGACGCTACCATTCGATTTTATGCTGTTACCTTCTCAGTTAGATGTCACACCTCACCCAGCCAACTTTCATTCAGAAGAGTGGGAACCGGAACCCAGCCGGCCACTCAGCAGAATAGTCACATGAATCACGGTCATGATAATGACCGTCATAAGTTGACAAAGCAGTGGTGACAATCACCGTGATTATAATTAATCAGTCAGTAACCATCGGAACTCCGGAACGGACATGACCAACAATACAAGAGGTCAGTAGTCTAACCGGTCCGCCAACCCTAGCAGTTACCATAAATTATTAATCTTATTCAGACTCACCCATTAAAATACATGTCCAGACAACAGTCAAGACATAGTTCTCAAGTATCATTTCGGAAGACACATATCAGGGCACCCGTTATGATACACGTCATACGAATATCTTCTTAGAATACGAGTCCGAGCTCCTAGTTCCAGTATAATCCAAGCAAGACCCTCAGTAATTCAGGGTATCTTTCAGAAAAGGGTATACTCATTCTATTATGCCACGCATATATCAGATCATTAAAATTCAGCCACCACCACCAGATTATTATTCAGATTAAACACGCAGAGTTCATTCTGTGAAGTTACAGACGAACACATTCAGTGAAAATCGCCATGTTTACTTCACGTATTCCTATGTCAGCTTTAACTTAAATCATGTAGTACCTACCTCCCAGCCATAAAAAAAAAAAAAAAAAAAAAAAAAAAAAAAAAAAAAAACTCCACCATACCACCCAGATTTATTAAGTTTTCTTTCAATTAACGATGACATCCGTCTTACTAGATCCCAAATATCGTCATTTCAGTTCTGCCAGAAAATCAGTACAAGTTATACTTTACAGCAAGTGAATTATTATTCTGAAGCTACGAAGACCTTTCAGCTACCAGTTATAAATTCACTTTGGAAATTCCTCAAATTCATGATCAGCAGATCATTCCAGAATCCCAGATATAATTTCAGAAAGTTTTCATAAATTCATTCCTGACTTGAATACATAATTTAACATCGAGCTTGCCTCATGAACGGAACCTGTCTTCAAAAATCTTATTCGCAGGGCTTTAGCTACGTTAAAAGAGTTGCAGCAATTGCTGCAAGAGTTACCAAAACTAGGCTTTATTCGCCCTAGCGCCCCATCGAAAAATTTATCAGATCACCATTCCTAATCGATATTCATTCCACGAATAGAAAGTTTAATTGACCTACTACGAGGTGTCTTAAATATTCATCCAGAAAAATTCAAGATCGTGCTACCATCAGTGGTGAGGGAAGAACATGATGTTCTTCAGACCGTTGTTGCACATATTATAGCCACTCTAAAAATTTTAAATTTCACTTCTGAGCTCCTTAATGCTCCAGTTATATTATGAAATTTATGAATAAAATTTTCTATGATTCTCAGACAAAATCGTCAGCGTATTCATTGATCACATCTTGGTCTGATAAGTTCTAGAGAAGAATACGAGATTCATCTTCTCACAGTTATATAGAATCTTCGATAGGAGTTATTTTATACACAGCTTTCCAAATATGAACTCCAATTGAACCAAGTGGCATTTCTGAAACATTCTACTTTAGCAGAAAGAAATTTCAGACAATCCTGCGCAGGTGAGGGCCATCACCTGATGGTCCCGACTGACGACTGGGAACGAAGTAAATTTTTTTTTCTAGAAATCAATTGACTGCTAACGCAGAAATTGCTGACAGTCATCACTTAAACCTAGGCTAACGCATAAATTCTGCTATGACGATTCAACCAGATTCACACCAGAGTGTCCCATAAGCCTGGGCAGAATTTTGATAGAAACCGTATTACACATTGATGCAGCTATGTTCATATCTAGATGCCTGACCTACTGCAGGTTCAAGATAGAACGCCATCATGTTAGTGAGTACTACAACCCTTAGAAATTCTTGACAGAAATGAGACGCAATTCCATGAAATTGTTATCAGCTACCACAGGCTCAGAGAAAGTATGATACTATCTAAGTTATCATCAACCATGTAATCAGCCTGCGTGTCTCTTTCACCCGAAAGGATCACGTATTAGCAGATCTGCATAAAATTTTAAAAATTCAGCTGTAAATCGTACGAATTCAAGGCTTTCCATCGACCATCATATCAAACAGAATACATGTTCACGATCAAGTGTATGCTTACATCCACTTTAAGTTCATGTTTATTCCCACTTTCACGTTTATGTCTCATTCGCAGTATGATGCTGTTTCAGTTCATCTTTTATGTTATCTCTAGATTTAAACTCACGTTAGCATTCATAACGTTGTTCACGTTCAAGTTCGTGTGCCATTTCACGATACACGTTTCTCAGTTTATTACCGAGTACGGTTACAGAAAGCTTGAGAAATTAGACTCAAGTTTAGCACCACTGTTCCATAATCAGGCAGACGTTTCACATCTCAGGCCGTAACGTTTGACATTCATTCCTCAATCAGCATACGTTCATAATATGTTCTAGTATCACGCTCACAGTATGATTCACATATCATATTCTAATTCCCTGCCAGCGCTCCTCATATAATTATGAACCACGTTCACAATTGCTCACTTAGCAGGTTCACAATTGTTCACGTAGTTCGTCCCTATATATTCTCAGCAGCTTGCTCAGAGATATAAATTTTATCTTTTCATAATATTTACACGTATCGTTTCATGTATCGTACATGCTATAGTTATTCAGTCTGTCAGATTTAGTAAATCCATCTTAAATATGGAACCAGAAACTATTCAGCATCATCAGGACGGGTCATCAGGAACAAGCTTTAAGTTATTATATTAGACCTTTGAAGAAATCGTTTCGAGCGGGAGGCCACTCGAAACGGAGGAGCCCATCCGGACCTCTCATCTCCTTTCCTTCAATAAATTCAGTTAAGTTCTTTCAGTGATGTCACATTTCATGATCATTTCAGTCATGTCAGGTGTATACTGTTGTTCCCATTTTAATCCATAACACAAGATTTAGAAGAGATATTTAGAGAGAGAAAGAGAAGAAAAGTAGAGAGAGAAACAAGAGAGATTTGGAAGGTTTATGTTTACTAGAGAGAGAAAGTAAAATGAACCAACACCCTCTTTCACATGTGAAAGAGGGTTATATACCCCACGGCACTAAGGCCTTTGTGGGCTTCATCTTGGGCCGGGCTTGGCTTTCTTTTGGGCTTACGCCCCTAACTTATACAATATTAGCTTAAAGTCCAAGCCCGGTTTTCCCGACTAACCTATTACAATACAAGACCACTAATGACTAAGATGACCTATTACATTCTTGTTCGACTATATAAAATATAGGGCTAACAATCTCCCCCAATGTATCGGTCATCTTAAAAAGCTTAAAAAGCATAAGATGATTGAGTGAATACATTCTTGTAGAGGAGATCTTCCTGCTTTGGTCTTGTATCTTGGTCTTGATCTTGTTTGTAACAGCTTTGTTCCTTCATGCTTTCG
Organism: Glebionis coronaria; assembly: GCA_025667525.1. Lineage (NCBI taxonomy): Eukaryota > Viridiplantae > Streptophyta > Magnoliopsida > Asterales > Asteraceae > Glebionis > Glebionis coronaria. The sequence goes on from CM046874.1 coordinate 547,381,208, forward strand.
TGATCTTTATCTTGAGCCTTTGTCATTTGACTTTGAGTGCTTGAGATCTTCATCTGTACTCCTTGTGACTAAGATGACCTATTACATTCTTACATTCTTAGATATCTTGATTATCGCCATCTTGTGCTCTTGTGACTTCTGAATCGACATCGGTTGCACAGCTACGCCACCTTCTTGATATGCAGCGACATATATAGACACGGATGAAATGGCTTTGAACATTTCACCCTAACTCGGTAGCGTTTTACCTCCGGTCGGTGAAGACCGTTAAACGGTATTAAATACCGTACCTGTGATCAGGTAGATTCGATTAAGAACCTCCTTGACAGGGTTTCCCGGCGGTAGTAGCCAGTTCTCTTTACTCGACCGTCTCAAAGCAGACTGCGAACGTAAAGAGTGAATCATAGAGATAAATTATCCGTCTGATTAGAGTCGTCAATTCAGATTTCCTGGAACAAGTTTGATTCTAAAAGAATCGCACCATTGTTGCTTTCCAGTTTGTCACAAGCTTGATTCATAGAGAATCTTGCGAGTTACCTACCGCAGTGCTGTTTGATGTTGACACTGGAAGGATTTCCATTCGTCACTATGAACACTAATGAGTGTCACTCTGAATGTTCTGGCAAGATCACATGGATTTTGCGAAGAAGCCTGGAATCAAGTTTGAATCAATTAAGAATCGAAACTTAGTTGCTTTCCAGTTCTCACAAGTTTGATTCGTGTAGAATCGCACAAGTTACCTACCATGAGCTTGTTTGATGCTGGCTCAAGCAGGATTTCCATCTTCATTGTGAATCTTATCACTCAGATGTTCTGGCAATATCACAAGGATAATGCGTAGGACTCGATTGTGTCCTAATGAGATGATAGATAGATCTCATTTGGCTCTAGACTCAATAAGTGCATTTTGGTAATCGGAGGCTGGAGCAGACTGCCACCTTTTCAATATTAACTGACTCGGAGTGAGAAAGTCAATAGATACGTGTTGATCTCCGTGACAATGAGACAAGTTTCTTTTGAGAGAAACTCGAATGGCTGGGAAGGGTTGTGCATTGCATCACTGGGTCCATGATGACTTGTCTTCAATAGATGTATTGACCCGGTTTCTGCCTAAGTTGCATGGAATATTCAACTCCTTCAATGCTTACCAATACGTCATCATTAGCACCTTGTTGTGATTGTTCCAGTGCTAACTTAAGTACTTGGTCCGCATTCAGCTTCATTCCACTCCATCTTTCCTAAGGACAACTATTTCTAGCTATGGAATGTCCTTGGGTAGATCCCTCCGGTTCTGGTTGGATCATAGGACTTAGTTTCCTATCCTAAACCACCTTTTGACTCCATCGTTCCGTCGTGGATAGTAGGTTGTTTTGGGTAAAGATCGTAACCATAAAACCATTGAAAACCATTCAAAGTGCTTGATAAAAATCAAAACTTTTAACACTTGAAAGTTTTACATTTCCGAAAAGCTCCCCCTACACACATGCATCGATATACGAAATAGTTTGGCATGTGAAGGAAAGAGTTGCACTTTAGTCTTTAAGATCACATGTTGCGATATATTACATTTTAATCACATTTTCTCCCCCTATCTCTAATATAAAAACATCATATTAGAGATATTAATTGATTAAAATATGACAATTTCTGAAAACCGATTGGGAGAGAAACATGTGTGCACGCATGAATCATGGAACATTTTCAGTCGGGTCGCTCCCCCTCAACAATGTTGAGGTACGGAGTTGAGATGCCTTTTCCGATATAATATATTACATTTGACAATTTCATATCATTTTCGGAATGTGTTGGATACATAAAATATGACAATTTTAGGGATGTACCCAACAACATTAAAAGGCTTGATTTTAAAACGCTCCCCCTCAAAAATTGATCAAAATAACGTATGACAATTTAGAGATATAAAAGCCACTTATGAGGAAGGGAGTGTTGAACACACAATTTTGAAAGATTTAGAAAAACCTTTTGAGAAATTCTTGAAAAATTGTGTTCAACGGTTTTAAAATAATCAGGATAGAAGACTTCTCTTCTATTGCTTAGGGAAAGCGCACTGAAACGTACACTCCCCTTTCGGGTCCGTTTTTCATGAGCTCAAAACTTTGATTGTTTTGTGACTAGCTCATGACCGAGAAAAATAAATTTCCCATTATGAAGGATAAGTTATCATCCGTGATAAACTTTCCTTAAGTTGAATTTCGAGTTCTAAGCTGACATTTACTTAGAAATCGTTTTCATGAACTTAAAAACTTTGAATGTTTTTATGAGCAGCTCATGACCGAGAAATATGAATTTCTCGTTGAGAAGGATAAGTTATCGTCCGAGATAAACTTTCCTTAGTTGAGGTCCGAGTTCTAAGCTGTGATGCGCCTAGAAGTCATATACACAAGCTTAAAACTTTCGAATAGTTTTACGGTAAGCTTGTGTCCGAGAAAATCGAATTTCTCGTTTTGAGGGTAACTTATCGTTGAAGAGATAAAGTTCCCTTTCTTTGACGTTCGAGTTACAGCCTGAAAGGTGACTGTAAGTCATTGTAGAAGCTTAGTTTTGAAGCCCCTGAGACGCTTGTTTCTCTGATATCTGCTTCTTCAGCAACCAAACTCTGAGAGTGTCTTTTGTTGAGCGGTATGAATATGGAAAACCTTTGTGTTCTTGTTGAACCTTTACTTTATTACCTGCACTTTCATCAGTAGTTTGTATGCTTGCATGTGGGTTAGCGATATCTTGATGAGAACCATGTGGGGGTTCACCTTGAACCTTTGTCGAGCTAGAGGGAAATATCTTTCCAGTAGGAACCCACCTAAGACCTATTGTTTTGAAGGTTCTACCCGTTGGTATCCACCTAAGACATGGTCGAGGAGACATAGTTTTCTCATGCACAGCGGAAGACTTAGTTGGAGAAAACCTATTTCCTTTAGGGCTCCGTCTCTGAGGTGCTCTAGCTTTTTGGTTCACCTTGTTTAGGACTTTAGTGATACAATCATCATGAATGGCATTAAACACGCATTTGTTACATTTCGTGCAAACAAAGTTCTTAGCATCTGAGAAGGCTCTAGAGTTCCTAGGGTTGGCAGAATTGTGCACATCATAGAAGGGTCTAGAATTCCTAGATGTGTGAACAACGCTCCTAGGTTGTGGTTTGGTCCTATCTCTTGCTTGTGTCTTGTTATTAGCATCCTCTAGATAGCTTTTATGACCCGTGTCATTTGAACTACGCCTAGGCATGTTCTTAGAACTAGATCTAAAGTTGCTTGAAGCATTCATGTGATCGGGTTTTGCAGAGGCAGTTTGTCTTAAGGTCGGTCTAGATTGTGGAGTGACTGGTTTAGGTAACTTGCTACGCACGTCAACTTGGGATGCAAACCTCGGATTCGACATTTTGAGTCGTTCAGATTTTAACGCATCCGGTTGTCTAGCAACTGAGCGATTTCTGAATGATTGAGAAGGAGGTTTCCCCAAGACTGACTGTTTTGGTAACTTAGTATCCACACTATTTCCTTTTATCTTCCTTAATTCGTTTTTCACCGCTGTCAGTGCAAAAACCTTTTCCTGAATCTGAGCCTTTAATTGCTCATTTTGTAGAAGTAATTGAGCGACACGTTGTTCTAACTTAATATTCATATTATCAAATATGACGTTATCAGCATTCGCATCATTACTTTCTACAGTGTCGATAGGTTGCACAGATAATTCAGTTAATGAAGCAGGCGAAGGACTTGCATTTTGAGAAGCCAACTTTGATTCTAACAAATTTATTTGTTTCAAAAAATGTTCTTTTTCTGCGTTGAAATCTTGAATCTTACGATCCAATTTTTGTTCAAGAACAACATTTGCTTTTTCAAGTTTTTCAAAATAAGCTTCAAATTTGTCATTTTTCTTTGAAAATTCGAGTTTGGCATCCTCAAAATCTTTTGTCGTTTGAGCTAAGAGAGTTTCGAGCTCGTGAGTCTTAGAATCAGTATTTAATGGTACCTCAGCTATTGGCTCATTGTCACATGTGGGTCTGATAGCTGTAATAACCACTTCTGTATCTTTCCCTGAGCTTGTGCTGGTATGATGAGTTTCTGATTCTGACCTGCTGCTTTCTGTATCAACCGAAGAAGCATCCAATGCTTGATCTTTATCGACAGTGCTCTCTTTCGTCTGCATCAGTCTTTGATTCACCCTTCTTTCCAATTGCCTTTGATGACGTGTTCTTTCAGCAACTGACTTCTTTATATTGCTCATGTGTTGAAGAAGTGTCTCTTTGAATGCTTGAAGATCTACGAGAGTATATTTGGTAAAGTATGTGCTTGTGAACTCTCGATCGTTTTTGGATAAGCCACTTGAGTCAATGAATTGCTGGAACTGAAGGTTGAGAGATAAAAGGATGTCCATTGATAGAGTCTCGTGAAGATCATCTTTGTTAAGTTCAAGTTGAAGATGGTCCAGATTAAATAGCATCGTTTTGATGAATGTCTCCACATCTTGACCAAATAGTAGAACGAATACCCGTTTGAATCCAATTTCAATACGAGTGCCTGTTAGGTCTTCTCTTGAAAGAACCTGAAGGTGTGACTGAAGCAACTTAAAGTGTTCCATGCATCTTTCTTTTGCTTTGGACATCTTGTATTTGATTGCATGAACGGTTTTGGTGGTAGAATCCTTGTTAGAAGGTTTACTAATTGGAGTCTCAGTATTTGACTGAACCTCTGGATTCTGCATTTTCTCTTTATTCATCTCAGTCATGGACGTTGTTGGTGTTGAATCCACGAAGAGGATATGATGTATATGGATTACGGATCTTAGTGGATGTGTTGTGATTTGATTGTGGTTGAAATTTCAAAAAAAATCTGATTTTTTTTTTTTTTTTTTTTTTTTTTTTTTTCAGTCCGACAATAAATTCCTCAGCCCGACAAAACGGTAAGCCGAAAAAATTTTGAATCACCAAATTTAGAAATTGAGTTAGAAATAGCCAAAAACTAGTAGGGAAAAAATTTGAAAAGTGAAAATTTTTGACAAAAATAAAACCTAAAAATGGCCTAAAAATTTGAATTTTGGTCCGAAAATTCGAATTTTTGGTCGAAAAAATTTTCGCTTCGCCAAAATTTGAAATTGAAGCTTAAATGGCCTTAAATAATTTTTTTTTTTTTTTTTTTTAATCTTCGTGTAAACGATGTTCCTAAACTAGTCTAGATAGTGGCTAAGTCTAAAAATTGCTCAAACAAAAATATCCATCGGAATGCCCATCGGAATAACCTTGTCGGAATGACCAATCGGAATCTCAAATCGGAATACCCAATCGGAATGCCAAAACGGAATGACCAATCGGAATGAGTGATCGGAATGTACCAAATCTGAATACCAACCAATCGGAATGTCGATCTGAATGCCAATCGGAATACCCAATCTGAATACCAACCAATCGGAATGCCAAATCTGAATGCCAATCGGAATGCCCAATCTGAATATCAACCAATCGGAATGCCCAATCTGAATATCAACCAATCGGAATGTCGATCTGAATGCCAATCGGAATACCCAATCTGAATACCAACCAATCGGAATGCCGATCTGAATGCCAATCGGAATGCCCAATCTGAATATCAACCAATCGGAATGTCAATCTGAATAAGTAAACCCTTTTCTGATTTGACCAGATCGGAATATTTTCCACTTTTCTCGGACAAAACTCAACCAATTCGTGATTTTAAGCCAAAAAATGATCAAAACACCCAAAAATTTTGTGTTTTTAGCCAAAGTAAATATACCAAATCTCTACCACAACTATGTAGAAGATTCGTATCAAGAAAAAACCATAAAAAACACAAGAAAAATTTTGGGATGTGATATATAGATCAAAATGACAACGAAAAATCAAGAACACACCACACGAATCTTCAATCACCTATCCACTATAGGCTCTGATACCAAATGTTGTTCCCATTTTAATCCATAACACAAGATTTAGAAGAGATATTTAGAGAGAGAAAGAGAAGAAAAGTAGAGAGAGAAACAAGAGAGATTTGGAAGGTTTATGTTTACTAGAGAGAGAAAGTAAAATGAACCAACACCCTCTTTCACATGTGAAAGAGGGTTATATACCCCACGGCACTAAGGCCTTTGTGGGCTTCATCTTGGGCCGGGCTTGGCTTTCTTTTGGGCTTACGCCCCTAACTTATACAATATTAGCTTAAAGTCCAAGCCCGGTTTTCCCGACTAACCTATTACAATACAAGACCTTTTAACGACTAAGATGACCTATTACATTCTTGTTCGACTATATAAAATATAGGGCTAACATATACCTATCAGCAGTATTATGCCTTAATTAGAAGACAACTTATCCTTCAGCTTAATTGTCTTTTCAGTCTACGTGTTCTTTCAGTTCTTATAACTTCATCAGCTTATCATCTTTAATTCGAGGACGAATTTCTCCTTTTTAGAGGGGAAGAATTGTAAAACCCAGTATAGTCGTATCTCTAATTCGGGGACGAATTATTGTTTTTAGAGGGGAAGAATTGTAAAACCCGTATTTAAAAATCAGAATATTTAAATACGCAGTTTAATTTTAATAAACTATATTTATATTAAATATTAAATATTACAGATGAATTAATTATTTTACAGAAATAATTAAACGTTAATATTAAATACGCGTAGTCTCAGTTTACTTAAATATTACAAGCGAATTATTGTTCAGAAAATAATTATTAAGTCTCAGTATGTATTACGTATGTATTTTACACAGATAATAGTTATCGCGATTCAGAAGCAAAAACGCGAGAAAATCTTTAAGTATTATTATATATAAGTAGTATTATTACTTACAAGTTAAAAAAAAAAAAATAAAGTAATTAGAGTGAGGGGGCCGGTTGTGTAGAAAAAAAAAAGGAAAAGAGAAAACACGTTTGGGCCAAGCCGTGTGAAGAAAATAAAGAGACGGGGGTTCCTTTCTATCCTTCCCTGCCGACACAAACACACTAAATCAAACCCTAATACAAAAAAAATATACAGCCGCCAGTTGTGCTTGTACTCCCTTCTTCCCTGCCGCGACCCACATCAAGGAAACAGGAGCAAGAAGTCGAGTATTACTCCTAGAAGAACAAGAGATTGATGTTGAAACCCTAAACGATTAGTAAGTGTATATAAACCCTAATTCGCTCTAATTTAGTTTCTTTTAATCCGATTCAGTGAGGTGGGTTGTATGTCAGATTGTTACTGTGTTCGTTGGCACCCAAACCGAGAGTCAAGAGACTCTCGGTGGTGATGATTTCCACCAGCCGCAACCCAGTTTAGGGTGTTGGTTTGGTTTATGCTGTCGGGGGAAACAAGAAAATAGGCAGGGGGTTTGGTTTGTTTGGCAGTGGGAACCCACGGCTGGCAGGTTTAGCCAGTCGGTGGGATAATAATAGCAAACAGGGGAAACGAATAACTAGCAGGGGAAAAACTGGCCGTTAGGGACTGTTTGGCAGTGGGTTTTAGAACCAGATTTAGGGCGTTTGGCAGTGGGTTTAAGGACAGATTAAGGGTGTGTTTGGTTAACAGTTTAAAAGACACAAAGGGACTGTTTGGCTGGACTTATTTTAAAACTTAGCATGAGTTTTCGGAATCGCTTATAATAATTATTGAACGGGATTATTTAAATGCTTTAAATCATTTTAAAAAGGGATTTTGTAAATAAAGAAATTTAATTGTCGATTTTATTATCTTATTAATAAAATTATATCGATATCGTTTTGTCATGTTAATTGTTTAAAACATAGGATTTATCAAGGATTTAAGTTAAAGGAACTATTTTGAATACGTTCTATTTCAGGAAACTTTCTAATTCGGGAAACTTTCTAGTTATGACAAGTTACTGATTATAGTAATAGTATAAAAACATGCTACAGTACAATATACAATAATTAGGAACACAGGTTATACGTTATTTAGTAAATATTTAAAGACCAGTCAGATTATCAGAAATACACCGGACTATCAGATTTACCAGATTATACATAAATAGTAATACAAGAATAAATTAAAGTAAAATTAGAACATATAAGAATCAGTAACAGCAAACGGTATTTAGACGACTTATTTTCCGTCCGTGCTTATGTAGTATCCGTGAAGTCAGAGTCGATCTTTCAGCTTTCTGTCTTATTTCATTTCTGGACACGAGGTACGGATTCCCGTCCTTTCAGTAAGGACTTCCTTTCTTATGCATGATTAGGATTCCCCGTCTGCAGCCAAATGTTTTCCCCAGTATATGTTTAAAGTTATCAGAAATTATGTTTATAATAAAATAAATTGCCTGAGCCTTATATACAAGCATGATTAGTTTATGTACTAGTTACGGAGGTACCGTAACCACGGCACTAGAGGCACCGGTGTCGTGACTCACATGCAGGAGAGTGATATCCTGCATCGTTCCACTCAGCTCAGCTTGGCCATTTTATCAGTATTATTAGTGGGGCGTATGGATGCATCCTAGGCTACAGTTTACAGTTTAGCAGGTGAATGTGGTGTGTGCTCTACATCCTTCACATTGGAGCTGATCCCTCCACCCAGCACAGTTATTTAGAGGTCACCCCTCTATAGCATGACGAGGTTACCCCTCCAGTTATTCATGCAACGTTGTTACAGCACATGACCTATATAAGCTCTGGCAATTAAAATACAGTAAGTGCATGTTTTCAGTTTTAACAGATATCAGTCCAACTTTATTTTTTTTATAAATCAGACGTTACAGATTAATTACAGATTTCCGCTGCAACTTACTTATCAGTCTTACTGCTTCAGTATTTATCATTTACTGCATTTCAGAAATTTATTATCATGCTTCACTCCGTTCACTGAGCGTTATGCTCAGCCGTAGTTCTTTTCATGTTCTAACGGCAGGTACACCAGGACGCTTTTAGGATTCTAAGAGCATGTGCATTTGGATGGAAGCTATCCAGACTTCCTACATTTTGCATTTCTTACAGTATTCTGCTTATTTGGACATTGTTTAGTCCTTTCATTCAGTATTTTATTTTCATGTTTTGGGCTTATGTTTGGATTGCTGATGTTTGTTTCCGGTATTTCCGTTATGGTCAGTTAATGTTTTAGGACATTTACCTTATGCTTTGATGACACGCCATAAATACACGTAACGGTCTACTTATCCAAGTGGGGTGTTACACATGTCCTCTTGCAATGTTTGAGTCCCAAGTGTACTGCACACAATGAGATCAATAGATCTATTGCAAGTGCTATTGTGTGTATTGCTACTGGGCAAAAGTTTAATTATTCTAAAATGATTTTTGAGGACATGTGTAAAAATAAAAGGAACAAAATGACTTTAGCTTATCCCAGATTTTTACAAATGGTTTTTGATGTCCAAGGTTACTGCACAAGGGATCATGATGATTTTTATGAGATCCCTGTGTAAAAGAAAGCAATTTTTATGAAGATGAACTCACCCCCACATCGTGACCTACCCCTAACCCCAACCATGATTGCTGTCATTGAAGCAGCACAACCCCAGCCAGACCCCAACCCCAAATTGACCCAATACCTGAACCTTTACCTTCACCACAACATATGCAAGTTGACCAAGAACCCTTCGACGCTGACACATTAAATGTTGGTGTTAATGTGCCTATTCCAAACGTTGACACAAATCCTTCACAGACCCAAACACCCCTTAACCAACCAACATCCATCCAATCCACATCATCATCTACACCAACACAATATAGGTTTCAAAAACGCCAAAGGACTACTGGAGTGTTCTCCTCTAGTGGTCCTAGCCATGTAGCAGAGAGAACCACCACCACAAGTGTGGTTGGTGCTATGGATGAGGCTGGGACTATTGGTTCTGGCTTAGAAGCTGGCCAAGACAGTCCTACCATACTTAAGACCTCATCCATGCCCAATGAATCTAACTTGGGAGGTCAAATACCCATTTTGGAAGAGGGCAGATTGGAACCAATGACCCTAATGGAATTGACGGCTGTCTGCATGAGCTTGCAAAAGCAAAATGCAGACTTGGTACTAGTTGTCAGCACACAAGGCCTTGAACTCAAGCAATTGAGGGAGAGGATTGTTATTTTGGAAACAACTGAGTCAAGGAGAAGGCAGATAAGGGTCCTTTTATATGAGGAGGATTCTTACAAAGGGGAGGAAGCTGCTACAGAGCCTGTTAATTTGAGTGATAAAGGCTCACATGAAGCTGCTACAGAACCATTTGTTGAGAATAGAAAAGGTTCATATGATGAAGAATCTTTGGGTGTTGCTAAAGCCGTTACTGGTTTGAAGAAACAGACAGGTTTTGATACGTCTCTAGTCTCTCCTACAAACTTAAATTTGTCATTTACAGCCATGTTGGAGGAAATTGCAAAAGGCGCTGAGGCAGGTAATTTGAGCATTGACAAGCAGAATTTGAACGCTGACATGAGTATCTTGGGCGCTGACAAGGCAAAATTTGGCGTTGATAGACCTGCAAATGAGGTTGATGTATTCCAGTCATCATCCATCATCAAAGAGGTTTCTTCACAGGTATTACCATCTACCTTACCAACAGTTGATCCATTAGATAAGGGTAAGGGTATTATGGTAGAAGAAGTTGTTCCAAAGGATGCAGCACAAATTGAGTTTGATAGAAAGTTGGCTGCACAAATTGTTGAACAAGAAAAGAAAAAGGTGGGTGAATCACCTTTTGTTGTCACTTCAGAAGAGCAAGAAGGAAGTGATGAAGCTAGTTCAGACTTAAGTGTAATGATCATAGAGCAACCAGAAAGACTTGAGTATGGTGATGAGTTGGCCAAAGAGAAGTTGAATGAGTTGAAATTGCAGGTTGATTTTGATATGCCAGAGGTTGTTCAGATGTACCATGCTTGGGAAGATAGGTGTATGGAGAATCCACATCTGACCATTTCAGATCAGATATGGGGTTTGGAGATTATTCTCAGAGTACAAAAGGATTGCAAGGTCATTTTGAAACACAAAGCAAGCAATGTTCTCTCGAATTTGAAAAGGGATAGAAAGGAGTTGTACTTCATGCTGCTCAGATGTCATGGAACAGGGTGGACTTATAAGAAATTGACTGGATTGACATTTGAAGAGTTGGAATGTAGAGCTTATCCCATTTGGGTTAGAGTGTAGGAAGAAAACACTCTAAGACTTCTTTCTGATGAAAGAAAAGAAGAACTTACAGAGGAAATAGAGCTTAAGAAGGCAATGTTTGTTCCCAGACCTGTGAAAAAAGGAGTCCCTCTTGAGTTACCCAAAGATATGGATCCATTACATCCAAGTGAAGCTGTTATAAGAAAGAGCCTCAAGCTCTCACCATTAGAAGCTTCAGATATGGTACAAGTGTTACCACTTGATTCCAGAAACCCTATTGTAAGCTATGAATAAGATGAATGTGGGTTTTGGAAGATTGGTAGGTATGGAAAAGAGGTTCACACTTTTAGTACCCTTATATCTTTGTTTGCAAGTTTTGATAGAGAAGACTTGGTAGACCTATGGAGGTTGTTAGAGGCCAAGTATGAGACTGAAGCTCCTACTTCAGTTAATGCAATAAAACTGTGGTCAACATTCAAGAGAATGTGTGGACCAATTGACGAAGATCCTGCTGTTTGGAAGGATCTTGAAGATGATCTCAGAGGTCTTCAATGGAGGTTGTATTCAGCTGCTGGTGTTTATTATTTGAGTTCTACAAAGTTTGCTGAGTATCTACTTGTAGATGGTCAGTATTTCATGTCCAAGGAAGTCTTGGAGAAGATAAAGAACACACAGCTGGAAATTGATTATTCAAGTGATGTGGCCAAAGACTTAATCAGATTAATTTATTACCAATATGAGAAGGTTTGTAAGATTCCTCCTATTCCTTAATGTTTATTCAGAAACTTAATTACTAGAGTAGATATCAAGTTTAGGGGAGGATTTTTGGGAATAAATTATAGCCAGTCTACTTGAGCGCTGACAAGAATAAAACAAGCGTTGACAAGAGTAAAACAAACGCTGACAGATCAAGCGTTGACAAGAAGAAGTCAAGCGTTGATACATTGAAGACAAGCACTGATGGAAGGATATACTCTACGCGTTTATTATGTTCTAGGTTACTTCTAGTAAAGATAGGAACAACAATGTATTTTCTATATTTATCTTTACCTAGAATAGTTGATACGTAGATTATTATACAAGGCTTCTTATGTCTATAAAAGAAGACCTTTAGGTTAATGTTGAATATAAGTTTTTATACGAAAACTACTTTCATTGTAAGCAAGTTTGATATCCTTAATCAAAGTGAAAGTTTGTTTACATCTTGTGTGTTCTTGTTTAAGTGTTAATTCCGCATAATACTTAGATTGTCATATACATATACAAAGGTTTCTCTAAGTGTATTACTTGATCTAATCTCGTATACATAAAGCTAAATCGATCTAAGTTTGGGATCAACAAATGTATCCAGACACGACGCATTCACAAAAGGTTTTTCCATTCTTATTACTTTTCTTTTTATTTTTATTTGGTGTACAAATGTGTCTTTGTACATTTCTAGTTAAGGGAAAAGAAAGAGAAATAACAACCACTTGATATAATATTTGTCTTCTATTTTCTAGATTATCTTGAATAATTTTGCCATATTAAATTTTTTGACATGTATTTCACATTATAACTAGAATAAATCTATGTTGCGCATAAATTAAACCCTTATTTTATTGGTGAGGTTAACTTATTTTGTTTTTCATTATACATAATCACCTAAAATATGAGTGTGTGTGTGTGTGTGTGTGTAGTATGGTAGATGTAAGAACTAGGCTTATATCATCATTTCATGGACGAACTGGGGGATAGGGATGGAAACCGCCTTTTAGGATTATAACCAAATCACATTTTATTGTGTGTGTGTGTATGTTTATCGACTTGTTATACTGACATGTCGACTTCCCATGTTCAAAACCGATTGCACTCATTCTAAGTGCTTGCCACTAGTATAACATGTAGAAACAAATCCATTAGGATAAACCTTGTTTTATTTAATTAAAACTTTACACCCTAGCCCACCTTGGAATCGAATCCGACGTGAAAATGTTATTGGCTTACTTGACAAGCATAGTTTTTGATAATATCGATTTATCCTTGTGCTCTTTTGAAGACCCCGTTGTATTATCATTGTTTATCCCAAGTTGGGAGATACATGTTATTAAGTAAAATGATCATGCTATAGAAGTGAAGTAAAAAAGATAGATAAATAATTAATGTGTATTGTTTGTAACTGTAGCATGAATCACTAGCTTGTACGTTTATAAACCAACACGTATGAAGATTAGGCGATGTTATAATCTCATTATTACCAAATATCGAGTTCTCGCACTTTGATAACTCAAACTTGTGGAGGAGTGATGGTGACTGGTGATGACATGGTTCTTATTTCAACTACCTAATTCGTGTCTTTATTTTGACAACCATTTTAGGTGCATCTTTAGGTAATATCCTACCATGGTATGGCTTACCTTTAGCTTGTTCGAGTTAGGAAAATTGCAATCCCATGTGTCTCTTTCACGTATTTTACTGTAGCATATGAGGTTAGCCCCCTTACTAGATGTTTGGTATCGGTATTGACTTCTTAACCTTTATAAGCCTACGCGTGTAAACCCATTGCCAGAACAGGTCCCTAAGTGTGTGTAAATTTGCTTAATTCTAAGTTTATGATTGGATACTTTGCTATGACAAAGCAATTGATTGAAAACCCCCAAATGTAACACTTAGACTAGGACGAAAGTTAAGTGCTTAGGAGTTCTCAGTTGGTGAGGTTTTTGGCATAAGTATCTATATACAATAATGTTTTTAAATTCATATTTTATGGATTTTAAGGAAATATCTTTTTGAAAATTGCTTTGAACATGTCTACTAGAGGACAAGTAGAAGTCACGTTAAGAGATATTTGATTACATCAAATATTTGAATGTTTTAGCATAAATATCCCATTATTATTTATTCGTTCATGTTACAAATACGTGCGAAAAGTTCAAAAAACATTATTTATCTGTTTCGCGGAAGAAAACACGTAACTAACGAATAAACATGGAAATGAACCTTATTTTTATACAAAGATGGATTATTGGATGACATCTACGGCTTAGATGGACACTTGGTCTACGTTTTAGTTTTATTATTGAAAGGACTTTTATGTTCATACTATCCATGGCGTAAATAGGGTAAAAGCTATACAATATCATCTTACTTACCAAAATGTACCGACTTTAAACACTTACAATTTAATCGCTAGACATTACCAATAAACTTTCAAATTGATTATATACTTTACCAATATGGTCCTAAAATGACAATATTACCCTTGTCTTCTTTTACATAATTACAAATAATTCCACATTCACTCTTTCTCACAACATAATCATTAGACGTAGTAGCTAAAGAATGAGTAGCCAAACCCACAATCGTAAATTTATTACTTTTGTTTTACGTTTTTATCGATTTTTTTTTACGTTTTAATCAGTATTTTTATGTTTTCGTCAGTAAATTTACGTTTTCGACAGAAAATTTACGTTTTCGTCTGTAAATACACGTTTTAGTTAGAAAATTTACGTTTTCGTTAGTAAATTTACGTTTTCGTCAGTAAATTTACGTTTGCGCCAGAAAATTTACGTTTTCGTCAGAAAATTTACGTTTTCGTCAGTGAATTTACGTTTTCGTCAGTAAATTTACGTTTTCGTCAGTAAATTTACATTTTCGTCAGCAAATTTACGTTTTCATCAGTTAATTTATGTTTTCGTCAGTAAATTTACGTTTTCGTTAGAAAATTTACGTTGTCGTCAGTAAATTTATGTATTCATCAGTAAATTTTGGTTTTCGTCAGTAAATTTACGTTTTCGTCAGTAAGTTTACGTTTTCGTCAGTAAATTTACGTTTTCGTCAGTAAATTCACGTTTTCGTCAGAAAATTCACGTTTTCGTCAGAAAATTTTCGTTTTCGTCAGTAATTTAAGTTTTCGTCAGTAAATTTACGTATTCGTCAGAAATTTTACGTTTTCGTCAGAAAATTTACGTTTTAGTCAGTAAATTTACGTTTTCGTCAGAAAATTTACGTATTCGTCAGAAAATTTTCGTTTTCGTCAGTAAATTTACGTTTTCGTCAGTAAATTTTCGTTTTTATCCCTAAATTTTCGTTTTCGTACGAAAACGTAAATTTACGGACGAAAACTTAAATTTCTGACGAAAACGTAAATTTTCTAACGAATACGTAAATTTAGTAACGAAAACGTAAATTTTCTGACGAAAACGTAAATTTTCTGACAAAAACGTAAATTTACTGACGTAAACGAAAATTTTCTGACGAAAACGTAAATTTACTGACGAAAACGTAAATTTACTGACGAAAACGTAAATATACTGACGAAAACGTAAGTTTACTGACGAAAACCTAAATTTTTTAACGAAAACGTAAATTTTTTGACGAAAACGTAAATTTTCTGACGAATACGTAAATTTACTGGCGAAAACGTAAATTTACTGACGAAAACGTAAATTTTCTGACGAAAACATAAATTTTCTAACGAATACGTAAATTTACTGACGAAAACGTAAATTTACTGACGAATATCGTAAATTTGGTGGATGGGTTGAAATTGCCACCTCTAGTAATTATGAAAAAAAAAAGAAAAAGGGTAATATTTATTGGTAAAGTCAATAATCAATTTGAAAGTTCATTGGTAATGTCTAGCGATTAAATTGTAAGTTTTTAAAGTCGGTACATTTTGATAAGTACGATAGTATTGTCTAGTTTTTACCCGCATAAATACCATCAAAGTTTATGCCGTATATACTACATTACTAAAATGATATTGGAAATACGTTTTATTGTTAGAAAGTCTCGGTCACTCTAACAATATAGTTACGGGCTCGTAGTATTGTTATAGTAATACTTTAAGAAAGCCCCGACCCATGAGCATGTTCATGGACCGGAGGTCCAAGTCCATTTATGGACTTGGGTATATAAACCCCTTTCCTTCATGGAAAGGGGTGTTGGTTATTTCATTTTCTAATATACTTTTTCACGTTTTCTCTCATCTTTCTCTCACTACTTTCTCTCTCTAGAAACATCAACCTCACTTGTGGATTAAGATTACCAATATTCTACAATTGGTATCAAGAGCTATGAGATGAAATAGAAGTGTGTTTTGTGTTGTTCTTGGTGTTACATATTTGGTTTGTGAGTTTTAAAGCAAAAAACCCAAGTTTCAAAAAAAATTTCGTGTCTTTGTTGATCCAATTGATTTAGATATCTCCTACATAGTTGTGGTAGGGATTTGGGTACTTTGGATCCTCCAAAAACACGAAATTTTGGGCGGAAACGCAAGTTTTTTCTGTGCATATTGCGGAATTATCACCATTATTATAGAATCTTTCATATACAGTGTCTCAATAATTAGGACTGCTTATTACGGAAACTTTAGTATTATTGCGAGATCTTTCATTTTGGAAGTATTGCGTGATCTTGTGTAATTCGAGGTTATTGCGAGATCTTGTGTAAATTCTAGATTATTGCAAGATCTTGTGTAGTTTGAGGTTATTCTGAGTTCTTTGATTCCAATTATTGCGAAATCTTTTGTGGGCTTCAGATTATTGTGAGATCTTTGATTTAGTATTATTGCGAGATCTTCAGTTTAATTATTGCGAGATCTTCAGTTTACTTATTGCGAGATCTTGAGTGTGGAATATTCCGAGATTCTTTGCATTAGGGTATTGCGAGATCTTGTCTAGTACAAGTATTGCAAGATCTTTTAGGCTTAGGATTATTCCGAGATATTTTTCAAAGTTTTGCAAGACTTCAAGGATTTGGACTTTGCATTTATTTGAAGATTTCCATCAACACACACAACCAAAGGATAATTACATATCGTTTAAACAACAACAAATAGTTTGCTTTTATTTCATTACTCGATCATTCGGTTATCTTTTTTCAAGTGATCAAAAAATGAATCCTCACTCAGTAATGCCGACAATGCCATCGCTTTCCGACCTATCCATTGTATCGGGTACCAATACTCGTCCACCGTTACTTATAAAAGAGCTGTTTGACGCATAGAAGGGACGCATGAAGTCATATATTATCGGTAGACCCAGCGGGAGACTTATGATTAAGTCAATCGAACAAGGTCCACTTGATTAGGGAACCGTCACTGCAAATGATATGACCCGACCAAGGGAATTTTCTGACTTAACTACTGCAAATCAACTTATTTTTTATGCGGATGAAAAGGTTGTTCAGACTATTCTTCAAGCTCTTCCACCCGATATTTATCGAATGGTAAGTCAACACAAGATAGCGAAGGAACTATGGGATCGTTTGGCTGTTTTGCTACATGAAACTTCACTCACTAAGCAAGAAAGAGAGTGTCAACTTTATGATATTTTTGAAAGATTCACTTACACTCCAGGGGAGACTCTTCATGACTACTATTGGCGATTCACTACATTGATGAATGAATTGAACACTTATAATCTGACAATTGCTTTATTTTAAATCAACACCATGTTTTTAAATACATTGCCTCTAGAGTGGAGCCGTTATGTCACGGATGTTAAATTGGGAAGGGATTTGCATAAGCCAAATCTAGATCAACTTTATGCTTTCTTGCAACAACACGAGAAGCACGTGATCATGACTCGTATGTCTCAAGGATCTTATCCTGAACCAATGGCATTAATGGAGAATCATCAACTAGTGTCATATAACAACACTCCTTATGCTACTCGGCAGCACTCCTATCACCAGTCCGTGTATCAAACTTCAAGCTATCAACAGTACTCGATGTTACCACAACCACTTACTTCACATCAACAATATCAAGCACCATCATCGCAAAGAGACTCATATCCATCAATTTATGCTCATCAACAATAACTTTCTCATCAGGCACCTACAGCTCCTGCCATCACCTATCAGGCACCGGAAGTTCTTCAACCCAACTATTCCCAACATGTCAGTGCTCCTTCAAGTGTTTATGTAGCTCCACCAGCACCTGTATTGTATAGTGAAGATGGTCCCAATTCCCGAATTCAAACACAGTGATAATCTAACTGAAGTGTTAGCTGTCATGTTTGCCTACATCACTCAAACGTTGAAAAAACAAGCATATTGAGGACTTCCTACCACAAACAATCAGTTGAGGATTGATATGAGTGAAATCTCATATCAGTTATATCATAAATAACTCTATAACACAAAGCAAAATACTTGATTTTGATTTATAAAAGCAGTATTATGGGTATGTTTTGTTGTTTGTGCCTGTGTAGGTAAAAAGATACAATTATGAAGCAAACAAGGGAATCAAGCCTTTAGTGATGAAGAAAATACAAAAGGAGGATGAAAAGTGACAAGTCAACCAAAGTCAAAGGACCTTTCTTGACAACTTTCAAAGTTGAAAGACTAAAAGTGCAAATATGGAAAAGTTAAGAACAAAGTCAAACATGGTCAACTATCAAGTCAACAAGTTAAGGGGTTTATTTTGTGCAAGTTTGAAGATAAAAGGATAAGAAATGACAAATTTATAAAGATTATAGCTTAAATTAAAAATATGCTAAACACAAGGACTGATTTTGCCAATATGAGGAGAAGTTTACATTGAATCCATGTGCTATTGTTCTAAACCAATGAGAGGCGCCTATTTTATTCATTTGGATCACCACATCACTGCCAGCTGGCCACTAAGAGCCATCACAATAAATAACCAAATCCCAACAGTGCCACCCCACTACTTTATGTTTCCACCAATCATAAATTAGTATTCGGAACGATCCGAGTGATTTGTTTTCAACCAATATCAACATCACACGTGGCTTCTCAAACTTTAAACGCGCCCAGAATCAAGATTATGAAGGAGTAAATTTCAGAATAATGTTTCAACCTCAATCTTGCTTAAAATCACAAGAGGAATCTATTTCAAGTGGTCAATTGAACAGAAATCCACTCAATAGAAAAAGCCCAAATGTGTTCTTCAACAGCAAAATCCAATTGACAGATTTATGCCACGTGGAAGCTGGGGATTGGTTCCTACACGTCACTCGTCCCCAACTAACTTCAATTTTCTTCTATAAATACCCCTGTATTCATTTCATTTGTGTATTTTAGCAAGTGTGTGAAAAAACACACACTAATCATTTCCTCTCATTTTCAGTTAGAGATTTAGTTAAGAACTAACCTTAAGTGTCTGACAAACACTTGAGTTATTTAGTTAGATTTGTAACAACTTTGTAACAACCTTCTGCCATTAATGAAACTTAAACTTTCACTATTCACCTCAATTCTCTTTTCATAACTTCATTATCCTATCTACACTGTTGTTGCTTAGTTCTATTGATCATAACTGATCAATAGGACTTATTTGAGTACATTGGAAGCATTTCTAGTGATCATTAGCCAGTACCTGTTCATTCCTAGCCAAACGAGTTTAGAAATTGAAGAATGATGCAGAGATGATCAGTTCAGTAGGATGATGATGATTTGATAGGATTTGGTTAATGATAGTTGGTGCTTGTGTTGATCGTAGTAGGCTCAGCGCCTAACTACTCCACCAAAGGAAACTTCATTGCTAAAATGCATTAAAATTCCTGTTTTTGTTCCTCTAAAATGTCTTGCATGCTCAATTCTTAGATAACCAGTTATAATACTTGTTCTTGCTTGATTTGTAGTTTTTTTGGTGTTACTGATATGTTCTGATAGACTTAGTGTTAAGTTCATAGCTTTTGATTCAGTTAGACTTGCTTAATTTGCCTTTCACTGCTTAATTTTCATCAGTCAACTTATTTGAGTTCTATAGTGTAAAATTGTTGGTACTTTGCTGGTTTATTGTTCATTTGTGTTACCTAATAAGTTCTGATACCACTCTTTTGATTTCATAAGCTTTTGACTAATAAGCCTTTGTAAAATTCTCATAATAGTCTATTAAGTGGTGTTTGGATTAGAGTTGATTTAGTGATTCAATTGTTATAAGTAGTGGATTTGTGCATCTATACATTTACTAGACCAGTTCAAATCACTTTGTAAGGTTTTTTGGTCTAAACTGTTGTCAAACAGGCAAACTACCATAAAAAAGATTGGGTCAGTCTTCATCAGTTTAAACAAGCTATTTTCAAACCTTTGGCAAATCTTTGTTAGTGAATGTTATAAGCTGAATTTTGGTTCTAGGTAAAGTTCAACATATAAGCTTTCATAATTACTAAGGGAGACCATACAGTTTTCAGAAATAAGCAAGTTATTAGCATTTGAAGAAGTTGTAAGTCCATGATCAGTTTCTATGATAAGTACTAGCTGCTAAATCATTTCCCACATTTCCACTTCAAAAATCTTCCCATTTTCTTGCACATTCCTATGTACAAACATGTTTTAAGACATTTTAATATGCTTATTTTGAGATTTCAGCTTATTGGCTGGATCATTTTCCATAATTTTTGACATTCTAGTCTTGTAATCACTAGCTTAATCATTTTCAGCTCAAAAATCTAAGTGTGGATGTCTCTTTTAGCTTATAGCTTATTGTTGGCTTATTTGAAAAAGCTATCTTGAGTTTTACTTGTTTTCAGCTTGTTTCCTTTGACACACCTAGCTAAAATTCGATTTTAAGTAGTTTGCAAAAAAATTAGAGTTTAATTGGTTGAGTAATAAGCTCACACGAGCTTATTGAATTTTCCTTGCTTGTTTTCTTTGAAAACTTGGTTTTAATTGCATAAAGGTCCCTAGACTTTGGAATTTTGTTAATCAGCTTTTGAAAATTAACTTTTTAGGGTTTGCAAGTTCTATTCCTTATATTTTAAGTTTGCTACAAGTTTGTTTGGTAGTTTTGCGATTTTGTTATTTGGTTGTTATAGTTTGTTATATTTTACATTTCTAGTCCCTTTACTTTCAGAATTTACATTTTTGGTCCTTGCATTTTTAATACTTTACATTTTGATCTAGTTTACCATTTGTGCATTCAAAAGTTGTACTTCTTGGTTTAATTGTGGTAATTGCAACATGTTTTAGTGTAGTACGGTTACGTAGTGATACTATTTTTACCATTTTTCACATGATTTGTTGAATTAGACCTAGATACCAAAAGTTTTATAAAAACCAAAAACAATTAAAAACTTGAAATTACTTGGACAATCAATTTGTGGTGAGTTGAGAAAAACGAACTTGAAAAGTAAAATATGAAATGGCGCCGTTGCCGGTTCTTTTCGTGAAGATTAATGGTTTCGAGTGAGACGTATTGGATTTTGGGATCCGTTCACTTTGTGAACGTTATTTTTACGTATTATAAATCAAAAATATAAAAAAAATCAAAAAGATAAAAAAAAACAACAAAAATCAATTCTTTCCTAAGAATTGAACCAAAAAAATAAAAAATACAAAAGTAATATTTTTCCTAAAAGATTACACCGAAAATATTATTTATATATCGTTTTCAATCGTGTTTACGTATATATTATATTTTCATTAAAAAATTAAATAAATACAAAAATATTTTTGATATATTATTATATGTAAATAAGTATACGTAGATACGAACACTTAATATACCTACTTCCATAAGTATTTCCGAGGCAATACACCGTATTTTGGGGCGTTCCGGTCCTAAGTTCGTGTATCGATCAAAGTTAAATAAGGCACAATAGATAAATACTATAATCTACTTGATCTTGAGAAAAACTGTATGGGGGATATAAGGCGAGCGTATTACACATTCTAAAGAAGCAGGCTCTTAAGTGCTACGCGCCGCCTCGTTTCTCCGCTTCCTTGTGGATCTTTCTAGAGTGATAGTGGTGAGTGGTGTGCCACCCAAGTATTACTTACATATATTATATTCTCTTGTGGATATTACTTATTGAACCTCGGAAAGGATAATCCCTTTTTTCCAAAGTCGATCGAGAGCTCCTCTCTCACTCCTCGAGTTGAGTTGCATGCGCACTCGAGCACGTGCATAAATACCTTTTGGTGTACAACCCCTTCCTCCCAAAAGGAAGCAAAAGAACAAGAAAAACACCGTCCATCAAGCCGATCCCGAGCATCGTGCTTTGAACAACCTACAAGAAGTCATGGCCGCCGTTGATAACAGACCATTGATGGAGCTCCTCTAATCAAATGTGGAGGAAAATGCCGATGCTATTTTTATACCCGAGATACCCGCAAACACTTTTGAGCTTAAGACACATATGATCACTATGGTTTCTTCTACCCCCTTCTTAGGTAGACCCATGGATGACCCCCATGATCATATCAAGAAGTTTTTGTCCATATGCAACACACTTAAGCATAATAGGGTCCCTCGTGATGCTATTAAGTTGATCCTATTCCCATTCTCCTTAGAGAGTAATGCTAGGTATTGGATAGATAGACAACCTTTAAGAGTATTGAGACTTGGGGAAGACTTAAGGAAGAAATTTGTGAATAAGTTCTTTCATCCTTTAAAAACCACCGCCTTGAGAAACTAAATCATAGGTTTTCAACAAAGGAATGATCAAAACTTTAGTGAGGCTTGGGAAGAGTTTAAAGAGTTGTTGAGAAAGTTCCCAAACCATGGTTCAACCAAGTTCACCAAATCAACACCTTCAATAATGGATTGAGACCTCACCATCAAGATTCCCTTAATTCATCCGCGGGTGGGAACATTCTTTCAAAATCCATACAAGAAGCATGGGATATCACTGAGACAAAATCCATGGTGCAAACAAATAACCAAAGAGATGAGAGGGTCCATGTTGTGCAAGAGAATGCTCACACATCCATTGATAATCAACTACTCAAGAGTCACAATGAAATACTTCAAGCAATTGACAAGACTCAAAAGATGAACCAAGAAATGATCCATGTGGAAACCATTATTCATGAATCGATTAAGCTTACTAGGATATGCATCATGTTCATATGATGTGAATCATAACGGAACTAGAAAATAATACATAAACAAGGTGTTTACTTTTCAACGATTACTTGTATTAAACATTAACGATTAAAACAAATAACCCTAGGCGTGTTTACAATGCAAACTACACGCCTAGAACACGACACACGCTTTATGACTACATTGTGAATAATGGGATGATTATTCACGTAGGATGTATGTGTTTATATACTACACATACCCCTTCTTACAAGAAATCTAATTACACTAGAAGTCCCTCCATCTTTTGCTAATAAGTCCTTCTTGTTGTATGAAAGGGCTCCACATTCTTGTAAATCTTTCTTTTTGCATATAAGTCCTTCTTGTTTCATTATTCTTGTTTTGTCTCATCAAATTAATTCCCAACAATCTTCCCCTATTTGATGATGACAAAACCAATCTTCAAATCTTGATCTTTCACGGATGAAACAAGCTTCCCCTTAAAGTAAGATTCTGATTTCTTGTAAAACATATCACCACATAAAATAAAGTTGCATACCTTGATCTTTGAATCTTCTTCCCCTTTTTTCTAACATCCAATAGGGGTCTACTAAAGATAAACAACTAATAAAAGCTTCCCCTTGAGTGGTGCATGTAAATGAATCTCGAACTATGTAGACTCTAATTGTAGATTACGAATGAAGAAAAATGAATATAACCTATTTGTTAAAGAAGTGGAATCTCCCAAGCTTGTACCTTATATCTTGCACTATTCACGTGACGTCGAACTTATATGATGAGAGTAAATATAAGTAGACCTCGATCTCTTGTCAAAATCCTCATCCTTTTGTGAGACACTGAGCACGATAGTGTAACTCCTTCAAGTGATAGCAATGTCACCTAATTGCTAGATTCAGACAAGTCTTCGTCACCAACCATCAAAATAACAAGAAAGTTATCTCAAAAGAGAGGAGAGTCTTTTGAGATATGATAAAATACAAACCTGTGAAAAACAACTCCAACACCAAAGAATCAATAATCAATCGTTTTCATCGAAACCTCCAATTTTCAATGAAAATCATCTAAGTACAATATCACCCTCTTCTTTTATGAAACTGCTGCATCGGTCGGCGTTCTGCTTCTAATCCAAGTTGGTACGTAACCGCAAGGTTAGCCTTGTCACATAATAAAATAAAACTTTATTGTATCAAACACAATCTTAAAAAACGAGCCATTAAATTTTAACAGTCAGTTCTGTCCGAGATCCTTTATCATCCAATATATCATCAGTATGTACTGTCCTATATCGGACAATACGTGTCAGCGTTTGAAAACCATATATCGGACAACACGCTGTCAGCGTCTAAATTATAACGTGTCAGCATCTTTGCTGTCAGCGTGTGTTTATTCTTGTCAGCGGCTCTGTCAACCCCTGACATCATCTGTGGCTACGAATATCATGACAGCAACTAGAAAACATTACCTCACTGTATACCACTTTCTTTTTGTCTTTGTCTATCTTTTCTTTGATCAAAATCATGTGAACACAAACTTATTCTCACGTCCTTGTTCCATGTCGTGTATATTCTCACGTGATTTCTTTCATTGTTTTGAAGCCAAACACAAGAATCATAAATGATCAATCTTTATAAATCACATATAGTAGACATACCTATCACATGTATTTGTCAACCAATTCACTTTTGGCACACGTCCACACATCTCACGTTCCATTCTCCTACTTTATTTCCTTGAGCTTCTCATGGAAACACAACTTTTCTTTTGCTATACCCCACGTGAGTCAATACGTGATGTCTTTTTCTAGCACAAACACCAACTCCACGTGATCACTTCCTTGGCATCAAAAACATAAAACTAGAGATTTTATTACTTTCATGAATGCACACAAAACCAATCATATTTAACTTCACACAGATTCAATACCAACCCATCTTCCTGTTTCCCATCATGTGAATACTTTCCTTAGCCATATAAAATCATCATCAAGTATCTAATGTTGGGACCACCATTTGAAAACGAATAACCCACGTCGTATTCTTTTACCCTTGGTTGATCCCAAACTTAGATCTTAAACCTTAATAGCTTGTTTAAGGGTTGTGATAGAAAGAAAGTATTCAATCTAACACTAGAGAAACTTTGCAAAGCAAAGTAACTAAACAAGATGCGAAATATAATGTTTAGCACAAGAACAATATGATTGAAGCAAACGTTGAACTTTAATATATCAATGATATACGAATACCCTAAAATGGTATTAGGGTTTACAAAACCTTAAAGTATGATAATGAAAGACAATAGAGAAAGACACACATTGCATGCTAACCTAGTGAGTCCTTTGATAGGCATAAGGACTCACGTACAAGATCACTACTAACAAACTTGGAAAGTATTAAGGAGTAGTAACAGAAACGCGTAAAAATCTATTCTAAGTTTATCTCTGACGGCAGGGCCTTTGACTTCAGCAGGGGAACCAATCCCCCTGCCTTTGTTATTTGGCAGGGGGAACTTACTCTAGCAGGGGTACGAATAATCAACTAGCAGGGGTAACAAGTATACATAGATTTATTACCAACAATACTCCCCTAAACTTGTGCTTTCCCCTAAAGACAAGTTTCTGAATAAATCCTAGTTGATGAGGATGCTTACAAACTTTCTGGCCAAATCTGACTATGCATCATCCTTACCAGATCATAAGCAACAGGCTTTTTAGCATCTACAATCAAGTTAGCCTGTGCCAGTTTCTTCAAGGTCTCCCGAGTGAAGGGGTAATAATGATGATTGATCAAGTACACACTCACTCCCTCCATTACTACCTCATACACCCAGAATTAGTAAACAACTTCCAATAAAACAAATCTCCTTTATTCACTGCATCAAATATAGGATCAAATAACTCATGCTCATACATCCTATGCATGCACTCCCAGATTACCCAATCCTTCTCCACACCATCCATGGTAGGAGGTTTTGCAACAAAAGTCTTTTTCAAAATGTTCCACAGATCTTCTAAGTCCTCACTATCCAAGGTTTGAAACATCACATCTAGACTTAGAAATGTCTGTGCTGTATTGTCAGCTCTTGTAAGCTTCCACCAAGTCCTCCCTTTGTGTTCATAAACAACATACTCTATGATAGCAAACTTCTTTCCAAGTTCACTAGGTGAGATATCATCATTTTCCTGCAAAATTAGCTGTTTATCAATTTCTTCATTTGAAGGACGTTGAGACTCCTTAGTAACTGTGCCAACTTTCTCCATTCTCTTGAGTCTTTTGGCTGCTCTTTGTACATTAAGTACAGACTTCTCAATCTCTGGAAAACTTTCACCTGCTTGATGTAATGCCCCTGCTTGTGATGATGCACCTGCTTGGGATGATGTACCTACTTGTGTAGTTTCCAAAGTTGTTCCTTCAGCCTTTCTTTTCTTGGATTCCCTAGCTTTCTGTAACACTTTACTTTGTCTCCTAAGATACTCAGCTTCCTCAGGAGAGTTCATAGTCATCCAATCTTCCACATCATATTCTCTTAAGACTGGTCTGACTGCTCTTTTTATAGCTTCAAAACTCATATCTGTAAAGTCCCCATCCTTCCACTTCTTATGTCTCTTGAGCAAGACTTTGTAGTGTTCAAGTTGCCCTTTCTCAGAACTTAAATACTTCTCTCTCTGAATTTGATTTACCCTCCTTTCCAGATATTCAGTTTGATATTTGTAAACAAGGCAAGTCAACTCATACCTGTCTTCCAAAGGAGCATTTATTAACTCCTTCTCCCATTGATCTAGAAATTCTCCAACATGAGGCACCCTGTCATCCAGCTCTCTATGCATAATTTCAACCTGCTTGAGCATATCTTTAGGCCTCATCTTTAGAATTCTCTGATCCTTCATATCCATCTCCTCTTGTTGTAGCTTGAGAGCTACTTGTGCATCATGTGCTTCTTGAGCCCTTTGCTGTTCAAGAGTTCTATGCTTGTATGTTCTCTTGGGCTGTTCAACCATGATCCCTTTTCCTTTGTCTTTTGGATCCACTGCTGGTGCTGGTTTAACCTTAGATGCAGGTTCTTTGATTGTAATTCCCTTCTGAGTTGGTTGCTTTCTGTTCTTTCTAACAAAAGTTTGAGTAATAGGCTTAGCAGGGGAACGACTTACAGCAGTTGGATCAGCAATGGCAGGGGAAACTTTTGAAGCAGGGGCTTCTTCTTGATTGCCCATAGTTAGAAATGTTTGAGCAATCTCTTTAGTTGCACTCCCCTTATCACTTCCCTTATCAGTACTTCCTTTCTCAATCCCTTTCTCAGCACTTGCTATCTTTCCTTGTACACCACCAGGATATGAATAGTACTGAGAAGACTCTTCTTTATTTGGAACTTCCTCCCCTTTGGAAGCATCCTCATCTGTGGATAGGATAAGTCTGGGATTTCTCCTCCCCTCAAGTGTGGCAAGTCTAGTTTCCAAGTTATTGATAACCAGACCTTGCTTTTTGACATTTTGTACAAGTTGTGCATTCTGCCTTTTCAGACTCATGCACATTTTCGCCAATTCCAAAATAGTCATAGGTTTCATGCTGCTCTCAACCCTAGAAGGGGATTTCTCCCCTTTTTGGATATCATGGAGTGAGGGAGAGGACTTACTGATGGTGTCACTATCCTGTTCACCCCTTGAGGATGAGACAGTAGCGGTAGCCAAACCCCCAGTTTGCTCCAAACCCTTGGAGACTCTCCTCTCTGCTGCTTGTGAAGATTCACCAGGCAAGGGAGACCTGGCAAACCTGGATTTAGATCGCCTTTCATGTTGTGGATCAGCAGGGGGTAGAGAACTGGCAGGGTGTAGTTTCTTGGCAGGGGAATCAGAAGGTTTGTGTTTAGTTGTTTGAGTCTTGGCTTCTTCCTGTCTGATTTGTTTCATCATAATTGAAGTGAGTGGAATGGACCTGCCAGAAAAATGTGGCGATGGTGCAAGAAGTGTGGTGAATAGTTTGGTGGTATGCTTGGTTGCTGAAAAGTAGTTTTTGTGCTTGATTGGATCATGTTCACTCATATTCAGCAGAAGTTCTATAAACCTTGGGTACATACAAAACTTTGAATTGCTTGAAACATTTTTAACCATTCCTTTGAAAATCATTTGAGAAAAACAATACTTCCTCCCTGTTGCTAAACAAATCAGGGCAGAAGCCACCTCACTACCAAATTCATTGAAAGCAGTGGTTTTTGGTGACAAACATTGCAAAATTGTATGAATCAAATACTTCCAATGTGGGGCAAACTGACCTTTAGCAAACTTACATTTTTGGTCTTTAGAAAGAGTGTACCCCAATTTAACAAGACCCTCAAAGATTTCAGCCTCAGATAGGTTGGTTATCCCATCCTCATCATCAAGAAGAAGATTGTCCCTGATGGAGACAAGTGTAATCACCTTGGGATGACCATCTATAGTGCTTTAAATTGTAACCTCTCCATTCACTATTTTGGTCATGGATTTAGACCAGAACTGCTGAATGTGTGAGGTATAAATTCTAGGGTTGATGAGAAGGGCCACTCTAAAATACGAGGACTTTAGAAAGGCCACAACATCAACAAACTCTACTGGTTCATCATGTAATAAGGCGATTTGATTATGATTAGCAGCAATTTTGAGAGACATGATAAAGTTTGAAAATGTTTTGAAGGTTTATAAAGTTGAGAGGTAGGTGGGATTTAGTCGAGAGAGAGAGTTGGACCTGCTTGTGAAGGAAATTAAGTTTTTATAGGCGAATGAAGAGCTGTGATTGGACCAAATTTTCAAATTGCAAAAATATCAAAGATAAATCTTGATAAAAAAAGTAATTTATTTGAAATAATAAAGTAAAGATTACCAATTAGCGAAGAAAGCGCCTTAAATATCTTTTAAAAACAATAAAATATTCCCTAACCAAAATTTGTGCAAGCAGGCCCAACGGCTATGAACAGGGTAACGGTCATGTCGGTCAACGGTCAAACAGGGGAATGATATTAAAGCAGGGGAAGCAAAAA
This sequence comes from Glebionis coronaria, assembly GCA_025667525.1. Taxonomy (NCBI): domain Eukaryota; kingdom Viridiplantae; phylum Streptophyta; class Magnoliopsida; order Asterales; family Asteraceae; genus Glebionis; species Glebionis coronaria. Next base: position 547,410,081 of record CM046874.1, read on the forward strand.
GTGAAAGCAGGGGAAACTTTCCTAGGGGTATTAGACTAGTTATGGAGAGACCAATGCTAAATAGCTCTGATCTAATGCGCACACTTGTATACACAAGATAGATACATAGAAACTCAAGAATCCTCTATTCAGCAACGGTCTAAGCACAAAAAGTCAACACATAAGTCACCCTGCACCTGGTCAACCCAAGAAAATATGCATACCCTAGTCACAAATCCCTACCTTTTCCCTTACCTATGGTCAGTTAGTCTTGGCAATATGTACCACACATCTGTACCTGAACAGCAAGCTGTTTTGATAGAGAAGTGCAAGTACCCATTACAGTGCCTCAAGGTTTCAGAATTCTGACAAGCTTTGTAGCAAGCCCTCATCACCCTGAACCCTTACTCACCAATGGATATGATCTAAGATCATATATGAGCATCCTAAGGATACCCTGAGTCCTAAAGGTGTGACCTAACCTCCCCTTAAACATGGAGCATATACCTGATTCACCAAGGAGTAGTATGCACCATATGGAAATCTGCATTGTTAGTCTAAAACCACATATAACCACTTTTAAAAGAACAAACCCAGTTTAAAGAGAAAAACTCTCTTAGCAGGGGAATGAACCCCCAGTAGGGGGATGTGTGTTCAAAAGCAGTGGAATGAAAAGTGATGGAAAAATTGACTAACAGCTATACAACATCAGCAATAAAGCAACCCTGAATATACATGACATAATAGACATCAATTTTTAGGGAGTAACCATTCCAATACCTGCAACCAGGTACTGAAACCTCCCGACTTCAAAAGCTTTTGTTAAAAGATCAGAAACATTAAGTTCTGTATCAATTTTCTTAGGGACAATTAGTCCTTTCTCAAAACAATCTCTGATAAAGTGATGTCTTATTTCAATATGTTTAGTTTTGCTATGAAAAATAGGGTTCTTAATGATGCAAATGGTGCTGTTGTTGTCAATAAATATCTTGGTTTTAAGAAAGTTATACCCATAATCAAGCAGTTGATTTTGAACCCAAAGTACTTGACCACAGCATGCAGCAGCTGCTACATACTCAGCTTCAGTTATTGATGTGGCCATAAAAGTCTGCTTCTTACATTGCCAAGATATAAGTCTGTTTCCCAAAAATTGGCATCCCCCTGTTGTAGACTTCCTATCATTGTTGTCACCAGCATAGTCACTATCTGAGTAAGATATCAACTCAAATGGTGACTCTTTGGGATACCAAAGTCCTAAGGTTGGATGGCACTTTAGATACCTAAAAATTCTTTTTACAGCAAATAAATGACACTCTGTTGGTGCCACCTGGTATCTTGCACATAAGCAGACTGCAAACATGATGTCAGGTCTTGAAGCTGTGAGATACATGAGAGACCCAATCATAGACCTGTAGTTCCTGACATCTATAAGCTTTCCAGGACCATCTCTACCCCATGGATGATCCTTGTCCATTGGTGTGGACACCTTCTTTCCATCAGACATGCCAAACTTCTTCACAATTTCAGCCACATATTTGTCTTGTGAGCTAAATATCCCATCTTTTCGCTGCTGAACTTGTAACCCCAAAAAGAAGTTTAGCTCTCCCATGGCACTCATTTGAAATTTATCCTGCATCAATTTTGCAAACTCTTTGCTAAGCATAGAGTTAGTGGATCCAAAGATGATGTCATCAACGTAGACCTGTACTAGCAGAAGGTCACCCTTTTGTTTCTTAGTGAACATGGTCTGATCAATCTTTCCCCTGCTAAAGCCATTATCCAAGAGATACTTAGAGAGAGTCCCATACCAGGCCCTGGGAGCTTGTTGAAGTCCATACATAGCCTTTTTCACCTTGTATACCTTGTCTGGATGTTCTGGGTCTTCAAACCCTGGAGGTTGCATAACATAGACTTCCTCATCAATGGTACCATACAGGAAGGCACTTTTGACATCCATTTGAAAAACAGTGAAGTCCATAAATGAAGCATAAGCAAGGAATAATCTAATGGCTTCAATTCTGGCAACTGGAGCAAATACTTCCTCATAGTCAATTCCTTCTTCCTGTGTATACCCTTGTGCCACCAGTCTTGCTTTGTTCCTGACAACTATCCCCATTTCATCCTTTTTGTTCCTGAGCACCCATTTTGTCCCAATGGGCCTTGCCCATTTTGGACAATCTACTAGAATCCAAACCTCTTGAATGTCAAACTGTAAGAGCTCCTTTTGCATGGCTTCAACCCAACTTAGGTCATTTAAAGCCTGAAAAATCTTCTTTGGCTATTCTTGTGACAAAAATACAGTAAACAGGCAACACTGCATATTGTCATGATTGAACTTCATGGTGATGTTAGCAATGAAGCTGTGCTCCTTTGCTGTATATCTTGTATGTCTAGGGGCTTCAGGATCACCAGTGATTTGAGTGATAGGGTGGTCCTTATTGATTTTGTAGGTAGGCTGCATGATTACTTCTGTTTCATCTTCTTCCAAATCAGCATTGATGGGGCTATTTTGATTGGGAAAGAAGTCCTCAAAAGAACTTCCAAAAGATACAGCATGACCTAGGGATGGGTGCTGATGAGCTGAATGTAGCTCTGAGTAACTTGGACCTCCACTCTTAATTATTCTGCTTCCACTGCTGGATATAAGAGGACCATCAGATATGGGTGTAGATGAGGAAATGAGTGGGGATACTCTTTCTTCATCATTAATATCATTAGCAGCAGGATCCTTTATGGCAGGGGAAGCAATTGATCTAGCAGGGGAATCCTGGATTTCACTACTTTCAGCCATTCCGCTGCTTTCAGAAAGTGACATAGCAGGGGAAGAGGTTGGCTGTTCTTTTCCTAGAGAAGGATCATCTTCTTCACCAGCAGCTTCAATAGGAAATAGTGAGGGTACATTAATGTACCTCAGTGGTGACTTCTCTGTACCAGTTGGTTCTTGTGTACCTGAAATGTTAGTATTCTGCAATGCAACAGGTACATAATTCATAGATTTTGAAAGAACCTCTATATCAAAGAACCAATCAGGACCTGTTTGAACATCTTCAGGCTAGTCTTCAAGAAAATTGTAACACCCCCAAATTTATACAATTCAATACAGCGGAAGACTCGTTGGTGTTACGGGATAGCACATTACTTACATCATAGACAACGCTTAAAAATCGCGTCGTTTAATAGTAAAGCATTTCCATTCATAAATATCAAAGTTACATAGGTCCCAAGTCATTATATTTCATAAAAGTTTTACAAAGCATTTGAATGGAAATTTATTATTTAAGTGCGGGCCATGAATTCTTGTTGTCTTCCCGAGAATTACCTTCAAGTACCTGAGATAAAACATGTTAAAAGAAAAGGTCAGCGATAACGCCGAGTGAATTCATAGAGTTTAATAAAATCCATCAATATAACATCGGTATAAAATTATTACCGAAAATCATTTTATACAAATCATTGTAATAGGCCATAAAATAGCCAAAGTCATTTTATACAAATCTTTATCAAAATCATAATATAGGCTTTCGCCTTCAAAATCATTATACGAATCATTGTCGTTAAAACATCATACAATACGTTTTATAACGTTGTATAAGCCAAATAAAAATCGTTATATGAATATGGTTATGAAAACCAAAACACGAACATAATATCAATAGTAGGACCCCGTATTGCTAGTCAGGCAATATATCGTAATTTAGTGCGTATAGCAGTATTTCGTTACTTGGATTATTATAAGCCGCATGACATTGTTACCTTACTACAACAAACAACGGGTAGCTAGCCCGAAACTCAATTTTCCCATCTAAGTTAGCGTGTCTTCACAAAGGTCACGCTATGTAAATCTTCTCATACATAAATTCGCTTATCAATCAATGTGGCACGACGGGGATCAACCGTCAAGGCACGAACTGGGGTGATCGTCCCCAAAAAGTACTATTATATGCATAAGCGTATACCAAATCCCGGTAGTTCACAATTCATGCTAATGGGACTTTTAGTGACATAACCTAACTTTAATAATCCATTTTATCTCATACATCGGGTCATATAATCATTTATCGGGTCATACAATCATTCGGGTCCAAATCAATAAATAAACAAACAATCGGGACAAATGATGTCCTATTTTATAAAAACTAACATGTCATCTCCCTCGCGGGTTTATAAAACATATCATAAAAACATTTAAAAGAGTGCGAGGCTATGAACTCACGTTGATGTGGGAAAGCGGGTTATCGACAATTCGGATGTACGGTACGTGCTTCAATCACGGAAACCTAGACAAATAATACTTGTCTTAGACTCATGTCCAATGACTTTATAAAAATAACAATTATGTATACATATGATGATTTTATATATATGATGATCAAGTGGGTTTACATATTCTCTTTTACTCATTTTAGTGTTTATGTATTGGTAACTTCTTACTAGTTTACTAGTTTTACCTATTTACGTGTTTTAGGTCCAATAAGCCTATTATAAGTTCATTAACTTGTATTAATCCATTTCATACTTGTATTATCAGTATTTATACTTTACATGTTGGGCCGAAATGGGTTAAGCCCAATAAATAAGTTATAAGTGTTTAACTTATTTAGTTAAATTATTAGTCCAATATGCTAACTTAGCTCGTTAATGTCCGTATGTCCTATAGTTCGGGTTTTATCGGTTTTTACTTGTATTAGATACTTATATATCAGTATATGAATTTTAAAAACTTTACATTAGACGGGTTTGATCGTCTAAGTTTTAATTGGCGAAAAACGTTAATTTTACGATAATAGGCGAAAAAGTCGTAAAAATCATGTTTATAGTTTTATAACTTATAAAACTTACAAACTACCATTTTTATAAAATGTCCATTTATTTATCCTTATACATATTTATATAAATGAAATATATAAGTTAGTGGGTTTTAATTCACATTTTATACTATTTTTATTTGAGTGCTTATATAATACTATTATACTTTAATTTCCCAAAATCTGATTTTTACTTTAACTTTCACTATTTTTACCATATCTTGAGTTCTACAAGGATATAGAAGCTCATTTTTGGACACCATAAACTACATGATATGTTCTAGAATTAACTTAGTTTTAGCTACTGCTCAATCCAACTCTAAATATCCTTAACAGTCCGTCCAAAACTGACCATTCAGATTGGTACTCTAAACTTGTTTTGATCATATCTCACTCATTATAATGATTCCATTGTATGGCCAACTCTCACATGTGTATGACATCTTATAATTACTGTATATTGATTCCACATTGCCATTTTATCAGTTTAACATGTGGTTAGTTACTGTTTTTATACAGCCAACAATTTAAGCAAGATTTTAGCCTTGTTTCTTATAGTTTTTCATCTTTTTAATATATTTATCAACACCAAATCCTCACATAATATTTTTATCATCATATATTCATCATATAAATATACAATATAAAAGAAAATACATGATTACATAATCAAAATAACAAAAAGATAAGAGAACAATCTTTATACCACCATGATGTAGGTTGTGATCAAGACATGGATTTTGATCACACAACTTGTGATAAACCAATATCATCTTCAAGTCCACCAATCTTCAAGAACTCCTTGTGGAAAATCAGCCCTAAGACTCAATAGAAACTTCTCCTTGGATGTTAAAACTTGCACCAATCTTCATCTCTTTGAATGGAGATTAACATATGTTAATTATAACAAATGTTTGTGGTTAAAATTTGATCAAATGGGGTGTTTATGGTGTAGTTTGGACGGCAAGGAGGAGGGGAGGAGAGAGTTGTGTGTGTGGTATTGCATGTGAAAATGAAGAGAATGGTGTGGAGAAAGTGGCTTGATGGTTTTGTGTAAGGTTAGCTTACAAGCTAAGCCTTACATGACAAGTGTATAACTTGTTTAAAATTTTTGACACCTCATGGGTGTGAGTAGCTTAATATTACCGTCCCTTTTGAGTGGCGTGGGGAAAGATTTATCTTGTCTCAACCCACTAATTTACGGATACTCCTCGATTCTAGTTTCCTCGATTTGCGTACCCTCGGGTCGTTTTACGAAAAACGTTTTTATAAATTATGAATCAACGGCACAAAACGAATCTAATAAAAATTGTCTCATCAAAAACGTAGTTCGAAAACGTAAATACGTAATCCTAAGGTTTCCGGTTTAGTCGTAAAGGATGTTAAATTAAAATCGTAAGTCCTAATCTCTTCTCGTAAATTTGTGAGTTTATGAACCAACACAAATTTAAAATCTCAAAATAATATTCACGGACAAATTTATTTTCTGAAATGTCGGACTGTCACCAAAACGGTGTAGGTAAACGTAAGCACGTAACGTAGAATCCTCCGGTTTAGATGTAGTCGATGCTACTTCAAGACATAAATCCAAATTTCTTCCCAAAAATAAATGAGTTCATATAATAACATTAAAATAATGTTTTCAATTAAATATTGAGAATAAAATATAAACCATAAATTGACGGATTGTCACAGCATTTACCCCTAAACAGGATCTTTGTCCTCAAAGATCATCTTACTACTCGCTTCTTATAGAGTTAAAGCCATGTGGGTATTTTCTCCACATTCGGTATTTTCTCACAAGTGTAATTCATTACAATACGCGAGTTTCATCGAACCTAACTACGGGAATAAGATCAGGCTTAATGTCGACTTACTTTCTGTATCCATGATGTTCATGGGTTTTTGATGAATGCAACTTTTCGCCGATCTAAACTTCATTAACGAATAGTCAGATTTTCACTTGATAGACATTTTATCAAGTTCGATATACGAAACATAATTCACGCAGCTCTTGGAGTCCTAGGGTAGATCCAGCTTATATGCCTTTCAAACCAATCTTTTACATCATCTCAATGGTCCCATATAACGGGGACTTATATCCCATGATCTTTCAGATCATCAATTCATTTTTCCATGGTTAAATTTTTTTGGCATAACTTCGCTACCCATCTGACACTTCAAGATCTACATTTCATATTCACATAACCTCCTGCCCACTACCGGTAGTCAATAATCAGATCCTAATTTCAACAATCATTTCAGGTCTCGCGGGTCGAGTAGTTTGTAAGGTTAGGTTCGCCATCATAGGCAACCTTAAACCTAAAAGACATGTCCAACTCACAATGGGTGTATGTCGGGTGTATTCATCCCAACTCTTGCTTACAGATGCTCTAATATATAAATCTTAACAAGATTCGATCTCGATCCTAACATGATAATTATCAATGATAATCTCTCCAAAGGAAAACGATTTTATAGTTTATTACCAAAGGTCAATAATTCAAACATAGAACAACACTTATAGTATTTTGTATCGTTACTTTACCTCGTCCCTTCGATTGGGGTGGTACACAGTACTCTCATCAAGATTCGTTCTCAATGACTTCTGATCAAATCTCTAGAAATTCGATGCGAAGCGAGGATCTTGATAGAGATGATCGATACAGGCACACCATGTTTACACAACTCCTGTAAATACAAAAGAGTCAATTTCTTCATCAAGAATCTATCATTAACAAGAATGATAGTAGCAGATTTGGTCAGTCTGTCGACGATGACCCAAATCGAATCAAATTCAGATGATGACCTTTGCAATAGCTAGACGTTTACTAACGTATGAGGCAATGTCTGCCTTCATAATTTGCCATTAGTATAACTTCTTCGGATAAAGATACATTTAGTCAGAAATGGCAAGAATAGAATACTTATACTTACGAGATTCCAACATGACTACATCTCAAAATCTCCATATTTCGGCAACCACAAGTGGCCTTTTATCCATTTAACGCCATCGGCTTCTCAATTCTAATGGTTCACATTAGCCGCGAACCCCCTTTTTATTATCTATATTATCCTTCTTATAAACATTAGTTATTTTTAATTTGTTCGGCAATTTATTTTGCATCGTCATTACTAAGGAACACATCCTAATTGGTTCTTTATATTTTCTACATAATGTGTCAGTAATTACGTTCACCTTTCTTCATATTTTCTAAGTTTCAGTTTCATTTCAGCTATCATTTTTATCAGTTTTGCTTAATCCGACGCTTAAAGCGTCGATAATTACTACAAGTAATTAAATGTTAAATATTTAAATTTTTATGAAACGTAAACGTAAAATTTTAAATTTCCTAGTTCGACCAATTATATAAAAATGTTCAAAATAATTTGAATTTAATTAACAAGATTTTTGTTGATTTACTAAAAATAATTAGTAAGATTCGTAAATGTCTGAAAAATCTTTGGTTATACTTTGGTCAAAATTTTCTTAGTTGAAAAGCAAAAAGTGTCGTTTCAAATTTCAAGTCATAAATTATATAGTTTCCTAAATTCTTCTTAAGATGTCTAGAAGTATACACAACATTTACCCCTAAACAGGAGTTTATTTAAATGTTTTAGGTTTAAGGAAATAATCCCTTAAAAATTTATTTGATAAAATATCTGTCAAAATATATTTCCATTTTCTTTTTAGTAAAACCCAAAGCCTTAATGGCTCTAATCTTTGAAAAGTCAATATATATATCTTACCATCATTAATCAAATGGTCATATTATGTAAAGGATTAAGCATTAAATCTCATGTTTAAATATTCAAGGTACAGGTTTTCATTGTTCGGTCAATTCAGGACAATATATAAATAATTATTAACTCATTCTTATTCTTATAAACAAACAAATAGTCCTTAATGATCACAAGCATGAATTTATCAAATTACAGCATACACACGTGATTCACCAAATTTATAGATGTTACATGTGTATTAGTCAATCCAAACGACATCACGTGAAACTCATAATGTTCAATACAAGTTCTGGATGTAATGATTGGAATAGATAATCTTTTTCGCGGATGCGAAGTTGATGATAACCATGCCGTGGATCAAATCTTTAAAACATACGCTAGACCCTTGTAAATGATCGAACAAATCTTCCATTTCGAGTCATGGATATCGTTTTCGATTGTCATTATACTCAGTTCAAATTAATCTATAAATATAAGGAATAATAACACCATTGCTCTTCATTATGACGAGCTCGGTAGAATAAAATCTTTCTCCGACAACTCTCTCAGTTGTACGGTAATTCCTTTAATTCAGATGGTGCTGACGTACTGTGCACACGCCACAGGTGCAGCACCGAGAATTTAATCAATACCAAATTCAACTTGCCTTAATGGAGAAAGTCTAGGTAATTCACCAGCAAATACCTCCTAAAGTTTCAGATAACAGAAACATCTTTTTAATAAATTTTCTTTAAGTTCTTTCTAGATTATAATATCTATGAATAATTCACAACCATTCACGGTATAATTTCAAGTCTAAATACAGGATATGGTCATCCATCAAGAATTATTTAAATAACTTTTGATAATCAACATCTTATCTTTTAGGGGAATTCTACTCGAGTTCCCATCAATTAAGACAATGTCGTCATGTCATAATCAATCAATCCATTCTACTGGCACTATCAACTTTCCAGTTTCATTACCGTCGATAAGATGTGAACTTCTCAAAAGATTAATAATAACTCATAATCCTTCACAAATTCAAGGATATCAGGAGACATAACTAACCTTAAAAAGAGTAAGGTCAACGCATAATTTACGCTAGAGAATTTCAAATCAGATACAAACGAAAACATATAACGAATATGAATATATCCCATGTTTTCATAATTTGAGTACGCATTCGAAAGCTCCTCGGATCGTTACCCAGGTCATTCAAATGAAATCAATTCAAAAGAAATGAGAGGAACGTCGATACATCCAGTCGGGTATCAATACTCTGTAATCAAATACTTTTCCAAAGAATCTCACTACGGGAGAATTGGACAAGAAGGGAATATCAATTGTCAAATAAGACAAATTCCACAGATGAGTAAATTCGACTCAGAAGAATAGATGGTACAGGCACATATGTAGGTGTCCTTAACACTATGTCCCTATTTTTCACTTCTTGCAGATCTCATAAAATTTAATCTTTCACAATCTTCAAAGAAAATGTAGTGTTTATTAATCGGTTTTATGGTGACTACTAATCAGCCTTGCATGGTCCATTCCAAATTGTATGTAGGCGCGCAACTATATACAATTTCAAGATTAACGATGCAATACTCAGTTCGTCAAGATTTTATCATCATGTTTATAATAAAAACATTTTCATGCTTAATTCTTAAATAAGAATCAAAAATAAATTTACAAAGATTTTCTTTGTTATGAAAACAATTAAGTTTTCCAAGGTGTTTGATAAACAACTTCATTTCGATAACAATCACTTATAAATCTCACTTTGAATAATCCTTATAGTGATGAAAATTCAATTTTTCTCAGGGGATACTGTTTTATCTTATAAATACAATGAGTGATCTGCAAAGGAGTGATGAAGAGTTGTTCACCAAGAACTAACTACGATATGATGGGAAATGAGCTTAGCCAATTAATCATAAGGTGCATGACCTCGATGGCACTCAAAAAGAATAATCCACAACGTAACTCAATTCGAGATGAGTACTTGTTCAATGGTTGCATCACTAATGCGAGCATTAGGAAGAAGCAAGAAAAGATAGATATCATCGATACATGTAGAATTTAGCAATCAAACGTAGTCTTCTCATTAATCACAAACAAGTCAAAATTGTACCATAACACATTACGTGTCACTATGTCATACAATTCCGAGAACTCATCCTACCAACTGATGTCTCAGTTAAGTTAGGGATTTTTAAAAGATACCACAATGAATACTAATCTACAAGAGTCATTAGGTGTTCCACATGTCCCGAAAGATCCATCGGTCCCAATTCAGAAGAAGATTTCTTCAATTTATTTATTAGACACTGGGCATCCTCGTCAGTGGACAATGGCCTAGGAACAAACCTTAACACGAACCAACAATCATTTAAAACCTTATAATTTAATCACGGAACTCAACAACTTCCTCTTAACAATTTCTTATTCCATAAAATTTAAATTTTACTTTATTCAAGTTTCAACCAATTTTATACTCAATTCGATATCCTACCTCATTTCCCAATACTTCAACTTTATTTTTAAACCTTAAAAGGGCAATAAAAGCTCGATATGAACAACACTTAATTTCCAATCCCATAGATCCTACAACAATAGTTATCAAATGAGTCACTAGCATGAGATGACTCACGCATTCAATATTTCTCGGAAAGGTACTAGTGGCATGAGGCTTTTGGGTAATGGTTCCAATGACAGCCTCAAGTGCAACATTCACCCTTTCGATTTCAAATTTAAGAATTGAGTGACAACGAATCAGATGACATATTTCTAGGTGGTAACGTTTTATCAAACTCCACTCTATAAGAAAAGATCGTCATGACATCGATATCAGATTTAATCTCGCCAATTCTTCTTCAATATCACAGTCAACTAATATCTATATTTCTACGAATATCAACCATTTGTTGGGATTATAAATATCCACAACTTGGTTTAGATCTAGGATAGCTAGAATTCCTACGAGAATAGCTTTGATTAATTTACTAGGGGATTTAGGGTTCCTTGTGACAATCTACGTCGTATAAATACCTCGTATAAATATCAAAATAATCATCCAACAATCATGTAATCAAATTACATCATATGTATATATATAATCCAAGTTATATATATATTAAAATAACACTTCTCAGTCTGGCCTTGTCGGTAACTCGGGAATTCTTCGGCACCGTTATAGTCAAAACATTTTTAGACATTTTTTTAGAAAAATGTTTATGGTTAAAAGATTTTGAAATATTTTATTCAAAACCCTGGTTTTAAAAATCTTTCGTTCTCTATAACGAGAGCTCTGGTACCTAACTGTAACACCCCCAAATTTATACAATTCAATACAGCGGAAGACTCGTTGGTGTTACGGGATAGCGCATTACTTACATCATAGACAACGCTTAAAAATCGCGTCATTTAATAGTAAAGCATTTCCATTCATAAATATCAAAGTTACATAGGTCCCAAGTGATTATATTTTATACAGGTTTTACAAAGTATTTGAATGGACATTTATTATTTAAGTGCGGGCCATGAATTCTTGTTGTCTTCCCGAGAATTACCTTCAAGTACCTGAGATAAAACATGTTAAAAGAAAAGGTCAGCGATAACGCCAAGTGAATTCATAGAGTTTAATAAAATCCATCAATATAACATCGGTATAAAATTATTACCGAAAATCATTTTATACAAATCATTGTAATAGGCCATAAAATAGCCAAATTCATTTTATACAAATCTTTATCAAAATCATAATATAAGCTTTCGCCTTCAAAATCATTATACGAATCATTGTCGTTAAAACATCATACAATACGTTTTATAACGTTGTATAAGCCAAATAAAAATCGTTATATGAATATGGTTATGAAAACCAAAACACGAAAATAATATCAATAGTAGGACCCCGTATTGCTAGTCAGGCAATATATCGTAATTTAGTGCGTATAGCAGTATTTCGTTACTTGGATTATTATAAGCCGCATGACATTGTTACCTTACTACAACAAACAACGGGTAGCTAGCCCGAAACTCAATTTGCCCATCTAAGTTAGCGTGTCTTCACAAAGGTCACGCTATGTAAATCTTCTCATACATAAATTCGCTTACCAATCAATGTGGCACGACGGGGATCAACCGTCAAGGCGCGAACTGGGGTGATCGTCCCCAAATAGTACTATTATATGCATAAGCGTATACCAAATCCGGGTAGTTCACAATTCATGCTAATGGGGCTTTTAGTGACATAACCTAACTTTAATAATCCATTTTATCTCATACATCGGGTCATATAATCATTTATCAGGTCATACAATTATTCGGGTCCAAATCAATTAATAAACAAACAATCGGGACAAATGATGTCCTATTTTTAAAAACTAACATGTTATCTCCCTCGCGGGTTTATAAAACATTTCATAAAAACATTTAAAAGAGTGCGAGGCTATGAAATCACGTTGATGTGGGAAAGCGGGTTATCGGCAATTCGGATGTACGGTTCGTGCTTCAATCACGGAAACCTAGACAAATAATACTCGTCTTAGACTCATATCCTATGACTTTATAAAAATAACAATTATGTACACATATGATGATTTTATATATATGATGATCAAGTGGGTTTACATATTCTCTTTTACTCATTTTAGTGTTTATGTATTGGTAACTTCTTACTAGTTTACTAGTTTTTCCTATTTACGTGTTTTAGGTCCAATAAGCCTATTATAAGTTCATTAACTTGTATTAATCCATTTCATACTTGTATTATCAGTATTTATACTTTACATGTTGGGCCCAAATGGGTTAAGCCCAAAAAATAAGTTTATAAGTGTTTAACTTATTTAGTTAAATTATTAGTCTAATATGCTAACTTAGCTCGTTAATGTCCGTATGTCCTATAGTTCGGGTTTTATCGGTTTTTACTTGTATTAGATACTTATATATCAGTATATGACTTTTAAAAACTTTACATTAGACGGGTTTGATCGTCTATGTTTTAATTGGCGAAAAACGTTAATTTTACGGTAATAGCCGAAAAAGTCGTAAAAATCATGTTTATAGTTTTATAAATTATAAAACTTACCAAACTACCATTTTTATAAAATTTCCATTTATTTATCATTATACATATTTTTATAAATGAAATATATAAGTTAGTGGGTTTTAATCCACATTTTATACTATTTTTATTTTAGTGCTTATATAATACTATTATACTTTAATTTCCTAAAATCTGATTTTTACTTTCACTTTCACCATTTTTACCATATCTTGAGTTCTACAAGGAGATATAAGCTCATTTTTGGACACCATAAACTACATGATATGTGCTACAATTAACTTAGCTTTAGCTACTGCTCAATCCAACTCTAAATATCCTTAACAGTCCGTCCAAAACTGACTATTCAGATTGGTACTCTAAACTTATTTTGATCATATCTCACTCATTATAATGATTCCATTGTATGGCCAACTCTCACATGTGTATGACATCTTATACTTACTGTATATTGATTCCACTTTGTCATTTTATCAGTTTAACATGTGGCTAGTTACTGTTTTTATACAGCCAACAATTTAAGCAAGATTTTAGCCTTGTTTCTTATAGTTTTTCATCTTTTTAATCATATTTATCAACACCAAATCCCCACATAATATTTTTATCATCATATATTCATCATATAAATATACAATATAAAAGAAAATAAATGATTATATAATCAAAATAACAAAAGGATAGGAGAACAATCTTTATACCACCATGATGATGTAGGTAGTGATCAAGACATGGATGTGGATCTCACAACTTGTGATAAACCAATATCATCTTCAAGTCCACCAATCTTCAAGAACTCCTTGTGGAAAATCAGCCCTAAGACTCCATAGAAACTTCTACTTGGATGTTAAAACTTGCACCAATCTTCATCTCTTTGAATGGAGATTAACATATGTTAATTATAACAAATGTTTGTGGTTAAAATTTGATCAAATGGGGTGTTTATGGTGTAGGTTGGACGGCAAAGAGGAGGGGAAGAGAGAGTTGTGTGTGTGGTATTGCATGTGAAAATGGAGAGAATGGTTTGGAGAAAGTGGTTTGATGGTTTTGTGTAAGGTTAGCTTAAAAGCTAAGCCTTACATGACAAGTGTATAGCTTGTTTAAAATTTTTGACACCTCATGGGTGTGAGTAGCTTAATATTGCCGTCCCTTTTGAGTGGGGTGGGGCAAGATTTATCTTGTCTTATCCCACTAATTTACGGGTACTCCTCGATTCTAGTTTTCTCGATTTGCGTGCCCTCGGGTCGTTTTACGAAAAACGTTTTTATAAATTATGAATCAACGGCACAAAACGAATCTAATAAAAATTGTCTCATCAAAAACGGAGTTCGAAAACGTAAATACGTAATCCTAAGGTTTCCAGTTTAGTCGTAAAGGATGTTAAATTAAAATCGTAAGTCCTAATCTCTTCTCGTAAATTTGTGAGTTTATGAACCAACACAAATTTAAAATCTCAAAATAATATTCACGGACAAATTTATTTTCTGAAATGTCGGACTGTCACCAAAAAGGTGTAGGTAAACGTAAGCACGTAACGTAGAATCCTCCGGTTTAGACGTAGTCGATGCTACTTCAAGACGTAAATCCAAATTTCTTCCCAAAAATAAATGAGTTCATATAATAACATTAAAATAATGTTTTCAATTAAATATTGAGAATAAAATATAAACCATAAATTGACGGATTGTCACAAAAATCCACATGATGATTTTCTGTGATTTTGCTTGTCTTCTTGTTGAAGACCCTATATCCCTTGCTGTTCAATGAATAACCCACAAAATATCCATCATCTCCCTTTTCACTGAACTTGCCCAGATTGTCAATAGTGTTTAGAATGATCACATGACATCCAAAGGGTCTAAATGAAGTCAATTAAAGGAGGTCTTCCATTAAACAGCTGATAAGGAGTCTTGTTGTGTGCCTTAACCACCAAGGCCCTGTTTTGTACATAACAAGCCGTGGATACAGCCTCTGCCCAAAAGATAACTGGAAGTTTGGAATCAGACAACATGGTTCTAGCAGCTTCAATGAGTGTCCTATTCCTTCTTTCTGTAACTCCATTCTGTTGAGGTGTTCTTGCAATGCTGAATTCCCTCTTGATTCCTTTGTTTATGCAGAAAGAATCCAGTTTCTGATTTTTGAACTCATCACCATTATCTGATCTCATGGTCACTACCTTCATGCTTTTTGATAGTTCAATCTGATTGATGAACCCAATGAGTACATCAGCTGTGTCACTCTTCTCAAATAGAAAGAATGTCCATGTGAACCTTGAAAAATCATCAGTAATCACTAGGCAGTACCATTTCTTCTTTATGCTTGCCACAGAAGTAGGACCAAAAAGATCCATATGCAGTAGTTCCAATGGCTTGGTGGTGGACATACTTGATTTTGATTTGCAAGATGCTCTGTGTTGCTTCCCTTTCAGACATGCAGCACAAGTATGATCATTGACAAAAGTCGTGGAAGGAAGACCATGAACCAGATTATATTTCACCAGTTTGTTCATGTTCTTGAAATTAAGATGACCAAGTCTTCTATGCCATTTCTTACACTCATCAACTGAGGCTTTGGCAATGAAACATGTTTCATTGTCTTAAAGAGAGATGTCTTTGAGATCAATTGTGTAAATGTTCTTTTGTCTTGGTGTTCTGAGTACAATAGGAGTGTCTGGTGGTAAGACAAACTCCTTTCCTAACACCAGACATTCAGTGTCAGTAAACAAGACAAAATTCTTGTTATCAGTCATCTGTGACACACTGAAGAGATTGTACTTGAGTTCTTTCACCAAGTAGACATTATCAAAGGTCATTCCATTGGTGACAATAGTTCCTTTTCCTGTTATTTTTCCATGCCCATCTCCAAAAGAAACACCATCATTGTCATGCAGGGGCACAAAGTTAGACAGATAAGATTGTTGTCCATTCATGCTTCTTGAGCATCCACTATCCCAATATGCTCTATCATCCCTTGTCTTCTTTGTCACCTGTAAAAGGAAAAACAAATTAGTTTTTCTTGGGGACCCAAGCCATTACAGACTTGGATCTACCTCGTGTATCAATGTGGGATAGCTTATCAAAAACTAGAGATACACCATTAGACTGAGTACCCCTTTTGGGTACCCAAACCCAACGAGCTGAGGCTTTCACAGCTTTTCCCCATCTACCCATGTTCCTAGAAGGAAAAATGTTGCTAGTAGGGGATACCCCAGGTTTAGCAGGGGAATCCCTATGCTTAGCAGAGGGAACCCATCTTTTGTTTTAGCCTCTATTTATGTGTTGGTGAGGTCTAGGGCCATATCTATATGCATTATGAGGTGTTGGGTTGGTCATGGAAGTGCTGGGCTTGGTATGAACATCATTCACTTTTCTAAGTGCAAGATGTTGGGAATAAATTAAGGCCAGATCACTTGAGCGCTGACAAGAACAAAACAAGCGTTGACAGGAACAAAGCAAGCGCTGACAGCTCAAGCGTTGACAAGTTAAAGTCAAGCGTTGACAGATTGAAGACAAGCACTGATGGAAGATATAAGCTACACGTTTATTATATTCTAGAATACTTCTAGTAAGGATAGAAACGACAATGTATTTTCTATGTTTATCTTTACCTAGAATAGTTGATACGTAGCTTATTGTACAAGGCTTCTTAGTCTATAAAAGAAGGCCTTTAGGTTAATGTTCAATATCAAGTTTTACATAAGTTTTCGTTCATAAACATCTTTCATTGTAAGCAAGTTCGACATTGATAATCAAAGTGAAAGTTTGTTTATATCTTGTGTGTTCTTGTTTAAGTGTTAAATTCCGCATAACACTTAGATTCACAAAGCTTATACAAAGGTTTCTCTACGTGCTATACTTGATCTAATCTCGTATACACAAAGCTAATCGATCTAAGTTTGGGATCAACAAGTGGTATCAGAGCTTGTTGAGGAACTTTTGATCTTTGAAGAACACCAGAACGATACACGAACACCAAAATCCTAATTTTCTCAGAATAAAAAAAAAACACCAAAACCCTAACAACATCATGTCTGAAGCAATAACCACCTCCAATTCACCCTTACCAAACATCAGGATTCCCATGCTTGATGCAACCAACTTTGACTTATGGAAGTTCAACTTTGAACAATATCTGGGGATCTATGACTACACACTCTGGGAGATTATCGAATATGGAAACTCATTCAATAAGGCTCAAAAGATTCAGGATGCTATTACTTAAAGATCAGCTATTGAAGGATGCCCTGATGAAGATAAGAGAGAAAAACCTGGAGATGGTAGTGCTGTAGGTGCTGAAGATATTGCAAAGAAAAGGGTTGACATGAAAGCCCTAAATATTCTGAAAGTCTCTTTGGGACAGGAAAACCAACACAAATATAGAGGCTATGAATCTGCTAAAGATCTTTGGGAAGCACTTGAAGTTACATATGGTGGCAATGCAGATACTAAGGAAGAAAAGAAAAAGCAACTTCTGCATGACTATGCTGTCTTCAAAGCTCAACCCAATGAGAAACTGAGTAGTGTGAGAAGCAGATTGCTTGACATCACAAGCAAGTTGTCCTTCATGGAGACACAAGTTGGTGATGTTGACACCAATGCTACCTTTCTGAAAAGTCTTGGTGAGGCATGGAAGATTGAGGCAAGATCTATTCTTGCCAATAATACTTACAAGAGCTCCTCGTTTGACGACATCTACAACAAACTAAGACTGTTGGAGGATGAAACTCTTTCAGATCATGGAAGCAAATCTAGCACCAGCAACATGGCCTTCTTCTCTCATAGTGAAGGTCAATTCAATCAGAAGGACTCTTATATGCATCCTGTTACTGGATCATCATTTGTCAGCGCTGGAACAAGTCCTGTCAACGTCTCCTTTTCAGACGCTGACACATTCATGAATGACTCCCCAAGAGTTAAACCTGCTGGTTTGGATTTGGATACTGTGTGTGCATACATTGCTTCTTTGCCCAATGGTTCAGTGATTACATATGAGGACCTTGAGCAGATAAGTGATGAGCACTTCGAAGAGATGGACATCAAGTGGAACATGGCTCTTGCTAGTATAAGAGCAAATAGGTGGAATAGAAGGTTCAAGAAGAAGATGACCTTCAATGCTAAAGACACAGCTGGATTTGATAAATCCAAAGTTGAATGCTACAACTGTCATCGTATGGGGCACTTCATGAGGGAATGCAGATCTCCTAGAAGATCTGATGCTGGTAAACCCTCAAGTCGGGTTGTTAAAGCTCAAGATTCCAAAGCCATGGTTGCAGTTCAAGGAATTGATGGTAATGGATGGGATTGGAGCTATCTGGCTAAGAATGCTGAAGAGGACAAAGCTTTGGTTGCTGATATTGAAGAAGAAGAGCATGTTGAATATGCTCTCATGGCACACTCCTCCTCTTCATCTGATAATGAGGTATATGATGATGCTTTTTGTAGCAAAGGTTGTAGGTTAAACACTGATAGACTTAACAAAGAAGTGTTAAAACTAAAATATGATATGAGCACTGAAAGGTGTAAATTGTCCAATTACCAACTAGCTCTTACTGAAACTAAGAAAACTGTTTCTGAATACAAGAAAATGGAATTTGATTTAAAAGATAAGATAAATATCTTAAAACATGAGCTAGAGGGTAGTATGGATATTAGAAACATCATGACAAAGGTCAATAGAGACCTACAAGCTAAGTTAGATGAGGCCATTAAGAATAAAGATAATGTTGACCTCAAGATTCAAAGATTTGATAGAGCCACCCAAACCCTAGGAGACTGCGTAGCTAAGCAAAGGGATCCTAAGGACATGAATGGGATTGGGATGAATGATTACTCTCTGGTTCCACCACCTGGTGACTTCTATGGTGTCCCTAGAAAGGACTTGTCTTGGACTGGTATACCAGAATGCCAAGAAGAGGAATTCATTCCTCCACCAAGAGTTATCACTCCAGTGGAAGAGTATCAACAAAAACTGACTGACCTAAATGAGTGGAAGAAAGCTAACCCTACTTTATTTGTTAAGGGAGGTTTGCTATGTGAAAGTCCCAATGAATCACCACCCATTAAGGTTACTCATCCAATCACTGGTAAAGCTGTTGACCTAGGCTCAAACACTGTTAGAAGACCTACCATTAAATATGCAGAGATGTATAGGAATAATAGGTCACCCAAGAGCCAAGTTAACAATCATGGAACAGGTTTCTTCTCTTCTAGACCTAAGAGTGTGTCTAAGAAAGCCTGTTACACTTGTGGTAGCTTTTTACATTTGGCATACAAGTGTGTCAACGCTCCCAAAGCCAGCGCTAATAGGAACAATTTCAGCGCTGATAGGAAGAAAGTCAACGTTGTTAGGAAGTCAAACGTTGTCAGACCCAAACCTTGTGTGCAGCAAAGTCCACAAGTGATTAGACCTGCCCCATTCTTTTCTAGAAGGTCTAACACTCATGGACAAAGACCTTTTCAAAAGACAAACACCTGGTCAAATAGGCAATGGGTTCCTGTAGCAAACCCTAGGTTCAACGCTGACAAGGGTAATTTCAGCGTTGACAGGACAAAATCCAACGCTGACAGAAACGTGACCAGACCTAAATATTTGCAGCCACAAGGTAAGAGGTCTAAAGCTTCTTCAAGCTTAACATGGAGACCCAAGAAAGATCAAAACCCTAATGATAATGGGATTTCAATGACTTGCAATAGATTTAATTACATTTCAAAGGTCATTACAAAACCTATTGGGGTTAACTGGGTATTTCATCCTAAAAAGGATGAGAATGGGGTTGTTGTGAGAACTAAGTCTGTTCTTATTGAACAACCAGATGAATCCAAGTCTTCTGAGACTTGGGTTCCCAAAGAAAACTAATTTGTTTTCTTTATGTGCAGAGCATTCAAAGACAGATCAATGATTTTGATATGGGATTTACCTGGGACTAACAAGGATTTTATAAGGTAACTTGGTTGTTAAGAATTTTGGTTAGCAAGGGACATTAGAGGACTGTTATGTCTATCTTGCTTATGCAAGTGTGCATAACTGGACAGTGCTTGCCGCCCTATAATAATTATCAGCTTTTGGTTATCTTCTCTAGGATAAATTACTTGTTAAGGTCATTTTTACAAGATTTTTCCAAGCGTTGTTGTGACCAAATTGGACGCTGACATGGCTTTAGGCGAACGTTGACAAGATTATAGCCGTTGGGCGTTGATAGGTTATTTTTGACCGTTGACACTCAATGGGACCTACCCAGTTGTTACTTTTTGACATATTTTCAAGCCGTAATTTTAGGAGTTGTTACTTTCATTAAATGCATGAGATAACTTATAACTTTTTCAATATTTTCATGATTAGTTTTTGAAAATCTTTGCCTATTTTTGGGCCAATCACATGCATTCTTTATCTCCTATAAATTTGGCTCCTATTTTTAAACAGGGTATCTATAATTCTTGTCTAACACTTTTCTCTTATCAACTTCATCTTCTACACTTCAAATTAACAGCTTTTCATCAATGGCACCAAAGTTTAACTCAGCAGAATTGGAATTGGGGTTCAAGTCTCAACACAACATGATTGCTTATCTTGTTGCTGATAATGATTTGTTTCCTCAATACACACAAATGGTGGCGTATTTGAACGCATCCCCATTAAGGTATGCTCTTTCTCATGTACCACTCATTCCAGTCACACACATTAAGCAGTTTTGGAACACTGTTCGTTCCTCAACAGTTAATGGAGTGACCACATTAACTTCTATTGTTCATGGGAGGTCTTGGGTGGTTACTGAGGCCTTGGTACGCCAGGCCTTGCATCTTGATGATGCTGATGGTGTAGCCATCCTTCCCATAAATGAAATAGAACAAGGGCTTAGGGCTTTGGGATATCCTATTCCTGATGAAGGTACTCTTAATAAGTATCATAAGCAGGAATTTCCCCCAGCCTGGAAGTACCTCATCCACATCCTCCTTCAATGTTTGAGTCCCAAATGTACTGCACACAATGAGATTAATAGATCTATTGCCAGTGCTATTGTGTGCATTGCAATAGGGCAAAAATATAACTATTCTAAAATGATTTTTGAAGGGATGTGTAAAAACAAGGGGACAAAAATGACTTTAGCTTATCCCCGTTTCTGCAAATGATTTTTGATGATCAAGGTTACTGTTCAAGGGATCATAATGATTTTTATAAGATCCCTGAACAAAAGAAAGCTATTTTTACGAAGATGGATTCACCACCTCATAGAGACTTACCTTTAACCCCAGCCATGCTTGCTGTTATTGCAGCAGCACAACCCCAACCAGACCCCAACCTCAAATTGACCCTCAACCACAACTTGAACCCATTCCTGAACCTTTACCCTCACCTGAACAAATGCAAATTGACCAAGAACCCTTTGACGCTGACACATCAAATGTTGGCGTTGATGTGCCTATTTCCAACGCTGACACACAACCATCACAATCCCAAACACCCCTTAACCAACCCACATCTACTCATTCTTCCACACCATCTTCCACACCACCTGAATATAGGTTGATGAAACGCCAAAGGACTACTGGAGTGTTCTCCTCTGGTGGTCCTAGCCATGAAGCAGAGAGAACCACCACCACAAGTGTGGCTGGTGACCTGGATGAGGCTGGTACTATTGGTTCTGGCTTAGATGCTGGCCAAGGCAGTCCCACCATAATTAAGTCCTCATCCATGCCCAATGAATCTGACTTGCGAGGTCAAATCCCCATTTCAGAAGAGGGCAGACTGGAACCAATGACTCTTTTGGAATTGACGGCAGTCTGCATTAGCTTGCAAAAGCAAAATGCAGACTTGGTACAAATTGTCAGCTCACAAGGTCTTGAACTCAAGCAATTGAGGGAGAGAATTGTTGTTTTGGAAAGTGATCATGCTAGGAGGGATATGGAGGAGTCTTCCAAAGGGGAGGAAGATCAAAGAAATCTGAGTGATAAGGGCAGCCAAGATGGTCAATCAATGGATGTTGCTGAAGCCCTTACAACTTTGAAGGAACAAACAGGTTTTGATACGTCCTTAATCTCTCCAACCAATCTAAATTTATCATTTACAGCTATGTTGAGAGAGGTTACACAAGGCGCTGAGGGAAAATATTTGAGCGTTGACAAGACAAATTTGGACGCTGATAGAAGTATTTTGGGCGCTGATAAAGGAAATTTGGGCGTTGACAGACCTGCACATGAAGGTGATGTATTCCAGTCATCATCTATCATCAAGGAAGTTTCTACTCAGGTATTACCATCTACCTTACCAACCATTGCACCATCAGATAAGGGTAAGGGTAAATTGGTAGAAGAAATTGTTCCAAAGGATGCAGCCCAAGTTGAATTTGATAGAAGATTGGCTGAACAAAAGATGGAACAAGGTGAAAAGGAAAAGTCACCATTTGTTGTGACTTCTGAAGAAGAAAGTGATGGAGCTAGCTCAGACTCAAGTGTGATGATAATAGAACCAGAAAGGCTTGAGTATGGTGATGAGCTTGCTAGGGAAAAGTTGAGAGACTTAAAATTGCAGGTTGACTTTGACATGCCAGAGGTGGTTCTGATGTACAATTCTTGGGAAGAAAGCTGCATGGATAATCCATACTTGACCATTTCAGATCAAATATGGGGTTTGGAGCTTCTTCTTAGAGTTCAGAAGGATTGTAAGGTGATTTTAAAGCACAGGGCAAGCAATATTCTCTCAGAGTTAAAAAGGGATAAAAGAGAGCTCTATTTTATGTTGCTCAGATGTCATGGAGTTGGATGGACACATCAGAAGTTGAAGGCTTTGACATTTGAAGAGTTGGAACATAGGGCTTATCCTATTTGGGTGAGAGTGCAGCAAGCAAACACTCTCAGACTTCTTTCAGATGAAAGAAAGGAGCAACTTGCAGAAGAAATGGAAATCAAGAAAGCTATGATGATTCCCAGGCCAGTGAAGAAGGGATTTAAACTTGAGTTTCCAAAAGATATGAATCCACTATATCCAAGTGAAGCAGTTATCAGAAAGAGCCTCAAGCTCTCCCCATTAGAAGCTTCAGATATGGTGCAAGTGTTACCATTAGATTCCAGGAATCCAATTGTGAGTTATGATGAGGATGAATGTGGATTCTGGAAGATTGGCAGATTTGGTAAAGAGGTACACACTTTTACCACTCTCATATCTTTATTTGCAAGTTGTGATAGAGAAGACTTGGTGGACCTTTGGAGGTTACTAGAGACCAAGTATGAGGCTGAAGCACCAACTTCAGCTAATGATATAAAACTTTGGACCACATTCAAAAGAATGTGTGGGACAAATGAGGAAGATCCTGAAATATGGAAGGATCTTGAAGATGACCTCAGTGGTCTTCAATGGAGGTTATATTCAGCTGCTGGTGTATACCATTTGAGTTCTACAAAGTTTGCTGAGTATCTACTTGTGGATGCTCAGTATTTCATATCCAAGGCTGTTTTGGAAAAGATGAAGGACACTCAGCTGGAGATAGATTATTCAAGTGACGTGGCAAAGGATTTGATCAGATTTATTCATTATCAATATGAGAGGATTTGTCAGACTCCTCCAAGTTCTTAATGCTTATTCAGAAACTTGATCATAAGAGTGGATATCAAGTTTAGGGGAGGATTGTTGGGAATAAATTAAGGCCAGATCACTTGAGCGCTGACAAGAACAAAACAAGCGTTGACAGGAACAAAGCAAGCGCTGACAGCTCAAGCGTTGACAAGTTAAAGTCAAGCGTTGACAGATTGAAGACAAGCACTGATGGAAGATATAAGCTACACGTTTATTATATTCTAGAATACTTCTAGTAAGGATAGAAACGACAATGTATTTTCTATGTTTATCTTTACCTAGAATAGTTGATACGTAGCTTATTGTACAAGGCTTCTTAGTCTATAAAAGAAGGCCTTTAGGTTAATGTTCAATATCAAGTTTTACATAAGTTTTCGTTCATAAACATCTTTCATTGTAAGCAAGTTCGACATTGATAATCAAAGTGAAAGTTTGTTTATATCTTGTGTGTTCTTGTTTAAGTGTTAAATTCCGCATAACACTTAGATTCACAAAGCTTATACAAAGGTTTCTCTACGTGCTATACTTGATCTAATCTCGTATACACAAAGCTAATCGATCTAAGTTTGGGATCAACACAGGAACAACATATTTGTCAGTCACCCTGTTTCTCAAGGCAGGGGCAACATACTTGGCAGGGGAAAAGGATTTTGCCCCTGCATTTAGAAGAATGGCATTAGGTTGCATATCCTTTAAAGGATTTGCAGCCACCACTTCCATTGGTGCCTTACACTCTTGATAAGTGTGATCAAAACTGCCACATGTGAAGCAGGGCTTTGTATTTATCATAAAGTCTTCTCCTAATTGATGAGACTTTTGGTCTTTCCAATTTCTTTGATTACCTCTGACAAGCCTGTACATACCAGCATATTTAATGGTGGACTTAGGGGACTGTGATCTGGTTTTAGATTTGGGTGAACTACTCTTAGAACTAGAATCACTACCAAAAAGTCCTCCTCTTGAAAATAGAACAGGGTTATCAATTTTCCATTGTTTTAAAGCAATCTGTTCCTTTTCAAAGTCCCTAATAATACTAGTTTTCACTAGTGGCTCTTTAGTATCAAGACTATTAGGTATGTAAGCACTCAAGTCAAACTCAATATCATCCTGTTTTTGAAAACAAGGGAGACCTGTCCAAGACAAGTCTTTTCTAAGAAAAGGTGCATGAATGTTGGCAGGGGGTGGTGGTATGGTAGCATGCTCATTTTTAATCCCAAGCCCTGTTTTGTCCCTAGGAGATTGACCAATTTCAACTGCTTTAGTTAAATCTTTTGAAGCTTTTCCAAATTTTTCAACAGTTTCATCATCAATCTTTTTGTTAGATTTAAAAACTTCAAGTTCAACAGTCAACTCCTTAATGGAGTTATTATTTTCCTTAGCATCTCTTTCTAGAATCACAATGTGATCCCTATAATCACTTTCTCTTTGTTTAAACTCTCTTATAGTAGACTCTAACTGTTCTAAAGCACGTCTATAATTATCAAGGTCATTGTCACAATTGATATAGTCAGATTTTACTTTTCTGATTTGATCATTCAATGACTCAGTATTTTTCCTAGAAGCTTTAGTACAATATGAATCATCATATACCTCATTGTCAGAGCTGGAACTTGACATGGCCATAAGTGCAAAATCTTCTTCTTTTTCTTCAGCAACCAATGCTTGATTTCTTTCCACATTCTCTATCATGGCGCTCCAATCCCATCCACCTGCTCCATCTATCCCCTGCATAGCTACCATGGCTTTAGCACCAGAATCATCATCTTTGGTTTCCTTCCTATAGTTGTTCCCAGCCTTAGGTCCTCTGCATTCCCTAGCAAAATGACCCTTCTTGCCACAGTTGTAGCATTCAACCTTTGTTTTGTCAAACCCAGCCACATCAGAGAGATTGATTGAGATCTTCTTTCCATACTTCTTGTAAAACCTGTTGGCTCTCGTGCTAAGCAGAGCCATGTTCCACTTGATATCCATCTCCTCCAGTCCTTGCTTACTGATTTGACTTAGATCTTCATGCAACACAGTAGATCCTTGTGGCCCTTGGGATGCTATAAAATAACAAGCAGTGTCAAGACTGAATGTTGCAGGCCTTTCTTCATCATAAGATGATCCAGACCTGGTAGCAGGGGAATAAGTAGCAGGGCCTACGTCAATTCCATTGCTTTTGGTGATCCCACTGCTTTGAGATATGAATGCCATGTTGGCAGGGGAATCAGTAGATCCACTTGACTTGGTGGGAATCGTTCCTTTTGACTTCATCTCATTGACAACAGGTTCAAAAACTTTCAAGTTATTGTATATGTCATCAATGTTCTTGTTATCCAAGTCGTCCTTATTCTGCCAAATTGCCTTGTAGACAAACCATTCTTTCTGGAGGCTGTTAAGGAACCTGGTATTCACCTGCTCTCTTGTCACCTCAATATCAAAGAACTCCAATTGGGCCACCATATCTTGAAGCCTATTGTAAATAGCTCCAATTGATTCATCACCAATTGCTTTGAAAGAAGCAAAATCATCAAGCATTTGATTCTTCTTCTTCTTCTTTGTGGCTTCATTTCCTCCAAAGGTTGTGCCTATGTCTTCCTATAGTTCCTTAGTTGTTTTGTATTTTCTGAATCATAGTTGATGTCTATCAGGTAGAGCCAACAGCAATGAGCTGTGAGCCCTGACATCATGCCTTCTGGCCAGTATTTCCTTATCACAAAGAGCATCAGATTTCTTCTTGTCCTTACCTTTGGAACTTTCACCTTTCTCTTCTTCCTTGCCCTATTCAACTGCCACCATTTTGTTGAATTGATCACCAAACTCTATGATCTCCTAGAGAACATAGTGTTCATTTTGAGGTATTGTTGGATTCTGAATTCCCATAATTCAAAGTATTCAGGATCCAACATGGGTAATTTGAGGTTATTGTGGTTGTTGCTGTTTGAGGAAGAGTCTGAAGATATGGTTGTTATGAGGGTTTTGTTCTTGGTTTAGACAAAGTTTCTCAACAAGCTCTGATACCACTTGTTGACCCCAAACTCAGATCTTAAACCTTAATAGCTTGTTTAAGGGTTGTGATAGAAAGAAAGTATTCAATCTAACACTAGAGAAACTTTGCAAAGCAAAGTAACTAAACAAGATGCGGAATATAATGTTTAGCACAAGAACAATATGATTGAAGCAAACGTTGAACTTTAATATCTCAATGATATACGAATACCCTAAAATGGTATTAGGGTTTACAAAACCTTAAAGTATGATAATGAAAGACAATAGAGAAAGACACACATTGCATGCTAACCTAGTGAGTCCTTTTATAGGCATAAGGACTCACGTACAAGATCACTACTAACAAACTTGGAAAGTATTAAGGAGTAGTAAAAGAAACGCGTAAAAATCTATTCCAAGTTTATCTCTGAAGGCAGGGCCTTTGACTTCAGCAGGGGAACCAATCCCCCTGCCTTTGTTATTTGGCAGGGGGAACTTACTCTAGCAGGGGTACGAATAATCAACTAGCAGGGGTAACAAGTATACATAGATTTATTCCCAACACCCTCTAAGCATGTCAATACCCACGTGAGATTAGAATAGTAGAGAGTATGGACTTGTCACAATCGTCCCCTTTTTCTACTCACTTAATACATAACTTCATCTTTTGGACCACAATACCATTCTTTATCAACCAATCCTACGTGATCTTGAAAAGTACACTTTTACTTTTATGAACCAATCGTATGAACCAGACAACAGCTTCATATGACGACACCCTTTGTAGAACCTTACGATCTGCTACACCTGCTGTTGTAACAAATCATACTGACGGCTGCTTGAGGTTAAAGACTAACACAGATCTAGGGTTTTTTAACAAACCCTAAAAACAAAAAGTATGCAGCTATAATCTTGGTACCACATGTATTACCAGCCATAATCACGAACCAACAAAATAACATGTATAATCTGTTGATGTTTTTACTTTCCGAGAATCGAACACAGCGAGCACAACATCGAACAGCAACATCATCAACATCAATAATCACCATTCTAGGGTTTATTCATAAAACCCTAAAAACAAATCATTAAATCACAGCTTTAGCTTCGATCTAGGGATTTGAACGAAACCCTAATACTTTAACACCTCGATTTCGTCAAAAAGCTGCTTCTTTTCTGTTTATATAATAGATCTAGGGTTTAGGGGAAGAAACCCTAAATCTTATTTAAAAAAACAAAAAAAGAAATTTTTAACCTTTCTATGCAGCCCACTTCGACGATGTATATCTACTTCATAAGATCTCAGATCGAAGATCCCTCCGGTGAGATTCAAGACATATATACTGAGAACCTCCAGAAAAAATTTCGCGACGATCCAAGGTTAACGAAGGAGATATTTCTGTTTGAAAACGGCTGCATAGTGAGATTCGACCATAAAACCCTAGACGGATATTATGCTTTTTCTTCGTTCTTCGACTCGAACACCTTGTTAGTTCCTAGTATCGAGAGCCACCCGCTCTGATACCACTTGTTGATCCCAAACTTAGATCGATTTAGCATGTGTAAACGAGATTAAATCAAGTTAAACACGTAGAGAAACTTTGTTGTGTATAAAACAATTTATGTATTATGCGGAATTAATACTCAAACAAGAACACACAAACAATGTAAACCAAACTTTCACTTGATTGATAAAACAAACTTGCGTACAATGAAAGTGTAAACGTATATGGAACTAAAACCTAAAGGCCTCCTTTTATAGAATAAGGAGCCTTGTACAAGAGTCTACGTATCAGCTATTTTAGGTAAATATAAACATAAGAAATACATTGTCGATCATATCTTTACTAGAAACATACTAGAAACACAATACGTGTAGACTAAGTCTTCTATCAGTGTTTGACCTCTTCTTATCAACGCTTGACTTCTTCCTTTCAACGCTTTTCCTATCAACGCTTGATTTCTTCTTATCAACGTCCCGATTGCTCTTGTCAGCGTCCAAGTATATTGACTACATTTTATTCCCAAAAATCCAAGACCTTATGAAAGTTTCCTTGAACAACTCTTCTACCAATGATGTAAATGTCATTTCCCTAAGTTGTGAGATATGTGGAGGACCTCAATCTTACCTACAATGTGACAAAGTTCAAAATTTTCAAGGTGAATGTTATGCTTATCAAGATGAAAAAATAGAGTACTTTAAACCTAACATCAACCCTAACCATCTCTCTTACAAGTCAAATAATTTCCTTGCTCCACCGGGTTTCCCACACCATCAACCCACCCAAAATCAAACAAACCCTCCTCAATTTCTTCAAAGAAATCAAGGGCCAAGGGGAAATTACCAAGGGAAAAACAACTATATAGCACCCAATAACTTTCAAAACCAAGGGAATCGTTTTCATGGCAATAACCAAGGGTTTTACAATCAACCTCCACCTTTCCAACAACAAGGTGTTCAATGGAATGTGCCACATGATTTTAACACCATTGAGATTCTTCACAAAATGAATCAAGAGAATGAAAGGAGGTTTCAAGCCAATGAGAAAAGAATGAGGGAAATGCATGAGGAAACAAACAACAAATTTATGTTGCTCCTAAATCAAAGACCATAAGGTGCTTTACCCTCCAATACTCAAACCAACCCAAGGGCCAATGTGAATGCAATCACTACACGGAGTGGAAAAAAGACCAATGATCCTTCAATTGCTTATAAACCTACTTTGGTGACTCCTACTACGGTTTCTCCTTGTGACAAACCTTTATCTTCTAGTTCTACACCTTCAAAACCTACACCTACTATTCCTTCACCCTCCATACCAATTAATGAAGAACCCAACAATGAGAATCCTTCAACAACCACCACTCAACCTACACCAAAACCAAGTCTTCCATACCCATCAAGATTGAGAAAAGAAAAGCTTAAGAACAAGGATGATATTCAAGTGTCTAATTTTTTGAGGATGTTCAAGCAATTGAATATCAACATATCATTTGCGGAAGCCTTATCTAATATGCCTAAGTTTGCCAAGATGATTAAGGACCTTCTTTCGAACAAAGAGAAATTGGTTGATTTGCCTAATGCTTCATTAAACAAAAATTGTTCCGTGGTGTTTCTTAATAAGTTACCCATTAAGCTTGGTGATCTGGGATGGTTTTTGATTCCTTTCAATTTCACGGGGGTTGAGAATTGCATGGCACTTGCAGATCTTGGTGCAAGCATTAATTTGATGCCATTGTCGGTTTAGAAACGACTTTCACTTCCCGAGCTCACACCTAAAAAAATGACACTTGAATTAGCAAACCGTTCAATAGCTTATCCGGTGGGAATTTTAGAAGATGTTTTTGTTGGAGTTGATAAATTCACATTCCCGCGGATTTTGTAGTTGTTGATTATGATATGGACCCGAGAGTTCCTCTTATTGTTGGAAGACCCTTTTTGATAACGCGTCGTACTCTTATTGATGTGGCGGAAGGTGAACTTTCAATGAGGGTAGGAAATGAAAGAGTTGTGTTTAACATGGGGAAGTTGTCTAAGAAATCCAATGAACCCGAGATGGTGAAGCATATTGATGTTCTTAATAAGGAGGAGAATCAAGTTGATATCCTTGATGAACCTCAAGAGCTTAACTTTGGTGATTTTGTGATACATCCCAATCCTCTTTTTGAAACATCATTTGATAATATACTTTTCCACCACAATGAGGAAACCAATAAGGATTCTAGTGATGATAAACCTCCTCTGTTTGATACACCAATTTATGATGAATATAGTGTTGATGAGTTCTCCATTTTTGAGCCACCATTCTTTGATGATCACACTAGCTTTGGTTTTGAGGAAATACATGTTGAGTCACCAATCTTTTACATACCAATCTATGATGATTATGGTGATGAGGAGGGTTCTATCATTGATGAGAGTGATGAGTTTCTTGAGGTTGACACACCTCTTGATTACATTCTTGGATATTTTGACAAGGAGGGAGACATACTCTTTCTATATTCTTTATTTCATGAAGATACCTTACCTTCTCTCCTTCCCACCTAACCCTTTCAAAGTGACAAAGAAAAGCAAGTCATGATGGTTTCTTCCAAGAGTTTGTTGATACCCATTGTCCTACAACCTTTCTCATTTTTGATGTATTCTTTTAAATGACGTGTTAAGTCGAGTCGGGAGTCGATATTATTATATTTGAGGTATGTTTTACCTTTTTAAAAGTTTCTTTATGAAACCCGATCCCCGTAAATATTTTCAAAATTGACTAATAGTTATTTCCCGCTTTTTAGCTAACTATTTTCATTTTGAGTCACAACTATTGCAAATTGAAAACAATGGTCCCTCAACCACTATATATAAACTTCATTTTTCATACAAAAAACACAAACACCACTAACTCAAAAAAATTTACTCTCTCTCTCTCTCTTTTCTTATACATGTCGTGACCCCCTTACACCCAAAACCCAACTTCAATCAATTTTTACTTCAAATCTATGATGATCTAAGCTAAACTAACACAAGACCAATCTTCAAAATTGTAAGTAGATCATTTTGGTACTAATATTGGGTACATGCAAGATGATTTATTTTTTTAGGTTTGGTAGGTGGAAATTATGTTCATGCATGTAGTTTTTATGATGATCAAGAGGGTTTTTATGCTAAAGTTTTGTTAAAAACTTGATTTTGATTTTAGGGTTTTGATTTTGATGATGATCCAAGTGTTATGGTTGATATATGTTAGTGTTAGGGTTATGGGATGATCATAACTATTGTTGGTTTTAGCTAAAAACATGATTTTATGCAAGTTTTAGAAAGGTGTTTTACATCAGTGGGAAAAACTGTATTTTTCGGTATATTGTGTTGTGATAATAGTTTAACTAATAGCCTAGGGTTGTAGAGAATTTGATTAGCTTCGATTTGATATAAAGTAGAGCTTCTAGCTCCAAACGAGCGCGAAGTTATGATGTTTTGATTATTCGTGTACCGGAAGACGAGTATCGGCACTACATATAGTTGTTGTCGATATTTGGATCGAATCTCGGGGACTACAGATTGAAGTTTTGAAATGCGTCACATACTGATGATGAAGTGTAAACCCTAGAGGGTGAGTTTATTTTCAAACCCAATTGTCGGTTTTGTAAATGGATTCGTTTAAAGAAGTTAAAATGGTTGTAAGAATTATTAACGTAAAACTGTCTGGATTTTGTAGTTTGAAGATGAGTCGAGTAAAGAACTTTAAAAGTAATTTAATTTGATAAACTTGTTAGAGGACTTTCTATAGATAGTAAGTTAGTTTCTCGAGTCGTTTCATAAACGTTTGACGAGTCTAAAAGGGGTAAATAAGCTAGTACATGTAGTATGTGCCGACGGATTTTGTCGAAAGTGTAGAATGGTAAAATAAATGTATAAAAGAGTGTAATAGAGTTACTTGTATCATTTTCTCTCGAGTTTATCGTGATTTTATGAGTTTGAGTTTGATATTGTTATGTATGATTTAATTCTCGAGTCATTATTAATGAACACGCCTTATTTGATAGGTAGCGGTTCTCGTGTTTGAAAGGCATCCTCTATCATCGACGATCATCTCGCTAGGTCTCTTATACTAAGGTAAGTCTATAGCCTCGCTTTTCATGCTAGCTACTAAATGTTTTATTACCCGAGAGGGGGATACATGCTATTTGAAAATAAATGAACCCAAGTCATGATTAATTGTTGGACCCAAATATTGCCTATGTTGTTTACAGTGTATTGAGTACCTTGTTGCTAAAGACCCTAAATTCATGGGCCGTTAACTATATTCTTACTTGATGTTGTGAGTTGGGAATAGCCGCTTATTCAATTGATAGTACAATTGGGTTGACCACCCTATCTGAGACTAGGGCATTACGCTGAGTAACCTCTGGGAAGGATAATTTATGAGAATAAGAATGTGGTATTCTAGCAACTGATACCCTAGAGGGGCAATGGTTTTATTCTAGTCATGCTAGCATTTGGCGTGGGTGACTAATTGGTTAAGGGGTCAGTGTCATGAGCTTAAATACAATGTGTTGCCTTGAAATAGATTGTGTGCACGACAATTCTATAAATGATTATGATTGATTTTCTTCTTGTGTTCAAATGTGATTTGATAAACCTATGGACTCGCTCAACATTATTGTTGACTCGTTTTAGCATGTGTTTCAGGTAATCGAAGGTGATGGAAGGCGGAGCTTTGCTGTGGATGTTGTGGGTTGGCTTTTGATGATTGTTGGTCTAAAATTATTTCTATCCGTTTATTGTTGAACAATTCGTTAAATGTTTGTGCACTGTACTGAAACTTGTTGGTTTGCTGGTCGAGATATGTGGGGACTAAACGCTTTACTCTGATGTCGTTTTAGTACATTATGGCATGAAATTATGTTTTAGACAATATGTGAAATCTTGTTTATATTTTATGTGTAAACGTCTCTCTTTTGAGTCATTCAATATACCTTGTGTGACGATGCTTATGTCTAGCACCCAATTGTGTATTTCCGCTGCACAATGTAAATTGGGCGTGTTAGAAAAATGTCGTCTTAACATCCTTTTTGATAGACAATCATTTTCATGTGAGCAGCATACGCGAGGAATAGTCTGATTGCCTCCAATCTTGCAACGGGAGCAAATGATTCTTCAAAGTCAATACGCAATGCTTGTTTGTAACCACGAGCAACCAATCTTGCCTTGTTCTTTAATATTCCACCCATCTCATCGAGTTTGACCTTTTATACCCACAACAAAGTAAGCACGTTGACGTTGTCGGGTAACGGAACTAATTCCCATACTTCAAGTCGTTTAAATTCATTAAGTTCCTCTTGCATGGCCTCAATCCAACATGATTGTGTCATAGCTAGTTGCCATGTTTTAGGTTCAATCTCAGAGAGAAAGGCATGAAAGTAGCAAAATAATGCATGTTCTTGTAATTGTGGCGTGTAGAGACTAGTCTTTCAATGGAACCAATGATATTTTGGATTGGGGGATCCTTTGTCCACTTAGTGTTGTGAGTTAAATCTGGTGGGGTCTAGAGTAAACTGTAGCAGGAGCTCCCTCTGAGGTAGACGCCCCGATAGGGTTGTCGAGAATAGGTATACCAAAGTATGGAATCTCTTGAATGTGAGCAAATTCTAAATCATGATCAGTGTGATCCTCTTCAACATCAGTAGGAACGAGTAGGGTTGTTGATTCAAGTGTAGATTGAGAATTACTGGGGAATGGTGCATCTGGTTTAACAGTGAGTGCAGATGCATCAGATTGATATCCATTATCTAGAGCAACAACTTCGGGAATCGGAGCTACTACTGCAGGAGCTGGAGCATCATCATTTGGGGGATAAAATAATTCATCAAACATCGTTTGAAATAACTTATCCCACTCGGGCCTTGTAGGTGGTATAGATTATAGAGAAGTAGGATTGTTGGGAACTAATCCGGAACTGATAGTACTGGGTCCCATCTCATGAAGCGCGGGTTCAGAGCTACGTTGCTCAAAAGCCATCACTGTTAGCTCATCAAAATCGACATCCATAGTTTTATAATCTTGCCAAGACGACGCTTATAAATTTGGTAATTTTTCTTTGCAGGTGAGTAACCAATGAAAATTTCTATACCAACCTTCGGTTGAAGTTTTCCCAATTTTCACTGTTGATGGCCGGGTAACAAAGTGCACCAAACACATGAAGAAATGATAAGTCGGGTTTCCGTTTATGAAGAAGCTCATACGGTGTTTTTTCATGGCGCTTATGAACAATAGAACGATTTTGGGTATAACATGCGGTTGCTACAGCTTTTGCGCATAAGAATAAAGGAGCATTTTCATAAATCAACATAGTTCTAGCAGCTTCCATAAGTGTACGATCACGTCTTTCCACGACACCGTTTTGTTGTGGAGTGCGAGCAACTGATGTTTCATGTGAGTATCCAACTTCTTCATAATAATTTCGTAGAGTCTGATTGAGAAACCCAGTTTCTTTATCAGTATGAATTTGGCGGACAGTAGCATTAAGACTCACTTGGATCATCTTGAGAAACTTGATAACATAAGATGGTGCCTGAGCCTTAGTTGTTAAAAACTTTACCCATGTAAACCTTGAAAAATCATCCACAATGACGAGGACGTATTTTCTATCGCTCATACTTACTGTACGCATTGTCCAACAAAGATTCATTTGCAAAAGATATAGTTTTTCTTGATTGGTGTCTTCAGCTTTGGGTTCGTAAGATTTCTTGGTGCTTTTCCCCAATAAACACGCATCACATAAATGATCCTTGTTAAACTTGAGCTTTGGAAGACCATGAACAAGTTCGTTATTAGCCAAATGATTAATAGCATCAAAGTTAAGATGAGATAAACGCCGATGCCACAACCATGACTTAGTCTTAGATGCTTTGGAGAGAAGACATACGGGAGAAGTGGCCATCATATTTTGTATGGACAATGTATAGAGATTATCCACTCGAGAACCTCTTAACAAGTCTCTTCCTTCCCAATCACGGATGAAACAAGTATGTTGTCGGAAAGCAACCTCAAGGTTTAAATCACAAAATTGTCCCACTGAGAATAAATTATGACCGAGTCCTTCCACATAATACACACGAGAAACCGTAGCATTCCCAATATGATATTCACCATAACCCATGATCTTTGCAATGTGGTCATTATCAAATTTAACCGTGCCTAGAAACTTGCTGACGAAATTTTTTAGCATAGAGCGATCTCTGGTCATGTGCTTTGAGCACCTAGAGTCCAAGTACCAGAGGATGGTTTGGACCACCTGAGAATATCACCAGACAAAGACGATGTATCGGAATCTAATTGTTCCTATGTGTTAGCAGGTACATATACAATTATCTTAGATTTGCTATTATAAGGTTTCTTAGATTTCTAAATTTTCTTCCTAGTTGTCGGCTTAGATTCTAGTTGTCTAAGATCCTGAGGTACTTCTTCACTGGTAGGAAAAATAGTAGGGGCATACCTAATTAAAGGGCGCTTTTTCCAATTTTTAGTGCTAGTGTTCCTATTAAAGGACGATGAGACCTAACTTCTGTGGATGTGTTCCTAGTTAAAGGGCACTTAGTTCCATTAATAGTGAAGGTCCTACCAGTGGGACATCATTGCATTCCACTTGGGTACGAGTTTTCCCAGTTGGCCTCCATTCAAGGTTGTTCCTAATAGAAAACA
Source organism: Glebionis coronaria (assembly GCA_025667525.1). Lineage (NCBI taxonomy): Eukaryota > Viridiplantae > Streptophyta > Magnoliopsida > Asterales > Asteraceae > Glebionis > Glebionis coronaria. The sequence continues at coordinate 547,446,385 of CM046874.1, forward strand.
TTTCATTAACGTGATCAACAAGGCATAAATCATGACGCTGAGAAAACATGCATTCATTACAATTCCAACATTTTAAATCAGAATTCACTTTGCGCTTAGGTTTCTGCACAACCACAGGGCCTTTAGTCTTAGCTACATGATTCATTTTATTCAAATTTGAAATAACATTTCTGGGGTGAACTTCTACTTTCTTCTTTATAGTCTTACTAGTGGAAGGGAAAGTTTAGCTCCTGGGGTTTTGTTGAATGGAGTAATGGCAATGGGTTGTTTTTTGAGTGGTGCAGAACCCGGTGAACCGATGTAGTTAAGTTGAACTAAGCAGTATTGTACCCGCTCAATGTAAGCATGAGCAGAGTAATAATCACTATTTGTGGTATCTGAGACATATAAGTCATCTAAAATGTCCCTCATAAGGTGCACATGCTTAATTGCGTTCTTTATATAATCCGCGTATGTGTTCGGTTGTTCTTATGGTATGGGTCCTTATAGATCACCACTTGGTTGGTTTTTAAGCACTAGAGGACGGTGCAAAGATTGTAGCTACGTTATCAACAACTTCTTATCCTTTGAGTTGAAGTGTCTCCATTAACTCAGCTAAAACCATGTTTTTGTCTATGAGCTGAATATTCAAATCAGAGATTTCCGCCCAGACTTTTGGTTCCGTTGGTCAACAAGTGACTTATACTTTGTCGCATTAAAAGCGAATCGTTCATCTAGTGAACCATAAATTTGCAAACATGCCTGTTTAACTCGTTCAAGCTCTGCGGCCTCTAGTTCCATTTTCACATATTCTACTGATGACTCTCTCTTAAGTCTCATAATCCTTCCTCTAATGCCTTAATCACCTTATCACTCGTCTGAACGTTATTTTCATATTTATTTGTTAAAAGAAGAGTTTCATTTTTAGATTGTTGTTCTATTTCAAGAGATATACAATGCTTTTAAAGCTCATCAAAAAGTTTTGAAAGTGAATTATAAGAATCTTGAAGCTTTAAAAATTTAGCGTTAGATTTGTGACAAGGTTGAATATCTATCACAGCATTTACATTGTCAACAATATTCACAGAGAGATCATGCACATCATCACATTTATTCACAAAGAGATTTACAATATCGAAAGACATCACTTTTTCCAAGAGTCGGCCGTTCTCTTTCAAAACTTTTTCTTTCTCAACTAGCATAAGATCATAGGCGTCATTCATTTCATAGAAAACTTTTTGAACACTTTTTATTTCTGAAAGTAAGTTTTGATCAATGCATTTAAACGTGGCTTTAATATCTTTCACAAATGGAATAACTTCTTCTTGAAACGCATCTCTAGTGTGTTTGAAATTCCATTCCCCTTCGGTTTGTGCCGTTGGAGTCACACGTTCCTCAATGACCTTGTCAAACCTTGCAAAGTGTCGTCGTAGCTCTTTTAAGCTAGTGAACACTTTACTTACCAGCGGAACCTCATTTGGAAGTTCTTTAGGTAATTTTGGTTCAACAAGTGTAGGAGACGTATTAGGAATTTCAGTCAATGACACTTTAGGTGGTGCAAAAAGAACTTCGTGTAATTTAAAGTGAGTTAAAGTGAGTTTGTAAATCCAATTGTTATTTATTATGTGATTCATAATCAAATGCTTTTGGAAATTTAGAAAGCATTTTAGACCGGTTCTCTTCCATAAGTGGTATATATGCCTCATTATGATGAACATCGGGTGGACCTAACACCTTTCTAAGTTTGGTAGCATCATAAAGTCTTAGGTTGTGGCTAAGAGCTTGCTTTGCGTAACCCCGGTTAGATGGAAGGTCTTTTTGACGAGATAAGTTAAATTCCTTAAAAGATGAATCAAATAAATGTACTACATGTGACGAGATAAGTTAAACTCCTTCTCGTCTAGCTCACGACCATTTGCTTGAGCATTAACCAATAAAACTTTCTCCTCGAACTACGAAGCATCCCTTCTCCTCTTGGGTTGCTTACAATCCCTAGCTATGTGTCCTTCCCCCTTGCAGTTGTAGCACGTGATCATCTTCAACTTGCCAGTAGTATTTCCACTAGGAGCATTGTTGTAAGTTCTTGTACCGGTGTTGGATGAACTCGGTCTCCCCTGAATAGGTTGAACCATGACTCTGCCTTCTTGAATGGTAGCTTGTTGACGAGAGTTTGAAGAAGTCCTTAATATTTGACTTTTCAAGTTCGTTTTTCCCAACTCACAACAAATTGATTGTCCAAATAATTTCAAGTTTATAAAATTTTTGGTATCTAGGTCTAATTCAACAAATCACGTGAAAAATGGTAAAAATAGTATCACTACGTAACCGTACTACACTAAAACATGTTGCAATTACCACAATTAAAGCAAGATTTACAAGTTTTGAATGCAAAAATGGTAAACTAGATCAAAATGTAAAGTATTAAAAATGCAAGGACCAAAAATGTAAATTCTGAAAGTAAAGGGACTAGAAATGTAAAATATAACAAACTATAACAACCAAATAACAAAATTGCAAAACTGCCAAACAAACTTGTAACAAACTTAAAATATAAGGACTAGAACTTGCAAACCCTAAAAAGTTAATTTTCAAATGCTGATTAACAAAATTCTAGAGTCTAGGGACCTTTATGCAATTAAAACCAAGTTTTAAAAGAAAACAAGCAAGGAAAATTCAATAAGCTTGTGTGAGCTTATTACTCAACCCAATTAAGCTCTAATTTTTTGCAAACTACTTAAAATCAAATTTTAGCTAGGTGTGTTAAAGGAAACAAGATGTAAACAAGTAAAACTCAAAACAACTTTTTCAAATAAGCCAACAATAAGCTATAAGCTGAAAGAGATATCCACACTTAGATTTTTGAGCTGAAAACGATTAAGCTAGTGCTTACAAGACTGGAATGTAAAAAATTATGGAAAATGATCCAGCCAATAAGCTGGGATCTCAAAATAAGCAAATTGAGCTTATCGTTGACCAAGTTTAACCAATTTTTGAGAAAAGCTGAAAAACTTCCAAAATGTCTTAAAACATGTTTGTACACAGGAATGTGCAAGAAAATGGGAAGATTTTTGAAGTGGAAATGTGGGAAATGATTTAGCAGCTAGTATTTATCATAGAAACTGATCATGGACTTACAACTTATTCAAATGCTAATAACTTGCTTATTTCTGAAAACTGTATGGTCTCCCTTAGTAATTATGAAAGCTTATATGTTGAACTTTACCTAGAACCAAAATTCAGCTTATAACATTCACTAAAAAAGATTTGCCAAAGGTTTGAAAATAGCTTGTTTAAACTGATGAAGACTCACCCAATCTTTTTTATGGTAGTTTGCCTGTTTGACAAAAGTTTTGACCACAAAACCTTGCAAAGTTACTTGAACTGATCTAGTAAATTTATAGATGCACAAATCCACTACTTATAACAATTGAATCACTAAATCAACTCTAATCCAAACACCACTTAATAGACTATTATGAGAATTTTACAAAGGCTTATCAGTCAAAATCTTATGAAATCGAAAGAGAGGTATCAGAACTTATTAGGTAACACAAATGAACAACAAACCAGCAAAGTACCAACAAATTTACACTATAGAACTCAAGTAAGCTGAATGATGAAAATTAAGCAGTGAAAGGCCAATTAAGCAAGTCTAACTGAATCAAAAGCTTTGAACTTAACACTAAGTTTATCAAAACATATCAGTAACACCAAAAACACTACAAATCAAGCAAGAACAAGTATTATAACTGGTTATCTAAGAATTGAGCATGTAAGAAATTTTAGAGGAACAAAAACAGGAATTTTAATGCCTTTTAGCAATGAAGCCACCATTAGTAGAGTACTTAGGCTCTAAGCCTACTAGGATCAACACAAGCACCAACTATCATTAACCAAATCCTATCAAATCATCATCATCTTACTGAACTGATCATCTCTGCATCATTCTTCAATTTCTGAACTCGTCTGGCTAGGAATGAACAAGTACTGGCTAATGATCTCTAGAAAAGCTTCCAAAGTACTCAAACAAGTGCCATTGATCAGTTATGATCAATAGAACTAAGCAGCAACAATGTAGATAGGATAATGAAGTTATGAGAAGAGAATTGAGGTGAATAGTGAAAGTTTAAGTTTCATTAATGGTAGAAGGTTGTTACAAAGCTGTTACAAATCTAACTAACTAACTCAAGCGTTTGTCAAACACTTGAGATTAGTTGCTAACTAAATCTCTAACTGAAAATGAGAGGAAATGATTAGTGTGTGTTTTTTCACACACTTGCTACAATACACAAATGAAATGAATACATGGGTATTTATAGAATAAAATTAAAGTTAGTTGGCGACGAGTGATGTGTGGGAACTAATCCCCAGCTTCCACATGGCATAAATCTGTCAATTGGATTTTCCTGTTGAAGAACACATTTGGGCTTTTTCTCTTGAGTAGATTTCAGTTCAATTGACCACTTGAAATGGATTCCTCTTGTGATTTTAAGCAAGATTGACATTGAAACCTTCTTCTGAAATTCACTCCTTCATAATCTTAATCTGGGCGCGTTTGAAGTTTGAGAAGCCACGTGTGATGTTGATATTGGTTGAAAACAAATCACTCGGATCGTTATCCGAATACTAATTTATGATTGGTGGAAACATAAAGTTGTGGGGTGGCACCGTTGGGATTTGGTTATTTATTGTGACGGCTCTTAGTAGCCAGCTGGCAGTGATGTGGCAATCCAAATGAAGAAAATAGGTGCCTCTCATTGGTTTAGAACAATAGCACATGGATTCATTGTAAACTTCTCCTCATATTGGCAAAATCAGTCCTTGTGTTTAGCAGATTTTTTATTTAAGCTAAAATCTTTATAAAGTTGTCATTTCTTATCCTTTTAGCTTCAAACTTGCACACAATAAACCCCTTGACTTGTTGACTTAATAGTTGACCATGTTTGACTTTGTTCTTGACTTTTCCATATTTTCACTTTTAGTCCTTCAACTTTGAAAGTTGTCAAGAAAGGTCCTTTGACTTTGGTTGACTTGTCACTTTTCATCCTCCTTTTGTCTTTTCTTCATCAATAAAGGCTTGATTCCCTTGTTTGCTTCATACCTACACAAGCACAAACAACAAAACATACCCATAATACTGCTTTTATAAATCAAAATCAGGTATTTTGCTTTGTGTTTTAGGGTTATTTATGATATAATTGATATGAGATTTCACTCATATCAAATCCCCTACACTTGATCATTTACCTCATGGAATGCCACATTTTAAAGCACCAATTTACACTTTTCTCATAATTAATCTACCTTGGCCAATATGGAATGCATTTACACTACACTACACTATATGATGCATGATTTTGATTTATACAATGCAATGCAAAGGAAAACAATTCTATTTATATATTTTTGGATTTTTCTTGAAATGGTTTTGATGGACATAAATCATAGAGAAAGCAAAGACTTTAATTAGGGCTTTGGTACCATGAACACTTATCATCCTCAAGTTTCACTTTCCCCATACCAAGCTTAAAAACAAGATTATTGTTATTCATAAGTGAAAGTGCATCGACTTATTCATAAAGATTAATTGTGTTACTCTTATACCCCCACTTATTATACCTCTAAGACCGGTTATTATTTGAGCAAATTGCTTTTGGGCAAATTTGTCATTATTTAAAGCTTGAAATATAAGAAATGTAAAATCTCAAAATAAGGAAGCACGGTTTTAATCCTAAGTAACTGTAACACCCCATTTTGGAAATGGAAACGTCACAGCAATTATGGCGTGTCATCAAAGCAAACAAGGAAAAATGTCTAAACATTACTTGACCATAAAAGGAAAATACCGGAATCAAACATCGGTAGTCCAAAAGTAAAGCTCATCACACACAAACATAGTATAATAAAGGAAAGGACTAAACAATGTCCAAAGCATAAGTATCATAAGAAAGGAAATGCATAATGTAAAGAAGGCTAGAAAGCTTCCAGTCCATATGCACGTACTCTTAGTGTCTACGAGCGTCCCTGAGTACCTACCGTTTTGGGAACATAGAAAAGGAAAACGGCTGAGCAAATACGCTCAGTGCACGGATGTACAATAAAGCATGAATAGGATAAGCATATAACACATAACAGCGGAAGAAAACTAAGTCCCGAGTAACCTGGTTAAGTCTTGATAAAACTGGTTTAATAGTTTGAAAAGTCTTATGTTTATCTTATAAAAACTGTTTGTCATATTTTACCATTAGCCAATATAGGCCATGAAAATCCACCGTGCATGAATACTTGGAGGGGTGACCTCATCATGCAAATTAGAGGGGCTGCCTCTAATTTAATATACTGGTTTTTGGGTAGGAGGGATCAGCTCCTTGTGAAGGATGCAAGGCACACACCACATTCACCATGAAAACCTGAATAAAAACATGTAACTAGGATGCACCCATACGCCCCACATGATAAATATAAATAAATGGCCAAAAGCTGAAGGGACGCCACGAGCAATCACTCCGCCGTGGTGAAGTCATAACATCAGTGCCTCTAATGTTATGGTTATGGTACCTCCATAACTAGCTGAAACTATTCATGCATGTATATGGCTATAGGTAATCTTAATTAAACATAAGCAATCAAACACATAACTTATACTACAGGAAAACAGTTGGCTGCATACGGGGAATCCTAATAAGGAAAGAATGTCCATACTGAAAGGACGGGAATCCGTACCTTATGTCCAGTGAACGAAGAAGATGAACTGAGAGGAATCCTACTTCCGAATCACTAGTGCTACATAAATACATACATGAATAAGTATCTGCTTACTAAATACGTAACTGGTTTTATGTCATGTCTTAGCTTATTTTATGTGTTCCTACCATGTTTTACTGTTTTAAAGCCTTAAACTGTGTTTATCTTATACTCTGTTTAATCTGATTAAGTATTTCTGGTATTTCATGTGATATTATACTTACTGTGTAATATTAAGTAACTTTCCAAAAATAGCAGGTTTCCTAAAATAGAAAGTTTCCAAAAATAGAAAGTTTCCAAAAATAGAAAGTTTCCAAAAATAGAAAGTTTCCAAAAATAGAAAGTTACCAAAAATAGAAAGTTTTCAAAAATAGAAAGTTTCCAAAAATAGAAAGTTTCCAAAAATAGAAAGTTTCCAAAAATAGAATTACTGCTTAAAATAGATAAGTTTCTAAAAATAGAAAGTTTCCATAAATAGATCAGTTGCCTTAATTAAATAAGTTTCCATAAATAGATTAGCTGCCTGAAATAAAGAAGTTTCTAAAAATAGAAGGTTTCCATAAATAGATTAGCTGCCTTGTTTAATTAAGTTTCTAAAAATACAAAGTTTCCATAATTAGAAATAAGCTGGTTAATAAGCTAAGTATATAAGCCTAAGTGTTTTCATGATTATTTCTAAGTCATATGATATAATGTATAGTTTAATAATTATTTCATGTAATTAAAATTAAACTATAGGTTAAAATATTTAATTAAAGTATAACATGTTTTTAATTAAATAAGTTAAATACTTAGGTTAAAACATTATTATTATTTATTAATAATATAACCTAAGTCTTGTTAATTAATTAATTGTATCCATAGTTTTAAAATAATTGATTAATTATAAGTCTTAAATATAAAAATACTTAGGTTAATTAATTTCATGATTATTAATAATTAAATAACCTAAGTCATGTTATTAAATTAATCATATCATTTTATTAATTTAACTTTTAACATAAGATCATAAAACATAAAAAAAACTAAACATACACCATGAACCGGATCTAAGCTAAAAACAATGAACCGGACATGAAATCGACACTGTACCCCGAACCAACTCGGGGTACCCTGTGTCTTACTGTTTCCGTGGGACCCACACGCACCAACCAAGACCGTATGGTCTTGGTGGTGGTCGGTTTGGCCAAACCGAAACCCCTTCGGGTTCGGTGCAGCCTGCGGCCAAAAACAAACACCCCTTAAAACATACTTTTGATTTTATTTAACCCCAAATCATGTTAGATCCATGTTTAATTATTAGGTTTTTGTAAAAACATAACATGTTCTTGATTTATTAACAGATCAAATCAAAAGAAAAAGTTTAAAAAGGATTTACCGAATTCGTGGATCAAAAGGATGAAGAACAAACACGATCACCAACTTAATGCCCAAGATCCAAGATCACAAACCACCTCCTTGTGGTGGTTGTAGGGTGGCGGCACAAAGAAGAACAAGGAAGAGGGTTTTAGGTTTTTTCTAAAATATTCTGTAAACTAAAAAAATGAGTAGTGTAAAATTATTAACCCCCCCCCCCCTTTAGTAAAAATTAACAAATGGGCTTGGCCCATTGTCCTTGTAGTCGCGGGTAGGGGGCCCCACTTGGGGTACCCGTACCTTTTTCCGTGTCTCGTTGTTAAGTTAAACGTTTGTGATTATTTGTGTTCGTGTTTTAAGTGTTCTCGTTACGTAAATACCGTGACCTAATATATTTAATTACGCTCGAAATAAATATATATATACGTAAATAATAATAGTTCGTGTTTTAATTACGTTCATGATTTCATGATCGCATGTTCGTGATTAATTATTGTCAAATAATTATTACGTGCTCGTGCGTAGTAAATGCTTATCGTGTTCTACCACGTACGTAATACGTAAAATCCTAACACGTAACCGTAATCATGCTATATTAGGAAAGTTTAAATCTAGTGCGTACGATCTTAAGGGTACTATTCATGGTAAAAGTATGCGGGTTTTATAGTAACCATCTTATCCATTACTCGAAAAACCGCCCACAATTGATATAAGTCCGACCCAAAATAATAAGTCATTCGCCTTATGTGTAAGATCCTTATATCATGCATTAATAAGTAGCTACACACTCGCTAAGGAAAGAAAAATAAAACTCACGCAATAATTATATCCGCCGCCTTTTTGAGACCTTAGATCTTCAATCCCGCAACCCGTCAAGGTAATACTGGATTGGAGAAACTATCAAATCCCCGCAACCCTTGTGAGAGTAATATTGGAATTCAATAGCTACTATAATTAACACTTCACTGCCCCTATTGGGAGTCTTGTATAATTATAATTTTTTATTTTTCTTTTTTTTTCTTAGCCACTCATTTTTTTCATAAGCCGCTCTTATTTTTTTTTATTCCTCACAAAGAAAGTTGAAAAGAATAAAAGAAAAAACACCCGCTAAATATTAAGCATGACATAAGTCTAGTACACATAAAACGTTCTAACTTAGAATTTTAAGACGTACTTATATCAACCATGAATGATTAGTCAAAAATGCATAAGAGACTACAAACCAGTTAAAACCGTTCTTGATTATTTATTAACATATATACATGCATTGACAAGAAAGTAAAGGTTACGAAAGTAGATATAAATGTGACAATCCGTCAATTTATGGTTGATATTTTATTCTCAAATATTATTTAAAAACATTATTTTAATGTTATATTATGAACTCACTTATTTTTGGGAAGAAATTTGGATTTACGTCTTGAAGTAGCATCGACTACGTCTAAACCGGAGGATTCAACGTTACGTGCTCACTTTTACATACACCGTCTTTGGTGACAGTCCGACATTTCAGAAAATAAATTTATCCCTGAATATTATTTTGGGATTTTAATTTTGAGTTGGTTCATAAACTCACAAATATACGAGAAGAGATTAGGACTTACGATTTTAATTTAACGTCCTTTACGACTAAACCGGAAACCCTAGGATTACGTATTTACGTTTTCGAACTCCGTTTTTTATGAGACAATTTTTATTAGATTCGTTTTGTGCCGTTGATTCATAATTTATAAAAACGTTTTCCGTAAAACGACCCGAGGGCACGCAAATCGAGGAAACTAGAATCGAGGAGTACCCGTAAATTAGTGGGATGAGACAAGATAAATCTTGCCCCACCCCACTCAAAAGGGACGGCAATATTAAGCTATTCACACCCATGAGGTGTCAAAAATTTTATACAAGCTATACACTTGTCATGTAAGGCTTAGCTTGTAAGCTAACCTTACACAAAACCATCAAACCACTTTCTCCAAACCATTCTCTCCATTTTCACATGCAATAACACACACAACTCTCTCCTCCCCTCCTCCTTGCCGTCCAACCTACACCATAAATACCCCATTTGATCAAATTTTAACCACAAACATTTGTTATAATTAACATATGTTAATCTCCATTCAAAGAGATGAAGATTGGTGCAAGTTTTAACATCCAAGGAGAAGTTTCTATGGAGTCTTAGGCTGATTTTCCACAAGGAGTTCTTGAAGATTGGTGGACTTGAAGATGATATTGGTTTATCACAAGTTGTGTGATCAAAATCCATGTCTTGATTATAACCTACATCATCATGGTGGTATAAAGATTGTTCTCCCCATCCTTTTGTTAATTTTGATTATGTAATCATGTATTTTCTTCTTAAATGTATATATGTATGATGATATATGATGATAGAAATATTGTGTGGGGATTTGGTGTTGATAATCATGGGTAAAAAGATGAAAAACTATATGTAAAAATGGTTAATCTTGCTTAATTTAGTAGGCTGTATAAAACAGTAAAGAATCATATGATAAACTGATAAAATGTCTTGAATAAATTAATATACAGTAAGTAATATGTCTTGTACACATGTGAGAGTTGGTCATGCAATGGAATCATTAGGATGAGTGAGATATGATCAAAACAAGTTTAGAGTGCAAATCTGAGTACACTGTTTTGGACGATTTTTATAAAATACTTAGAGGCTGATTCAACAGTAGCCATATGAGAGTTAAATAGATCACATATCATGTAGTTTATGCCATAAAAATTTGGGCTTCTATCTCCATATAGAACTCTAGATATGGCTGTTTTGGTGAACATGAAAGTAAAAATCAGATTTTGGGAAATTAAAGTATAATAGTATTATATAAGCACTCAAATAAAAATAGTATAAAATGTGAATTAAAACCCACTAACTTATATAATACATTTATATAAATATGTATAAGGATAAATAAATGGACATTTTATAAAAATGGTAGTTTGATAAGTTTCATAAGTTATAAAACTATAAACATGATTTTTACGACTTTTTCGGCTATTACCGTAAAATTAACTTTTTTCGCCAATTAAAACTTAGACGATCAAACCCGTCTAATGTAAAGTTTTTAAAAGTCATATACTGATATATAAGTATCTAATACAAGTAAAAACCGATAAAACCCGAACTATAGGACATACGGACATTAACAAGCTAAGTTAACGTTATTGGACTAATAATACAACAAAATGGGCTAAAACACTTATAAACTTATTTATTGGGCTTAACCCATTTGGGCCCAACATGTAAAGTATAAATACTGATAGTACAAGTATGAAATAGATTAATACAAGTTAATAAACTTATAATAGGCTTATTGGACCTAAAACACGTAAATAGGTTAAACTAGTAAACTAGTAAGAAGTTACCAATACATATACACAAAAATGAGTGAATGAGAATATATAAACCCACTTGATCATCATATATATATATAATCATCATATGTATACATAATTGTTATTTTTATAAAGTCATTGGACAAGAGTCTAAGACGAGTATTATTTGTCTAGGTTTCCGTGATTGAAGCACGTACCGTACATCCGAATTGTCGACAACCCGCTTTCCCACATCAACGTGAGTTCATAGCCTCGCACTCTTTTAAGTGTTTTTATGAAATGTTTTATAAACCCGCGAGGGAGATAACATGTTAGTTTTGATAAAATAAGACACCATTTGTCCCGATTATTTGTTTATTGATTTGGACCCGAATGATTGTATGACCCGATGAATGAATATATGACCCGATAAGTGAAATGAAATGGATTATTAAAGTTAGGTTATGTCACTAAAAGTCCCATTAGCATGAATTTTGAACTACCGGGATTTGGTAGACGCTTATGCATATAATAGTACTATTTGGGGACGATCACCCTAGTTCGCGCCTTGACGGTTGATCCCCGTCGTGCCACATTTATTGGTAAGCGAATTTATGTATGAGAAGATTTCCATAGCGTGAATTTGTGATGACACGCTAATTTAAATGGGCAAATTGAGTTTCGGGCTAGCTACCCGTTGTTTGTTGTAGTAAGGTAACAATGTCATGCGGCTTATAATAATCCAAATTAACGAAATACTGCTTTACGCATTAAATTACGATATATTGCCTGACTAGCAATACGGGGTCTTACTATTGATATTATGTTCGTGTTTTAGTTTTCATAACCATAATCATATAACGGTTTTTGTTTAACTCCATACAACGTTATAAAACGTATTGTATGATATTTTTACGACATTGGTTCGTATAATGATTTTGAAGGCGAAAGCCTATATTATGATTTTGATAAGGATTTGTATAAAATGACTTTGGCTATTTTATGGCCTATTACAATGAATTGTACAAAATGATTTTTGTAACACCCCCAAATTTATACAACTCAGTACATCGGAAGACTAGTTGGTGTTATGGGATAGCACATTACTCACATCATAGACAACGCATAAAAATCGCGTCGTTTATTAATAAAGCATTTCCATTCATAAATATCAAAGTTACATCGGTCCCAAGTCATTATATTTCATACAAAGTTTTACAAAGTATTTGAATGGAAAAATATTGTTTAAGTGCGGGCCATGAATTCTTGTCGTCTTCCCGAGAATTACCTTCAAGTACCTGAGATAAGACATGTTAAAAGAAAAGGTCAGCGATAACGCCGAGTGAATTCATAGAGTTTAATAAATTCCATCAATATAATATCAGTATAAAATTATTACTGAAAATCATTTTGTACAAATCCTTTTAATAGGCCATAAAATAGCCAAAGTCATTTTATACAAATCTTATCGAAAATCATAATATAGGCATTTGCCTTAAAAATCATTATACGAGCCAATGTCGTAAAAACATCATACAATACGTCTTATGACGTCGTATAAATTCAAATAAAATCCGTTATATGAATATGGTTATGAAAACCAAAACACGAACATAATATCAATAGTATGACCCTGTATTGCTAGTCAGGCAATACATCGTAATTCGAAGCGTCTAATAGTATTTCGTTAGTTTTGGATTATTATAAGCCGCATGACATTGTTACCTTACTAAACCAACAACGGGTAGCTAACCCGATACCAATTTTGCCCATCTAAAGTAGCGTGTCGTCACGAAGGTCACGCTATGGAAATCTTCTCATACATAAATTCGCTTACCAATCAATGTGGCACGACGGGGATCAACCGTCAAGGCGCGAACTGGGGTGTTCGTCCCCAAATAGTACTATTATATGCATAAGCGTCTACCAACTCCCGGTAGTTCACAATTCATGCTAATGGGACTTTTAGTGACATAACCTAACTTTAATAATCCATTTTATTTCATCTATCGGGTCCATTAATCATTTATCGGGTCATACAATCGGGTCATTCAATCATTCGGGTCCAAAATCAATAATCAAACAATCGGGACAAATGGTGTCCTATTTTATAAAAACTAACATGTTATATCCCTCGCGGGTTTATAAAACATTTATAAAAACATTTAAAAGAGTGCGAGGCTATGAACTCACGTTGATGTGGGAAGACGATTATCGGCGATTTGGATGTACGGTACGTGCTTCAATCACGGAAACCTAGACAAATAATACTCGGTCTTAGACGTTTGTCCAAAGACTTTATAAAAATATCAATTATGTATACATATGATGATTATTTATATATGATGATCAAGTGGATTTACATATTCTCGTTTACTCATTTTAGGGTTATGTGTCGGTAACGTTTATACTAGTTTACTAGTTTTACCTATTTACGTATTTTAAGTCCAATAAACTTATTATAAGTTATTTAACTTATTTTAATCCATTTTGTACTTATATTATTAGTACATACACTTTCAAGTTGGGCCCAAATGGGTTAAGCCCAATAAGTTCTTTTTATAGGTGTTTATCTTATTTAGTCCAATTATTAGCCCAAGTATTAGTCCAATATGTTTACTTAGCTCGTTAATGTCCGTATGCCCTATAGTTCGGGTTTTATCGGTTTTTACTTGTTATTCATGTCTATATATCAGTATATAATTTTTGTAAAGTTTTCATTAGACGGGTCCAACCATCTAAGTTTTATTTAACAAAAACGTTAATTTTACGGCAATAGCCGAAAAAGTCGTAAAAACAATGTTTATAGTTTTATAACTTATAAGTATCATTTCACTACCATTTATATAGGTTATTCATTCATTTACCCTTTTACATATTTATATAAATAAGTTTTATAAGTTAGTGGGTTTTAATTTATATTTTATACTATTTAAATTTTGAGTGCTTATATAATAGTATTATTCTTTAATTTCCAAAAATCTGATTTTCATTTTCACTTTCACCAAAACTGCCTGTCTTGAGTTATACATGGAGATAGAAGCTCAAATTTTTATCACATAAACGACATGATATGTGCTACATTTAACTCTTCTATAGCTACTGTTTAATCATCCTTTAAGTATTTTGTAAAAATCGTCCAAAACAGTAACCTCAGATTTATACCCTAAACTTGTTTTGATCATATCTCACTCATTATTTTGATTCCATTGCATGGCCAACTCTCACATGTGTACAAGACTCATAGCTTACTGTAAATCCATTCTACTTCATCATTTTATCAGTTTACCATATGGTTCTTTACTGTTTTATACAGCCATTAAATTTAACCAAGATTTTAACCTTGTTTCATATGGTTTTTCACCTTTTTAATCATGTTTATCAACAACAAATCCCCACATAATATTTTTTATCATCATATACATATACAATAGGAAATAAAATACATGTTTACATAATCAAAATAACAAGAAGATGAGGAGGACAATCTTTATACCACCAAGTTGATGTAGGTTATGATTTGGACATGGTTTTTGTTGGAGAAACTTGTGAATAATCATGACCATCTTCAAGACCACCATGCTTCATGTACTCCTTGTGGAAAATCAGCCTCAAGACACTATGAAAACTCCTCCATGGATGTTATAACTTGCACCAATCAATAGGGCTTCAAAAGGGCTTCAACATATGCAAGTATAACATAGGATTTTGTGGTTAATTTTTGATCAAATTAGGGTGTTTATGGTGAAAGTGGACGGCAAGAATGGAGGAGGAAGAGAGAGTTTTGAGTAGATTTGCATGTTGCAAATGAGAAGTGGTATTGGTTTGCTTGTTTTGTTGTAAGGTAGCTTACATTGTAAGCTTACAAGTTACAAGTGTTGTAACTAGTTAAGCATAAGATGACACCTCATGGTGTTAGTAGTTATTTAGGCCGGTTTTGATGGGGGTGGGACAAGTGTCCCACTTGTCTCATCCTCATTTATTTACGGGTACTCTTCGATTCTAGTTTCCCGATTTGCGTGCCCTCGGGTCGTTTTACGAAAAACGTTTTTATAAATTATGAATCAACGTCATAAAACGAATCCAATAAAAATTGTTTCATCAAAAACGGAGTTCGAAAACGTAAATACGTAATCCTAAGGTTTCCGGTTTAGTCGTAAAGGACGTTAAAATAAAATCGTAAGTCCTAATCTCTTCTCGTAAATTTGTGAGTTTATGAACCAACACAAATTTAAAACTCCAAAATAATATTCATGAATAAATTTATTTTCTAAAATGTCGGACTGTCACCAAGGACGGTGCATGTAAACGTAGGCACGTAACGTTGAATCCTCCGGTTTAAACGTAGTCGACGCTACTTCAAGACGTAAATCCAAATTTCTTCCCAAAAATATGTGAGTTCATATTGTAACATTAAAATAATATTTTTAAATAATATTTGAGAATAAAATATCAATCGTAAATTGACGGATTGTCACAGCATTTACCCCTAAACAGGATCTTTGTCCTCAAAGATCATCTTACTACTCGCTTCTTATAGAGTTTAAGCCATGTGGGTATTTCCTCCACATTCGGTCTTTTTTCACAAGTGCAATTACAATACGCGAGTTTCATCAAACATAACTACGGGAATAAGATCAGGCTTAATGTTGACTTACTTTTTCTATCCATGATGTTCACGAGTTTTTGATGAATGCAACTTTTCGCCGATCTAAGCTCTACTAAGAATAATCAGATTCTCACTTGATAGATATTCCATCAAGTTCGATATACGAAACATAATTCGGACAGCTCTTGAAGTCCTAGGGTAGATCCAGCTTATATGCCTTTCAATCCCAACTTTTACATCATCTCAATGGTCCCATGCAACGGGGACTTATATCCCATGCAACGGGGACTTATATCCCATCATTTTTCCAAGGTTAAAAATTGTGGCATAACTTCGCTACCCATTTGGCACTTCAAGATCTACATTTCACATTCACATAACCTCTTGCCCACTACCGGCAGTCAATAATCAAATCCTAATTTCAATATCCATTTCAGATCTCGCGGGTCGGGTATTTTGCAAGGATAGGTTCGCCATCATAGGAAACCTTAAACCTAAAAGACATGTCCAACTCACAGTGGGTGTATGTCGGATGTCTTCATCTCAACTCTTGCTTACAAATGTTCTAAGATTTAGATCCTAACAAGATTAGATCTCGATCCTAATGCGATGATTATCAAGGATAATCTCTCCAAAGGAAAACGATCAGACGGTCTATAACCAAAGGTCAATCATTCAAACATAAAACAACACTTATATTACTTTGTATCGTTACTTTACCTCGTCCCTTCGATTTGGGGTGGTACATAGTACTCTCATCAAGGTTCGTTCTCAATGATTTCTGAGCAAATCTCTAGAAATTCGATGCGAAGCGAGGATCTTGATTTAGATGTTCGATACAGGCACACTATGTTTACATAACTCTTTTGCATTTATCATTAACGGGAATGATATTAGCAGATTTGGTCAGTCTGTCGACGATGACCCAAATCGAATCAAATTCAGATGATGACCTTTGCAATAGCTAGACGTTTACTAATGTATGAGGCGATGTCTGCCTTCATAATTGCCATCAGTACAACTTCTTTAGACAAAGATACTTTTAGTCATCAATGACATAAATAGAATACTTATACTTACAAATTCCAACATAACTATATCTCACAATCCTCTATTTTTAGGCAACCACAAGTGGCCTTTAAAACATTTAACGCTATCGGCTTCTCAATTTTAATGGATCACATAAGCCGTGAAACCTTTTTATTATCTATATTATCCTTTTTACAATCATCGGCTATATTTTAAATTGTTTGGCAATTTATTTGGCACGTTCATTATTAAGGAACATGTCCTAACTGGTTCTTTATCTTTTCTACATAATGCGTCGGTATCTATATTCACTTCTCATGATGATATAATTTTCATGTCCACAATTCACTCAGATATTCTTTCTATATTATGCGTTAGTAATTACGTTCACCTTCCTGATGAAATAAATATCCTATCCGTATTTATTCAAAATTCTTTTTTCATATCTTTTATGTTTTAGTTTCTTCTCAACTATCATCTTTATCCGTTTTACTCAATCCTTCGTCTAAAATGTCGATATTTATTAGGATTAATTAAATAATTATTAGTTAATCTTTATGAAGCGTAAACGTAAAAGTTTTAAATTTCTTAGTTCGACCAATTATATAAAATGTTCAAAAATAAATTTGAATTAAATTAACACGATTTTTGTTGATTTATCGAAAATAATTAATAGGATTCGTAAATGTTCGAAAAATCTTTGGTTATACTGTGGTCAAAAAAATTTTTAGTTTGAAAAGCGCAAATTATCGTTTCAAATTTCAAGTTATGGTTTAAATGGTTTTCCTCGATCCTTTTTAAGTTATCTAGAGGTATACACAAACATTTACCCCTAAACAGAAGTTTAGTTAAATGGTTTGTGTATAAGGGAATAATCTCTTAAAATCCTTTGTTAAAACATTTGTCAAAACATATTTCCATTTCTTTTTGGTAAAATCCAAAGTCTTAAAAGGGCTCTTAATTTTTGAAGAGTCTATATGCATATATCTGACCATTACTAATCCAACGGTCATTTTATGTAAAGGATTAAGTTTTTAATCCCTAAGCGTTAATGGTTCTAATCTTTGAAAAGTCAATATAGCTTCCATTATCTATTAATCACACGGTTAAATCATGTAAAGAATTAAGTCTTAAGTCTTATGTTAAATATTTAAGGTACATGTTTTCATTGTCTGGCCAATTCAGGGCAATCTATAAATAATTATTATTAACTCATTCTTATTCTTATAAACAAACAAATGGTCCTTAATGATCGCAAGCATGAATTTATCAATTTACAGCCTACACACGTGATTCACCAAATTTATGAATGCTACATGTGTATTAGTCAATCCAAACGTCATCACATGAAACTCATAATGTTCATTACAAGTACCGGATGTAGTGATTGGAATAGATAATCTCTTTCGCAGATGCGAAGTTGATGATAACCATGTCGTGGATCAAATCTTTAAAACATACACTAGAACCTTGTAAATGATCGAACAAATCTTCCATTTCGAGTTATGGATATCGTTTTCGATTGTCAATTTACTCAATTCACAGTAATCTATAAATATAAGGAATGATAACACCATAGCTCTTCAGGATGACAGGCTTGGTATAATAAAGTCTTTCTCCGACAACTCTCTCAGTTGTACGGTAATTCCTTTAATTTAGATGGTGCTGACGTACAGTGCACAAGCCACAGGTGCAGCACCGGGAATATAGTCAATACCAATTTCAACTTGCTTAAATGGCAAAAGGTCTAGGTATTTTACCAACAAATACTTCCTAAAGTTTCAGATAAGATAAATATCTTTTAATACATTCATATTAGGTTCTTTCTAGATTATAATATCTATAACTAGTTCACAACCATTCACGGTATAATCTCAAGTCTAAATGCAGGATACGGGCATCCGTCAAGAATTATTTAGATCACTTTTGATATTCAACATCTTATCATTTAGGGGAATTCTACTCGAGTTCCCATCAATTTAGACAATGTCGTTATGTCATAATCAATCAATCCATTTTTCCGGCATTATCAACTTTTCAGTTGCATTGCCGTCGATAAGATATGAACTTCTCAAAAGACTAATAATAACTCATAATCCTTTACAAGTTCAAGGATATATGGAAACACAACTACCATCTAAAGAGTAAGGTCAACGCATAATCTATGCGAGAGAATTTCAAATCAGATACAGACGAAAACATTTAACGAATATGAATATATTCCATGTTTTCATAATTTGAGTACGCATTCGAAAGCTCCTCGGATCGTTACCTAGGTCATTCAAATGAAATCAAATCATAAGAAATGATAAGACCGTCAATACATCCAGTCGGGTATCAACACTCGGTAATCAGATACTTTTCCTAAGAATCTCACTACGGGAGAATTGGACAAGAAAGAATTGTCAATTGTCAAATAAGACAATTTCCACAGATGAGTAAATTCAACTCAGAAGAATAGATGCTACAGGCACATATGTAGGTGTCCCTAACATTATGTCCATATTTTGCACTTTTTGCAGATCTCATAAAATTTTAATCTTTCACAATCTTCAAAGAAAATGTAATGTTTATTAATCAATTTTATGGTGACTACTAATCAGTCTTGCATGGTCCATTCCCAATTGTATGTAGGCGCGCAACTATATACAATTTCAAGATTAACGATGCAATACTCAGTTCGTCAAAATTTTATCATCATGTTTATAATAAAAACATTTTCATGCTTAATTCTTAAATAAGAATCAAAAATAAATTTACAAAGATTTTCTTTGTTATGAAAACAATTAAGTTTTCAAAGCGTCTCATAAACAACTTCATTTTGATATCAATCACTTATAAATCTCACTTTGAATAATCCTTATTGTGATGAAAATTAAATTTTTTCAAAGGATACCGTTTTAACTTTACAAAAACAATGTGTGATCTGCAAAAGAGTGATGAAGAGTTGTTCACCAAGAACTAACTACGATATGATAGGAAATGAGCTTAGCCAAATAATCATGAGGTTCATGACTTCGATAGCACTCAGGAATACAAAGAGAATAATCCACAACGTAACTCAATTCGTGATGAGTACTTGTTCAATGGTTGCATCATTAATGCAAACATTCGGATGAAGCAATAAAGATAGGTAACATCGATACATGTAGGATTTAGCAATCAAAGGTAGTCTTTTTCATTAATCACAAACAAGTCAAAATTGTACCGTAACACATTACGTGTCACTATGTCATACAATTCTCAGAACTCATCCTACCAACTGATATCTCAGTTAAGTTAGGGATTTTTAAAAGATACCACAATGAATACTAATCTACAAGAGTCATTAGGTGTTCCACATGTCCCAGAAGATCCATCGGTCTCAATTCAGAAGAAGATTTCTTCAATTTATTTATTGGACATTGGGCATCCTCGTCAGTGGACAATGGCCTAGGAACAACCCTTAACACGAATCAACAATCAATTAAAACCTTATAATTCAATCACAGAACTTAACAACTTCCTCTTATCAATCTCATATTCCATACGGGTTAAATTTTACTTTATTCAAATTTCAACCAATTTTATACTCAATTCAATATCCTACCTCATTATCCAATACTTACAACCTTATTCTTCGGCCTTGTAAAGGCAATACAATCTCAATATGAATCAACACTTAATTTCCAATCCTATTAGCTCTTACAACAACAATTATCAAATAAGTCATTAATATGAAATGACTTGATCAGTCAATTAGACTTCTCGGAAAGGTATTAGTGGCATGAGGCTTTTGGGTAATGGTTCCAATGACAGCCTCAAGTGCAACATTCACCCTTTCGATTTCAATTTAAGAATTGGGTGACAACGAATCAGATGACATCTTTTCAGGTGATAACGTTTTGTCAAACTCCACTCTATAAGAAAAGATCGTCATGACATCGATATCAGCTTTAATTTTGCCAATTCTTCTTCAATGTCACAATCAACTAATATCTACATTTCTACGAATATCAACCATTTGTTGGGATCATAATTATCCACAACTTGGTTTAGATCTAGGATAGCTAGAATTCCTACGAGAATAGCTTCGATTAATTTACTAGGGGAGTTAGGGTTACTTGTGACAATCTACGTCGTATAAATACCTCGTATAAAAATCAAAATAATCATCAAACAATCATGTAATAAAATTACATCATATATATATAATCCAAGTTATATATATTAAAATAACACTTCTCAGTCTGGCCTTGTCAGTAACTCGGGAATTCTTCGGCACCGTTATAGTCAAAAGATTTTTAGACATTTTAGAAAAATGTTTATAGTTAAAAGATTTTGAAATGTTTTATTCAAAACCTTGGTTTTAAAAATCTTTCGTTCTCTATAACGAGAGCTCTGATGCCAAACTGTAACACCCCCAAATTTATACAACTCAGTACAGCGGAAGACTAGTTGGTGTTACGGGATAGCACATTACTCACATCATAGACAACGCATAAAAATCGCGTCGTTTATTAATAAAGCATTTCCATTCATAAATATCAAAGTTACATCGGTCCCAAGTCATTATATTTCATTCAAAGTTTTACAAAGTATTTGAATGGAAAAATATTGTTTAAGTGCGGGCCATGAATTCTTGTCGTCTTCCCGAGAATTACCTTCAAGTACCTGAGATAAGACATGTTAAAAGAAAAGGTCAGCGATAACACCGAGTGAATTCATAGAGTTTAATAAATTCCATCAATATAATATCAGTATAAAATTATTACTGAAAATCATTTTGTACAAATCCTTTTAATAGGCCATAAAATAGCCAAAGTCATTTTATACAAATCTTATCGAAAATCATAATATAGGCATTTGCCTTAAAAATCATTATACGAGCCAATGTCGTAAAAACATCATACAATACGTCTTATGACGTCGTATAAATTCAAATAAAATCCGTTATATGAATATGGTTATGAAAACCAAAACACGAACATAATATCAATAGTATGACCCTGTATTGCTAGTCAGGCAATACATCGTAATTCGAAGCGTCTAATAGTATTTCGTTAGTTTTGGATTATTATAAGCCGCATGACATTGTTACCTTACTAAACCAACAACGGGTAGCTAACCCGATACCAATTTTGCCCATCTAAAGTAGCGTGTCGTCACGAAGGTCACGCGATGGAAGTCTTCTCATACATAAATTCGCTTACCAATCAATGTGGCACGACGGGGATCAACCGTCAAGGCGCGAACTGGGGTGTTCGTCCCCAAATAGTACTATTATATGCATAAGCGTCTACCAACTCCCGGTAGTTCACAATTCATGCTAATGGGACTTTTAGTGACATAACCTAACTTTAATAATCCATTTTATTTCATCTATCGGGTCCATTAATCATTTATCGGGTCATACAATCGGGTCATTCAATCATTCGGGTCCAAAATCAATAATCAAACAATCGGGACAAATGGTGTCCTATTTTATAAAAACTAACATGTTATCTCCCTCGCGGGTTTATAAAACATTTATAAAAACATTTAAAAGAGTGCGAGGTTATGAACTCACGTTGATGTGGGAAGACGATTATCGGCGATTTGGATGTACGGTACGTGTTTCAATCACGAAAACCTAGACAAATAATACTCGGTCTTAGACGTTTGTCCAAAGACTTTATAAAAATATCAATTATGTATACATATGATGATTATTTATATATGATGATCAAGTGGGTTTACATATTCTCGTTTACTCATTTTAGTGTTATGTGTCGGTAACGTTTATACTAGTTTACTAGTTTTACTTATTTACGTATTTTAAGTCCAATAAACTTATTATAAGTTATTTAACTTATTTTAATCCATTTTGTACTTATATTATCAGTACATACACTTTCAAGTTGGGCCAAGCCCAATAAGTTCTTTTTATAGGTGTTTATCTTATTTAGTCCAATTATTAGCCCAAGTATTAGTCCAATATGTTTACTTAGCTCGTTAATGTCCGTATGCCCTATAGTTCGGGTTTTATCGGTTTTTACTTGTTATTCATGTCTATATATCAGTATATAAGTTTTGTAAAGTTTTCATTAGACGGGTCCAACCATCTAAGTTTTATTTAACAAAAACGTTAATTTTACGGCAATACCCGAAAAAGTCGTAAAAACAATGTTTATAGTTTTATAACTTATAAGTATCATTTCACTACCATTTATATAGGTTATTCATTCATTTACCCTTTTACATATTTATATAAATAAGTTTTATAAGTTAGTGGGTTTTAATTTATATTTTATACTATTTAAATTTTGAGTGCTTATATAATAGTATTATTCTTTAATTTCCAAAAATCTGATTTTCATTTTCACTTTCACCAAAACTGCCATATCTTGAGTTCTACATGGAGATAGAAGCTCAAATTTTTATCACATAAACTACATGATATGTTATACATTTAACTCTACTATAGCTACTGTTGAATCATCCTTTAAGTATTTTCTAAAAATCGTCCAAAACAGTAACCTCAGATTTATACCCTAAACTTGTTTTGATCATATCTCACTCATTATTTTGATTCCATTGCATGGCCAACTCTCACATGTGTACAAGACTCATAGCTTACTGTAAATCCATTCTACTTCATCATTTTATCAGTTTACCATATGGTTCTTTACTGTTTTATACAGCCATCAAATTTAACTAAGATTTTAACCTTGTTTCATATGGTTTTTCACCTTTTTAATCATGTTTATCAACAACAAATTCCCACATAATATTTTTTATCATCATATAATCATCATATACATATACAATAGGAAATAAAATACATGTTTACATAATCAAAATAACAAGAAGATGAGGAGGACAAACTTTATACCACCAAGTTGATGTAGGTTATGATTTGGACATGGTTTTTGTTGGAGAAACTTGACCATCTTCAAGACCACCATGCTTCATGTACTCCTTGTGGAAAATCAGCCTCAAGACACTATGAAAACTCCTCCATGGATGTTATAACTTGCACCAATCAATAGGGCTTCAAAAGGGCTTCAACATATGCAAGTATAACATAGGATTTTGTGGTTAATTTTTTTATCAAATTAGGGTGTTTATGGTGAAAGTGGACGGCAAGAATGGAGGAGGAAGAGAGAGTTTTGAGTAGATTTGCATGTTGCAAATGAGAAGTGGTATTGGTTTGCTTGTTTTGTTGTAAGGTACCTTACATTGTAAGCTTACAAGTTACAAGTGTTGTAACTAGTTAAGCATAAGATGACACCTCATGGTGTTAGTAGTTATTTAGGCCGGTTTTGATGGGGGTGGGACAAGTGTCCCACTTGTCTCATCCCCATTTATTTACGGGTACTCTTCGATTCTAGTTTCCTCGATTTGCGTGCCCTCGGGTCGTTTTACGAAAAACGTTTTTATAAATTATGAATCAACGTCATAAAACGAATCCAATAAAAATTGTTTCATCAAAAACGGAGTTCGAAAACGTAAATACGTAATCCTAAGGTTTCCGGTTTAGTCGTAAAGGACGTTAAAATAAAATCGTAAGTCCTAATCTCTTCTCGTAAATTTATGAGTTTATGAACCAACACAAATTTAAAACTCCAAAATAATATTCATGGATAAATTTATTTTCTAAAATGTCGGACTGTCACCAAGGACGGTGCATGTAAACGTAAGCACGTAACGTTGAATCCTCCGGTTTAAACGTAGTCGACGCTACTTCAAGACGTAAATCCAAATTTCTTCCCAAAAATATGTGAGTTCATATTGTAACATTAAAATAATATTTTTAAATAATATTTGAGAATAAAATATCAATCGTAAATTGACGGATTGTCACAATTTTCGGTAATAATTTTATACCGATGTTAAATTGATGGATTTCATTAAACTCTATGAATTCACTCGGCGTTATCGCTGACCTTTTCTTTTAACATGTTTTATCTCAGGTACTTGAAGGTAATTCTCGGGAAGATGACAAGAATTTATGGCCCGCACTTAAATAACAATTTCCATTCAAATGCTTTGTAAAATTTGTATGAAATAATATGACTTGGGACCTATGTAAATTTGATATTTATGAATGAAAATGCTTTTATTATTAAACGACGCGATTTTTATGCGTTGTCTATGATGTGAGTAATGTGCTATCCCGTAACACCAACGAGTCTTCCGCTGTATTGAGTTGTATAAATTTGGGGGTGTTACAATAAAAGCCACAATTAATTAATATGAGGTTTATCTAGCCCTTAACAATTACTTCAAACTCTATCATCTCTCGTTCTCCACAGTTTAAAATCTCAAATAATGAGACTAGTAGATGCTTAGCCTAATAAACCAATAAAGGTCTACATGGTTAAGGCTACTAGCTAGAGAATGCTTAGATAAGCAAACCCGGGTTGAGTCAAAGTATCCATTGCGGACCTAATATGTCAAAGATATCTAAATTTGTTAAACCATATCCTTTATTATATTATTTTTCCTTTTTATATATTTTTGATGAAAATAAAAGAAGAAATATATGCAATGCAAATGTGTTATGCAAATGAAAATTGATTAATGCAAAATAAAAGAAGAAATTATGAATGCATATTTTTAGTGGCCAAAGTAGATAAAAAAATTTAAAAATGTTTGAAAAATTAATTTCCAAGTTATCATGAAGTCAATAGCAAAGTTCTAGGTAAGGTCACTTTGATAGAAGACCCCCTTACACTTAAGATAAACATTGTCCTCAATGTTTAAGAGTATTGGAGTAAACTCCCCTACACTTATGACACTGATAAGTTTGCTTAACCCAAGCTAAGGAAAGGTCTACTATAGTGAATTCATTTTAAGCACAATGTGGTTTGAAAATCACAATAGTAACAGAATGAACCCGATACAAGGGCCTCCTCCAAAATCTCCAATGCATGCAATGAGAGAGAGCAACCCTACAAACATCAAGAAGACAAAAGAGATGAATCCCCCTACACTTCTTCTCATCTATATACCCTTATTCCTATCCTACAACACTCTAGTCTAAAAGATCTAAACCTAGTTATTCAAGCTCGATTTATGGAGTCTCTAGCTCGAATCATCCCACACTTAAAGGTGTCTATGGAAAACCTATCATGAAGAGTAAAAGTTTTACCCTTTTTAATAAAAATCTCCATGATGAGGTAAAGCAAGTATTCAAGTATACAAAACTCCATAAATATCCACCCTGATCAAATACATAATTGCCATCCCTCTTATAACATAATCCAAAAGTAAACATCCCAAGCAAAGGTGAGATGGGTGAGGCTTCCTTCTTCATAAGTGTTGCCCATAAATTCTCCAAAGGATGATGAGGTGATACTCTAAAATCTCCCACAATTTTTGCTTTTATTGCATCAGGAGGATACTGAGTTGGTTTATCAATCTCTATACCAGGATCAAAAATCCTTTCCTTGATGGGAAAATAACAAGTGGTGGTAGCCTTAGAAGATTACCCCTTATATAAATATTTGTCATCCATCGACATCACGCTTGCTAATAATCCTTATACTTATTAAATATAAAATATAAGCCTCCCAACATGGGTTTAAACATAAAACTCCAAAATAAATATCATTCAAACTCATCAAAATTTTCAAAAATAGTCGTAAAATAAGATTAAGCAATGACCTTGTTTTCGGGTTATCACATCTCGTCCTTCTTAAAAAGGGCGACGTCCTCGACGCTTAATCCTTTCTAAACAAATGAGGATACTTATCCTTAAAGAAGTCCTCACGTTCCCAGGTAAACTCTGGTCCACGTCTAGAATTCCATCTCACTTTCATAATCGGAATCCTACTATGCTTCAATTTCTTAACTTCCCTATCCATAATCTCTACAGGTTCCTCTATAAAATGCAACTTATTATCAAGTTGAATTTCCTCCAATGGAATCACCACATCCCTTTCAGCTAAACACTTCTTCAGATTAGACACATGAAAAGTATTATGAATAGCCTTAAGTTCATCAAGTAAACTTATAAGCAACCAATCCAATCCTTTGGATAATCTTAAATGGTCCAATATATCTTGGACTCAACTTTCCTCTCTTTCTAAAACGAATCACTCCTTTCCATGGAGATACCTTTAACATAACCATGTCTCTGATATTCGAAAAATTGTCCTTTGAATTGGTCTAATCGAATTGACCCGGTTTTAAGTGCGACTCAGTTATTCTTGGTGAAAAGAAAGTAAATTGATTATCTATTTTAAATAAAGATGAAAATGACGTTGAGTAACTAAATAAAAATAAAAGATTGAAAAGATAAAACTAAAAATAAAGACTTTAAAAGAATTTAAGTAAATTTGAAAACTTAATAAAAATGTAATCTTTAAAATTAAGTTAAGACAAAACAAGTGAGAATAAAGCTAAATAAAAATGGCGGGAAAAATGCAAATTTAAAACTAATCTGGGAAATTAAACTCACACATACGTCGGGAAACCAAATAACACATAATCCTGAATCACAAAGTCCTGACACTATTCAGAATCCTAGAAATGAAAGTAATCCGGAATGTGGAAATTACACACAATCCGGAATCTGTATCTATAAACAAGTCGGAATCCCTAAACAGTTAACACAATTCGGAATGTTAGAACTTGAACCAATCTGGAATAAGTATCCAGGATTCAATCCGGAATGTAGATTACACACGTAATCCGGAATAAGGATGTATGACACAGTCCGGAATACAATGGCCACTATTGATTCGGAACATGTGTCAAAGGTTCAATCCGGAATTCTTAATTATGGTATCTGGAATTAGCAAAAGTTTAATAATCCGGAATCTGTCTTAGCTAATTAATCTGGAATGATGTACTACTAATTTGGGAAAGGCTAAAATCTAACCTAAGTCTGAATATTGATTCTACACTCAAGTCTGAATAAAAACAATTAAAGTAAGTCGGGATGAGGGTTAAAATATAGTTTGGAATGTTAGGGTTTTTAAACCCGGATTAAGTAAAATTAAACAAAATAAGCAAAACTCAAATAAGCACTTACCAAAAACTTAACCAAATTAATTTCTAGAAAAAGGAAATAAGCAACAAATCAAAAACTTTAAAAACACCAAATAAACAAAATATTTAAAATCAACTTTTTATAAAAATATTAATCTACAAAATCAACTTATTTAAAAAACTAGAAAAACATAAAAATAAGCAATAAGCACAATAATCTAAGACATCAAACACACCAAATCAATAAGCACAATCTAATAAGCAAATCAATCACACAATCAACATGATTAAGCAAACTACATGATTAATGAAACAAAACAATAGATTATGATTAAGAAAGGAAGAATGAGAATTAACTAAAAAGCTTTGAATTAATAAAGATGATTAAGATTCAATTATAAGATTAAAAGATGAAAGATTAAACAAACATGAGAGAAAATTCTAGAGAGAGAAAGTAACACCTACTCCTAATTACCTTGCTTAAAAATAAACTAATTAACTAACTCCTCTTAATGACATATTAGGAGGGGGTATTTATAGGAGAAGGGGAGGGTGTTGTTGCTTCTCTCTTTTTTCTTGTCTTCTCGTCTTTTAAATAACTCGTCTTTCTCGACTTTGTCTCGGGGTTAGTCAAATGATAATATGAACTCATCTTCTAATTTTCTCTTTTAGTAGACTTGGTTCTTCGACTTCGTCAAACTTCCATATTTAGACTTTTTCTTCGATAAATCTTCAGAATAGGCCTTTGAATTCCGTTCTTCTTGCACTTTTGATCTTTTGACTTTGTCTTTTGTCTTTTTGTTTGATAAAAGCCCGAGAAAGCCCGTGTTTTCTTCCTTTTTCATATTTTTGTCCTAAAACACAATAAAAACACAAACCACGCATAATTTCGACTTTTACAACATCAAATACACGTTTTGATCTGGTTTTTATTATAATTACGTGGTAAAAGGATATGTTTTTTCACACTTATTAAATTCCCTACACTTGACCATTGCAATGCCCTCATGCAATGCATAATTTCAAAGCATAGTTTAACATTTCTCATCATAATTCACCCACCTTGGCCTTTATTAAATACTAGACAATAAGGAAACCAAAAAGATTAGAAAATTACAAAATGCAAGAAGAAAGAACAAGTAAAGAAATCTAAGACTTACATTTGGGCTTTGGTTTTCATGAATGTTTATCACCCTCAAGTTTCATGTTCCCCATACTAAGCTTAAAAACGAGATCATTGTTATTATAAGTTAGTAAGCTAACACTCACTCATGTGGCTCAGTTATTCGCTTAGACTCCCTTATTCCTAGGTGTATCTCTTATATTTTATTGTTGTCTTGAATGATCACGAGGATGCATTGTTGACTTATTTCAATAAATTATTTAGGCTGAAAATAATGTAGGATGATTTAATTAATAGTTAGCTAAAGGACAAAATCTTTTAAAACTGCTTCTCGAAACCTCATAAAGTTCATATCTTGTCATAACTCGCTTCACGATTTGAGACCTTTCTCGGACCGATATTTGGCATTGACTTCATACTTCAAATCTTGAGAGACGTTCTTGAAATAATGGTCTTCTCTTCATAATAGGAATTTCTTCACTTGAAGTTTTGAGAGATTATTCATAATTGGACCACGACTTCTTCATTTTTCTCCAATCTTTATTTTGGATTTTGATATACAACGATCTGCCTCCTTTTAGGACTTGGATCTATTTATCCTCATACCTTGCTAGGGTCTTTTCGGATAGACTTCTCCATGATCTTTAGGGGAGTATTTGCTTTTCGTCGTGTGTCTCGATCCTTCATATTGATTTTTGATAAATGATTCTTCATATCACTTTTGATCTTTAGAAACAAAATGTAGCCCTCATGCCTTGTCAGGGCCTTTTCGGACTCGCCAATCTTCGCCAACCGCTTCAATAAGTTATGCCTTGGCTATGAACTCTAATTAATCCCGAGCAACTTTTAAACGATCTTGTGCTAGAAGCTAAGTAACTTTTCAAATCGTACAACCTTACTTATTGCAAATATATTTATTAACAAGCGATGGGAGAAAAAGCTCATAATTAACTCACATAAATTCATGAAAGAATACCAAACATATAGTTGACTCTATCATCTCTCGTTCTCCACAATTTAAAATCTCAAGGAATGAGACTCGTGGATGCTTAGACAATTAAATCAAAGTTTTGGGTTTTCAAGTCATCTATAGGATCTTGCGACTCCTTAGACTTTTTCAAGTTTAGAATTCGCATTTTAAAGTTCCCTTGATAAACGACTTTCGAGGATCAATTATAGGAACTTGCGAAAAGTTCTTGTTCTTAACCCGTAAGAGTTAAGACTTTCGCGTTTTAATGTTCCCTATATAAAAGCCTAGCAAAACTTGATTTAAACACGTTAAGGATACTAGCTAGAGTGAACTCAAATAAGTAAACTCGGGTTGAGTCAAAAGATTCATGACGAGCCTAATATATCAAACATATCCAAACTCATTAAAACCATTCTATTTATTCAGGGTAAAAACTATACAATACCATCGCACTTATCAAAATGTACCGACTTTAAACACTTACAATTTAATCGTTAGACATTACCAATGAACTTTCAAATTGATTATTGACTTTACCAATATTATCCTAAAATGACGATATTACCCTTTTCTTTTTTTACATAATTACTAGAGGTGGCAATTTCAAACCATTCCACCAAAAGGTTAGTTTCTTTTTTTACATAATTACGTAAATTTTTGTCCATAAATTTACGTTTTCGTCAGTAAATTTACGTTTTTGTCAGTAAATTGACGTATTCGTCAGTAAATTTATGTTATCGTCAGTAAATTTACGTTTTCGTTAGAAAATTTACGTTTTCGTCAGTAAATTTACGTTTTCGTCAGTAAATTTACGTTTTCGTCAGAAAATTGACGTTTTCGTTAGTAAATTTACGTACTCGTCAGAAAATTTACGTTTTCGTCAAAAAATTTACGTTTTCATCAAAAATTTACGTTTTCGTCAGTAAATTTACGTTTTCGTCAGTAAATTTACGTTTTCGTCAGTATATTTATTTTTTCGTCAGTAAATTTATGTTTTCGTAAGTAAATTTACGTTTTCGTCAGAAAATTTTCGTTTTCGTCAGTAAATTTATGTTTTCGTCAGAAAATTTACGTTTTCGTCAGTAAATTAACGTATTCGTCAAAAAATTTACGTTTTCGCCAGTAAATTTACGTTTTCGTCAGTAAATTTTCGTTTTCATCAGTATATTTACGTTTTCGTCAGTAAATTTACGTTTTCGTCAGTAAATTTACGTTTTCATCAGAAAATTTTCGTTTGTGTCAGTAAATTTACGTTTTCGTCAGTAAATTCACTTTTTCATCAGAAAATTTACGTTTTCGTCAGGAAATTTATTTTTCGAAGTAAATTTACGTTTTCTTCAGTAAATTTACGTTTTCGTCAGATATTTAAGTTTTCGTTAGTAAATTTATGTTTTCGTACGAAAACGAAAGTTTACTAACGAAAACGAAAATTTACTGACGAAAACGTAAATTTACTAACGATAACGAAAATTTTCTGACGAATAAGTAAATTTTCTGACGAAAGCGTAAATTTACATACTAAAACGTAAATTTTCTGACGAATACGTAAATTTACTGACGAAAACGTAAATTTACTAACGAAAACGAAAATTTTCTGACGAAAACGTGAATTTTCTGACGAAAACGTGAATTACTGACGAAAACGTAAATATACTGACGAAAACGTAAACTTACAGACGAAAACGTAAATTTACTGACGAAAACGAAAATTTACTGATGAATACATAAATTTACTGACGAAAACGTAAATTTTCTAACGAAAATGTAAATTTATTGACGAAAACGTAAATTAACTGACGAAAACGTAAATTTACTGACGAAAACGTAAATTTACTAACGAAAACGAAAATTTACTGACGAAAACGTAAATTTACTGACGAAAACGTAAATTTTCTGACGAAAACGTAAATTTTTTGGCGAAAACGTAAATTTACTGACGAAAACGTAAATTCACTGACGAAAACGTAAATTTTCTGACTAAAACCTATATTTACAGACGAAAACGTAAATTTTCTGTCGAAAACGTAAATTTACTGACGAAAACATAAAAATACTGATGAAAACGTAAAAAAAATCGATGAAAAACGTAAAACAAAAGTAATAAATTTACGTTTTCGTCAGTAAATTTTCATCGATTTTTTTACGATTGTGGGTTTGGCTACTCATCCTTTAGCTACTACGTTTAATGATTATGGTGTGAGAAAGAGTGAATGTGGCATTATTTGTAATTATGTAAAAGAAGACAAGGGTAATATTGTCATTTTAGGGCCATATTGGTAAATTGTATAATCAATTTGAAAGTTTATTGGTAATGTCTAGCGATTAAATCGTAAGTGTTTAAAGTCGGTACATTTTGCTAAGTAAGATGGTATTGTATAGCTTTTACCCATTTATTTATTTTTCTTTTGACTCTATTCTTGAAATGAAATGAAATATATACATACGATGCAAGAAAATAAAAAAAATAATTGAAAAATACTACTAGGCCAAAATAGATCATAAAGTTTGAAAAACATCAAAAAAATTAAATTTTCCGGTTAAAATGAGGATAAATTAATGGAAAAGCCCACTTAACTTCGATAGAAGTCCCCCTACACTTTATATAACATTGTCCTTAATGTTTAAGCATGTAGGAGTAAACTCCCATAAACTTAGGACATTGTGCACTTTGTTTAAGTCTTTCTAAGGAAGAGACGACTATAGTGATTTCAATGTCAACATATAAGATATGAAATATTGAATCACAAAAGTTTGGGATAGAACCGGGAAGACGGGTACACGGGATCATGGGTCGTCAAATATCATCAAAAGTGGATCTTTGAAAGCTTTAATCGCTGCACATTATAAGAAACAAGATAACAAACACCTACGTGGCTCCCCCTACACTTATTATGAAAAACGGGTAAAGGATAGATCATCGGGTTGCCTCCCGAGAAGCGCTTGTTTTTGTTAACCGAGTCACGAGCCTGACTCGACCCAGAACTAATTCAAGGGAAACGTGGTGAGGATGGAATCATCTCATGAGAGATGTACTCACCAAAGTATAACTTAACACGTTGGTCATTCACTTTAAAGTTTAGCCCATTTGGTTGAGATAACTCAATGATGCCATAAGGATAAATTTTAGCAACGGTGAATGGGCCGGACCAACGAGATTTAAGCTTGCCCGATAAGATTTTCAACCGAGAGTTAAAGAGTAAAACTTGATCACCTATGTGAAACTATCGGTTCTTAATCCTAGAATCATGAATGAGCTTAGTCTTCTCCTTGTAGATTAAAGAGTTTTCATAAGCCTCATTCCTCAATTCATTAAGTTCATTGAGTTGGATTTTCCTAAGATCACCGGCTTTGTTGATATCGAAATTAGCCCATTTCAAGGCCCAATAAGCCTTATGTTCCAACTCAATGGGGAGGTGGCACGCCTTTCCGTACACAAGGCGATAAGGAGTACAACCTATAGGCGTTTTATAAGCGGTATGGAAAGCCCAGAAAGCATCATCTAACTTATCGGCCCATGAGGCACGATGCCCTCCCACGATACACTCTAAGATTCGCTTGAGTCCATGGTTAGAGATCTCGACTTGACCATTAGTTTGAGGATGATACGCGGTGGAAAGACGGTGATTGACACCATACTTAGCCATGACTCGTGGAAATTGATCATTGCAAAAATGAGTCCCGCGATCACTAATGATAGCACGAGGAACACCGAATCGAGCAAATAATTGTTTTAGAAAGTTCACAACCACCCTCGCATCGTTCGTAGGTAAAGCCTTTGCTTCAACCCATTTAGATACGTAGTCAACGGCTACGAGGATGTACTTGTTCCCTTTAGATGATGGAAATGGCCCCATAAAGTCAATGCCCCATACGTCAAAGATTTCACATTCTTGGATGAAAATTTGAGGCATCTCAACTTTATGTCTGATCTTGCCTTGTCTTTGGCAAGCATCACAATGTTTAACCATTTCATGAGCGTCATGATAAACGTAGGGCCAATAAAATACGGAGTCAAAAATCTTTCTTCGCGGTATAGTTAGGACCAAAGTGACCACCAGTGGGTCCTTTGTGGCAAGCTTCTAGGATTAGTAAAGCTTCAGGCCCATCAACACACCTATGAATAACAAGATCCGCACATTGTTTGTAAAGGTAAGGGTCGTCCCAATAATAGTGTTTAATATCCTTAAGAATTTTTTCTTTTGTTGGGACGTTAACCCTTCCATAAGAACACCACCCACTAAATAGTTTGCAATGTCCGCAAACCATGGGGTATCGTCAAGATTGGAGTTAATAGACATTAAGGCTTCATGGGGAAAGTATTCATTAATCTCTTGATTAGGAAGTTCCCCTTGATAAGGATCCTCGAGTCTACTAAGATGATCCGCAGCGAGGTTTTCCGCTCCCTTTTTATCACGAATTTCAGTTTTAAATTCTTGGAGGAGCAAAAAACAACGAAGGAGTCTCAGTTTAACATCTTTCTTGGTCAACAAGTATTTCAAGGCGGAATGGTCGGTGTAAATGATGGTGGTGGAAAGCACAAGATAGGGGCGTAATTTCTCAAAAGCATACACTACGGCTAAAAGCTCTTTTTCGATAGTGGTATATTGAAATTGAGCCCCCATCATTATCTTGCTAGCATAATGGATTGATTGGAAGTGTTTGTTCACTCGTTGACCTAAAACAGCTCCAACCGCGAAATCACTAGCATCGCACATGAGCTCGAAAGGTAACTCCCAATTTGGAGAGACTAAGACCGGTGCCTTAGTTAATTTACCTTTAAGAAGTTCAAAAGAATCGAAACATTCTTGAGTAAAGATGAAAGGAGCATCATTTTCTAAGAGGTGAGTCATTGGTCGAGCTATCTTAGAGAAATCTTGGATGAAACGACGATAAAATCCCGCATGTCCTAATAAACTCCTAACTCCTTTAACGGTGGTAGGTGGAGGCAACTTAGCAATGACGTCAACTTTAACACGGTCGACTTCGATACCGGCTTTGGAAATTTTATGACCATGGACAATGCCTTCTTTTACCATGAAATAACATTTTTCCCAATTAAGAATGAGACGAGTGTCTTCACACCGTTTAAGCATATGTTCTAAATTGGCAAGGCAAGAAGAGAAAGAATCACCATAGACCGAGAAATCGTCCATAAAGACTTCCATAGTTTCTTCAACCATGTCATAGAATATAGCCATCATACACCTTTGGAAAGTCCTGGGAGCATTGCATAAGCCGAAAAGCATTCTTTTGTAAGCAAATGTTCCATAAGGACAAGTGAATGTGGTTTTCTCTTGGTCTTTTGGATAGATAGGAATTTGAAAATACCCGGAGAAACTGTCTAAGAAGCAATAATAGTCATTACCCGCTAAACGCTCGAGCATTTGATCCATGAAAGGAAGAGGAAAATGATCCTTACGAGTGGCATCATTGAGCATGCGATAGTCTATGCAATCTCGCCAACCCGTGACAAGTCGAGTAGGAATCCACTCGTTGTTTTCATTGGGAACAACGGTTATTCCGCCTTTCTTAGGCACACAATGGACGGGACTAACCCATGGCGAATCCGAAATAGGGTAAATCATTCTGGCATCTAGAAGTTTGATAACTTCTTTCTTGATGACGTCATGAATTTTTGGATTAACCCTTCTTTGGGTTTGGATTGCGGGTTTAAAGTCATCTTCCATGAGAATTTTATGAGTGCAAAAGTTAGGATCAATTCCGCGAATGTCGGAAATTTTTCAAGCAATTGCTTTCTTATGATTTTTGAGCACATCGATAAGTCGAGATTTTTCATCCTCTTTTAAGTCCTTTGCAATGATGACAGGTAACTTCTTATTGTCTTCTAAGAAAACGTATTCAAGATGAGACGATAATTCCTTAAGCTCTAAATCCGGAGGATTGTTGATGGAACGTTTAGTCAAATTCGGATCATCGTTTGTAACTTCCATAGGAGAAGGTGGAGAAATATGGTCCGCATTGAGAAGTTTCTCAATGGTACGAATGTCTTCTTCCCAATTGGAGGGAGAATCGTCATATTTTAAGTCCACATCCCCTAAACTTGCTTCAAATTCTTTCAAAGAAAATCACTTTCTCCAAATGGAGTCAATGATGGAGCAATAGAAGCTACGTTCTCAACATGAGGTAAAGGAGAACTCGCGCTCTTACAAGCCTCGTGAAAATGTTCTTTGCATGCTTCGTCGAGCACATCGATGAAATTCACGGATTCGGGCGCACCGGGACGTTTGGAAAGTGTACCCATGTTAAAGACGATTTTATCATCCCCGACCCTCATGATAAGTTCACCCGCGGCTACATCAATCAATGTACGCCCGGTTCTCAAGAAGGGTCATCCCACAATTAAGGGAACACGGGGATCCATTTCATAGTCAACAACAACGAAATCGGAAGGGAAAGTGAATTTGTCGACTCCAACGAACACATCCTCGGCTATCCCCACCGGATAACAACCGAACAGTTAGCTAATTACAATGTCATACGAGTGGGGACTAGCTCGGGTAAAGATAATTGCTTCCACAAGGACAATGGCATAAGATTGATACTCGCACCGAGATCCGCCAAAGCCATACAATTCTCTACACCCGGAAAATTACAAGGATTAAGGAATCGACCGGGATCTCCTAACTTAACCGGAAGTTTTCTCAAAAGAACGACAGAACAATTCTCATTCAATTGGGTATTAGCGATATCGAGCAATTTTTCCTTCTCACTTAAAAGATCCTTAAACATCTTAGCATATTTAGGCATGTGAGCGAGAGCCTCGGCAAAGGTAATATTAAAATTCAATTGTTTGAACATTTTAAGAAAGTTCGAAACTTGAATATCATCCTTATTCTTCAATTTCTCTTTCCTCAATCTTAAGGGATAAGGTATATTGGGTTGAGATGAAGGCTTTGGAATGGAATTCTTACTCACATCCTTGGATGGAGGAGGGGTAGAAGTGGAAGGTGGAGGAACCGGTTTTGGAACCGAAGGTATGGTATAAACTTGAGGTATAGGTGGAACATAAGGTGTATACGAAGGCATAACGGGTGGTATGTCACAAGTAGAAGGTGAAGGACGATAGGTAGAAGTAGAAGGAATTTCGGATCCTTGGTTAGGTGGGGAATAAGAAGGTTCTACGATGGTCTTACCGCTCCTAGTAGTGATGGCATTAACGTTGGCCCTAGGATTGATCACTGTGTTAGACGGGAGGGCACCTTGGGGACGAAGGTTTTGAATCATTTGCATAATTTTCCTATCGGTTGATTCTTGTATCTCTCTAGTCGATTCTTTCAGCGCTTTCATTGTTCACTCATGTTCAGTCAACTTTTGTAGAACCAAGTCCATAGGATTTTGCATGTTCATATGATTATACCCTTGATTATTAAAATCTTGGTTTTGAAATTATGGTTGAAAACCATTTTTATATGAAAACCTTGATTAAAGTTGTTATTTTGAAACCCTTGGTTTGGCCCATTAAAATTCCCTTGATTTTGACCATTGAAATTCCCTTGGTTTGAATTAAATTCCTTTTATTGTTGGAAATTATTTCTTTGTTGGCCTTGGTTCCTTGGTGGGTATTGGGCATTGGTCAATTGAGGAGGGGGTCTAACATGGGGTTGAAAACCGGGAGGAGCCAAATAATTAGTAGATCTATAAGAAAGATTATTAGCATCCACATTTGGTTTAAAATGCACCCTCTCATTAGTGTTAGAAGCATACACTTCTTGTTGAGAGGGGTCATGAACCTTATCATAATTTAAGTATGAATGAGATCCCCCACAGATTTCACATGACTCACTCAAAGCATTAACTTGCGCATTGTTCTTACTGTGTAAAACAAAATCTGTCATGAGTGTAGTAAGTGCGTCAATTTTCTTGTCGGTCTCACTAGAACTAGCACTAGCCATAGTAGCCCTAACACTCTTGGTTTGGACTTTGGCTTTGTTCTCAATAATTGCCCAAGCCTCATTCATAGTTTTCACAAGAATATTACCCCCCCCCCTCGAGGCACTATTTAGTGAATCTTGGTCATTCAATGTTAATTCATTATAACACGTATTAATTTGATGTACCTTTGTAAAACGGTGTTGTGGACACTTTCTTAAAAGTTCCTTAAAACGATCCCAAGATTCACTAACCGTACTTTTGTTTAAAGTTGATAATGTCATTCCACAAAGCGGTACGTGAGGATGGAAAGAAATAGTTTATGAATTTTGTCTCAAGGTCCGTCCATGTTGTAATACTCCGGGGTGGTCCTTATCAAGCTAAGTCTGGGCTTGTCCCTCGAGGGAGAAAGAAAAGAGGAGCAAACGAATTGCCTCTTATGAAACCCCATTGTATTTTACAGTATTCGATAAGTGTATGAACCTCTTGATATGATCGTGAGGATCATCATGAGTACGGCCCAGAAAATTTAACACCCCCAAATTTTCACGCAGCGGAATACATCTTTGGGTGCTAAACAATGATACTACAACACATAATTTATAAAGAACGACTCAAAAAGAGACGTTTTAGATTTATCGTTCCTAAAACATTTGTCAGAGTAGCGTAGTCCGAAGACATCGTAACCAAAGTACAACCAAAACAAAAGTTTTAAATTGTTTTGAACAAAAGGAACGACAAATATTCAAAGAGTTTATATTGCAAAGTAGTGCACAACATTCATTCCCGTGGCTTCCAAGCTTCACCCTTCCTGATTACCTGAAATACATGTGAGAAAATCATCAGCAAAAATGCCGAGTGAATCTATAGGTTTATATAATCATTTTGAACACAAGCAAAGATTATAAGTTTGTGGCATGCTTAAAGGCAACAAGCATCAAATAATAATTTGCATCAACAATAATAATTGTATATAGCATAAATTGCAATAAGCTCATGGAACCGAGCCCTTAGACACTCCCTTTAGAGGTCTGATAAGACAGGAGATTTATTAATTGTCGGTTACCTCCAGATTATTGGTACATTCCCGTATACCTGACTTCTCAATACAATATGTTAGAACAGTGTGGAGGTCGGGCCTAAGCTTCTATGACAAGTCCACAAAAAATGAACCGGGGCGGCTTCCCCCATAGATCTATTAATTGTACTAGCGGTTAACCCATCATAGTTTAATTATCGGTCCATAATTGAGGCTTTAACTAAGGCAATCACTTAATGCAATTTAAAGGCAACCACGGGTCCATTCATAAAGGGACAAGCATACCATAAAAATATTGTGTTCTAAGTTTACAAAACATGTATTCCCCCTCGCGGGTTTTAAAATATTTGAATGAGCTCAAACGAGGCTATAGACTCACCTTAGTACTTATAGTAGTTGAAGACAATCGCCGACGATAGTAGATGCCCGGTAATCACGATACCCGCAACCTAGCAAATAAGGTGCGTACTTTAATAATAGACTCGAGAAATAATGATACTTAATAAAATCAAACTCAAGTATAAAATCACGAAAACTCGAGAGAAAACGATGCAAGTGGTTCTATTATACTCTCCTATATATTCATTTTATTATTATATGCCTTTAATAAAAATCTGCCGGAACATACCGAATGTCCAAGCCGTTTTCCCATACTTAAACATATCAAATTTTTATGATACTACTCAGAGAACTTACTTACTATATATAGAAAGTCCTCTCAAAAGCCCATTAAAAGATTTTACTTCTAAAGTTCCCTGCCCGACTCATCTTTGAATCACAAAATCCGGACAGTTTAGCGACCTTGACGTACGAAACCATTTTGACCATTCTAAACAACTCCATTTGTAAAACCGCCAATTGATTCTAAAAATAGACTCAAAATACTAAACTTGGAGCCTGAGAACAGCCCTTGAATCATTTTGAAACTCATTTTATAGTCCCCGAGATTCGATCCAAATATCGACAACAATTTTCGGATTGTGTCGACACTCGTCTCCCGGTACACGAAAATCAAACTAGTGTATCTTCCACCTCGTTTGGAGTTGGAAGGCCTACTTTATATCAAATCGAAGCTAACGAAATTCTCTATGACATAATCCCATAATAACAACCTATATTCAGACTTAAGACCCCCGAAATTGGTCTCGAACCTACTGCCCAAAATTGATCATTTAAAAACCATACAAAATAAATTTTTCAACACAATTTACCCATTTATATGCCACTAATGTGATCATTCCATCATTCCTATAGTATGTTCAAACCTATAACACACTTGCATATAATTTTTACAAAATTTATTCAAAAATTTAAACACAATAACTAGTAGAATCACTAGCCAATATAACATTAACATATATACATGATCATTCCATGGATTAATTAATCAAAAATTCAAAAACATAAAAAGTAGATGCATGTATGAAAATTTTATACCAAATTGTAGCCCTTTGAAAATCTAGGATGGGACTTTGCTTGATTTTGGAAGATTCAATGTTGAAAATCAAAATTTTGGAGGTCTTTTGTTGATGAGGGTGTTCGGCAAAAACAAAGGGAGAGGAAGAAGGATGGTTGTGTTTGTTAAATGAATTTTTTTTAAAGAAAAAGTGCTAGTGGAAATGTTATATATAGTGTGGAGTTAGGGTAGTTTTTGCCAATTTGTGATAGTTTTGGTCCAAAATGTAAATATTAGTTAAAAAGCGGGAAATGACTAAAAGTCAAATTTTACAAATATTTACGGGACTCGGGTTTCGTAAAAATACTTAAAAGTTTAAACGCACACGAAAAATAATAATATAACGACTCGATACGTAATTAAAACGATATCGTCGAAAATATTAAATAGCGAAACGATTGATAATAAAATATAAAATTGTGGGCATCCGTCGGTATCGCGATCACTAGTAGTCCTCATTGCTCGTCAAAATATTAAAATAAAATATTTAATATCGGTTTCAACTTAAACCGTTAAACATAATAATATTTAATATTATAAAATACTTAAAAAATATTTGAAAAGTAAGATTAAGTAATGACCTTATTTTGTGGGTTTTACATCCTCACCACCTTAGGAGAGCACCGTCCCGGGGCTTACTTCTCCTTAGGTCCGTCTACGAATAAATGCGGATACTTGCTCTTGAAGTAGTCCTCTCGCTCCCAAGTGTATTCGGGTCCACGTCGGGAATTCCATCGCACTTTCACTATCGGGATCCGACTTTGCTTAAGCCGTTTCACCTCTCGATCCATAATCTCCACTGGTTCTTCAATAAAATGCAGCTTGTCGTCCAGTTGAATCTCCTCAAGTGGAATTATCAAATTCTCGTCCGCCAAACACCTCTTAAGATTAGAAACGTGAAAAGTATTGTGAATAGCACTTAACTTTTCTGGCAATTCCAACTTATATGCCACAGGACCAACTCGATCAATAATCTTGAATGGACCTATATAGCGAGGACTAAGCTTTCCTCGCTTGCGAAATCGAATTACTCCTTTCCAAGGTGATACTTTCAGCATAACCATGTCGCCAATATCAAACTCCAATGGTTTTCTCCTCTTATCCGCATAGCTCTTCTGTCTACTACGAGCTGTCAATAAACGATTCTCGATTTGCACGATCTTCTCAGTCGTTTCTCTAATCAATTCAGGACCCGTCAACTGACTTTCTCCAATCTCACACCAACCAACTGGTGATCTACACTTTCGCCCGTAAAGTGCTTCAAAAGGCGCAGCCTTAATACTTGCATGATAACTGTTGTTGTATGAGAATTCCACCAAAGGTAAGTGTCGATCCCAACTACCTCCAAAGTCCATTACACACGCTCGTAACATATCCTCCAAGGTCTGAATAGTCCTCTCACTTTGTCCGTCCGTTTCCGGATGATACGCAGTGCTCATATCCAACTGAGTCCCCAGAGCTCGCTGAAGCGATTTCCAAAACTCACATGTGA
This sequence comes from Glebionis coronaria, assembly GCA_025667525.1. Classification (NCBI taxonomy): domain Eukaryota; kingdom Viridiplantae; phylum Streptophyta; class Magnoliopsida; order Asterales; family Asteraceae; genus Glebionis; species Glebionis coronaria. The sequence continues at coordinate 547,488,370 of CM046874.1, forward strand.
ACCGACTATCTCGATCAGAAATAATTGACAAAGGAACCTCATGTCTACAAACAACTTCCTTCAAATACAACCGAGTAAGTTTGTCTAAGTCATCAGTTTTCTTTATCGGCAAGAAATGAGCCGACTTAGTCAACCGATCAACAATCACCCAAATCGTATCATAACCACTAGAAGTCCTCGGAAGTCCCGAAACAAAGTCCATAGTGATCTTCTCCCATTTCCATTCTGGAATTTCAGGTTGTTGCAGTAAACCCGAAGGTCTCTTGTGCTCAAACTTCACCTTATCACACGTCAAGCATTTACTAACATAAGTAGCAATGTTAGCCTTCATATTCGGCCACCAGTAACATTTCTTCAAGTCTTGGTACATTTTATCCGATCCTGGGTGAATCGAATACTTAGACTTATGAGATTCATGCATAATTAGATCTCTCAGTCCTCCATACACCGGTAACCACACACGATTCTCGAAATATCGAATTACGTCATCACAAATTTTGAATATAGGTGTCATCCTTCTACCCAAGTCTTCATCTCTCACATTCTCTTCCTCCATCACCTTAGTTTGAGCTTTAAGTATTCGATTAGATAAATCAGAATAAGTTTTCAAGGCTAAAGCTCTAACCCTTTTGGTTATTTCTCTGTCCTTCCTACTAAGTGCATCGGCAACTACATTCGCCTTGCCGGGATGGTAGCAAATTTGAATGTCGTAATCACTCAACAATTCTACCCATCTTCTCTGCCTCATATTGATCTCCTTCTGATCTAAAATATGTTGCAGGCTTTTATGATCGGTATATACCACACTCTTTGTACCGTAGAGATAGTGTCTCCAAAGTCTAAGAGCAAAGACAACAACTCCTAATTCCAAATCATGTGTAGTATAGTTCTCCTCATTCTTCCTCAATTGACGAGATGCATACGCGATCACTTTCTCCCTTTGCATCAACACAACACCAAAACCCTTACGTGATGCGTCACAATATACCACAAAGTCTTCAGCTCTGTCGGGCAAAGCCAAAATTGGTGCAGAACACAGCTTCCTCTTCAAAGTTTGGAATGCTTCTTCTTCTTCTGAACCCCATTCATACTTCTTGTTTTTCTATGTAAGTTTAGTAAGAGGTTTAGAAATTAAAGAGAACCCTTCAATAAATCGCCGGTAGTATCCAGCTAATCCCAGGAATTGTCTAACTTCAGTCGGGGTCGTAGGCCTAGCCCAATCTCTAATAGCTTCAATTTTGGAAGGATCAACATGAACACCGCTACTATCGATCACGTGTCCAAGGAATTGGACTGAATCCAACCAAAAATCACACTTGGAGAATTTCGCATACAACTTCTCCCTCTTCAACAACTCCAAAATAATCTTCAAATGACCTTCATGCTCCTCCCGACTTTTGGAATAAATCAGGATATCGTCGATAAATACAATCACAAACTTGTCGAGGTATGGTTTACACACACGATTCATTAAGTCCATGAATACCTTAGGTGCGTTAGTTAACCCAAACGGCATTACTTGAAATTCAAAGTGTCCATAACGCGTCCGAAAAGCTGTAATAGGTATGTCCTCCTCTTTAACACGAAGTTGATGATAACCCGATCTCAAGTCGATCTTAGAGTACACACACGAACCTTGAAGTTGATCGAACAAATCATCGATCCTAGGAAGTGGATAACGATTTTTAATAGTTAACTTGTTCAACTCTCGGTAGTCTATGCACATTCTGAACGATCCATCTTTCTTCTTCACGAACAATACTGGAGCTCCCCAAGGTGATGAACTTGGTCTAATGAACCCCTTCTCCATTAACTCCTTCAACTGATCTGCCAACTTCTTCATCTCAGACGGTGCCAAACGATAAGGTGCACGCGCCACCGGTGCAGCTCCTGGCACTAGATTAATCTTGAATTCGACTTCTCGCTGAGGCGGAAGCCCTGGCAAGTCATCAGGAAATACTTCAGGAAAATCACGAATAACCGGAACATCTTCCACACGCCTAACCGGTAGTTCTTTCTCCACTACTTGAGCCAAGAACAGGTGACAACCTCTTTCTACATATTTCTTCGCCTTGATACAAGATATCACCGTCAGACGAGATCTACCGACATCACCTTTAACTACTAACACCTTACCCTTAACCGGTATGTGGACAACTTTCTCCCCACATACAATTACCGCATCATGAGCAACCAACCAATCCATACCAACAATCACATCAAATGAACCCAACTCTATCGACATCAAATCAACTTCAAACAAATGATTTGCTAATTTCAAAGGACACTTCTTAAATATAGTGGTAGTACTAACTAATTGTCCATCAGCTAACTCGACCTCATAACTAGCATTTAGGCTTGTTGGATCAACATTAATTAAACGACTAAAGGAAGTGCTTATAAAGTTCCTATCAGATCCTGAGTCAAACAACACACTAGCATAACGATGGTTGAGTAAGAACGTACCCGTCACCACATTTCGACCTTGTGCCTGATCAGCATCCTTAACAACATAAACTGCCCCAGCAGCTTCACCTGCCTTCTTGTTCTTCCACTTCGGATATTGAGGACGAAGATGATCACGTTCTCCACATTCAAAACAAGTCCTGACCGGAATAGCATTCGCTCTAGTAGCAGGGACCCTTGTCTTACATTTCTCCACAACATGACCAACCTTTCCACATTTAGTACACCTTGGTGGACAATTACCAAAGTGACAAGCACCACAACTCTTACATTTCTGAGCTGGTCCCCCTTGGTCAACATTATCATTCTTGTTAGTTGCAGCTCTAGCCCCATCATTTCTCTTCTGATTGTACTGCCTATGGCGGTTACTACCTTGATTACCACTCTGCGAATTCTCCCATTTCCTTTTATTACCCTCAGCAGCTTTCTCAGCCCTATCTTGAACTTTCTGCCCCATGAGTGTATGAGCCATTCTTACAGTTTCAACAAAGTTCTTCGGTCGAGATGAATTTGTCTCACCTTTAATGTACCCAGGCAGCCCTTTGATGTATTGATCCATCTTCTTTTTCTCAGTAACAAAAGCATCTGGACACAACAAAACCAACTCATTAAATCGGCTAGTATATGCAGCAATGTTGTTATCTTTCAGCTTCAGATGCCTCAACTCATCCTCCAAAGCAGATAACTCTTCTTCTGGACAGAACTCTTCTTTCAGCAACCTTTTAATTACATCCCAAGGTTTCCTGTTTGTAGCTTCTAAACCAACTGTAGCAACTTGAGTCTTCCACCAGCTTAAAGCTCGATCCTTGAAAGTAGCAACTGCGAACTTAACCTTGTTCCTTTCTGAGCAATCACTAATCTCAAATGTTGTTTCTGTTTTCTCAATCCACCTGAATAATTCCAGTGCTCCACCAGTTCCTTGAAATGTAGTGGGTCCACATTTCATGTATCCAGCAAAAGTACATTCTTTAACCGTAGCAGCAGCCGGAGCAACCTCATCTGCAGGATTCTCAGTTACACCTGCCCCAACAGCTTCTGGTCCAGCAGGTTCACCTTTACCTTCAGCACCCGCACCTCCAGAGCCACCTGCTCCTTCAGTGTTAACACGCACAGCTCTATCCGCAGCTAATGCTTTCGCAACCTATTCAGCAACTAGCCTTGCAATGGCATCATTTGTCATTCTCCTAGGTGGCATGATTCTGTCAATCACAAAGAGAAGATAAAATGAATGAGTTTATTGTATTCATGGTATAGTCATATCATGTACAAAATCAATCATCAAATGCATACACATTATCAATACAAGGATTCACAATCATTATAAGGATCAAAGGAAACTATTATCATCGATCAACAAGGAATGATCTTAAAGACAAATAGAGTACAACGACACAAAATAATAAACACTAGTCACGTGGGGATCCACATGGCTTAATTGACTGTGTCTCGCTTGCAGCAGTGAAACCTGCTTCCTCCTCATCGAAGACGTAATTTGACGGTGGTAAATTTCACAAAATAGGTATAAGGTCATAACAAAATGAAATAGGATAATTTCCAATAATTTAAATAAATGTAGAGAATCCTTCAAAATAATTGCAGGAAAAATTCCAAAAATGTATTTAAGTAAATCATTAATAAATGATAACTCTTATCGAAAAGTTTAACGATATCAATATATATATCGATAAAGGATTATAGTATTTATTTATAAATACTTAGCAATAAGGCATACATAATAATGTATACTAAAGTTGTAATCCCAGAAGTAGCTTGAACCTGAAGTCACGCAAAATCATGTGCACCGACTCTTTGAAAAATAAAACCGACAGTTATAGTTTAGGTTTTTAGAAAAAGACCTAGTTCTCTATAACTCATGGCTCTGGTACCAATCTTTAACACCCCCAAATTTTCACGCAGCGGAATACATCTTTGGGTGCTAAACAATGATACTACAACACATAATTTATAAAGAACGACTCAAAAAGAGACATTTTAGATTTATCGTTCCTAAAACATTTGTCAGAGTAGCGTAGTCCCAAGACATCGTAACCAAAGTACAACCAAAACAAAAGATTTAAATTGTTTTAAACAAAAGGAACGACAAATATTCAAAGAGTTTATATTGCAAAGTAGTGCACAACATTCATTCCCGTGGCTTCCAAGCTTCACCCTTCCTGATTACCTGAAATACATGTGAGAAAATCATCAGCAAAAATGCCGAGTGAATCTATAGGTTTATATAATCATTTTGAACACAAGCAAAGATTATAAGTTTGTGGCATGCTTAAAGGAAACAAGCATCAAATAATAATTTACATCAACAATAATAATTGTATATAGCATAAATTGCAATAAGCTCATGGAACCGAGCCCTTAGACACTCCCTTTAGAGGTCTGATAAGACAGGAGATTTATTAATTTTCGGTTACCTCCAGATTATTGGTACATTGCCGTATACCTGACTTCTCAATACAATATGTTCAAACAGTGTGGAGGTCGGGTCTAAGCTTCTATGACAAGTCTACAAAAACTGAACCGGGGCGGCTTCCCCCATAGATCTATTAATTGTACTAGAGGTTAACCCATCATAGGTTAATTAACGGTCCATAATTGAGGCTTTAACTAAGGCAATCACTTAATGCAATTTAAAGGCAACCACGGGTCCATTCATAAAGGGACAAGCATACCATAAAAATCTTGTGTTCTAAGTTTACAAAACATGTATTCCCCCTCGCGGGTTTTAAAATATTTGATCGAGCTCAAACGAGGCTACAGACTCACCTTAGTACTTATAGTAGTTGAAGACAATCGCCGACGATAGTAGATGCCCGGTAATCACGATACCCGCAACCTAGCAAATAAGGTGCGTACTTTAATAATAGACTCGAGAAATAAATGATACTTAATAAAATCAAACTCAAGTATAAAATCACGACAACTCGAGAGAAAACGATGCAAGTGGTTCTATTATACTCTCCTATATATTCATTTTATTATTATATGCCTTTAATAAAAATCTGCCGGAACATACCGAATGTCCAAGCCGTTTTCCCATACTTAAACATATCAAATTTTTATGATACTACTCAGAGAACTTACTTACTATATATAGAAAGTCCTCTCAAAATCCCATTAAAAGATTTTACTTCTAAAGTTCCCTGCCCGACTCATCTTTGAATCACAAAATCCGGACTGTTTAGCGACCTTGACTTACGAAACTATTTTGACCATTCTAAACAACTCCATTTGTAAAACCGCCACTTGATTCTAAAAATAGAGTCAAAATACTAAACTTGGAGCTTGAGAACAGCCCTTGAATCATTTTGAAACTCATTTTATAGTCCCCGAGATTCGATCCAAATATCGACAACAATTTTCAGATTGTGTCGACACTCGTCTCCCGGTACACGAAAATCAAACTAGTGTATCTTCCACCTCGTTTGGAGTTGGAAGGCCTACTTTATATCAAATCGAAGCTAACGAAATTCTCTACGACATAATCCCATAATAACAACCTATATTCAGACTTAAGACCTCCGAAATTCGTCTCGAACCTACTGCCCAAAATTGATCATTTAAAAACCATACAAAATAAAATTTTCAACACAATTTACCCATTTATATGCCACTAATGTGATCATTCCATCATTCCTACACTATGTTCAAACCTATAACACACTTGCATATGATTTTTACAAAATTTATTCAAAAATTTAAACACAATAACTAGTAGAATCACTAGCCAATATAACATTAACATATATACATGATCATTCCATGGATTAATTAATCAAAAATTCAAAAATATAAAAAGTAGATGCATGTATGAAAATTTTATACCAAATTGTAGCCCTTTGAAAATCTAGGATGGGACTTTGCTTGATTTTGGAAGATTCAATGTTGAAAATCAAAATTTTGGAGGTCTTTTGTTGATGAGGGTGTTCGGCAAAAACAAAGGGAGAGGAAGAAAGATGGTTGTGTTTGTTAAATGAATTTTTTTAAAGAAAAAGTGCTAGTGGAAATGTTATATATAGTGTGGAGTTAGGGTAGTTTTTGCCAATTTGTGATAGTTTTGGTCCAAAATGTATATCTTAGTTAAAAAGCGGGAAATGACTAAAAGTCAAATTTTACAAATATTTACGGGACTCGGGTTTCGTAAAAATACTTAAAAGTTTAAACGCACACGAAAAATAATAATATAACGACTCGATACGTAATTAAAACGATATCGTCGAAAATATTAAATATCGAAACGATTGATAATAAAATATAAAATTGTGGGCATCCGTCGGTATCGCGATCACTAGTAGTCCTCGTTGCTCGTCAAAATATTAAAATAAAATATTTAATATCGGTTTCAACTTAAACCGTTAAACATAATAATATTTAATATTATAAAATACTTCAAAAATATTTGAAAAGTAAGATTAAGTAATGACCTTATTTTGTGGGTTTTACAGAAAAGGTGTTGCGGAAACCATTTGGATAAACCCGAATTTGAGCTCGAAGTTGTTGGCGTCAATAGCCGGCACCACAATCGCATCATCGTTGCCTTCGATGTGTGATTGCAAGAGCTCGATCATTGGACGGTTCTCCATTGTATTGAAAACGGGATGCTCTACAACAAGAGGTTCAATAGTAGCGGCTTGAATGGATTTCCTCCTTCGTGAACGAGTACGCATACACCTACAAAAGAAAAGAATAGCAAAATAGAAGAAAAATAATGGTTAACGTGAAAAGAAAATATTTTTGGTGATAAATCTTTGAAAAAGAAGTGCTTTTTATGATTTTTTTTAAATGTTTTTGGATTTTTGAAAATTTTGATTTTTTAGGATTTTTGAAAACTTTTGACACGAAAAATAACGTTCAAGAGTGAACGGATCCCAAAATCCAACGCGTCTCTCACAAAAAATCGTTAATCTTCATGAAAAGAGCCGGCAGCGGCGCCATTTTGATATTCGAAAAATTGTCCTTTGAATTGGTCTAATCGATTGACCCGGTTTTAAGTGCGACTCAGTTGTTCTTAGTGAAAAGAAAGTAAATTTGTAACACCCCATTTAGGTAAATGGAATGTCACGCGTGATTATGGCGTGTCATCAAAGCATACAAGGATAAATGTATAAAACATCACATGATCATAAAGGAAATACCGGAAACAAACATCGGTACCCCAAAGTAAAGCTCATCACATACAAACATAAGTACTGTAAATGAAAAGGACTAAACAATGTCCATGGAAATACGTATCAAAAGTATGAAGAAATGCATAAAGTAATGAAGGCTAGGAAGCTTCCAATCCATATGCAAGTACACTTAAAGTCTACAAGCGTCCTTGAGTACCTGCGGTTTTGGGAACATGAAAGGAAAAACGGCTGAGCATAACGCTCAGTGCACGGATATACAAGCATAGAATGAATAAGATAAGCATATAAACAGATAGCAGCGGAAATGTCTAAGTCCTAGAAAAACCTGGTATAACTTAGTAAAACTGGGTTTATAGTTTCAAAAGCCATATGTTTATCTTATAAAAATTGTTTAACATGTTTACCATTAGCCAATATAGGTCATGAAATATCAACGTGCATGAATACTTGGAGGGGTGACCTCGTCATGTAATTAGAGGGGCTGCCTCTAATTAATATAAGTTTTCGGTAGGAGGGATCAGCTCCTTGTGAAGGATGCAAGGCACACACCACATTCACCTAAATAATCTGTAAAAACATGTAACCTAGGATGCACCCATACGCCTCACATGATAATAATAAAATGGCCAAAAGCTGAAGGGACGTCACGAGCTATCACTCCGCCGTGGTGAAGTCATAACACTGGTGCCTCCAGTGTTATGATTATGGTACCTCCATAACTAGGTGAAACTGGTCATGCATGTATATGGCTTAGGAATTTAATTAAACATAAGCAATTCAAAAACATATAAAACATATACTGGGAAAACAGTTGGCTGCATATGGGGAATCCTAATAAGGAAAGAATGTTCATACTGAAAGGACGAAGAATCCGTACCTTGTGTCCAGTGAACGAAGAAGACGAACGGAAGAGAGTCCTACTTCGATCTCACTAATGCTACACAGATAATATACGTGTATAAGTATTCTAATTACTAAGTATGTACTGATTTATATCATGTCTTAGCTTGTTTTATATGTTCATGTCATGTTTTACTGATTTTATCGTTATGTTGTGTTTATCATGTATTCTGTCTATTCTGATTAAGTATTACTTGTATTTCTTGTATTATTATACTTGTTGTGTAATAATAAGTAACTTTATAAAAATAGCAAGTTTCCAAAAATAGAAAGTTTCCAAAAATAGATTTACTGCTTAAAATAGATAAGTTTCTAAAATAGAAAGTTTCCATAAATAGGTTAGCTGCTTGAAATAAACAATTTTCTAAAAATAGAAAGTTTCCATATTTAGAATTAAGCTGGATTATTAAGCTAATAATGTAAGCTTAAGTGTTTACTGATTAATATTCTAAGTCATGTGATTAAATAGTATAGTTCATTAATTATTACATGTAAATTAAATAAACTATATGTTATAAGATTTAATTAAATATAACATGATTTAATTAAATAAAAGGTAATAATACTTAGGTTAAAACATGTATTAATATGTATTACTAATATAACCTAAGTCATGTAAATTAATTAATTATCAGACATGTTTAATAATTAATTAATTATATAGTCTAATTTAAATAATAAATACTTAGGTTAAAATCTATGTATTATTAATATTAATAATAACCTAAGTCATGACCAAATTAAATTAATTATGTACATGTTTAATTAATTTAATTAATCTAGTAGTTAAATAAACTTGTAAGATAATTAAACTTGTAAAATTAATTAAGTCGTGAACCGTGTTCGTGAACCCGTGAACCGGACCTGTGAACCAGCCAAATAAACACACCCTTAACAGTGGCAAAACCGGCTTGGCCGGTTGCCACTGTTTTCGCAAAAACAGCCACCGGCTGTGCCGGTGGTTTCCCCTGGTCTCTCAGCTGTAGCCGCCGGCTAGCAAAAGTTCCCACCGGCAGTTAGCCGGCGGTTCCTCCTACTGCCGCGGCTGGTTCCCCCTGCTTTCCTTATTTAGCCACCGGCTTAAGCCGGTGGTGTTCTTGTTTGTTTTTAGCCAAGACCCACACAAACTAAACCACACCCCGACGCATGTCGGGGTTCCCTTGTTCTTGAGACCGAGACATCACAGCCACACCGAGACCCCTTGGTCTCGGTTGTTGGTGTGAACAAAAGCAAGCTAAGAGTCTAGGCTCTCGGTTCCTTACGTCGGCTGAAACAAACACCCCTAAAACACCATGATTTATTACCCCCCCCATGATTAATTACATGTTAGTTAACTTGTTTTTATAACGTTATGATTTCATGTGTTATAATTTAATAAAAAAACATAAAAGAAAAGGGGTTTAAAGGTTTACCGAATACTTGAAACAATGGAGAACGATAACACTAACAACCTTGCAAGAATTGATCACCAAAAATCAACCAATCACAACCTTTTGGTGTGTTATACCCGGCGGCCAAGAGAGAGCAAAAAGAGAGATTAGGGTTTTGATATTTTCTAATATCTTGTAATTATGAAACATATCTTTCCCTTTTTCTTGTTTTAGTAAAACTCAACATGGGCTTGGCCCTTCTATTGTGTTCTTGCCGCGGGTATGTGAGGCCCACAATGGAAACCCATTGTTTTCCGTGTCTAAATATTATACGTGTTCTCGTGTCGTGTTTACGTGTTTTATTTAGCTATCGTTCGTGTCGTAAACTATATTTATTCGTAATCGTAATAAGTATAACGTGAATACATATATTAGGTTCGTGATTATAAACGTTCATGATTTCATGTTCGTATGTTCGTGATTATAATTATTGTTGAAATAATTATCGTGCATTTATACGTATTAAATACTTATCGTGTAATAACACGTACGTAATACTTGTAATTCTTATTCGTGAACGTAAACATGCTAAATAAGGAAAGTTTTAATCATGTACGTACGATCATAAGGGTACTATTCATGGTAAAAGCATGCGAGTTTTACAACTCTCCCCCCCTAAAAAGAATAATTTGTCCCTGAATTATAGATAATGTAAACTAGAAAAGAAGAACATACCCGAATTCATAATATGAAATGAGGGTTAGAAGCCCGGATAGACTCCTCTGTTTCCCAAGTGGCTTCCCGCTCGGTATGATCCCTCCAAAGGATTTTGACGAATGGAATCGTCTTCCTTCTCATGACTCGTTCTTGTCTGTCAAGAACTCGTTCGGGTTCTTGTATGAAAGTGAGATCTTCACGAATCTGTTCCAGTGGATACTGAACCATGTGAAGGGGATGATACTTTTACCCTCTGAGTAAGGACACATGGAAAACATCGTGAACATGAGAAAGCTGCAGAGGTAACGCTAAACGATAAGATACTTCACCGACTTGCTCAATGACATCAAACGGTCCGATGAATTGAGCACTGAGCTTCCCTTTGATTCTAAAACGTCTAACACCACGTGCCGGCGAAACCTTAAGGAAAACGTGATCTCCTACATTAAAATGTAAGTCCCTACGATGCTTGTCGGCATAACTCTTCTGACGTGACCGTGCTTCTTGTAGTTTCTGCTTCGCTACTACGACCTTCTCGTTGGTCAACTAAATCATTTATGGTCCTTCAAGTATTCGCTCACCAACCTGATCCCAACAGATTGGGGCGTGACACTTTCTGCCATACAACATCTCGAACGGAGCACACTTGATACTTGTGTACCAACTGTTGTTGTATGCAAACTCCACCAAACAGATGTAATCGTCCCAATCTCCCGTCCATTCCAACGCACATGACCTCAACATGTCTTCTAATGTCTGAATCGTTCGCTCCGATTGCCCGTCTGTTTGAGGATGAAAAGCCGTGCTAAGCTTAAGTTTTGTACCCCCAAGCTTTCTGCAGACTTCTCCATAATCGCGAAGTGAAACGAGGATCTCTGTCTGAGACGATGCTGGATGGAGCACCATGAAGTCTCATGATCTCCTTCTTGTAAGTATCGGCGAGTTTACTGACCGAATCTTCCTTGCGGATCGGTAAGAAATGAGCTGACTTGGTAAGTCGATCAACGATAACCCAAATCGCATCGTGCTTCCTCTTTGTCTGCGGAAGACCAGTAACAAAATCCATGGTGATCTTGTCCCACTTCCACTCTGGAATATCTAACGGTTGAAGAAGACCGCCAGATCGCGAATGCTCGATCTTAACCTGCTGGCAGGTAAGACATTTAGAGACGTAAGTCGCAACATCCTGTTTCATACCACTCCACCAAAAGTATTGCTTGATGTCATGGTACATCTTGGTCGAACCAGGATGAATAGAGAATGGGGAGCTATGAGCCTCAGCTAACAATGCTTCCCGGAGTTCTTGATCATCAGGAACACAAAGTCTCGTGCCCTTCCGTAAGATACCATCTGCGTCTACTCAAAATTTTGTCTGCTTATCCAAATTCTAAATTATCGCCCAGATTTCACCATCATCCTTCTGAGCTTCCTTGATCTTAGAGAGTAGCTCGGGTTCCACTCTACGATTAGCCCAGTAACTGTGCTGTCCACGTACCATGATCTCAATGTCTAGTCGCTCCAAGTCTCTTATAATTTCCTCCTCAATTTTAATGTCGTTTATCATTCTGGAGTTTCTACTAAGTGCATCTGCCACTACATTCGTCTTGCCGGGATGATACTATAGATTAATGTCATAATCCTTCAACAGCTCTAACCATCTCCTTTGTCTCATGTTCAATTCACGTTGAGTGAAGATGTACTTCAAGCTCTTGGGGTCCGTGAATATGTCACATGATTCTCCATACAAGTAGTGCCTCCATATCTTCAATGCAAACACGACCGCTGCAAGTTCTAAGTCATACGTAGGGTAATTTTCCTCATAAGGCTTAAGTTGTCGTGAAGCGTACGTGATCACTTTCCCATGTTGCATGAGAACACAGCCAAGTCCCTTCCCTGATGCATCACTTTAGATCTGAAATCCACCTGTACCAGATGGGAGAGTAAGAATCGATGCAGATACTAACTTCTACTTTAGGTCTTCAAAGCTCTTCTCTCTTTCTTCAGTCCAGACGAATTTCTCCCCTTTCCGCATCAGTTTGGCCAACGGTAGTGCTAAACGGGAAAAGTTCTCCACGAACCTACGGTAGTAACCAGCTAAGCCGAAGAAATTGCGAACTTCAGTCACTGATGTCGGTCTTGGCCACTTAGTAATAGCCTCAACCTTTGCTGGATCCATAGTGATTCCTTCGGCTGATACAATGTGACCTAAGAATGCCACCTTGTCTAACCAGAACTCACACTTGGAGAATTTAGCATACAGCTACTTCTGGCGAAGAATCTGCAGTACTGTAGGAAGATGGTCTTCGTGTTCCTCCTTGGACTTAGAGAATATCAGGATGTCGTCAATGAAGACAATGACGAACTTGTCCAGAAATTCATGGAAGATTCTGTTCATCAAATCCATGAACATTGCTGGAGCATTGGTAATGCCAAATGGCATGACTACAAATTCGTAGTGGCCATAGCGTGTACAGAAAGCAGTCTTGGTGATGTCCTGCTCTTTAACCCGTAGCTGATGATAGCCCAACCATAGATCAATCTTGTAGAAATGCTTGGCCCCTTGGAGTTGGTCAAACAGATCGTCTATGCGTGGTCGAGATTACCTATTCCTGATAGTGATCTTGTTGAGCTCGCGATAGTCTATGGAAAGATGCATACTGCCGTCCTTCTTGTTAACGAATAAGACCGGTGCGCCCCATGGAGATGCGCTCGGTCAAATGAAGCCTCGTTCTAGAAGTTCTTGCAATTGATCCTTCAGCTCCTTCAACTCTATGGGAACCATGCGATAAGGAGCCTTGGAAATCGGCTCAGCTCCTGGGATGATCTCGATGTTAAACTCCACTTCACGTGCAGGTGGTATGCCCGGAAGTTCTTCTAGAAATACATTTGGAAATTCTGACACTATCGACTGATTCTGAATTGATGGAGATTCAGCATCCATGTCATGAACAGTAGCTAGATAGCCCTCGCAACCATGTGAAAGTAATGCACGTGCTTGCAGGGTTGATATGATTTGTACAGACCTTCCGGGTACGAACCCGTTGTGAATGTACTCTGGTTCATTAACATCACCGAAGATGACTTGATATGAATGGCAGTCTATGGTAGAATGATGATTGGATAGCCAGTCCATGCCCAATATCATGTCAAAATCATTCATGTCCAGCGGAAGTGCGTCAATAGGACGAATCTTGTCATCAAACTCTAGGGGAAGGCTCTTGTACACATGGGTTATGCGTACAGAGTCTCTTAAAGGAGTGGAAATATTCAATATATTCTCTAGTGGCATGGGGAGTATCCTAACAATCTTAGCATAAGCAGTAGAAATGACCGAGTGAGTAGCACCCGTGTCAAATAGAACACATGCAGCTTGACCATACATATACAAGATTCCAGTGATGGTACCTGTAGACTTGTTGGCTTGATCGCGAGATGTCGTGTAAACGCGTCCACTTGTAGGAGGCGGCTTGGTATCAGCATGTCCTGATGTGCCCTCCATCTCGCCCTTGCGGCAGTCCTTCATGCGATGGCCAGGAATACCACACTTGAAGCATGCGTCGTTGTCGCGGCGACATGGCCCTGGGTGCCTACAGTTGCAGGTAGTGCAAAGAGGATGAGTATATCCTCCAGCAGGTGTCCTTGCTGGCTGAGAGCCTGATAAGAACAATATACATGAGACATGATAAAAGGTACAAAGGACAATGCAGAAAATTCGTAAGATGGAATACCAGTGATAGCTGGACGGTTAGGCTGTGAACCTCTCTGGTTCTGGTCCCTCCCGTTACCATGATTCCTGGTAGAAGATTCTCTAATGTGTTAGAATTAAGAACTGTAGCATGTAATCATAAGAAAATGTGTAAGTATAAGGACCTGCTGCTGTTGGAGTGTCCAACGTTGTTACGGTAATTATCATTATCGCCACGCCTATCTGTAGCAGAACAGTCGTGAGCCTGACCGTTTCCCTTGGGCTGAGTAGGTTGTTGCTTAGTAGCCGGCTGAGACCGGTCCCTAGTCTTCTGCCTGGAAGATACAGTTTAAAAGAGATATAAATATTGACATATGCTGAAAAGACTACGGTTTGGTCATCGCTGAATAAAGAATGTTTACCTCTTATCGGGTCTCTCTGCTTCCCCGGACTCTTCTCTTTCTTGTAGCATGTCCAGCTTACGTGCTGCATCGGCCACTTGTGCCACCATGTTGAACATAGCACACACCAATTTGTTTGCGACCGATGTACGAAGAGCCCACCGGAAGTGGTGTGCTTGCTCTTCGGGAGTACCTGCTGCTTCACCAAGAAAACCAACCAAACGAAGAAAGCGCTGCATGAACTCGTTTCTATTATCCCTAGCTCTCTGTCGGATTCGATGGTACTCTCTCTTCAGCTTGTCTTGCTCAGCCTTGGGAAAGAACTGTCCCATCACCAAATCCCAGAACTGAGCCCAAGTCAAACCAGCCACCCAATTATCACCTCCCTCAGACTGCTTCAGTGCCTTCCACCATGCTAACACATCACCTTCGAATCGGTAGCAGGCCAACCTCGACTTGAAGACGGGGTCACAGCCCATGGCATCGAAGATCTTCTTAATGTGAGCCAACCAGCTTTCAACTTCACTGGGGCTATCTGTTCTCTCGAAAGCTCGAGTGCGTAACTTATTGAATCTCTCCAGCCATGTGACCAATGTTGCTGGAGGAGGAGGAGGAGGTACTGGGTGCTGCTGCTGATTGTTGGCAGCCTGCACCTCAGCCCTGATTTCGTTCCTCAGCTGAGGAAGCATAGCTTGCATTGCAGCTTGGACTGCTGTATTGAGTTGTTCCTGGCGTGTGAGAACCATCTGACAGTATAACATAAGAATACATGATTAACTGATCAAAACATAAACTATATACATGAAAAAAAAATTATACCAATAAATCATGAGAATAATTTTATGCAGGAAAACTAGTAAATGAATGCATGATGCAGTTTTATGAAAAATTTTATATGGTCGTGAGTGAACGCCTATGGTCATATCATCCAAAACGAAAGACATGGCGAGGGGACGCCAATGGGTCGGTCCCAAAGTTAAAAGTTTCGATAAAAGCACATGCGACTAAATAGGGCCAGTCCTGTACCAACCATTACTTAGTCATAAACCTGCGACAATGACATATATATGTATGCATGAAAATGATGAATGCATGAAAACCGACTGTCAGTTCTAGGAAGACCATAGTGACTACCCACTAATGACAAGTCGTGTTTTGAGAGCCTACGGGTCGAAACCTTGGCTCTGATACCATAATTGTAACACCCAATTTAGGTAAATGGAATGTCACGCGTGATTATGGCGTGTCATCAAAGCATAAAAGGATAAATGTATTAAACATCACATGACCATAAAAGAAATACAAGAAACAAACATCGGTACCCCAAAGTAAAGCTCATCACACACAAACATAAGTACTGTAAATGAAAAGGACTAAACAATGTCCATGGAAATACGTATCAAAAGTATGAAGAAATGCATAAAGTAATGAAGGCTAGGAAGCTTACAATCCATATGCACGTACGCTTAAATTCTACGAGCGTCCTTGAGTACCTGCCGTTTTGAGAACATGAAAGGAAAAATGGCTGAGCATAACGCTCAGTGCACGGATATACAAGCATAGAATGAATAACATAAGCATATAAACAGATAGCAGCGGAAATGTATAAGTCTTGGAAAACCTGGTATAACTTAGTAAAACTGGTTTTATAGTTTTAAAAGCCTTATGTTTATCTTATAAAAACTTTTTAACATTTTACCATTAGCCAATATAGGTCATGAAATATCAACGTGCATGAATACTTGGAGGGATGACCTTGTCATACAATTAGAGGGGTTGCCTCTAATTAATATAAGTTTTGGGTAGGAGGGATCAGCTCCTTGTGAAGGATGCAAGGCACACACCATATTCACCTGAATAATCTGTAAAAATATGTAACCTAGGATGCACCCATACGCCCCACATGAAAATAATAATATGGCCAAAAGCTGAAGGGTCACCACGAGCTATCACTCCGCCGTGGTGAAGTCATAACACTGGTGCCTCCAGTGTTATGGTTACGGTACCTCCATAACTAGGTGAAACTGGTCATGCATGTATATGGCTTAGGCATTTAATTAAACATAAGCAATTCAAAAATATATAAAACATATACTGGGAAAACAGTTGGCTGCATACGGGGAATCCTAATAAGGAAAGAATGTACATACTAAGAGGATGGAGAATCCGTACCTTGTGTCCAGTAAACGAAGAAGACGAACGGAAGAGAGTCCTACTTCGATCTCACTAATGCTACATTGTAGGATTGTAAATCTTGCTTATGTTTTTAGAGAGAGAAAGAGATAGAGAGATGGTGGATTTCACACAAAGCTAGAGAGAGAAAGTAAGAATAACTATGTGAAAATTATGAAACCACACACCCTCTCCATCAAAGGAGAGGGTTTATATACCCAAGCCCTTGTCATGGGCTTGGGCTTACATTTGGGCCGGCCTACCCATGTTGTAGGCTAGGCTTGTTCTTGTTTGATAAATAAATAAAGTTAACTAAACTACGAGCTATTAGATGGACTATTGTTGGAGTGACCGATCCTTCTTAATACGTAAAACGTATTTCCAACAATCTCCCCCTAAGGGAGGTCACTCCAAACAAGGGCATTACCCAAGTTACAATAATAAGATAAACCTAGCATACTATGCTTGTCTTGAGCTCGTAGTCTTCGTCTTTCTTTTTCTTTTTCTTTTCTGGTGAACATGCTAATGTGATCTTTGATATCAGTCTCGAGCATTAATCTCTTCCCTTGATCTCGTGCATCCATCTCTTGTGATCTTCGCCTCTTTGTGACGCCATGTCCCACATACTTATACCTTCGTAATTCTTGAAAGCTTCAGAGTTTGACACAGCAGAAGACTTAACTTTTAGGCTTTCTTGAATTAAATGAGATATTAACTGCATAGAGTATAAGCATGCGGGGACGACTTCTTCTTGGATTCCGCAACGCCACCGTCTTCAAATGCCGCAACATAAGTAGACACGAACGAAATGGCTTTGAACATTTCATTCTAATTCGGTAGTATTTTACCTCCGGTCGGTGAAGACCGTTGGACGATATTAGATATCGTACCCGTGACGGATAGTTTCAATTAAGTAACTTCCTGACAGGATTTCGCGGGTAAACCCGTTCTCTTTATTCGACCGTCCAAAGCTGACTGCGAACATAAAGAGTGAATCATTTGGATAATAATATCCGCATGATTTGAAGTCGTCAATTCATGTTCCTGGAACAAGTGAAATTCAATTAAGAACCGCACCATCGTTGCTTTCCAGTTGTCACGAGCTTGATTCATATAGAATCTTGCAAGTTACCTACCAAGTGCTGTTTGAGGTTAACACTAGAAGGATTTTCACTCATCACTGTGAACACTAAGGTATCACTCTGAGTGTTCTGGCAAGATCACTAAGATATTGCGTAGAGGCCTGGAACGTGTTTAAATTCAGTTAAGAATTAAACAGTTGTTGCTTTCCAGTTATCACAAGTTTGATTCATAAAGAATCGCACAAGTCACCTACCATGAGCTTTTTGATATTCGCTCAAGAAGGATTTCCATCTTCATTGTAAATACTTTCGTATTACTCGGATGTTCAGGCAAGATCATGAAGATTTTGCGTAGGACTCTTAAAATGTTTCTTACTTTTCACAGTGTATGAAGAAGCAAGGAAATATGAAAGTGTGTCCTAATGAGATATTTGATGATCTCAAATGGATCTAGACTCGATCGTGCATTTTGGATTTTAGTGATCGGAGGCTGGAGAGGAGTGCCACCTTTTCAATACCAATTTATTCGGAGTGAATAAATCAATAGATAACGTGTTGTCTCCGTGTGATTAAAACAAATATCTTTTAAGAGATATCTGAGTTAGCTGGGATGGGTTATGCATTGCATCACTGGGTCCATGATGTCTGTCTTCAATATCAAGAATCATTAAAATGATCTCAATAGCATATGTATTGACCCGGTTTCTGCCTAAAGTTGTAAGGAGGGCTTCTTTCTTTACACCCTTTATCTTTACAATTCTTTTTCATTCTTCAACCCCTTCAATGCTTACCAATACGTCATAACTAGCACCTTGTTGTGATTGTTCCAGTGCTAACTTAAGTACTTGGTCGGCATTCAGCTACGTTCACAATCTTTCTCCATCTTTCCTAAGGACTACTATTTCTAGCTATGGAATGTCCTTGGGAAGATTCCTCCGGTTCTGGAAGAATCATAGGACTTAACCTACCCTACCATCCTTATGTCACCACAATCTTCATCGTCGTGAAATAAATGGGTTTTGGGTAAGTATATGTCACCATGAAAATCCATTTTGATATAGCAAATCCATTTTGCTCCCCCTTAACATATGCCACGATATTCGAAAAATTTCGCATATGTCGGGATGAGCCAGCACATTAAGTCAAACCGTTTGTGATAATATCCCATATTAAATCACATTTTCTCCCCCATATTAAAAATATTAACCCAACCGATGTTTTTAATATCAATTGATTTAATGTAGTTTTAACAAAGGTTTTGGGAAGAAAAATGCGAGTCCGTTTTATCTTCATGATACCAACTGTGTGAGATATGATATCGATTTGTAACAAGATCACATATTCACCATATTAAAAAGAATTGACAAGGTTGGACCTGATAGATGAGAACATCATATGATAAGATCAAATGGTTCTTGGCAGCATATGTTGGTCGCCTCGTCACGTCTGAAGTCATCTCTTGACACCACATGTACGATTGGTATTGTATTCTTGACACCAACTTGTGAACTTGGCACGTTCGGCATCGAAGATTCTGAATGCTTGACAATTGCTCCCCCTAAATTGTTGACCCGTGTTCTATCGAAATAGCTGTAGTCGTCGGTTGAGTAATCCCATCGTCGAGTATGTAGATACCAATTGTAGATAGCATGGTTGTAGAGATGATAGCTTCATAAAAACAAGACTTCTCTTGTTTTAACAAATAAATGCACTGAGGCGTACATAGATTTGTGTTAGACCAAGTTATAAAGTAAACTTGATCCCTTACAAGGTTTTAAAGTAAACCTTGCCCGAGAAAATTAATTCCCGTTGTTAGCCAAAGCTTTCATAAGAAATACTTGACTTTAATGTGAAAACCGGGTTGCAGTCAGAAATAACTACAAGCCATTTAGGCATGTTTTATGAAACATTTACAACTTTTGTACGAACTCTATTTATGGCGCCGTGTCGATATTAATCAACATTTCTAAGGCCGTAAATATTATCGTACCAAAAGACATGCCTTTGAAAAATAAAGTAAAAATATTTTTGGATTTTTATGAATTTTTCAATTTTTATTGTTTTTATATGGTTTTATATTTTTGTATTTTGCTTTTGTGGATAAAAATATAAACAATATATACAGATGATCACCAAGGATACGGAGAATAGTTTTACCAAGACTATTCTTTTGCTTCATCTGCTAGTTCCTTTAGAGTCTCAGGCGAGAAGGTTCTCATTCCTAGCTTGTCGGCCAAAAATTCAATTCGAGCGCGATCTAAAGCCTTCGTGAAAATATCCGCCCATTGATACTCAGATCGGACAAAGTAAAGCTCTATTACTCCATTTTCCACTTGCTCCTTGATGAAGTGGTAGCGAATGTCAATATGCTTCGACCGGGAGAATTGAACGTTGTTGCAGCATAAGGCAATTGCACTCTTGTTGTCACAGTACATCGGAATTTTGTTGAAACCTAGACCATAGTCGGTTAATTGCGATCTCATCCAAAGAATTTGAGCACAGCAACCGGACATAGCTATGTATTCTGCTTTCGTACTTGAAATTGCAGCGCTTTTCTGCCTTTTCGATGCCCAACTGCTTAGTCGATCTCCTAGTAGTTGCAAAGTTCCACTCGTGCTACGCCTTGTATCTTGACAACCCGCGTGATCCGCATCTACATATGCCATTAGTGCAATAGAAGAGTCCTTCGAACACCAAAGTCCCCGATTAATGGTTCCTTTAAGATATCGAAAGATCCTTTTAACAGTAGCTAAGTGTAACTCAGTAGGCCTAGTTTGATACCTGGCACACATACATATAGCAAACTGAAGATCAGGTCGACTGGCTGTGATATACAGAAGGGTACCGATCATTCCACGATAAAGTGTCGGATCAACGGCAACTCCATGTGGATCTGCATCAAGCTTAGTTCGTTCCACCATTGGAGTATCCACGGGGTCACAAGATTCCATCTTGTACTTCTTAAGCGATTCAAGGGCATACTTGGATTGATTGATAAAGATGCCTCTGGGACTCTGAGATATCTGAAGACCTAAGAAGAATGATACCTTGCCCATCATTGACATCTTAAACTTGGAAGACATGAGTGTCCCAAACTCATCCGATAAGGTTTGGGTCGAGGCTGCAAATATAATATCATCAACATATATTTGTACCATAATCATATCTTTACCTCGTTTCTGAATGAACAGCGTGGGATCCACCTTGCCTTTAGCGAAGCCTTGCGTAATGAGGAATTGTGACAAAAGATCATACCATGCGCGAGGAGCTTGCTTCAACCCATAGAGAGCCTTCTTAAGCTTGTACACATGATTAGGATACTTAGGATTCACAAAACCATCCGGTTGTTGAACATAGACCTCTTCCTTGAGTTCACCATTAAGAAATGCCGTCTTCACATCCATCTGATAGACGATCATATTCATATGGGCTGCATAAGCGAGGAATAGTCGAATTGCTTCCAAACGGGCAACAGGTGCAAATGATTCCATAAAGTCGATGCCCAATAATTGCTTGTATCCACGAGCTACTAGTCGAGCTTTGTTCTTCAATATTCCGCCTAACTCGTCGAGTTTCACCTTGTAAACCCATTTCAAAGTGAGTAACTGCACTTGATCCGGGCATGGGACAAGTTCCCAAACATCAAGACGTATGAATTCGTTAAGTTCTTCTTGCATAGCTTCTATCCAACAGGATTGAGTAAAAGCTTGTTGCCATGTCTTAGGTTCAAATTCAGTGAGAAAAGCATCAAAGTGACAAAACATTGCACTTTCTTGTAACTGACTTCGTGTGGATACCGGACGATTAGGGTCACCAATAATAGAATCTATAGGATGATCCTTTGTCCACTTGCTGTCATGTTCACGAATCCGTGGATTGGAGTAAACCGTAGAAGGAGCTTCCTCTGAGGTGGACGACCCGGTTTGATTGGGGTCGGGAATAGGTACACCAAATAATGGAAGTTCACGCATTTGAGCGAATTCCAAATCGTGATTATCATCATCCTCTTCATCATCAATATGCATGACGTGGGTAGTTGTTACATGTGTTGGTTGAGAATTACTTGTGGATGGTATATCTTGACCAATTGTAGGTGCAGATGTATCTGATTGTGCTTCGGTTGCTGGAGCGAAAACTTTGGTTACCGGAGCTATTACCTCAGGTTCTGGAGCAACAATAGTTGGAGGAGTAAAGAATTCATCAAAGAACGGTTGAAACAATGTATCCCATTCAGTCCTAGTAGGTGGTATAAATGATGAAGTAGGGTTGTTTGGGACAAGACCAGAACTAATATTACTGGGTCCCATTTCATGAAGTGCGGGTTCAAAGCTGCTTTGCTCAGAAGCCATTGCTGTCAGCTCATCAAAATCAACATTCATAGTTTCGAGGATCTTGCGAGAGTTACGGTTATAGATTCGGTATGCCTTCTTTGCGGGTGCGTAACCAATGAAAATACCAATATCAGCCTTTGGTTGAAGTTTTCCCAAATTGTCACCATCATTATTTGGATAGCAAAGAGAACCAAATACATGAAGATATGATAGATCTGGTACTTTTCCATGGAGAAGCTCATAAGGAGTTTTACCATGGTGTTTACGAATCAGTGACCGGTTTTGGGTGTACACTGCCGTAGATACTGCTTCTGCCCATAAAAACAATGGAGCCTTTGCGTAAATTAACATCGTTCGAGCAGCTTCCATAAGTGTGCGATTTCGCCTTTCAACGACACCGTTTTGTTGGGGAGTGCGAGCAACGGATGTTTCATGAGAAATGCCAACTTCTTCATAATAATCACGCAAAATTTGATTCACAAATTCAGTTCCATTATCTGTACGAATGCGTCGGATAGTAGTGTTGAGACGCACTTGAATCATCTTGAGAAAGCCGATGATGAATTTAGGTGCCTCATTTTTTTCTTTAAGAAATTTCACCCATGTAAACCGAGAGTAATCATCGACAATTACGAGGATGTACTTTTTGCCACTAAGACTTTCAATACGCATTGGCCCACAAAGATCCATATGCAACAGATAAAGTTTCTCTTGGTTGGTGTCTTCCGTCTTGGGTTTGTAAGATTTCTTAGTGCTTTTCCCCATTGTACACGCGGAACACAAATGATCCTTGTGAAATGAAAGTTTAGGAAGACCACGAACAAGTTCGTTTTTCGCCAAATGATTAATAGCGTCGAAGTTAAGATGAGATAACCGTCGATGCCATAACCATGACTTAGTCTTTGATGCTTTGGAGAGAATACATACGGGAGAGGCGGCCATCATGTCTTGTAGTGACAAAGTATACAAATTATTCCCTCGAGTACCTTTCAATAAATCAACCCCTTCCAAATTACGAATGAAATGCTCTCGAAAAGCAACTTCTAGGTTTGCATCACAAAATTGTCCCACAGAAAATAAGTTGTGACCAAGACCTTCCACATAATACACTCTTGAAATTATAACATTCCCAATATGATATTCACCGTAACCCATTATCTTTGCAATATGATCATTTCCAAATCGAACCGTACCAAGAAACTTGCTGACGAAATTTCTGAGCTGAGAGCGATCTCCGGTCATATGCTTGGAGCAACCAGAGTCCAAATACCAGAGAACAATTTGGACCACCTGTTTTCAATAACAACAGTAGACAATGCATTGGAAACTATTGGTTCCGGAGTGTTAGCAGATACAGATATAGAATTATGAGAATTGCTAACATTTTTGAGACCCTTAGATTTCCTGCGTTTTCTAATGATAGTTTTAGCACTAACAGGTTTTACTGTTCAAACTTTCTTAGGTTTTGTATTATTCGCGGGCACTACAGTGGGAGTAGACCTATTTAAAGGGCACTTTGTTCCTACAGTAGTGTTGGTGTTCCTAGTTAAAGGACACGCTTGTGTTTTGGTAGCCTTGGTACTCCTAGTTAAAGGGCACGCTTTCTTCGCTGTAGTGGGAGTGATCCTAGTTAAAGGGCACGTATTTCCTACTATAGTGAAAGTTCTACCAGTGGGGCGCCACATCCAGCCAACTTGAGTTAACACTTTCCCAGTCGGTTTCCATTCTAATCCATTTTTCCGGGCATGCATCTCATTCACATGGTCAATAAGGCAAGAATCATGACGACTAGAAAACATACATTCATTGCAATTCCAACATTTCAAATTAGAATTCACAGTAGGCTTAGAACGCTGCACAACCGCAGAGCCTTTAGGTTTAGCTACATGATTCTTTTTATTCAAAACAGAAATAACATTCCTAGGATGGGCTTCTACTTTCTTCTTCACTTGACTACTAGATGGGGGCAAGATCCTATCATTCTTCTTGTTTCTCTTAAGCTTAGATCTTTGAGCCTTAGTAGTGGTGCTTACTCCTATAGAAGGCAACACGGGAATATTAGAAGCTGGTTTTGATTCCGCCTTATCTTTAGTGACCAAAGTTTGAGATGGTTTAGTCTTAGGGCCCTTGTTAAGTGGTGTGACGGCTATAAGGTTCCTTTTGATTGCACTAGAGGACGATGCTGAGATAGTGGTTGCGTTATCCACAACATTCTTACCTTTTAGAGTTCGAAGTGTTTCCTTTAACTCAGCCAAGACCAGATTCTTATCACAAATTTGTTCCCTCAAATCAGATATTTCCACCGACTTTCGATTCAATTGTTCAATCAATGATTGATTCTGTGCAGTGGTATCAACACATGCGGGCTTTACTGAATCGAAGAGTCGTGTATTTTTCTGTTTTATGTTATCAACTTTGGACAAAATCTTGGAAACTCGATTATCTAGATCAAGTTTAAAATTCTCAGCGGCCTCAAGTACGTTCACACAGTTAAGCTCCTTAGATTTCTCTATGTCTATCGGCAAAGAGTTAGCAACTTTGTCACTTGGCTAACGCTGTTTTGATTGTAAATTCAATCGAAAATTCTTTTCAAAGTTTGCATCATCGATATTAACACCTTCGAATGACGTTTCAAAGATTTCTTGAATAAATTGTTGCTTGCATTCAAGCGAAATACAATGTGTTTGAATCTCATCAAAACGTTTTGAAAGCGAAGAATATGAATCTTGAAGCTTTAAAAATTCAGCGTCAGATTCGTGACAAGTACTATCTACCACATTATCTACAGATTCAACATTATGCACAATAGAATCATTATCAACACTTGTATTCACACAGACAGAAACTATATCATGAGACATCACTTGATTCAGAAGCAGATCATTATGGCGTGAAACCCGTTCTATTTCAAGTAAACTGTTTTCATAAGCATCTTCCATTTCATTTAAAACACGTCTAACTTCTTCTATTTCCAAAAACAAATCTTGATCAATATTACGAAGACAAGCTTTAACATTCTTTACAAACGGAACAATTTCATCTCGAAACGCAGCTCTAGTGTGCTCAAAGTTCCATTCACCTTCCGTTATGGCTGTGGCCGTCGTACGTTCCAAAATGACCTTGTCAAAATCGGCTAAGTGTTGGTGAACCGTATTTAAGTTAACGGACGCCTTACTTACCGGTGGAATTAACTTCGTTAAATCCTTTTTGACGAGTGTAGGAGACGTACTAGGAAGGTTTTCATTTGACAAACTTTGGGGCACAAGAACTGTTAATTCTGCTAATTCCTTTTGTAAGCGAATGCGTGTCTTTTTCGAAAATTGATCTTTGTTATGTTGATCATAATCAATTGTATGGAATTTTGAAAGCATTTTAGAATGAGTTTCATCCCCAAGTGATTGTGTCTCCTCAGTACTACGAACAAAAGGTGCTTCTTTCGATTTTCCAATTATGGTCATATCATAAAGACCGGGAATATATTCCTGAGCTTGTTTTGCATAACCGGGATTAGGTGGTAAATCTTGAAGACGTTTAAGTTCGAGCTCTTTAAATGATTTAGTTAAAAGATGAACCTTTTCTGTGGAAGAGTATTGTTTTAAAAGCTGTTGTTCTTTGAATTTAAGAAGTTTGGTAGCATTAATTTCCGATTCAACCTTTTTAGACTCGAGAGTTTCGAAGTACATTTTAAGTTTCTGAAAATCATTGACAACCGACTCCTTTTGTTTTAATTCATTAGAAAGATTAGCTTTTAATGATTCTATTTCTTTCAAGTGTTCAATCTTTTCAAAACGAAATTGGTCAAATTCAGAACATGTTATTTTCTCTTCTTGAGGGACCATTTCAAAAGCTTTGACCTTTTCTTTATGCAACGCAAGCTCAGCAGTTAGGGTGGAATTGGTATCTACGGATTGTCTGAGGGCCATATGCATTTGATCAATAATATGTTTAGGCACCATGACCAAATCATGTGGAGCATAAGATTTCATACCCGTCGTAGCATTTGGTTGAGGTTCACTCAAATGTGTAGGATTGGGTACCACATCATTTGAGTTACTAGTCCCCGAATGCTGTTCGAGGTTGTCATTTTCATGCCCAACTTGATGTTGGTTATCATCAATATTATTAGATGTTGTTGGTACCTCGCTGATGACATCAGAACCGTAGTGAGAAAGATTAGCAACGAGAGCAGCTTGGGCAGAGTGAATGTCATCACAATCTGAATCATAAGCATCAAGATCATCTGCTTGATAAGCTGCATTAGAAGTAGAAACGACTGCGATGCCTTTAGTATCTGCTGCCCCTGGGTCTGCAAGAAATGCCAACTCCTCTGAATCCAAAATCTTCCCCTTAGACTGAGCATCAACCAAATACATCTTCTCACGAAACCATGCATCATCCCTCCTCCTTTTCGGCTGAGTGCATTCCCTAGCCATATGACATTGTCCTCGGCAATTGTAGCAAGTCACAACCTTCTTAGGACCAATAGGACTCCCATTTCCACTAGCTTGAGAATTCACATCTTGATTGTTCCCGGTCCTTGTAGGAGGTCCATATGAATTTTGCCTTCCCTGAATTGGTTGCACCGTCACTTGACCATCTTGAACAGTGGCTTGTTGTCGAGGATTTGATGAAGTGCGGAGCTGATTGTTTGTTGGTGGTAATCCTCTAGTTGCATCAAGTTTTGACAAGTAGGCTGTGAGATGGTTTAGAACATCAGCTGGCGTATCATTTGGAGTAAATACCGGTGCTTGGATTGGTGGAAGTTCATTAGTGTAGAAAGCTTGTGCCGGTTGTGCTTCAATTGGAAAATATCCTTGCTGAGGGGTATAGCCCATTGGAGAAGTGTTGGCTTGTGATGGTGATGTCTGATATTGTGGTTGCTGTGGAAAAGATTGTTGATGAACACTTTGTTGATATTCTTGTTGTGGCATCATTGGTGGTTGATAAGATGGTTGCTGATAGATGTGTGGTGGTGGCTGCTGCAAGTATGATGGTTGTTGATAAGTATAAGCCATGTTTTGTTGAGAAGCATACATGGCAAGTGGATCATGAACTTGAGGTGTAGACAACCGAGCCTCGATCACATGGCATTCGTGTTGTTGAAGAAAAGCTTGAAGTTGATCCACATTGTTGTTATGCAAGTCCTTAGCCAATTTAACATCCGTCACGTATTTTTTCCATTCTGAAGGAAGAGTGTTCAAATACTTGGTGTTCAATTGAAAGGTAGGAATTGTCATGCCATAGATATTGAGCTCATTCAACAATAGGGTAAATCTCAGATAGTAATCATTGAGAGTCTCCCCTGGCACATAAGCAAACTTATCAAAAGTATCATAAAGCTTACACTCTCGTTCTTGTTTAGTTAACGAGGTGCCTTGCATGAGAACACGAATTCTATCCCATAACTCTTTGGCAACTTTATGTTTGCTGACGAGTTTGTAGACATCTGGAGGAAGGGCTTGGAGAATGATGTTTGTAGCATACTTATCACATTTGTCTTAAATCTTCATATCTCCAGTCAATTCACCCGTTGTGCGAGGACGAGTAGTTGTACCTTCCGTCACTGTACCATAATCTAATGGTCCATTGAGCACCGATGCCCAAATGAGATGTCCATTCTCCTTGTTCAACATATAAAGTTCCATTCGGGAAGCCCATTCCTCATACATAGTCTTCACCAACATTGGTGGACGATTATCCGTACCCGAGAGGATGGACTTATCCGTAAGAGATGTGTACTCCATTTCAATAAGTTAAGATTTACAAACTTTGATCGATCAATGAAAGAAAGTAAATATGTTTGTTGTTGTGAGTTGAAGTCGAGAAACAATGTTAAAATCCCCTAAAATATGTTCTCAATAAACCAAAAATTCCAAGTCAAAATCCCCTAAAATATGTTCGAAATTTTTTAAGGAATAATTTTGTTATCGGAATGTGATCGGAATAGTGATCGGAATATCAGTCGGAATCTCCCAAATCGGAATACCTTGATCGGAATGTACCCTAATCGGAATAACCTTGATCGGAAAGTACCTAATCTGAATACCAAATCTCAATACCAATCGGAATGCCGTGATCGGAATACCCAATCTGAATACCAATCGGAATGCCGTAATCGGAATACCCAATCTGAATACCAATCGGAATGTACCTAATCTGAATACCAAATCTGAATACCAATCGGAATGCCGTGATCGGAATTCCCAATCTGAATACCAATCGGAATACCTAAACCCTATTCCGATTACACTGATCGGAATGTACTATAAACCCCTTTCCGATGACCAGATCGGAATATTTCCCACTTTTCTCGGACAAAACTCAACCAATTCGTGATTTTAAGCCAAAAAATGATCAAAACACCCAAAAATTTTGTGTTTTTAGCCAAATTAACTATACCAAATCCCTACCACAACTATGTAGAAGATTTGTATAAAAAAAACCATCAAAAACACAAAAAAAAAATTTTGGACGTGTGAAAATGGATCAAAAATGGCGTATGAATCAAAAACACAAACACATGAACAATACAATCATCCCATGGCTCTTGATACCATTTGTAGGATTGTAATTCTTGCTTATGTTTTTAGAGAGAGAAAGAGATAGAGAGATGGTGGATTTCACACAAAGGTAGAGAGAGAAAGTAAGAATAACTATGTGAAAATTATGAAACCACGCACCCTCTCCATCAAAGGAGAGGGTTTATATACCCAAGATCTTGTCATGGGCTTGGGCTTACATTTGGGCCGACCTACACATGTTGTAGGCTAGGCTTGTTCTTGTTGTTGATCCCAAACTTAGATCGATTAGCTTTGTGTATACGAGATTAGATCAAGTACTACACGTAGAGAAACCTTTGCTTATGAATAAAGTAACAAAGTGCTATGCGGAATTAACACTTGATCTAAAACACAATGATGTTAAACAAACTTTCACTTGTATTAGAATAATCGTGTTGATTACAATGAAAGGTTTAACTTGCGAATACTATGAAAACTGATATTAAACATTAACCTAAAAGATCTTCTTTTATAGAACAAGAAATCTTGTACAATAAGCTACGAATCAATTATTCTAGGTAAAGATAAACATAGAAAATACATTGTCGTTTCTATCCTTACTAGAAGTAATCTAGAATATAACATACGTGTAGCTCACAACTTCCATCAGTGCTTGTCTTCAATCTATCAACGCTTGACTTTATCTTGTCAACGCTTATGCTGTCAGCGCTCACTTTGCTCTTGTCAACGCTTGAGTTGTTCCTGTCAGCGTTCAAGTGTTCTGGCCTAAATTTATTCCCAACAATCCTCCCCTAAACTTGATATCCACTCTTATGATCAAGTTTCTGAATAAACATTAAGAACTTGGAGGAGTCTGACAAACCTTATCATATTGGTAATAAATAAATCTGATCAAATTCTTTGCCACGTCACTTGTGTAGTCTATCTCCAACTGGGTGTCCTGCATCTTCTCCAAAACAGCCTTGGATATGAAATACTGAGCATCTACAAGTAAATACTCAGCAAACTTTGTAGAACTCAAATGGTATACACCTGCAGCTGAATATAACCTCCATTGAAGACCACTGAGGTCATCTTCAAGATCCTTCCATATTTCAGGATCTTCTTCATTTGTCCCACACATTCTTTTGAATGTGGTCCAAAGTTTTATTCCATTGGCTGAAGTTGGTGCTTCAGCCTCATACTTAGTCTCTAGCAACCTCCAAAGGTCTACCAAGTCTTCTCTGTCACAACTTGCAAATAAAGATATGAGAGTGGTAAAAGTGTGTACCTCCTTGCCAAATCTTCCAATTTTCCAGAATCCACATTCATCTTCCTCATAACTTATAATTGGATTCCTGGAATCTAGTGGTAACACATGAACCATATCTGAAGCTTCTAATGGGGAGAGCTTGAGGCTCTTTCTAATGATTGCTTCACTTGGATACAGTTGAGACATATCTTTTGGAAACTCAAGAACAAATCCCTTCTTCACTGGTCTAGGGACTATCATAGCTTTCTTGATTGCCATCTCTTCTGCAAGTTGTTCCTTTCTTTCATCTGAAAGAAGTCTGAAAGTGTTCTCTTCCTGCACTTTCACCCAAATAGGATAAGCTCTATGTTCCAACTCATCAAATGTCAAAGCCTTCAGCTTTTGATGTGTCCATCCAACTCCATGACATTTGAGCAACATAAAATAGAGCTTCCTTCTATCCCTTTTCAATTCAGAGAGAATGTTGCTTGCCCTGTACTTCAACATTACCTTACAATCTTGCTGAACTCTAAGAAGAATTTCCAAACCCCATATCTGATCAGAAATGGTCAAGTCTGGATTATCCATGCAGCTTTCTTCCCAAGAATTGTACATCTGAACTACCTCTGGCATATCAAAATCAATTTGCAACTTCAAATTTCTCAGCCTTTCCCTAGCAAGCTCATCACCATACTCAAGTCTTTCTGGTTCAACAATCATCACACTTGAATCTGAGCTGCCTCCATCACTTTCTTCCTCAGAAGTCACAACAAATGGTGACTTTTCCTTCTCACCTTGTTCCATCATTTGCTCAGCCAATCTTCTATCAAATTCAACCTGAGCTGCATTCTTTGGAACATTTTCTTCTACCAACTTACCCTTACCTTTATCTGTTGGTTCAATTGTTGGTAAGGTAGATGATAATACCTGAGTAGGAACATCTTTGATGATAGATGATGACTGGAATACATCACCTCCATATGCAGATCTGTCAACGCCCAAATTTCCTCTATCAGCGCCCAAAATACTTCTGTCAGCGTCCAAACTTGTCTTATCAACGCTTAAATATTTTCCCTCAGCGCCTTGTGTAACCTCCCTCAGCATATCTGTAAATGATAAATTTAAATTTGTTGGAGAGATTAAGGACGTATCAAAACCTTTTTGTTCCTTCAAACTAGTAAGAGCTTCAGCAATATCCAATGATTGACCATCTTGACTGCTCTTATCACTCAGATTTCTTGCTTCCTCCCCTTTGGAAGACTCCTCCATACCTCCCCTTGAATGAGCACTCTCCAAAACAACAATCCTCTCCCTCAATTCATTGAGTTCAAGGCCTTGGCTACTGACAATTTGTACTAAGTCTGCATTTTGCTTTTGCAAGCTAATGCAGACAGCCGTCAATTCTAAAAGCGTCATTGGTTCCAGTCTGCCCTCTTCCAAAATGGGAATTTGACCTCCCAAGTTAGGTTCATTGGGCATGGATGAGGACTTAATTATGGTGGGACTGTCTTGGCCAGCTTCTAAGCCAGAACCAATAGTCCCAGCCTCATCCAGGTCACCAACCACACTTGTGGTGGTGGTTCTCTCTGCTTCATGGCTAGGACCACCAGAGGAGAACTCTCCAGCAGTCCTTTGGCGTTTAATCAACCTATATTCTGGTGGTGTGGAAGATGGTGTAGAAGATGGTGTAGATGTGGGTTGGTTAAGGGGTGTTTGGGATTGTGATGGTTGGGTGTCAACGTTGGAAATAGGCATATCAACGCCCACATTAGATGTGTCAGCGTCAAAGGGATTTTGGTCTATTTGCATTTGGTCAGGTGAGGGTAAAGGTTCAGGGATAGGCTCAAGTTGTGGTTGAGGGTCAATATGAGGTTGGGGGTCTGGTTGGGGTTGTGCTGCTGCAATAACAGCAAGCATGGCTTGGGTTAAGGGTAGGTCTCTATGAGGTGGTGAATTCATCTTGGTGAAAATAGCCTTCTTTTGTTCAGGGATCTTATAAAAGTCATTGTGATCCCTTGAACAATATCTTTGAGCATCAAAAACCATTTGCAGAAAACGGGGATAAGCTAAAGTCATTTTTGTCCCCTTGTTTTTACACATTCCTTCAAAAATCATTTTAGACCAATTATAATTTTGCCCTGTTGCAATACACACAATAGCAGATGCAATAGATCTATTGATCTCATTAT
Organism: Glebionis coronaria; assembly: GCA_025667525.1. Classification (NCBI taxonomy): domain Eukaryota; kingdom Viridiplantae; phylum Streptophyta; class Magnoliopsida; order Asterales; family Asteraceae; genus Glebionis; species Glebionis coronaria. Next base: position 547,520,579 of record CM046874.1, read on the forward strand.
GTGCAGTACATTTGGGACTCAAACACTGAAGGAGAATGTGAATTAGGTACTTCCAGGCTGGGGGAAATTCCTGCTTATGGTACTTATTAAGAGTACCTTCATCAGGAATAGGGTATCCCAAAGCCCTTAGCCCTTGTTCTATTTCAGATATGGGAAGCATGGTTATACCATCAGCATCATTAAAATGCAAGGCCTGGCGTACCAAGGCCTCAGTAACCACCCAAGGTCTCCCATGTACAATAGAAGTCAATGTTGTCACTCCATTAACTGTTGTGGAACTGACAGTGTTCCAAAACTGTTTAATGTGTGTGACTGGAATGAGTGGTGCATGAGAAAGAGCATACCTTAAAGGGGATGCATTCAAATACTCCACCATCTGAGTGTATTGAGGGAACAAAGTATTATCAGCAACAAGATAAGCAATCATGTTGTGTTGAGACTTGAACCCCAAATCCAATTCTGCAGAGTTAAATCTTGGTGCCATTGATGAAAGCTGGTAAGTTGATGTATAAAAGATGAAGGTTGATAAGAGAAAAGTGTTAGACAAGAATTATAGATACCCTGTTTAAAATAGGAGCCAAATTTATAGGAGTGGATGAATGCACGTGATTGGCCCAAAAATAGGCAAAGATTTTCAAAAATCAATCATGAAAATATTGAAAAAGTTTATAAGTTATCCCATGCATTTAATGAAAGTAACAACTCCTAAAATTACGGCTTGAAAATATGTCAAAAAGTTACAACTGGGTAGGTCCCATTGTTTGTCAACGGTCAAATATAACCCATCAACGCCCAACGGCTATAATCCTGTCAACGTTCGCCTAAAGCCATGTCAGCGTCCATTTTGGTCACAACAACGCTTGGAAAAATCTTGTCAGCGTCCAAAAATAAAATTGTTTAAAAAGTGAAAAATGACCTTAACAAGTAATTTATCCTAGAGAAGATAACCAAAAGCTGATAATTATCATAGGGCGGCAAGCACTGTCCAGTTATGCACACTTGCATAAGCAAGATAGACATAACAGTCCTCTAGTGTCCCTTGCTAACCAAAATTCTTAACAACCAAGTTACCTCATAAAATCCTTGTTACTCCCAGGTAAAACCCATATCAAAAGGATTCCCAAGCCTCCCAACAGACCATAACCAATTCTAAGTCAAAAATGTCTTGGCAGCATGCAAAGTTGATATACTATGCATGCTACAGTGCCTCATGGTTTAGTAAAACTAACCCATACTCACCAGTGGACACAATCTAGAATTGTGATGAGAGTATTCTAAGAATACCCAAGAGTCCTAAAGGTTCCTTAAACCTCCCCTCAAACTATGATACATGAGTTCTCAAAATATATATATGAACATTAAAAATTTATGTCAAGATAGGAATATAAATATTCCAACCATCATCCATAAACAAAAACATGTCCAAATAACTCTTCAAAGATCCATAAGCAACTCTGTATCTAATGGCATAAAGCTACCATTACCTGCACATGTAGATGAAAACCACAAAACTAACATTTGTTGCTAACAGCGTCCCGACAACACTTAACAGCGTTGAAGGAACTCTTGTCAGCGTTAGACCATAATATCTCCAGTCAGCGCCCCGATTACTCTTATCAGCGTTGAACCTAGGGTTTGCTACAAGAACCCATTGCCTATTTGAACAAGTATTTGACTTTTGAAAAGGTCTTAGGCCTTGTGTGTTAGACCCTCTAGAAAAGAATGGGGCTGGTCTAACAACTTGTGAACTTTTGTTCACAAAGGTATTGGGTCTGACAGTGTTTGACCTATGTTGACTTTTGTCAGCGCTGAAATGGTTCCTGTCAGCGTTGACATTGGAAGCATTGACACATTTGTAGGCCAAATGTGAGAAGCTACCACATGTGTAACAAGCTTTTCTAGACATAGTCTTAGGTCTGAAAGCAAAGAAGCCTGTTCCATGATTACTAACTTGGCTTTTTGGTGACCTAGAATTTCTATACATCTCTGCATATTTAACACTAGGTTTTCTAACAGATTGTGGGCCAAGGTCAACAGCTTTGCCAGTGGTAGGGTGTGTGATCTTAATAGGTTTAGTATCAAGGCTCGTGATTGGTGTGGGCTCATTTGGACTTTCACACAATAACCCTCCCTTAACAAACAAAGTGTGGTTTGCTTTCTTCCACTCTTCTAGGTCAGTCAGCTTTTGCTGATATTCCTCAACTGGGGAAGTCACTCTAGGTGGAGGAATAAACTCCTCCTCTTGGAATTCTGGCAAGCCAGTCCAAGATAAGTCCTTTGATTGGACACCATAGAAATCCCCAGCTGGTGGTGGAACAACATTATAGTTATTTATCCCAATCCCACTCATATCCTTAGAGTCTCTTTGTTTACTAACACACTCTCCTAGGGATTGTGTGGCCTTATCAAATCTCTGGATTTTAAGACTCACATTATCTTTGTTTTTGTTAGCCTCCTCTAACTGAGCTATCAAATCAAGATTAACCCTATTTACTATATCTTGAACATCCTTACTCTGATGTAACTCATGTTTTAAGATATTTATTTGATCCTTTAAATCAAACTCCATTTTCTTATACTCAGTTACTGTCTTTTCTGTTTGGGTAAGAGCAATTTGATAGTTAGATAATTTGCACCTTAGAGTACTTGCTTCATCTAATAACTTAACTATCTCTTGTTTTGATTTTTCAGTATTTAAACGACAACCCTTAGAACAGAAAGCATCATCATATACCTCATTATCTGATGAAGAGGAGGAGTGTGCCATGAGAGCATATTCAGCATGCTCTTCTTTAACTTCAGCAACCAAAGCTCTGTCCTCTTCCTCATTCTTAGCCATCCAGCTCCAATCCCATTCCCCAACGCCATCAATTTGTTGAACAACAACCATGGCCTTGGGATCTGGGTTCTTAATCATTTGGCTAGAAGGCTTCCCAGCATCAGATCTCCTTGGAGATCTACATTCCCTCATAAAGTGCCCCATCCTATGACAGTTGTAGCACTCCACCTTGGACTTGTCAAATCCAGCAACATCCTTAGCATTAAAGGTCATCTTCTTCTTGAACCTTTTATTGAACCTGTTTGCTCTTAAACTTACAAGAGCCATAGTCCACTTTATATCCATCTCTTCCAGTTGTTCATCACTTATCTGCTCAAGATCTTCATAAGTGATCCTTGAATCACTAGGCAAAGAAGCAATGAAGGCACACACAGTATCAAGATCAAAACCAGCAGGTTTAATTCTATCAGCGCCATGATTGTGTGTGTCAGCGCTTGAGTACAAAGCGTTGACAGGATATGATCCAGCGCTGACAGATTGACATCCAGCACTGACACCTTGAGATCCAGAGGCTGAATGTCCATAAAAGTTCATGGAATCAAATTGGCCTTCACTTTGTGAAAAGAAGGCCATGTTGCTGCTGGAAGATTTGTTATCACTCTCCAATTGCCATTCATTCTCCAACAGCCTTAACTTGTTGAAGATGTCATCAAACCTGGAAGTCTTGTGGGTGTTATTGACAAGAATAGATCTTGTCTCAATCTTCCATACATCACCAAGGCTTTTGAGAAAAGTAGCATTCAATTCAGGGTCATCAATCTGTTTTCCCATGAAGGAAAGTTGACTTGTGATGTCAAGAAGTCTACTTCTCACACTGCTGAGATTCTCATTAGGTTGAGCTTTAAAGACAGCATACTCATGCAAGAGTTGCTTCTTCTTTTCTTCTTTTGTGTCAGCATTGCCACCATGTGCTACTTCAAGAGCTTCCCAAAGCTCTTTTGCAGAATCAAAACGTTTGTACTTATGCTGATTCTCATGACCTAGGGCATGTTTCAAGATGTTCAAAATTTTCATGTCCACCCTCTTCTTGGCTATGTCTTCAACAGCTACCGCTCTCCCATCATCAGGCTTTTCCACTTTATCAGCTTCTGGACAATTAGGAATAGCTGACCTTGCCTCAATAGCAGCAGTAATCTTTGCTGCTTTATCGAATGTGTTCCCATATTCGATAATTTCCCAAAGAGTGTAGTCATGAATAGCTATGTATTGCTCAAAATTGGACTTCCAAAGTTCAAAGTTCCTGGCATCAAACATGGGAATTTTGATACTAGGATTTGAGAAGTTGTTTTGCAGCAAAGCAGGAGGTTGATTTGTGCCAGACATGGTGTTTTTAGGGTTTTGAGATTTTAGGGTTTTTAGGGTTTGGTGTTTTAGGGTTCTGCGTTACTTAAAGATCAAAAGTTTCTCAACAAGCTCTGATACCACTTGTTGATCCCAAACTTAGATCGATTAGCTTTGTGTATACGAGATTAGATCAAGTACTACACGTAGAGAAACCTTTGCTTATGAATAAAGTAACAAAGTGCTATGCGGAATTAACATTTGATCTAAAACACAATGATGTTAAACAAACTTTCACTTGTATTAGAATAATCGTGTTGATTACAATGAAAGGTTTAACTTGCGAATACTATGAAAACTGATATTAAACATTAACCTAAAAGATCTTCTTTTATAGAACAAGAAATCTTGTACAATAAGCTACGAATCAATTATTCTAGGTAAAGATAAACATAGAAAATACATTGTCGTTTCTATCCTTACTAGAAGTAATCTAGAATATAACATACGTGTAGCTCACAACTTCCATCAGTGCTTGTCTTCAATCTATCAACGCTTGACTTTATCTTGTCAACGCTTATGCTGTCAGCGCTCACTTTGCTCTTGTCAACGCTTGAGTTGTTCCTGTCAGCGTTCAAGTGTTCTGGCCTAAATTTATTCCCAACACTTGTTTGATAAATAAATAAAGTTAACTAAACTACGAGCTATTAGATGGACTATTGTTGGAGTGACCGATCCTTCTTAATACGTAAAACGTATTTCCAACATACATAGATAATGTACGTGTATAAGTATTCTGATTACTAAGTACGTACTGATTTTATATCATGTCTTAGCTTGTTTTATATGTTCATGTCATGTTTTACTGATTTTATCGTTATGATGTGTTTATCATGTATTCTATCTATTCTGATTAAGTATTACTTGTATTTCTTGTATTATTATACTTGTTGTGTAATAATAAGTAAGTTTCTAAAAATAGCAGGTTTCCAAAAATAGAAAGTTTCCAAAAGATAGAAAGTTTCAAAAAATAGAAAGTTTCCAAAAAAAGATTTACTGCTTAAAATAGATAAGTTTCAAAAAATAGAAAGTTTCCATAAATAGATTAGTTACTTAAAATAAATAAGTTTCTAAAAATAGAAAGTTTCCATATTTAGAATTAAGCTGGATTATTAAGCTAATAATGTAAGCTTAAGTGTTTATTGATTAATATTCTAAGTCATGTGATTAAATAGTATAGTTTATTAATTATTACATGTAAATTAAATAAACTATATGTTATAAGATTTAATTAAATATAACATGATTTAACTAAATAAAAGGTAATAATACTTAGGTTAAAACATGTATTAATATTTATTATTAATATAACCTAAGTCATGTAAATTAATTAATTATCAGACATGTTTAATAAATAATTAATTATATAGTCTAATTTAAATAATAAATACTTAGGTTAAAATCTATGTATTATTATTAATAATAATAACCTAAGTCATGACAAAATTAAATTAATTATGTACATGTTTAATTAATTTAATTAATCTAGTAATTAAATAAACTTGTAAGATAATTAAACTTGTAAAATTAATTAAATCGCGAACCGCGTTCGTAAACCGGACCCGTGAACCGGCCAAACAAACTCACCCTTAACAGTGGCAAAACCTTCTTGGCCGGTTTCCACTGTTTTCGCAAAAACAGCCACCGGCTGTGCCAGTAGTTTCCCCTGGTCTCTCGGCTGTAGCCGCCGGCTAGCAAAAGTTCCCACCGGCAGTTAGCCAGTGGTTCTCCCCCTGCTGTGGCGGTTGTTTCCCCCTGCTTTCCTTATTTAGCCACCGGCTTAAGCCAGTGGTGTTCTTGTTTGTTTATAGCCAACACCCACACAAACCAAACCACACCCCGACGCATGTCACGGTTCCCTTGTTCTTGCGACCGAGACATCACAGCCACACCGAGACCCCTTGGTCTCGGTTGTTGGTGCGAACAAAAGCAAGCCGAGAGCCTAGGCTCTTGGTTCCTTGCGCCGGCCGAAACAAACACCCCTAAAACACCATGATTTATTACCCCCCATGATTAATTATATGTTAGTTAACTTGTTTTTATAACCTTATGCTTTCATGTGTTATAATTTAATAAAAACATAAAAGAAAAGGGGTTTAAAGGTTTACCGAATACGTGAAACAATGGAGAACGATAACACTAACAACCTTGCAAGAATTGATCACCAAAAATCAACCAATCACACCCTTTTGGTGTGTTATACCCGGCGGCCAAGAGAGAGCAAAACGAGAGATTAGGGTTTTGATATTTTCTAATATTTTGTAATTATGAAACATATCTTTCCCTTTTTCTTGTTTTAGTAAAACTCAACATGGGCTTGTCCCTTCTCTTGTGTTCTTGTCGCGGGTATGTGGGGCCCACAAGGGAACCCATTGTTTTCCGTGTCTAAATATTATACGTGTTCTCGTGTCGTGTTTACGTGTTTTATTTAGCTATCGTTCGTGTCGTAAACTATATTTATTCGTAATCGTATTAAATATAACGTGAATACATATATTAGGTTCATGATTTCATGTTCGTATGTTCGTGATTATAATTATTGTTGAAATAATTATCGTGCATTTATACGTATTAAATACTTATCGTGTAATAACACGTACGTAATACTTGTAATTATTATTCGTGAACGTAAACATGCTAAATAAGGAAAGTTTTAATCATGTACGTATGATCATAAGGGTACTATTTATGGTAAAAGCATGCGGGTTTTACAAAATTGATTATCTATTTTAAAATAAAGATGAAAATGACGTTGAGTAACTAAATAAAAATAAAAGATTGAAAAGATAAAACTAAAAATAAAGACTTTAAAATAATTTAAGTAAATTTGAAAACTTAATAAAAATGTAATCTTTAAAATTAAGCTAATACAAAACAAGTGAAAATAAAGCTAAATAGAAATGGCGGGAAAAATGCAAATTTAAAACTAATTCTGGAAATTAAACTAACACATAAGTCGGGAAACCAAATAACACATAATACTGAATCACAAAGTCCTAACACTATTCGGAATCATAGAAATGAAAGTAATCCGGAATGTGGAAATTACACACAATCCGGAATCTGTATCTATAAACAAGTCGGAATCCCTAAACAGTTAACACAATTCGGAATGTTAGAACTTTAACCAATCCGGAATACGTATCCAGGATTCAACCCGGGATGTAGATTACACACGTAATCTGGAATAAGGATGTATGACACAATCCGGAATACAATGGCCACTATTGATTCGGAATGTGTGTCAAAGGTTCAATCGGGAATTCTTAATTATGGTTCTTATCCGGAATTAGCAAAAGTTTAATTATCCGGAATCTGTCTTAGCTAATTAATCCGGAATGATGTACTACTAATTCGGGAAAGGCTAAAATCTAACCTAAGTCTGAATATTGATTCTACACTCAAGTCTGAATAAAAACAATTAAAGTAAGTCGGAATGAGGGTTAAAATATAGTTCGGAATGTTAGGGTTTCTAAACCCGAATTAAGGAAAATTAAACAAAATAAGCAAAACTCAAAGAAGCACTTACCAAAAACTTAACCAAATTAATTTCTAGAAAAAGCAAATAAGCCACAAATCAAAAACTTTAAAAACACCAAATAAACAAAATATTTAAAATCAACTTTTTATAAAAATATTAATCTACCGAATCAACTTATTTAAAAAACTTGAAAAACATAAAAATAAGCTATAAGAACAATAATCTAAGACATCAAACACACCAAATCAATAAGCACAATCTAATAAGAAAATCAATCACACAATCAACATGATTAAGCAAACTACATGATTAATGAAACAAAAAAATAGATTATTATTAAGAAAGGAAGAATGAGAATTAACTAAAAAGCTTTGAATTAATGAAGATGATTAAGATTCAATTACAAGATTAAAAGATGAAAGGTTAAACAAACATGAGAGAAAATTCTAGAGAGAGAAAGTAACACCTACTCCTAACTACCTTGCTTAAAAATAAACTAATTAACTAACTCCTCCTAATGACATATTAGGAGTGTATTTATAGGAGAAGGGGAGGGTGTTGTTGCTTCTTTCTTTCTTCTTCTCTTCTCGTCTTTTAAATAACTCGTCTTTCTCGAATTTGTCTCGAGATTAGTCGAATGATAATATGAACTCCTCTTCTAATTTTCTTCTTTTAGTTGACTTGGTTCTTCGACTTCGTCAAACTTCCGTCTTTAGACTTTTTCTTCGATAAATCTTCAGAATAGGCCTTTGAATTCCGTTCTTCTTGCACTTTTGATCTTTTGACTTTGTCTTTTGTCTTTTTCTTCGATAAAAGCCCGTGAAAGCCCGTGTTTTCTTCCTTTTTCATATTTTTGTCCTAAAACACAATAAAAACACAAACCACGCATAATTCTGACTTTTGCAACATCAAATACACGTTTTGGTCTTGTTTTTATTATAATTAAGTGGTAAAAGGATAAGTGTTTTCACACTTATTATCTCCTACATCAAATTCCAACGGTTTCCTTCGGTTATCAACATAACTCTTTTGTCTACTTCTGGCAGATAACAAACGCTTCTTAATTTGCACAATCTTTTTAGTCGTCTCAAATATCATTTCAGGTCGAGTCAATTGACTTTCTCCTACTTCACTCCAACACACTGGAGATCTACACTTACGTCCATACAAAACTTCAAATGGTGCGGCTTTAATACTAGCATGATAACTATTATTATACGAAAATTCAACCAATGGCAAATTGTTAGGACCATTGTAATAGTTAAATGTAATAGGTAGACTAGGAGGTATGTAGTTCCTCCTGGTCCTAGTAGTAGTAGGAGCAAGTCCTGCTCCTGGTCCTAGTCAAAGTCAAACTTTATTATTTACTTAATATTCTGTTAGGATATGCATGAGATATGTTAGGAAAGGATATGTATATCAGTTTTATACGTTTTCTTTAATGCTGTATTAGGGTTTCCTTGTAGTATAAAAGGAACCTTAGGCAGAAGGGTTATATACACCTTCACCAAACGTAGTTCTAGTGATTATCAATATTAGAAATCCTTAGAAAGGATCAAGTCTTTATAGTTATTCTGTTCTCTTTGATTATATTTATATTCTACATTCATATTGTGTATAGAGTCTCTTTGTGATTTGACTTGTGATTACAGAAGTCATTCACCGGTCCTGACAGGCTGCAAGATCTACTTCTAGTAGACTCAACAAGTGGTATCAAAGCCTGGGAGGGTCTCTATACAAGAAGAATCAAGTTTTCTTATTACTGACATTTTTTTATCATGTCTGCCTCAACTTCTACTCAAACAGGAGAAGACAACACTCCTAAAATTGTGCAACCTCAGCAGATCCTTGCTACGGTCTCAAAAACGAATGGTAAATTCCCTCTTCTGGAAAAGGGTGAATATGATAACTGGGCGATGAAGATGGAATGGTGGATCACCAACACTGATCAAGATCTTTGGAAGATCATTCTGAATGGGAACAGCAGGAAGCTTACTGGAAGAGACAAGAATGGTAATATTACCCTTCTTGACCCTAAATCTCATGAAGAAATCATAGCTATTAAGAAGGAGGTCAAAGCAAAAACGATTTTGCTTCAATCTCTTCCTGAAGATCACATGGGTGACTTCTACCATTTGGATGATGCTAGAGAGATCTGGAATGGCATAAAAGCAAGGTTTGGCGAGAATGAGGAGTCAAAGAAAATGCGAAGATCCATGCTGAGAGATGAATTCACAGAATTCAAAATCTCAGAAACTGAAGGTCTACATCAAGGGTATGATAGGTTCCAGAAGATATTGAGCCAATTGAATCAACTTCGGTCAAAGCCTGATGATGGTGACATTAATGCAAGGTTTCTAAAAGCCTTACCCTACTCATGGAATCAGGTGGTGATCTCTCTCAAAGCCAAAGGTGGGTTTGACTATCTCAACTTTGATGATCTGTTTCATAGGCTCAGAACTTTCGAACCTCATGTGAGAGGATTTTCGAGTGACTCTTTTCCCACTCCTGCTAATTCTGCCTTTGTGAGTTCTATGGCATCAAGTCCCATGTCCTATGCAAGTAGCCCAAGCAATACTGTCTCCTCTCAGCATACTGTTCAACATACTTCTGCTCCTGATCCTACTGCCAAGTCTGGTAGTATGGTAGAAGCAGTTCTTCATTCTTTTGTGGCTGATGTTAATGTTGAACAACAACTTGCTTTTGATGACTTCAAACAGGTTGATAAACTTGACCTGGATGAGATGGATCTTAAATGGCAGATGACCATGCTTACTCTTAGGGTTCACAAGTTTGAGAAGAAAGTAGGAAGGAAATTTAATTACAACCCTCGCGAGCCAGCAAGATTCGACAGAAGCAAGGTTCGATGCTATAACTGCCAGCAACAAGGTCACTTTGCAAGGGAGTGCCCTAGCAAGAATGATCAGGAGAAGAGCAGGTACTCCGCTTTCAAGGTTCAGGAGATAAAAGATGACAAGAAGGCATTGGTGTCTGTTGACTCTATGGTCAACTGGAATGATCATCAGGCTTCTACTCTGGAATCAGCTGAGTCCTCGACTGCCGTGTTTGCAATGATTGCTGGGAATCTCTCTGATGCAGAAGAAGCAAATGAGTTTGCTCTTATGGGCATCTCACCTCAGGTACAACATTGTCCTCTTGGTTGTCATGATAAATACTCAGAATTGTTGTCCCAATTTAATGAAGTAAATGATCAAAATGATAAGTATTTTTTAGAGGTTCAAGCCTATAAGGCTTCATTAAACACATTGGAACAACAAAAGAGGTGGTTACAAGATACACAACGTGCGTATGAGGATAAAAACAGGATACTAAGCATTGATTTAGAAAACACGACAAATATGCTTAAATATACAGAAACAGTAAGAGATGCTAGTATCAAAGAAAAAGAGGAGATGCAAGCAAAATTAGATGCTACAATGCTAAGATTTGAAAAATGGCAAAAGGCACCTAAAAATCTTTCAAAATTAATTGATAGTAGCATGTCTGGCAGAACTAAAAGAGGCTTAGGATTTGAAAAATATATTGATTCAGAAGATGTATTTGATTTATCTTTTTCAAGTGTCTTTGATGCCGACAAAGAGGATGAGGGCAAACCTAGTTACAATAGGTTTAAACCAGCAGCAGAAATGCATGCTGTCCCTCCTCCTCTTACTGGAACTTTTATGCCCACTTCATGGCATAATGACTTGGATGGATCATAGATGCTTGAGTCCCCAACAAGTTCTACTAATACTAATGACTTTGTCTCATGTACTTTCAGTGACGAAGCCGGTGACTCTGCATCTAGTGGTTCAAGTGAAGAGTCAAGACCTACAAGTTCCAAGTTGAATGAACATGCTGCTACTGGTGCTAGGAAGTGTGAAGAAAGAGTTTATGTTATGTCAAGTGTGTCTGGTCCTAGTTTATTGAGTCCTAGGAAGAATGTTTCTCCTAGAATTGTGTGTAATAAAGTAGGCAGTATGAAACAATCTCATTCTAATAAAAGGTCTTTCAAAACATGTTTTGTTTGTGGCAGTGCCTTTCATTTAATTAAAGTTTGTGATTATTATGACACACATGCTTCTGTTAATCATGCTTTTCCTGCTCCTGATCCACCAGGAGTTGCCTCATATGCTTCTAGAAGACTTAATCCTAGTGCTCCAACGTTTACTTCTTCTCGAGTGTCCTCTCCTTTAGCTTCTGATTATTGGAGAAATATTGGATTCCAAACCACCAGTAATTATTTTCAAAATTTTAATCCAATCTATCCACATAATTTGGACCACACGTATTTTGGTTTGGGAAATTTGGGAACTGCTGTTAAACCCTCAGCAGGTTGTTCTTGGTCAAATAATAATACCCAAATGATGCATTGGCAACCAAGGAACAACAGTGGATCTCATCAATCTTCTTGGCACTCTTCTAAAGATCCACAAGGCAGGCTCAAACCTGAAAAGGTTTGGGTCCCCTTAAGACACTAACTTTGGCATTGTTATTATCTTGTTGTTGTAGGTTACTCCATACCAGGATCCTAGTCTAGGCATTGTTGATAGTGGTTACTCCAGGAGCATGACTGGCAATAAAAGTCTTCTCTCTAACTTTGTACCATTTCATGGAGGCAAGGTCTATTTTGGTGGGGGTGAAGGCAGAATCACTGGCAAAGGAACAATAAAGACTCCCAATCTAAACTTTGAGCAGGTCTACTATGTGGAAGCACTTTAGCACTTCAACTTGATATCGGTCTCTCAGATTTGTGACAAGAAGCAGTTTGTTCTCTTCACCGATACTGATGCACTTGTGCTTTCCAAAGACTTTCAGCTTCCGGATGACTCACAAGTTCTACTCAGAATCCCTAGTAGACACAATCTCTATAGCATCAAGTTGAATGAAGTCAACCCTACTGGTCAACTAGCATGTCTAGTTGCTAAATCCTCAGAAGATGAAGCCACTAAATGGCACCGAAGGATGGGGCATGTGAACTTCAAGACCATTCACAAACTTGCAAATCTGAATCTGGTCTCTGGTTTACCTCCCAAGACGTTTAGAAATGATATAAATTGTATTGCTTGCAGCAAAGGCAAACAGCACAAGGCATCCTTCAAGGCCATTACTGCTCTTAGTCTTATCACTGAACCATTGCAGCTACTACACATGGACTTATTTGGTCCTACTTCCATTAGAAGCATTGACCACAAGCAATTCTGTCTGGTGGTAACTGATGGTTATAGCAGGTTTTCGTGGGTGTTCTTCATGGCTGCCAAAAGTGAGACCTACTCAATACTTAGAGATTTTCTTACCCTGATAGAGAACCAGTTGTCCAAGAAAGTTAAAGGTATTCGTTGCGACAATGGAACCGAGTTTAAAAATCAAGACCTCATCGCACTTTGTAATGCTTAGGGCATAAGAAGAGATTATAGTGCAGCAAGGACTCCTCAACAGAATGGTGTGGCAGAAAGAAAGAACAGGACACTAATAGAAGCAGCAAGAACTATGCTTGCCGATTCCAAGCTTCCAACCATGTTCTGGACAGAAGCTGTTAATACTGCAAGTTATGTTTTGAATAGGGTTTCTATTACCAATCCTCACAGGAAGACTCCTTATGAGCTGCTCACGGGCAAAGTTCCAAATATTGCTCATTTGAAGCCTTTTGGCTGTCCAGTCACCATTCTGAATACTAGTGACTATTTGGGGAAGTTTGATGGCAAGGCAGATGAAGGATACATTGTGGGATATTCAGCTCACTCTCGGGCTTATCGTGTCTACAATCTCCAAGCCAAGCGGATCATTGAAACTATAAATATCAGGTACTTTGAAGAGAAGTCAAACATTCAAGGCACGGGTCTAGAATGGTATTTTGATCTTGATTATCTTAGTGATTCGTTAGGATATTTTCGTTTCAAAACTAACCATGATGCAGGACCACAAGTGTTTGCAACTTCTAGTACTGGTGTACCTTCTAGTCTTTCTGATTTAGATGATGAGGATGACATTTTTGTGGTTCCATCCCATTCCACCATAGTTTCTCCTACTCCTCCAAGTGATGCAACTCCATTGGATGTACAGGATTCCCAAGTAGCTCTTGACACTCTTCTCAAACAACAACAAGAAGCTACTAAAGCAGCTGCTCAAGGTGGTTTTGAGTTTCCCTTGGTTGAGCCTACTGACAAAGCTGCTCCTGGTACTCCAGCTTCTGCTCCTAGTGCTAGCTTATCACCTACTGGTACTCCGGCTAGTGAGTCTGCTTCCAATACTCGTTTCTCCAGTCCTTCTGATTTGGGGAACCATCAAAAGAAGTCTTCTACCAAGCTGGATGATATTCATAAACAACCAGTAGATGGGATTTTCCACAATGCTTCATATGATGCTGACTTTGTTGGTGATCTCAATAACTTGGCACCAGAAGTGGAGGTTTCTTCCAATCCAGTCTTGCAATAACATAAAGATCATCCTACCACTCAAATCATTGGAGATCCTGGTTCTACTGTCAAGACACGCAGAATGCAGCAGAAGGCCTCGTCTGATCATTATGCTCTTGTGGGCTATATTGAAGATCAAAAGCGTAATAATCATACGGACTTTCAACACTGTTTGTTTGCTTGTTTTCTTTCACAGGTGGAACCTAGGTCTGTTTCTCATGCTCTTGAGGATCAAAGTTGGGTGGAGGCTATGCAGGAGGAAATGCAGCAATTCTTGTTTTAGAATGTTTGGGTTCTGGTTGACTTACCAGATGGAAAGACAGCTATCAATACCAAATGGATTCTCAAGAACAAGAAGGATGCACGGGGAATTGTCGTAAGGAATAAATCTCGGCTTGTCGCACAAGGACACACTTAAATTGAGGGCATTGACTATACTGAAGTTTTTGCTCCGGTTGCAAGGATAGAGGCCATTCGTCTGTTTTTGGCTTTTGCCTCTTATGTGGGCTTTACGGTGTTTCAGATGGATGTCAAGAGTGCATTTCTCTATGGCAAAATTGACGAGGAGGTGTATGTTACTCAACCTAAGGGCTTTGTAGATCCACTTCATCCCAAGAAAGTTTACAAGGTGGTCAAGGCTCTTTATGGGTTACATCAGGCTCCTCGAGCTTGGTATGAGCGTCTTTCAACTTTCTTGTTAAAGAATGGCTATAGAAGAGGTACTATTGACAAAACACTATTTCTTCGGAGGAATACCAAGGACATTATCCTTGTTCAGGTTTATGTGGACGACATTATCTTTGGTTCTACTAGGAAGGAGTGGTGTGATGAGTTTGAACACTTGATGAAAGGCGAATTTCAGATGAGTGCGATGGGAGAACTGTCGTTCTTCCTTGGTCTTCAGGTCAAGCAACAATCGGATGGGATTTTCATCAGTCAAGATAAATATGTCCATGAGATTCTTCAGAAGTTTGACATGGATTCTCTTAGACCAGCAGCAACTCCTTATGAAGTTGCTAAAATCAAACTTAAGAATGAGCCAGACCCCCCGGTAAATGTTCACATGTACAGGTCTATGATTGGCTCCCTCATGTATTTGACTGCATCACGTCCGGACATCATGTTTGCAGTAAGTGCTTGTTCTAGACACAAGGTGACTCCAACGGTTTCGAACTTAAATGCAGTGAAGAAGATTTTCAAGTATATCAAGGCTCAACCTAAATTGGGTCTATGGTATCCTAGAGAATCACCTTTTGTTCTAGAAGCCTATAGTGATAGTGACTATGCTGGTGCTAATAATGACAGGAAGTCTACTACTGGTGGTTGTCAGTTTTTGGGTCGTCGACTTATTTCATGGCAATGCAAGAAACAGACAATAGTAGCTACTTCTTCAACAGAAGCTGAATACGTTGCAGCTGCTAGTTGTTGTGGACAAGTTTTGTGGATCCAAAATCAGATGTTGGATTATGGTTTCAATTTTATGAATACCAAAATTTTTATTGACAATCAAAGCACTATTTACATTGTGAAGAATCCTGTTTTTCATCAGCGGACGAAGCATATTGAAATTCGGCATCATTTTATACGGGATGCCAATGAGAAGAAGCTGATACAGGTTCTTAAAGTTCATACGGATGACAATGTTGCTGATTTGCTGACTAAAGCTTTTGATGGTCCTCGGTTTAACCACTTGGTGGTTCATATTGGGATGGTCAATCCTTGAGGTCTAGGATTGAGGGGAGGCTAAGCCTAAGGGGAGGCTTTGTGTACATATTCGTAGGACAGTCTAACGTATTGATAGATTTTAACAACTTATTTTATTGGTTCTGGTGGTGTGTGTTACTTCTGGTGGAGGTTTTTGCTCACTTCTAGTGGATATGGTATTACATGACTGGCGTCTGGTCCTCCTTGGTCAGCTTCTAGTCATAATTGGTTGGCTTCTGGTGGTTCAAAATCCTTCCATGCCAAGTGGTGATTGGGTCCTGGTACTGGTCTGGCACACTGTTCATTCCTTTTGTCCCTTGTTAATCACGTTTTGCTCCTGGTCTGACCATTGTGTGCTTTGACTTTTGGTCAATGCTCCGAATCCTGGTATTTACATTTTTAATCAAGTATGGTAAATTGGGAGTTGGTAATTATGTTAAAAAGGGCAAGTGGTTGCTATGCAATTATGGTTAAATTTGAAAGGGCAACCCCCCATTAATGAGGGTCAATGAACAGTTCCCATTTTCTTTATATATGGTCAAAATACACCCTTGACTCACTCATTACAATCAACACACACACAAAATCGCTCCTAATATCTCCACCCTAATCATAATCCTTCTTCCATCAATTAATCAAGATCCATGGCTGCTCTTGCTTACCAACCTGCTCACAACCGAGTTGCATATCTGGGTGATGGTCCACATCGTGAACATTTTGCTGACATTCTGGATTTCATTGAAGCTTCCAACCTAAGGTTTGCATTTACTGTATGTCCCACCATATATGATAGTGTTATTCGTCAATTTTGGGCGTCTGCTCGACTTGTGGATGTGGTTGGTCGTCCACGTGCACTCCATGCTACCATAGATGGACGTGCATATGTGGTGACTGAGGCTTCTATTCGCTCTTCTCTTCATCTTCAGGATGAGGGTGGTGTTGAATCCATCCCTAATTCGGAGGTATTGGAGGGGATGGCTGCTTTAGGATACGAACATGGGGGGGAGTTTAACTTCCAGAAAAATAGGTTTTCCCCCCAATGGAAGCTTCTGGTCCACTTTCTAATCCATTGTATGAGTCCCAAGTCTGGGAGTTGGGATGCTTTCCCTACTCCCTTGGCTACTGGTCTTATTTGCTTATCCCAGGGTAGAGTTTTTAACTTTTCTCATTATCTATTTGAGGGGATGGTTAGTAATATGTCTAATGCTGGTTCGAGAAAGAAGTTTCTTATGTACCCTAGGTTTCTTCAGCAAATACTAGTTTGCATTCCTCGTGATAGGACTGAGCATGTGTCATCTAAGCTTACAGCAAAAGTGTATTACAATATGGTCAATGGCTTTACTGGGGAATGGAGGCCCCTGATTGAGGCCATGTTGGGATTGGCTCAGGGTCCTATGGGTGAGGAGGAGGAGGCTCCTGAGTTTGTTGTGATTGATGATGACCCCATGGAGGAGGAGGCTCCTACTGCTGGTGCCACTCATGTGGTTAAGGAGGAGCTGGTTGAGGAGGTGGTGGTTGAAAAACCATCCCCTTCCAAGGCTGGTCCTTCTTCAGTCCCACAAAAGTCTCCATTTGTGGAGACTCCACCTCCTAGTCCTGCCCCACACTCGACTGATAAACCGTTTGGTGCTAGTACTCCACAGGTTGACCCATATGTTGCTTCGGGCTCCAATGACGCTTTCCCTGATCCAAGTTCTCTTGGTGGGCAGGCGGAGGAGCCTACTACACTTATATCTTTGCTTGATCTTATGCGCAGGTACCATGAGCGGATGATTTCTTTGGAAGCTGATTTGAACCAACATCGGAAACTTACTAGGGAGTTTGTTCTTCCTCTGGCTGATCGCATCAAAGCGTTGGAAACTCAGCAACGGCGTCGCAAGAAGCATGTGATCCATTCAGATTCTGATGAGGAGGGTACGGAGAATGTTGAGGATGGTTTGACATTATTGGCAAAGGCTGCCTTTGCTGATAAAGTTTATGATGATTTGCCGGTTCCTCCGACATCCTCTAGTGTTCCTTCTCCTGGTGCTATTCCCACTTCTATGGGTGGTGATTCTGATCATGCTGCTGGTTCCAATGCTGGTCCCTCTCATGATTCGAAGGGAAAGGCTCCAATGACTGATGCTCCATCCCCATCTCGCAAGCGTACCCGTCGCCAGCTTGAAGAGGAAAGGCTAGGTGAGGAGGCTGCTCGTCGGATTCAAGCCGAGATTGATGAAGCTGATAGGGCTGCTAAAGAAGAGCTTCGAAAGCGGAGGCGTGAACAAATTCAGCACGATGCCATGCATTGGATTGATAGTGAATGGATGCAAGTTTTGACTGTTCTCACCCGGGATTATGCTCAGTTTACAGATCTTTTGGGTGACGATGTTGATGAGCACAATTGTATTCCGAGGGCTATGGTATTGATGCGTAAGCACCAGTTGGCCCTTGCTGCACAACTTAGGGAAAAGAGAGAGAACAGACCTTTATCTCGGACTGAGGAGCGCAAGCAGATGCAACGTTATGTGAAATATCAGTCTGCTGCTCATTTTAATGCTCCTTGGAAGTGGGACCGGGTGCGGGCTTTGACTTTTGATGAGCTCAAGGCACTTTATGAAAATATGGTTAAGCGTCAGAGTCAACCAATTCCGGAAAGATTTATTTACCATCCTCGTGGTGTGACTTCTTCTACGCCTGCTGTTTCTACTGGTCCTTCATCTGCTCCCACTCCTGGTTCTGCTGCTAGTCCATCTGGTTTTGTTGCTACTTCCGTTGGTACTTCTACTTCTCCTTTGGTTGCTCCTTTGGGTTCTACTGCTGGTCATGCCACCACCACACATGTTCCAACCACCACCTTTGCTACCACCACAACTACTGCTGCGACACCTGATTTGCCATCTCCATCCCCACCGGTTACTGGAACTCAACCAATTCCTACTTCTGATGCAGCTCCTATTGATCCATTGGGTGGGCACACTCATGAGTCTATTTCTACTGCTCCCACTGCTACTGCTGAGGTTAGGGTAAAGGTTGAATCCACACCTAGTGATCCCACACCTAGACGTTCCCTTCGCCAGAAACAAGCTCGTCGTGTTCACCGTGGTAAGACAGTCCCTTTTGAGAAGCGTGATCCTGAGAATTTGATTGATGCAGCTTCTGACAGCGATTCTGACTTTCCGTTGGGGAATGGGAATATTACTGGTTACACGGTTGAGCGTTCCACAACTCTTCCTGGTGTGGTATCCCATAGAATTACTTTGAGTGATGGGTCTGTGTGTTTGGCTTCGGGTTTGCAGGGTGTGTTATCGTGGGCTGACCGTATGGATCTTATGGCGTTGTATGGCCTTGTGGATTCTAGCATGCCTTTTGACCCAATGGCTGTGTCTTCATGGCCTGGTCTGCGTATCTGGGCTTATCTTAAGCTGATGTTGGATGCTCCTCCTAATGCTCCTGTTTCGGGCATATGGAAGGATCAAATGCAATGGGTGATTTAGCGCTGGAAGCTATATGCTGGATGTGGTGTTCATATGTTGGAATTAGATTCTGGTCATATGGTTTTTATGCTGACTGATGTGGATTATCCTTTGACAATTTCTTCAATGGAGGCGATGTTGGCTACTCATTTGCAAATTTCTAATGCTCCATCAGGAAATGAGTCCTCTATGGCCACGGCGTTGGTGGAAGGTATTCAGGCGCGGTTGATAGCCGATAAGAAGGCTACTTCTGGTATGTGATGTGATTGGGTTGTAAGTGTTTATGTTTTGTATTTTTGTTCATTTGTTCATATTCTCATTCTTTTCACCAATATGTAAAGTGAGTGGTGAACTTCATTCTTTATAGTTAAAAAAAAACATACTTTTTATATAATATCTGCTTATACTTTTAACACATTTTGGACTTTTTACTTGTGAATAATATCCCTTGGCTGATCTACATTGTGGGTTCTGGTTCCTGGTTTGTGCTTGTACTGATATTTGGCTTCACTTGGTGTTGGACGTGGTCCACACGACAAATGGTTCTCAACTTACCATGTCTAATCGACAAGAAAAAGTTGATTCACCTTGAGGGTACGGCTCCTGGTGCGATTCTCAAATCCGTTGATGGTTGCCAGGTTACCCAAAACTGGATGGTTTTCACTTGCCATAGTCTTGGACTGAAAAGTGGCTAATCCAAGGGGGTACGGCTCTTGGTAAAGATCTTATCAAATCCGTTGATAGCTGTAATAGCTTGCTTAAAGCTATAGGATGTTCAACTCATCGATGCTTCATTGCTAAGAGTTGGCGAGTCCAGAGGGGTACGGCTTTTGGTAAAGACGCATCAAATCCGTTGACGGCTGTGATGGTTTGCCTAAAATCATCAGGGTACTCCCACTCACCATTGATTCACGTTCTAAGAGTTGGGCTGGGTTCTAGTCTCCCAGGGTGATGCTTATTCCACCAGAATGACTAGCTAGCCCAAGAGCGAGCAGCTACTTGGTAAAGGCTCATCAAATCTGCTCATGTTGCTGAAAAGATTCAACACGATGTTGATTTGTTCCATGCTTTGGAGAAGCTTCTAGTGTTTCATGTTACGGCGGTTATTCTGATTCTTATCTTTTTGATGCTGCTATTTGTTTTGCTGATACAATCCTCGGGCTTTCTTTGCATGTTTTCCAGGAAACTTGAACTCAACAGGTCAAATTCAAGTTTAGGGGAGTATTGTTAGGACCATTGTAATAGTTAAATGTGTTGGGAATAAATTAAGGCCAGATCACTTGAACGCTGACAAGAACAACTCAAGCGTTGACAAGAACAAATTGAGCGCTGACAGCTCAAGCGTTGACAAGTTAAAGTCAAGCGTTGACAGATTGAAGATAAGCACTGATGGAAGATGTAAGCTACACGTTTATTATATTCTAGAATACTTCTAGTAAGGATAGAAACGACAATGTATTTTCTATGTTTATCTTTACCTAGAATAGTTGATACGTAGCTTATTGTACAAGGCTTCTTAGTCTATAAAAGAAGGCCTTTAGGTTAATGTTTAGTATCAAGTTTTACATAAGTTTTCATTCGTAAACATCTTTCATTGTAAGCAAGTTCGACATTCATAATCAAAGTGAAAGTTTTGTTTACATCTTGTGTTCTTGTTTAAGTGTTAAATTCCGCATAACACTTAAATTCACAAAGCATATAACAAAGGTTTCTCTACGTGTTATACTTGATCTAATCTCGTATACACAAAGCTAATCGATCTAAGTTTGGGATCAACAAGTGGTATCAGAGCTTGTTGAGGAACTTTTGATCTTTGAAGAACACCAGAACGATACACGAACACCAAAACCCTAATTTTCTTAAAACCCTAAAAACATCATGTCTGAAGCAATAACCTCCTCCTCTTCACCATTACCAAACATCAAGATTCCCATGCTTGATGCAACCAACTTTGACTTATGGAAGTTCAACTTTGAACAATATCTGGGGATCTTTGATTACACACTCTGGGAGATTATTGAATATGGAAACTCATTCAATAAGGCTCAAAAGATTCAGGATGCCATTACGGCAAGATCAGCTGTTGAAGGATGTCCTGATGAAGATAAGAAAGAAAAACCTGGAGATGGTAGAGCTGTAGGTGCTGAAGATATTGCAAAGAAAAGGGTTGACATGAAAGCCCTAAATATTCTGAAAGTCTCTTTGGGACAAGAAAATCAGCACAAATATAGAGGCTATGAATCTGCTAAGGATATTTGGGAAGCAATTGAAGTTGCATATGGTGGTAATGCAGACACTAAGGAAGAAAAGAAAAAGCAACTTCTGCATGATTATGCTGTCTTCAAAGCTCAGCCCAATGAGAAACTAAGTAGTGTGAGAAGCAGATTGCTTGACATCACAAGCAAGTTGTCCTTCATGGGGACACAAGTTGGTGATGTTGACACCAATGCTACCTTTCTGAAAAGTCTTGGTGAGGCATGGAAGATTGAGGCAAGATCTATTCTTGCCAATAATACTTACAAGAGCTCTTCGTTTGATGACATCTACAACAAACTAAGACTATTGGAAGATGAAACTCTTTCAGCTCATGGAAGCAAAGCTAGCACCAGCAACATGGCCTTCTTCTCTCATAGTGAAGGTCAATTCAATCAGAAGGACTCTTTTATGCATCCAGTTACTGGATCATCATTTGTCAGCGCTGGAACAAGCCCTGTCAACGTCTCCTTTTCAGACGCTGACACATTGATGAATGACTGCCCAAGAGTTAAACCTGCTGGTTTGGATTTGGATACTGTGTGTGCTTACATTGCTTCTTTGCCCAATGGTTCAGTGATTACATATGAGGACCTTGAGCAGATAAGTGATGAACACTTGGAAGAGATGGACATCAAGTGGAACATGGCTCTTGCTAGTATAAGAGCAAATAGGTGGAATAGAAGGTTCAAAAAGAAGATGACCTTCAATGCTAAAGACACTGCTGGATTTGATAAATCCAAAGTTGAGTGCTACAACTGTCATCGCATGGGGCACTTCATGAGGGAATGCAGATCTCCTAGAAGATCTGATGCTGGTAAACCCTCAAGTCAGGTTGTTAAAGCTCAAGACTCCAAAGCCATGGTTGCAGTTCAAGGAATTGATGGTACTGGATGGGATTGGAGCTATCTGGCTAAGGATGCTGAAGAGGACAAAGCTTTGATTACTGATATTGAAGAAGAAGAGCAAGTTGAATATGCTCTCATGGCACACTCCTCCTCTTCATCTGATAATGAGGTATATGATGATGCTTTTTGTAGCAAAGGTTGTAGGCTAAACACTGATAGACTTAACAAAGAGGTGTTAAAACTAAAAGATGATATGAGCACTGAAAGGTATAAATTGTCCAATTACCAACTAGCTCTTACTGAAACTGAGAAAACCGTTTCTGAATACAAGAAAATGGAATTTGATTTAAAAGATAAGATAAATATCTTAAAACATGAGCTAGAGGGTAGTATGGATATTAGAAATATCATGAAAAAGGTCAATAGAGACCTTCAGGCTAAGTTAGATGAGGCCATTAAGAATAAAGATAATGTTGACCTCAAGATTCAAAGATTTGATAAAGCCACCCAAGTCCTAGGAGACTGTGTAGCTAAACAAAGGGATCCTAAGGACATGACTGGGATTGGGATGAATGATTACTCTCTGGTTCCACCACCAGCTGGTGACTTCTATGGTGTCCTTAGAAAGGATTTATCTTGGACTGGTATACCAGAATGCCAAGAAGAGGAATTCATTCCTCCACCAAGAGTTGTCACTCCAGTGGAAGAGTATCAACAAAAACTGACTGACCTAAATGAGTGGAAGAAAGCTAACCCTACTTTATTTGTTAAGGGAGGTTTGCTATGTGAAAGTCCCAATGAATCACCACCCATTAAGGTTACTCACCTAGTTACTAGTAAAGCTGTTGACCTAGGCTCAAACACTGTAACACTCTCATTTTTCGTATCGGTACAGCGGAAGGGTCTTTCAGAGTGTTACGGGATAGCACAATAACTCCAATCATAGACAACACATAAAAATGGTTGTACAAGGTTTAACAAACATTCATTCGATAAAAAGTTTCAAAAGTGTATAACAGGTCCCAAATTATACAGGTCATTAAGTTTACAAAACACAGA
Organism: Glebionis coronaria; assembly: GCA_025667525.1. NCBI lineage: Eukaryota > Viridiplantae > Streptophyta > Magnoliopsida > Asterales > Asteraceae > Glebionis > Glebionis coronaria. Next base: position 547,543,975 of record CM046874.1, read on the forward strand.
TCGAATGAACATTTTTAATATTAAGTGTGGGCCATCAGAGTCGATCTCCATCCGGATTACCTTCAAGCACCTGAGATAGAAAACATGCAAAAATCATATCAGCGAATGCCGAGTGAATTCATAGAGTTTAATGAAAACCGTTATATAAAACAATCATTTACAATCATTTAAAATCAGAACACAAGTATAACATCGGAAGTAAGTCCACATATTGCTAGTCAGGCAATATATAAATCAAGCATACATCTGAAACCGTCCATGAGACCGTAGTCTCTATATTACCATGATAGGTAATATATTCATCGTAATAGCGTCGTCATCGTTTATTTAGATTATACATGTCGTATAGATTGTAGGATTATTATTAGTCGCATGACATTGTTACCTTACTGTGAAAACAGCGGGCCGCGAACCCGACAAACAATTTGCCCATCTAAGTTAGCGTGTCGTCACAAAAATCACGCTACGGAATCTTCTCATACATAAATTCGCTTACCAATCAATGTGGTACGACGGGGATCAACCGTCAAGGCGCGAACTGGGGTGATCGTCCCCAAATAGTACTATCAAATGCATAAGCGTCTACCAAAACCCGGTAGTTCACAATTCATGCTAATGGGACTTTAAGTGACATAACCTAACTACTAATAATCCTTTTAGTCTCGAATATAGGGTCATAGCATCATTCGGGTCCATATCATTTAGCATACAATCGGGACTACTTGTGTTCTATTTTTACAAAAAATCTAGCATGTTATCTCCCTCGCGGGTTTACAAATCATTTTATAAAACGTTTAAAAGAGTGCGAGACTATGAACTCACGTTGTTAATGAAAGGCGGATTATCGGCTACGGGCGTGCTTCGGTCACGGAAACCTATATAAATAATAATCGGTCTTAGACTCGGTCCAATGACTTTTATCAAAATAACAATATACATATGATGATTTTGTACATATGATGATGATCAAGTGGGTTTATAAATCCTCATTTACTCATTTTAGTGTTTACGTTTTTGTATCGTCTTACTAGTTCACTAGTTTTACGGATTTTACCTATTTTAAGTTCATTAAGTCTTTTATAAGTTCTTTTACTTGTTTTTACCCATTTTATACCTATATGATCAGTATATATATCTTTCATGTTGGGCCCAAATGGGTTAAGCCCAAATAATTCTTTTTACAAGTATTTATCTTTTTAAGTCTAATTATTAGTCCAATAGGTTTATTTAGCTCGTAAATGTCCGTAATTCTTATAGTTCGGGTTTTATCGGTTTTTACTTGTATTAGTTACTTATACATCAGTATATAACTTTTATAAACTTTACATTATACGGGTTTGGCCGTCTAAGTTTTTTTTGATGAAAAACGTTAATTTCACGGCGATAGCCGAAAAAGTCGTAAAAATCAAGTTTATAGTTTTTATTACTTATAAATATTATTTTTACCACCATTTATCTAATTTACCCATTCAATTAACCTTTTATACATTTATATAATTTAAGTTCTATAAGTTAGTGGGTTTATATATTTTACATTTTATAAATTATAAAGTGAGTGCTTATATAATAATAATAAACATTATTTCCAAAATCTGATTTTTAACTTCATGTTTACCATTTTTATCATATCTAGAGTTCTACAATGATTTAGAAGCTCATTTTTGGATGACAACTTCTTCATAATATGTGCTAAATATAACTTAGTTATAGCTACTGCCCATTTTAAGTCTAAGTTGCCTTAACAGTCCCTACAAAACTGTTTATTCAGATTGTACCACCTAACTTGTTTTGATCATATCTCACTCATTATTTTGATTCCATTGCATGGCCAACTCTCACATGTGTATAACATCATCTACTTTACTGTAAATAGATCAAACCATGCATTTTTATCAGTTCATCATTTAGTTATCTACTGTTTTTATACAGCCAACTAATTAGTCATGATTTTAGCTTCATTTCTTATGGTTATCATCATTTTTAAGCATGTTTATCAACACTTGATCCCCACACAACATTTTTATCATCATATATACATCATATACATATACAAAATGAAAGAAAATACATTTGTTCTTTACAAAATAATAAGAGAAAAATGTAGAGGATGATCTTCTTTACCAATCCAAGTGGATTTCTTGTTTTAGGAAGGCAAGAACTTGATGAACACAACAAGTATCTCCAAGACCATCAAATATCAAGATCATATGTTGGAAAATCAGCCCTAGGACACAAGCAAATCACCTCCAAAGTTGTTTATATGGCCACCAAATGATCAAGGCTTCAAGGAAACACCTTAATAGGACTAGTAAACATGTGGTTTGTAGCTAGAAAAGATCAATGAGGGTGTTTGTTGCTTGATTTGGGACGGCACAAAGGGTGAGATTGAGAGAGTTTGAGAGTGAATTGCATGTAGGAAATGGTTAGAATGAAAACCATTAGCTAGTTTTGTAATATTTCGTTTTTTTAGTGTAGTTGTCTTCTCAGCTCGATTCGAATTGATATAACGTTTAAAGCTTGACTTGATTGTTTTTGGTTATACAAACTTGTTTGGTATTCTATTTCTACTTGGCAATTAGCACGTAAAAATGTAAAAATACTATCTAGCTACGTATATGTACTAAGCTAAAAACATTTTGCAATTACCAATCAAAATGCACAAAGTACAATCAAATAAGCGAATGGTACAATTATCTAATTCACGCAAAATATTAGATTGCTAAAATACAAAATAAAAAAAAAATTGAAAATACAAAATTCACAAAAACTAATTTCTATGAAAAATAAAAGAAAATTTTTATTAAAGACCTACTTTTTATAATATCTAAAATACAAATTTTATAAAATGAAAATTTGACATCCAACATAAAATGATATTACGTTTTCTAAATCTATGAATTCAACCAATTCAAAATTAAAAGAGTGAAGCCCAATTACTAAACTGATAGCCCAAGTAACCATCTACTGGCCCAACAGCAAACCTAAAGCCCAACAGCCAACTATTCAACTGTCAGTTAACCAACTTAACGGAAAGGACTAGATATGTGACAAACATAACAGTATTAAACTAACAAGTTTAACGAATACTAACTAAAGGACTAACGATACAACAAATCTAACAGAAATCTCTAACGAAAGGACTGTAGATGTAATAGAAGTATACAAGTACAGGGACCTAACGTGTACAATCACAAAACTTATATAAAATTGAAGCTAAATCAGACACTGAAGAATCAAGTGAGCACAGATTACGCTACCATTAACATCTTTACACTAAAATGCAGAAAAATATAACAATTGCTTAACCGTCACATCCGAAGCCAGTCCGTTGTGGAAGAGTAGCGCGGCGCTGAGCCGGCTTTTAAACAAACAACGCCTCAAGTACGACTACTAATCTGCACTGAAACTGACATCAAATACCTGCACAAATGACATGAAAAGAAAACCGCACTTCTGGACTAAAACTTTGAGCTGAACTGTATCAGTTTATGACCAATAGTACAGCCTAAACGGAATCGGATACTTTCAGACTTAACTACAAAACTCGAGTAAAATCTATTTGAATTAAAAGACTTTTAAACTGAAATCACAATCTGTCAAATTGATCAAACTAAAGAATATTAAATCTATAGAAATCATTTAAAAGAACTCACAAAAATCTAAATGAAAGAAGTAAACCTAAAATAAGCTCAAAATAAGCTGATGAACACTTATAAGCTACTTAAGCTGTAAAACTCAAACAACTATTAGAAAAAGCTTTTGAATCCTAAAATCAAAACTAAACTCAAGCTGATTATATTCAATTAAGCAAACTGAAACTCAGTTAACTGTATCAACATATTCTATCAATCTCTCAATCACTTGATTATCCTATCAAATCTGAAATCAAGTTATTACCTGAACAAACAAAAGAAAATAGCAACCTGTAACTAGACGCTATATATCGTGAACAGTGACTCAACATCACAATGACTAGTTAAACCTATCAAGTAAACAAAGACCCTCGATGTACAGTAGATTGAATCAGTAAAATAGAGAAAGACAAAGATTGAGAAAACAAGATTTCATTATTATATCGAAAATAGAAAAGAAGATATTAAAAGAACTAGAAGCTTTCATTAATGGTGGTAAAGAAAAACGGTTACAAACTGAAAAACAAATCAGTTACAAACTTTTAACAGAAAACTGAAAGAAAACCTAACTACTAACTAATTACACCTAATAACTATGTGTAAACTACCCTAAGCTAACCGATTTCTAATGAGGGTCTTCATGTCTTTTTATAGCCGCGAGAGGGTGATGCGATGACGTGTATCCTCCAATCATATATGGACACGTGTAAATACGAGGTTTACACTCTTCGTTCTTCATCTTCAACTGAATTGGGGGTTTCTTTATCCTTGAGTCTTGATCGAATTAAGTAATACCATCATGAAGAGGAGAAAAAGATGAATGTTTTTGCTATTTTGATCTTTGGCTGAATCTTCCTGGATCTCTCGTGATTGGTGATTGCAGGTTTGAGGAGGTGAAGGAGAAAAGAACGTCTCTTTCTCTCTCTTCTCTTGGAGAAGATGCGTGTATGTGTGGGTTTATTGTGTCTTTGACCGGTCTGGTCAATAAACCAAGATAATAAATCTGTTAAATTCTCATTAATTTTCTTTTTGGTCCTTTATTTTTTCATCTCTTGTCAAATGGTTATAAAACTCTTTTAAGTAGATTTCCTTTCATCCTTTGTCTTGTAAGAAATTGCAAGTCTAGTCCTCGATCTTTGAGAATATTGGCAACTATGGTCCTTAAAAGCTCTTTCGTCCTTTTCTTCGTCTTTTCTTCAAATAAATCCCTTAAAACGTGTCTTTGCTCCAAAATGCATCTACTTTACCTGAAAACACATGAAATACAAATACACGCATAATTCTGATATTTTAAAGTTAAAATAACGTATTTGACTGTGTTTTTAGTGGTATATGGATCATTATTGATGAGTGTTTTCACACTTATCATTTTGTTTAGTGGTAAAATGTGTTGGCTTAAAGTGTAAGCTAAAGCTTACACTTGTGTAACTTAGCCAAATTGATGCCACCTATGTGTGGTGGTGTCCTCCTTGCCGTCCCATATAAGCTAGTGGGATGGGGCAAAGTGTTTTGTCCCATCTCACTAGTTTACGGGTATTTCTCGATTCTAGTTTTCTCGATTTGCGTGCCCTCGGGTCGTTTTACGAAAAACGTTTTTATAAATTATGAATCACCGTCACAAAACGAATCCAATAAAAATTGTCTCATCAAAAACGGAGTTCAAAAACGTAAATACGTAATCCTAAGGTTTCCGGTTTAGTCGTAAAAGACGCCAAGTTATGCACGTAAGCCCAAATTTAAATCCGTAAATTGTGAGTTCGTCAACCAACACAAAAATAAGTTTCAAAATATTATACGAGAAAATATTTTACTACCTGAAAATGTTAGATTTGTCACAGCTTTTCCTCCTAAAAGGGATCAACGTCCTCGTGATCCATTTCATTTGGATGTCCGTTTCTTATTGAAATCGAAGAGGTGCGGATATTTCTTCCGCATTTCATCCTCTCGTTCCCAAGTATACTCAGGTCCATGCTTTGAATTCCATCGGATCTTGACAATAGGTATCCGACTTTGTTTTAGTTGCTTTACCTCACGGTCCATAACTTCTACGGGCTCTTCGATAAAATGCAACTTCCCATCTATTCGAACCTTACCTAACGGAATTTTCTCATCACTCACTGCTAGACATTTCTTCAGATTAGATACATGGAATGTGTTGTGAACACCATGAAGTTCTGGGGGTAACTCTAGTTTGTAAGCCACCGGACCTACTCTAGATAAAATCTTAAAGGGTCCAATATAACGGGGATTCAATTTTCCTCGCTTTCCAAATCTGATAACGCCTCTCCATTGGCTTCCGCCGCACATCCGCGTAACTTTTCTGTCTACTACGGGCAGTCAACAACCTCTTCTTAATCTGAACTATCATCTCCGTAGTCTCCCGGATCAATTCCGGTCCCGTGAGCTGGGTATCCCCAACTTCAGTCCAACATACAGGAGATCTACACTTCCTACCATACAAAGCTTCAAACGGTGCAGCCTTAATACTAGAATGGTAACTATTGTTATACGAAAACTCTGCTAACAACAAATGTTTATCCCAATTCATACCAAAGTCTAACACACAAGCTCTCAACATATCTTCCAGTGTTTGTATCGTCCTTTCACTCTGCCCATCAGTCTGGGGGTGATAAGCAGTGCTCATGTCGAGATTCGTTCCCAAAGATCTTTGGAGAGATTTCCAAAAATTCGATGCGAATCTAGGATCTCGATCTGAAATGATCGATACAGGCACTCCATGCTTGCATACAACATTATCAAGGTATATTCGAGTCAGCTTCTCCAGTGAGAACTGCTCCTTAACCGGAATGAAGTGTGCTGATTTGGTCAGTCTATCGACAATAACCCAAATCGAATTGTTTCCAGATGATGTTCTAGGAAGCTTGGTGATAAAGTCCATTGTAATTCGCTCCCACTTCCATTCAGGAATTTTTGGCTGTTGAAGTAGTCCTGATGGTTTTTGATGTTCGGCTTTAACTCTAGCACAAGTCAAGCATTGAAGAACATACATAGCTATGTCAGCTTTCATATTCGGCCACCAATACAACTTCTTCAAATCATGGTACATCTTATCAGATCCCGGATGAATGGAATACTTAGATTTATGGGATTCTAACATAACCAAATCTCTTAAGCCTCCAAACTTAGGTATCCACATACGACCTCTTAAGCATTTCACTCCATCAGCTCTAACCTCTAAAGGATCTCCTTCTCCTCGGAACCCTTCATTAACAAAATTCTCCTTCTTACAAGCTTCTATTTGCGCATTTCTAATTTGCTCAGGCAAATTATTGTGCACGGTCAAGACTAGAGAACGCACCCTGATAGGCTCTCTATCTTTCCTACTCAACGCATCAGCAACAACATTGGCTTTTCCTGGGTGATACTTTATATCACAATCATAGTCACTCAACAACTCTATCCATCTTCGTTGCCTCATGTTCAATTCCTTCTGGTCAAGAATATACTGTAGGCTTTTGTGATCGGTGAATACCGTACACTTGGTGCCATACAGATAATGTCTCCACAACCTAAGAGCAAAGACTACAGCTCCTAACTCAAGATCATGAGTAGTATAATTCTCCTCATTCTTCCTTAATTGCCTAGAAGCATAAGCTATCACTTTCTCTCTCTGCATCAAAACAGCTCCATAACCTCTAAGAGATGCATCACAATACACTACAAAATCTTCACTCCCGTCAGGTAATGATAAGATTGGCACACTACATAATTTTTGCTTCAATATCTGAAATGCTCCATCTTCATCACTTCCCCAAACGAAAGGTTTATTCTTCTGAGTAAGCTTAGTCAAGGGTTTAGCTATCAAAGAAAATTATTTAATGAATCGCCTATAATAGCCAGCCAATCCTAAGAACTGTCGCACTTCCGTTGGCGTTGTCGGTGCAGACCAATTCTTAATAGCTTCAACCTTTGCAGGATCAACATGAATTCCATCTCTGTTAATCACATGACCAAGAAATTGCACAGAATCTAACCAGAAATCACACTTCGAAAACTTAGCATACAACTTTTCATCCTTCAACAACTTCAAAACAATCCTCAAATGTTCTCTATGCTCATCTTCATTCTTAGAATAGATTAGAATATCGTCAATAAACACAATCACAAATTTATCCAAGTAGGGCTTCCACACTCGATTCATTAAATCCATGAAAACCGCAGGTGCGTTAGTTAACCCAAATGGCATTACTTGAAATTCATAGTGTCCATAACGAGTTCTAAATGCAGTTATAGGAATATCTTCTTCACGGACGCGAAGTTGGTGATATCCTGACCGCAAATCTATTTTAGAATACACACTAGATCCTTGCAGTTGATCAAACAAATCATCAATCCTAGGTAAAGGATATCGATTCTTAATTGTCAACTTATTCAGTTCCCTATAATCAATGCACATACGAAAAGATCCATCCATCTTCTTAACGAACAAGACTGGAGCTCCCCAAGGCGACGAGCTCGGTCGAATAAAACCTTTATCAGACAACTCCTTAAGTTGCTCAGATAACTCCTTTAATTCAGAAGGGGCTAATCGGTAAGGCGCACGTGCCACCGGTGCAGCACCAGGAATTAAATCGATTCGAAACTCTACTTGCCTTATCGGCGGAAGTCCGGGTAAATCTTTAGGAAATACCTCAGGAAATTCACAAATAATAGGTACATCTTCCAATCGTTTCTCCCTAGACTCATTCCCGGTCACTTGAGCTAAGAATAACTCACAACCGTTCCTGATGTACTTTTGGACTTTAATACATGAAACGATTTTCAAACGGGATTCACCTCGACTACCATCAATTACTAACGTCCTATTCCTAAGAGGAATCTTAACCTTCTTCTCTCCACATAAAATAGTAGCATTATTCAACGACAACCAATCCATGCCAATAATAATATCAAAACTACCTAATTCTATCAACATCAAATCAATCGGAAAGGAATGGTTCAAGAGATTTAGAGAGCATCCTTCTAATAGCTTATTAGTTTTCACTAATTTACCATCAGCCAATTCCACCTCGTAACTGGTACTTATCTCAACAGGTTCAATATCAATAAGGGAACTAAATTTAGTGGATACAAAGCTCCTATCGGCACCTGAATCGAATAAAGCAACAGCATAATGATTGTTGAGTAAAAACGTACCGGTAACGACATTCGGATCCTCTTTCTTCACCTTAATTGTTCCAAGTTGGTAGATACCACCCTGGGGGTTTCTTCCAGGTACAATCGCTTTCAACTTGGGGCATTCCGATTTCCTATGACCTTCTTCATTACAGTTGAAGCAAATCGTTCCCTTCTTACACCTTTCAACCTTGTGTCCAAGCTTTCCGCAATTTCGGCACTTCCAGCAGTCGCCAGGATGCCTCTTGTTGCCACACTTAGGACATCTATCATCGTTGCGCGGTGCATTGTTGGTAATAGCATTTGCATTCCCCTTTCTCTGGTTCTGACGGCGATTGAAATTCTTCCTATAATCACCTCTATCTACACGATCACCGTCTCCCTTTCTTTTCTCACCTACACGGGCTTCATCTTCCTTATCCTGAATTATCTGTCCAATGAGTTGGTAAGCCATTCGAACAGCATCATCAATGGTCAGTGGTTTAGATGATGTCACGTCCCCCCGGATATTCCTGGTCAACCCTTTCACATATTGCTCAATTCGGATCTCTTCGGGTTCAACCAATCGAGGACATAGCAAGGCCAACTCATGGAATCGGTTCGTGTAACTATCAATGTCCACACCTTTCATTCTCAAATGAATCAACTCTTGTTCTAACCTAATGATCACACTACGAGGACAAAACTCCAAAGTCATCCACTTCTTGATTTCAGCCCAAGGAGTAGCATTAGCAGCATCAAGACCCATGAAAGCAATTCTCCCGTTCCACCAAGTCAACACACGACCTTTAAGAGTAGCCATAGCAAAAGTCACCTTATCTTCCTCCTTACACTTACTAATCCTAAACACCGATTCAATCTTCTCAATCCACTGGCTTAGTCCTACAACACCTTCAGTTCCATTAAAAGGTAGAGGTTCACACTTCATGAACGTCACATAAGTACAGCCAGCAACTTCAGGTGCATTCGTTCCAAGTCTTCCTATATTTCCTCCAGCATTAGCATTCACATTATTAGCATTCACATTCACATTAGTACCGCCAATTCCACTACCGCCAGCTCCACTACCGCCAGCTCCACTACCGCCAGCTCCACTACCGCCAGCTTCATTACCGCCAGCTTCATTTCTAGTATTTGCCATAAATTCAGTCATAGATGCGGTAACTTGCTCCGTAATAATCCTACGTACATCATCCTCAGTCACAGCCTTCTTGGGCGGCATAGTTCTATAATTCCACAATTTCAAAGTATTAAGCATTCATCCAACAAGGATTCATATAATATGGATCGAATTCATAATCAAGATACAAATAAGGCACAATATGGAATTCAAGACAAGATACATATTTCATTCGATCTGAAACAAAAGTATTGTCTTAGTACATCCATATCAAAGTTCTAACACTATATACACTCAAAATTCATGCCAAGTCTACTACTAACAAGTCGGTTCAGTCAAAGCTACAAACACAAAAGATATAAAGGTCACTACTAAACACAGACTGGTCTACTGAGAACCACCAGATGGTCCATCATCCATCGTCTTCTGGATCTTCGCCGGATGATCACTAGACACATCTTCAGCTGGGCGCTTACGGATTACTCCTCTTTCAACCATATCAGCATAAAATCTACTGTTCCAACCCACAGATATATTCAACTCCTTTTCAGCTTTCTCACGCATCGCACGAGCCACACTCAACTGAATCTCCATAGTATTCACCTTTTTCTTCATAGCAGCATACTCACCACTTTCCAACACCGATAACCTCCTAAAAGCCTCATTCAAACCACGTTCTACATCACTCAAATCCAAGCTAAGCAATTCTCGCTCTTTCTCGCCAACCTTTGTCTTCGACTCCAAATAAGCAACCTGAGTCTGAACAACACCTAATCCAACTTCTGTCACACAACTCTTAACACGGGAAGCATCTAGATCACGTCTCAAGGCCCATGGTGCAAGACCATCAATATGAGTAGCCTCTCGAGTACTAGACGACTCTCTTATCTCACGTCTACGAGTATCAATACCATCGGTACCGTCAGGTGCATCGTCATCCTCATCCTCCTCTGATTCAGAATCAGATTCAGACGATTCAGACATTTCGTCCCTAGGTAACTCATCCTCAGAATCAGACAAACAAACTGGTGGGGGCAAAGGCTCGCCCTCTGGAACATCATATGGATATATAAGCTCAGCTTCCTCATCGTCATCAACCTCAACATCTATACCTACGTCTTCCTCGACATCCTCGTCGTCAATCTCGTCATCTAACTCATCTAACCCAATCTCATCCTCATTCTCAATATCAGCATTCTCAATCTCCACATTCTCATTACCCACATTTTCAATATCCACATTCTCATTACCCACATTCTCAATATCCACATTCTCAATCTCATTCTCTACCAAGTCAACCTGAGGGGCAATCTGATCTCCTAGTCCTAACTCGGGCTCGGGATCCTCAAATGGTTCCTCCTCATCATCAATATCAAAATCTACTAAGTCTAAATAAGGATCATCTTCTATATTAGGTTCAGGAATAGCATGGTTTTCTACAGGAATATTAGGGTCAGCCATGACAATCTGCATTTATATATATTTATCTCGTATTAGGATAACATACTAGTTAAGCAATTACATAATGAAATCACGATATATACATATATATAAATTAAATTATATATATCAAAATATATATCTTCTCAATAGGGCTTGTTGGTAACGTCGGAGATCTCTGGCACCGTTATAGTCAAAAGATTTTTCAAATATTTTCTCAAATGTTCATTGTCAAAAGATTTTGAAAAGTTTTGTTCAAAACCTTGGTTTTTAAAATCTTTTGTTCTCTACAATGAGAGCTCTGGTACCAAACTGTAACACTCTCATTTTTCGTATCGGTACAGCGGAAGGGTCTTTCAGAGTGTTACGGGATAGCACAATAACTCCAATCATAGACAACACATAAAAATGGTTGTACAAGGTTTAACAAACATTCATTCGATAAAAAGTTTCAAAAGTGTACAACAGGTCCCAAATTATACATGTCATTAAGTTTACAAAACACAGATCGAATGAACATTTTTAATATTAAGTGTGGGCCATCAGAGTCGATCTCCATCCGGATTACCTTCAAGCACCTGAGATAGAAAACATGCAAAAATCATATCAGTGAATGCCGAGTGAATTCATAGAGTTTAATGAAAACCGTTATATAAAACAATCATTTACAATCATTTAAAATCAGAACACAAGTATAACATCGGAAGTAAGTCCACATATTGCTAGTCAGGCAATATATAAATCAAGCATACATCTGAAACCGTCCATGAGACCGTAGTCTCTATATTACCATGATAGGTAATATATTCATCGTAATAGCGTCGTCATCGTTTATTTAGATTATACATGTCGTATAGATTGTAGGATTATTATTAGCCGCATGACATTGTTACCTTACTGTGAAAACAGCGGGCCGCGAACCCGACAAACAATTTGCCCATCTAAGTTAGCGTGTCGTCACAAAAATCACGCTATGGAATCTTCTCATACATAAATTCGCTTACCAATCAATGTGGTACAACGGGGATCAACCGTCAAGGCGCGAACTGGGGTGATCGTCCCCAAATAGTACTATCAAATGCATAAGCGTCTACCAAAACCCGGTAGTTCACAATTCATGCTAATGGGACTTTAAGTGACATAACCTAACTACTAATAATCCTTTTAGTCTCAAATATAGGGTCATAGCATCATTCGGGTCCATATCATTTAGCATACAATCGGGACTACTTGTGTTCTATTTTTACAAAAAATCTAGCATGTTATCTCCCTCGCAGGTTTACAAATAATTTTATAAAACATTTAAAAGAGTGCGAGGCTATGAACTCACGTTGTTAATGAAAGGCGGATTATCGGCTACGGGCGTGCTTCGGTCACGGAAACCTATATAAATAATAATCGGTCTTAGACTCGGTCCAATGACTTTTATCAAAATAACAATATACATATGATGATTTTGTACATATGATGATGATCAAGTGGGTTTATAAATCCTCATTTACTCATTTTAGTGTTTACGTTTTTGTATCGTCTTACTAGTTCACTAGTTTTACCGATTTTACCTATTTTAAGTTCATTAAGTCTTTTATAAGTTCTTTTACTTGGTTTTACCCATTTTATACCTATATAATCAGTATATATATCTTTCATGTTGGGCCCAAATGGGTTAAGCCCAAATAATTCTTTTTACAAGTATTTATCTTTTTAAGTCTAATTATTAGTCCAATAGGTTTATTTAGCTCGTAAATGTCCGTAATTCTTATAGTTCGGGTTTTATCGGTTTTTACTTGTCTTAGTTACTTATACATCAGTATATAACTTTTATAAACTTTACATTAGACGGGTTTGGTCGTCTAAGTTTTTTTTGATGAAAAACGTTAATTTCACGGCGATAGCCGAAAAAGTCGTAAAAATCAAGTTTATAGTTTTTATTACTTATAAATATTATTTTTACCACCATTTATCTAATTTACCCATTCAATTAACCTTTTATACATTTATATAATTTAAGTTCTATAAGTTAATGGGTTTATATATTTTACATTTTATAAATTATAAAGTGAGTGCTTATATAATAATAATAAACATTATTTCCAAAATCTGATTTTTAACTTCATGTTTACCATTTTTATCATATCTAGAGTTCTACAATGACTTAGAAGCTCATTTTTGGATGAAAACTTCTTCATAATATGTGCTAAATATAACTTAGTTATAGCTACTGCCCATTTTAAGTCTAAGTTGCCTTAACAGTCCCTACAAAACTGCTTATTCAGATTGTACCACCTAACTTGTTTTGATCATATGTCACTCATTATTTTGATTCCATTGCATGGCCAACTCTCACATGTGTATAACATCATCTACTTTACTGTAAATAGATCAAACCATGCATTTTTATCAGTTCATCATTTAGTTATCTACTGTTTTTATACAGCCAACTAATTAGTCATGATTTTAACTTCATTTCTTATGGTTATCATCATTTTTAAGCATGTTTATCAACACTTGATCCCCACACAACATTTTTATCATCATATATACATCATATACATATACAAAATGAAAGAAAATACATTTGTTCTTTACAAAATAATAAGAGAAAAATGTAGAGGATGATCTTCTTTACCAATCCAAGTGGATTTCTTGTTTTAGGAAGGCAAGAACTTGATGAACACAACAAGTATCTCCAAGACCATCAAATATCAAGATCATATGTTGGAAAATCAGCCCTAGGACACAAGCAAATCACCTCCAAAGTTGTTTATATGGCCACCAAATGATCAAGGCTTCAAGGAAACACCTTAATAGGACTAGTAAACATGTGGTTTGTAGCTAGAAAAGATCAATGAGGGTGTTTGTTGCTTGATTTGGGACGGCACAAAGGGTGAGATTGAGAGAGTTTGAGAGTGAATTGCATGTAGGAAATGGTTAGAATGAAAACTATTAGCTAGTTTTGTTTAGTGGTAAAATGTGTTGGCTTAAAGTGTAAGCTAAAGCTTACACTTGTGTAACTTAGCCAAATTGATGCCACCTATGTGTGGTGGTGTCCTCCTTGCCGTCCCATATAAGCTAGTGGGATGGGGCAAAGTGTTTTGTCCCATCTCACTAGTTTACGGGTATTTCTCGATTCTAGTTTTCTCGATTTGCGTGCCCTCGGGTCGTTTTACGAAAAACGTTTTTATAAATTATGAATCACCGTCACAAAACGAATCCAATAAAAATTGTCTCATCAAAAACGGAGTTCAAAAACGTAAATACGTAATCCTAAGGTTTCCGGTTTAGTCGTAAAAGACGCCAAATTATGCACGTAAGCCCAAATTTAAATCCGTAAATTGTGAGTTCGTCAACCAACACAAAAATAAGTTTCAAAATATTATACGAGAAAATATTTTACTACCTGAAAATGTTAGATTTGTCACAAACACTGTTAGAAGACCTACCATTAAATATGCAGAGATGTATATAAATAATAGGTCACCCAAGAGCCAAGTTAACAATCATGGAACAGGTTTCTTCGCTTCTAGACCTAAGAGTGTGTCTAAGAAAGCCTGTTATACTTGTGGTAGCTTTTCACATTTGGCATACAAGTGTGTCAACGCTCCCAAAGCCAGCGCTGATACGAACAATTTCAGCGCTGATAGGAAGAAAGTCAACGTTGTTAGGAAGTCAAACGTTGTCAGATCCAAACCTTGTGTGCAGCAAAGTCCACAAGTGATTAGACCTGCCCCATTCTTCTCTAGAAGGTCTAACACTCATGGACAAAGACCTTTTCAAAAGACAAACACCTGGTCAAATAGGCAATGGGTTCCTGTAGCAAACCCTAGGTTCAACGCTGACAAGGGTAATTTCAGCGTTGACAGGACAAAATCCAACGCTGACAGAAACGTGATCAGACCTAAATATTTGCAACCACAAGGAAAGGGGTCTAAAGCTTCTTCAAGCTTAACATGGAGACCCAAGAAAGATCAAAACCCTAATAATAATGGAATTTCAATGACTTGCAATAGATTTAATTACATTTCAAAGGTCATTACAAAACCAATTGGGGTTAACTGGGTATTTCATCCTAAAAAGGATGAGAATGGGGTTGTTGTGAGAACTAAGTCTGTTCTTATTGAACAACCAGATGAATCCAAGTCTTCTGAGACTTGGGTTCCCAAAGAAAACTAATTTGTTTTCTTTATGTGCAGGGCATTCAAAAGCAGATCATTGATTATGGATATTGGGATAGTGGATGCTCAAGGCACATGACAGGAAAGGAAGACTATCTGACGAACTTCTCTCCTATTAAAGATGGTGATAAGGTATACTTTGGAGGGGGCTACGGCACCATTACAGGCAAAGGAACCCTTCTCACCAATAATCTACGTTTTGAGAACGTCTTCCTGGTAAAAGAACTGGATTATAATCTGTTTAGTGTATCACAAGTGTGTGATAACAAAAATAAGGTTCTTTTCACTGATACTGAGTGTTTGGTGTTAAGCAAGGATTTTAAGATCCCTGATGAGAAGTATATTGAGTATAGAACACCTAGGCATAAGGACATATACAATGTGAATTTAAATGGGATTAAAGTGAATACAAATATGTCTTGTTTTTATGTTAAGGCCTCAGTAGATGAAAAGGAAAATTTGGGCGCTGATAGAGGAAATTTGGGCGTTGACAGACCTGCACATGAAGGTGATGTACTCCAGTCATCATCTATCATCAAAGAAGTTTCTACTCAGGTATTACCATCTACCTTACCAACCATTGCACCATCAGATAAGGGTAAGGGTAAATTGGTAGAAGAAGTTGTTCCAAAGGATGCAGCCCAAGTTGAATTTGATAGAAGACTGGCTGAGCAATTGATGGAACAAGGTGAAAAGGATAAGTCACCATTTGTTGTGACTTCTGAAGAAGAAAGTGATGGAGCTAGCTCAGACTCAAGTGTGATGATTATAGAACCAGAAAGGCTTGAGTATGGTGATGAGCTTGCTAGGGAAAAGTTGAGAGATTTAAAATTGCAGGTTGATTTTGACATGCCAGAGGTGGTTCAGATGTACAATTCTTGGGAAGAAAGTTGTATGGATAATCCAGACTTGACCATTTCAGATCAAATATGGGGTTTGGAGCTTCTTCTTAGAGTTCAGAAGGATTGTAAGGTGATTTTGAAGCACAAGGCAAGCAATATTCTCTCTGAGTTGAAAAGGGATAGAAGGGAGCTCTATTTTATGTTGCTCAGATGTCATGGAGTTGGATGGACACATCAGAAGTTGAAGGCTTTGACATTTGATGAGTTGGAACATAGGGCTTATCCTATTTGGGTGAAAGTGCAGGAAGAGAACACTTACAGACTTCTTTCAGATGAAAGAAAGGAGCAACTTGCAGAAGAGATGGAAATTAAGAAAGTATGATAGTTCCCAGACCAGTGAAGAAGGGATTTACACTTGAGTTTCCAAAAGATATGAATTCACTATATCCAAGTGAAGCAGTTATTAGAAAGAGCCTCAAGCTCTCCCCATTAGAAGCTTCAGATATGGTGCGAGTGTTACCATTAGATTCCAGGAATCCAATTGTGAGTTATGATGAGGATGAATGTGGATTCTAGAAGATTGGAAGATTTGGCAAGGAGGTACACACTTTTACCACTCTCATATCTTTATTTGCAAGTTGTGATAAAGAAGACTTGGTGGACCTTTGGAGGTTGCTGGAGACCAAGTATGAGGCTGAAGCACCAACTTCAGCTAATGGAATAAAACTTTGGACCACATTAAAAAGAATGTGTGGGACAAATGAGGAAGATCCTGAAATATGGAAGGATCTTGAAGATGACCTCAGTGGTCTTCAATGGAGGTTATATTCAGCTGCTGGTGTATACCATTTGAGTTCTACTAAGTTTGCTGAGTATCTACTTGTGGATGCTCAATATTTCATATCCAAGGCTGTTTTGGAAAAGATGAAGGACACTCAGCTGGAGATAGACTATACAAGTGACGTGGCAAAGAATTTGATTAGATTTATTTATTACCAATATGAGAAGGTTTGTCAGACTCCTCCAAGTTCTTAATGATTATTCAGAAACTTGATCATAAGAGTGGATATCAAGTTTAGGGGAGGATTGTTGGGAATAAATTAAGGCCAGATCACTTGAACGCTGACAAGAACAACTCAAGCGTTGACAAGAACAAATTGAGCGCTGACAGCTCAAGCGTTGACAAGTTAAAGTCAAGCGTTGACAGATTGAAGACAAGCACTGATGGAAGATGTAAGCTACACGTTTATTATATTCTAGAATACTTCTAGTAAGGATAGAAACGACAATGTATTTTCTATGTTTATCTTTACCTAGAATAGTTGATACATAGCTTATTGTACAAGGCTTCTTAGTCTATAAAAGAAGGCCTTTAGGTTAATGTTTAGTATCAAGTTTTACATAAGTTTTCATTCGTAAACATCTTTCATTGTAAGCAAGTTCGACATTCATAATCAAAGTGAAAGTTTTGTTTACATCTTGTGTTCTTGTTTAAGTGTTAAATTCCGCATAACACTTAAATTCACAAAGCATATAACAAAGGTTTCTCTACGTGTTATACTTGATCTAATCTCGTATACACAAAGCTAATCGATCTAAGTTTGGGATCAACAAAATGTAATAGGTAGACTAGGAGGTATGTAGTTCCTCCTGGTCCTAGTAGTAGTAGGAGCAAGTCCTGCTCCTGGTCCTAGTCGAAGTCAAACTTTATTATTTACTTAATATTCTGTTAGGATATGCATGAGATATGTTAGGAAAGGATATGCATATCAGTTTTACACGTTTTCTTTAATGCTGTATTAGGGTTTCCTTGTAGTATAAAAGGAACCTTAGGCAGAAGGGTTATATACACCTTCACCAAACGTAGTTCTAGTGATTATCAATATTAGAAATCCTTAGAAAGGATCAAGTCTTTATAGTTATTCTGTTCTCTTTGATTATATTTATATTCTACATTCATATTGTGTATAGAGTCTCTTTGTGATTTGACTTGTGATTACAGAAGTCATTCACCGGTCCTGACAGGCTACAAGATCTACTTCTAGTAGACTCAACACAAATGTTCATCCCAACCATTTCGAAAGTCAATCACACACGCACGAAGCATATCCTCTAACGTTTGAATCGTTCTTTCACTTTGTCCATCAGTTTCCGGATGATATGCGGTACTCAAATTTAACTCCGTTCCCATCGCTTTCTGCAAAGATTTCCAAAATTTTGAAGTAAACCTACTATCCGGATCAGATATTATCGACAAAGGTACAGCATGTCGACTGTTGGGCCAATGAAAGTTTTAACTATGGCCCTGTCTAGATTTGTTTAAATTAGACTAAGTGTTGAAAGGTCGCTGAGAAGACCAGCGACAGAGACTAGACCAGTGGAAGGCAAAGCCTCAGCTGGCACACCAGGATCATTCAAGTCAAAGACAACGTCAGAGAAGTCGAAGACAATCTGAAGTCAGACTCACCAGCGATTATGGATAGCTGGGATGTCAAAGGAATGCACTGGTGTTCAAGGATCTCTGAGTTGACAACACTCAGAGATCACTTAAGAACCCTAGAGACTTGGATCAAGCAAAGCTTATCCAAACCCTTATAGTTTAGGCGGGAGAATCTCTCAAGTGTTTTGAGCGGGACAAAACAAGAGATTCAAAGTCAATGCCTAGTAGGACCTAGTGGGACAAAAGGTGAACAGTTGGCAGAACTGTTTACCTAAAGTAGTTAAAGGCATGTCTCGATTTGGACATGCATTTAATACATTGTACTCTTCCATTCAGAAGATGACACGTATCAACTACCCCCACTAAGGATACAACCTCGTACCACTATAAATAGGGGATGAGAAAGAAGTTAAGATTCAACCCTTGTGCTTGGAATCTTTATCTAAGTTCTTTCTCCCACTTGAACCACTGAGGCCTCAGCTGTCCATCAGCGACTCGTTGGTTCACTTGTAAACTTGAGTCTCGAATCAAGTTTACTTGTTCTAGGGTTCATTTCTTGTTGTTATTCAACAGGTGTATTCATAACACTTTGTAATACTTTGTTGATAATAGTTAATAAAGGATTACTCGTTTGAAAAGTATATCTATTGTGTGTTATTGTTTTCGTGTCTTAGTTTCAACAATAATCGTATTTTGGGACTTTCAATTGGTATCAGAGCGGTTTGATTTATAAAACCTTTCTAAAAACCGTTCTAGTTTTTAAAATCAAGATCCAAATATGATTGAAACTATTCCACCACCGTTTGGTCAATCTAACCAAGCAAATACTTCAACAAACGCTCCAGCCACCACATCTACTACCATGCCTACACCTGTTGTAAGCACTGGTGTAAATGAGGATGATCTTCCACAACTTCTTGATAATCGTGGAGGGTCACATGTGTCTAATGTTCCAGCGTTTGATGAAGAAGATTTCTCAAGTTGGAAAAGTGAATTTCTTATATACTTAGATGGCCTAGAACCCTTCTTGTTTGAAATCTTAGAAAATGGTCCTTATGTACCGCTGGCTATTTCCTCTACTCCAGAGAGACCCATTAAGAAACCTGTTAAGCAATGGTCTCCCGCTGATAGACGTCTGGCCAACCAGGACAAGAGACTTAAAAGTATAATAGTCTCTTGCCTACCCAAGAACATTATGAAGTCCATCATCAAGTGCAATACCGCACAAGAAATGTGGACTGAGTTGGTTCTAGGGTATGAAGGACCAGAAGAGACTAAAGAGACCAAAATCCAAGCATTAAGACTTAAGTTTAACGCTTTCAAAGCCTTGGAAACTGAAACTGTTTCTCAAACTTACACTAGACTTAAGATCTTGCTGAATGATTTAGGTAACAATGGTGTTGTACTACCCAAGGCTGAGGTTAATGCCACATTTGTAAACAGCTTACCTAGGAAATGGCTTAGTCTTAACCAAACCCTGAGAGCAAATAATGCCATAAAAAATGATACTCTTGCTCAACTTTTTGGTAGATACAATTATGAAGAAGGACTGATTGACTCTATTTACAAATCAGAGACTGATAGATTTACTTCTCCTATATCTGGGTCAAAAGCTCTTGTTGCTAACCACTCTTTTCAGGATAGTGACTCTGACGTGGAAGAAGACACAAGAAGCAGTCAAGAATTCCTTGATGAATTACATGCTGAATTCCATGACAGAGCCCTCTTAGCTGACCAGAAGAGATACTACAAAAGATCTGGTAGAGTTGGTGCTGCCAAGATTGACAAATCCAAAGTGTCATGCTACACTTGTGGAAAGACTGGTCATTTCCAAAAGGACTGCTGGTCAAACAAAACATCTTCTCCCAGTTTTCCATCATCCAGCAAAACCAACAGCAAAAAGAAGTTCTCTTCCTCACCTTTCAAGCAATCCTCTCTCAGTGACTCTGAGGGTAAAAAGGACTACAAGGTAAAATACAAGGCCTTGAAAGCTGAGCTGATCAAACTCAATCAGAAAGCTGATGATGCTGCCAAAAAGAAGGATAACAAAAAGACTGAAAAAGGTCTAATAGCTGCTTCTTTTGACTGGGATGATGAACCCCTCACCTCTGAAGATGAAGGAACCACCACCGTCAGAGCCTTCATGGCTGTTGCTGATGAAGAACCAGCGGTTGGTAAAAATGAAGCTAGATCAGGTCAATGGGTTGACATCACTATGAAAAAGGTACAAAGATTACTTTCCATGCCTGAGGGTCCTGACAGAGACCATGTCAGTGATTACACTTTAGTTGACCTCCATTTTGTTGAAGAACAAAGGAAAAATCTGTTAAATAAGTTTCAAAATCTCAAAAATGAGTTGAGTCTTTGTCAATCTGAATTAGCTAATCTTAAACCTTTTGTGAACATGGCTAATCAACTTCAAAATGAGGTCAGCAAGTTGTCCATTGAAAATGAATCTTTGACTGATGAAAACGCTGATTTGAGAAAAACCATTAAAAAATGGAACCTTGGCCAGTCCACTGTGGAAGAAATAGTTGTTGAAGCCATTCCAGGAGATGTGGTTCAAGCCATAGGGGGTAAGGGTAGGTTCAAAAACCACATTCCTGTGCCCAGTGTTAAATTTGTCCCATCAGAAGTCACTTCTCCTCACTCCACCTCTGTGGTTGAGAAGGACTCTGACAAAGAATCTGACGCATCAGCTACTCCCAAGCTTGCTGGTGCTAACCCATCAGATTCCTTGCTTGGCCCAAAACCAGTTCTCAAAACCTCTGGGAACCTCACTTCCAAAGTTGCTGATAAAGCACACAAGAAGGTTTATGTGGCCAAAAACACTGACATACCCACCTCTTCCCCCGAAGAGTTATCTCCCACCAAGAAACTTCTCCTCACCCTGATGGAAGAGGTAAAAGGGTTGAAAGAAAAAATCAACCCCAAGGATAACAGTCCTTCTGTTAACTCCCTTGGTGAAAGCTCCAGCAGCTCAAAGGGGAGAACGTCTTTCAGGCCTTGCAAACACTGTGGGTTCAAAAATCATTCCTCAGATGATTGTTCCAAGAGACCCAAGTGTATCACATGTGAGTCCACTGAACACTCTTCTAGAGAGCATGAGGAGATCATCGCTGTTCAGAGAACTCGAACACAGCTTAGATCTAAAACCCCTCACAGGCCCTCTAGAAGACCTGAGCAACCAAAATCCAGAGAAAGTTCTCAGGGATACAGGCCTAATCCTCCCTGCAAATATTGTGGCTTTTATGACCACCACTCTGATGAGTGTGAACATTACCCTGGTTGTGACATCTGTGGCAGCATGCGACATGAAACCAGGGATTGCAACCAAAGAGGGGGAGAAAGGCCCAGAAGACCCAATGTCGCCAGTCAGCGACAGCATGGACCCACTGGAAAGTGGGTTCATCATAGAAACTAATCTGGTTTGTTATATCTATGCAGGCATACCTAAAGAAATCTGTTTGGTATTTGGATAGCGGGTGCTCCAGACACATGACAGGAATTAAACAATATCTGCATAGATATAAGAAGGAGCCTGGTCCAAAAGTAGTCTTTGGGGATGACTCCTCAGGGGCCACTGAAGGATATGGCTCAGTGGATTGCAATGGAATTACCTTCACAAGGGTCGCCTATGTAAATGGTTTGAAGCACAACCTTATTAGCATCAGTCAACTCTGCGATGCTGGGTTTAAGGTTCTGTTCACAAAGACCCAAGGAACTATCTTCAATCAGGACGATGATGTCGTTCTAATTGCACCCAGAAGAAGGGATGTCTATGTCATTGACATGACGTCATCCCCTGAAGGAGAGAACACCTGTCTCTTTGCCAAAGCATCTGATAGCGAAAATTGGCTCTGGCATAAGAGACTCTCCCATCTCAACTTCAAAAACATCAACAAACTGGCAAAGAATGACTTGGTAGCTGGACTTCCCTCTCTGACCTTCAGCAAGGACAGACCCTGCTCAGCCTGCGAGAAAGGGAAGCATCACAGAGCTTCATTCAAAACAAAACAATCATTCTCCATTAACAAGTGCCTTCATCTTCTTCACATGGACTTGTTTGGACCAGTTAAACCTCAATCCCTCAATCACAACAAATATACCTTGGTCATTGTAGATGAATTCTCCAGATACACATGGGTATTCTTTCTTAAGAGAAAGAGTGATGCTGCTGAAAGAATCATGTCCTTCATCAGAGAAATAGAAAACCTCAATGACTGCAGAGTAAAGGCTATCAGAAGTGACAATGGCACAGAATTCAAAAACCATGCCATGGAAGCCTTTTGTGATGAAAAGGGTATATCACAGAACTTCTCAAACCCAGGAACCCCTGAACAAAACGGTGTCGCTGAAAGAAGAAACAGAACACTCATTGAAGCTGCCAGAACGATGCTCAGCGAATCCAGACTTCCTAAACAATTCTGGGGTGAGGCTGTGTACACAGCATGCTACACACAAAACAGATCCATTATTGTGAAGAGACATGGCAAGACCGCTTATGAAGTGTATAGGAAGAGAGCCCCTGATGTAAGCTACTTCCATGTCTTTGGTTGCCCTGTTTTCATTCACAATTACAAAGATCACCTGGGTAAATTTGATGAAAAATCAGATGATGGATTCTTCCTTGGATACTCTCCCACCTCCAGATCTTTCAGAGTATTCAATATTCGCAGGCAAGAACTAGAAGAGTCCATTCATGTCACCTTTAATGAAGCTGACGCTGTCATAACACACACCAACTCAGAGGATTGTGACATTGACTTCAATGAAGTTAAATCTTATCCCAAAGATGATTTCTCAAATCCCAAGGAATCATCTCAAAGTCGTCACAAGGATCTCCCATATATTCAAGCTTTTGATCCTCACTCCATCTCTGACATCACTCCAGAGACTGTTGGTGTTGAATCTCTTACTCAAATCTCTGAAGAAAATGCTGATCCTATCACATTGGATATTCAATCAGATGAAGAGATCATGGACGAAGAGATTACATGTGATGAACCTCCATCACTCCCTGAACTTGAAGTGACTCCTGATCCCACAGAGACTCCTGCACCACAATCCAAATGGAGTAGGAACCAAGATATTCTTCTAGTCAATATTCTTGGAGAACCCTCTGAGGGAGTCACCACCAGAGGAAAATTAAAAACTCTGGAAACCGCCTCTGCAAATGAATGCCTGTTTGCAAATTTTCTCTCTGAGGATGAACCTAAGAACGTGGCTGCTGCTCTGCTTGATGAAGGCTGGGTTGTTGCCATGCAAGATGAACTCAATCAGATCAAGAGAAACAAGGTGTGGACTCTGGTTAAAGCTCCAGCTGGTAAGCAAGTGGTTGGAACAAAATGGGTCTACAGAAATAAAAGGGATGAAGCTGGTATGATTGTAAAAAACAAGGCTAGGCTCGTGGTGCTGGGATATAACCAATCTGAAGGAATTGATTATGATGAAACCTTCGCACCAGTGGCCAGATTGGAAGCCATCAGAATCTTCCTAGCCTTTGCAGCTTATATGGGTTTCATGGTTTATCAGATGGATGTAAAGAGTGCCTTTCTCAATGGGAAACTTGCAGAGGAAGTATATGTCAGTCAACCCCCAGGGTTTGAAAACAGTGACTACCCAAATCATGTCTGCAGACTTCACAAAGCACTCTATGGGCTGAAACAAGCGCCTAGAGCCTGGTATGAAACTCTCTCAAAATTCCTTCTTGAAAATAAATTTGTCAGAGGTACCATTGACCAAACCTTGTTCACGTATAGGTCCAAGGGTGACGTCATATTAGTACAGATTTATGTGGATGACATAATTTTTGGTTCAACCAATGTTAACTTGAGCAAACAATTTGCCAAACTTATGACCAAAAAATATGAAATGAGCATGATGGGGGAACTAACCTTTTTCTTGGGTTTTCAAATCAAACAAAATTCAAAAGGAATTTCTATTTGTCAAGAAAAGTACGTTAGAGATTTGCTCAAGAAGTATGATCTGTCTGATTGTGCATCAGTGAAATGCCCCATGCTTCCTCCCAACAACTTGGGAGCTGATGACTCAGGGGTCTCTGTTAATGAGACCTTATATAGAGGCATGATTGGGTCACTGATGTATCTCACAGCAAGCAGACCAGACATACAATTCTCCACTTGTCTCTGTGCTAGGTACCAAGCTAACCCCAAGGAATCCCACCTTGTAGCTGTCAAAAGAATTTTCAGGTACTTGAAAGATCCCTCATTGGGTCTCTGGTACCCAAATGGTTCTGGCTTCGACCTCAAAGCTTACTCCGACTCAGATTACGCTGGGTGCTGCCTTGACAGAAAGAGCACCTCTGGTAGCTGTCAAATCCTTGGAGGAAAGTTGGTATGCTGGAGTGCTAAGAAGCAAAACTCTGTGGCTATGTCATCAGCTGAGGCTGAATATGTTGCGGCCGCTGGTTGCTGTGCACAAGTTCTCTGGATGAAAAGTCAGCTGGCTGACTATGGAATTAACTATGAGCAGGTTCCTATATTCTGTGACAACACCAGTGCCATAGCCATCTCCAATAATCCGGTACTTCATTCCAGAACCAAACATATTGACATCAGGTATCACTTTATCAGAGACCATATTCTTAAAGGTGATATTGAGCTACATTTCATACCCACTGAGTACCAGCTCGCTGACATTTTCACTAAGCCGCTGGCTGAGCCAAGTTTTACTAGGCTTGTCGCTGAGCTGGGAATGCTCAATATTGTCAAATAAATCTGATGATAACCTCTGTCTCTGGGCATTTAAGGGAATTGAATGTAACGAGGTAGTTACATCTCAATGGGAATGTTTTTAATCAGATATTAAATTCAAATGATTATCTCTTTATGCCACCAACTTTCCCGCTTTCCAAGGGGACAAGTATACCATGAAAGGTTAAGGGGACCCACGAGTTTCTGAAAAAGGTTAATCTTTGCATTTAATGCTCTTATTGGAAAACGGCTAAACCTTTTAAAACCCTTGACCCTAAATTTTTTTTGTGTCACTTTGAAAATCTTCTCTCACACATACCTTCTCATCTTCTCCATTCTCTCACCACCTTCAAACTCACAACAATGGCGTCTTCTTCACCAAACCAAACCTTCGTTGTACAAGCCGCCACTAACGTCGATTTCGAGATCTCAGATGGCAAGATTGCTTTGAATAACTGTGTGGCCCTTCTCGAACACAACAACTCTCTCTACCATCCGTTGTTCAAATTCCTCAAGAACTCCACCATTGGCGAAGCTATCACCAAGGAACCCTCCACTTGTTACTCACAATACCTTCGAGAGTTCTGGTACAGCGCTGAAGTCGATTCATCCTCTTCCCAAATCACCTTCAACCTTTCCACCCATCCACAACCTCTCACCTTTGATTTCACAACTTTTGCCACAGCCATTGGACTCCCTTGCAACAACAATATATCAGCTTTACCCACCAGTGCCACAGTGAGAAAAGCTCTGGCCACCCTTCAGCCTCATGATGATCAGGAAAACCCTTTCACTGCTGCTGGCTTCCAAAGCAAATCCCTCATTAAGGTCAACTACTTCTCTCCCACATGGAGAACGCTGATGCTGTACATTGTCAAATGTCTGGGAGGGAACACTGGCTCTCACGACCAACTGAATGGCTCCCAACTGGCCATTGCCTACAGCTTAATCTGGGGTCTGGACATTGGAATCGCCCACATACTTTACACCGATCTCATTGCCAAGTTGGAAAACAAAGGAAAGAAGACTCGTGGTGCCACCATCTGCTACACCAGATATCTCTCTCTTGTCTTAGAAGATATTCTTGGTGAATCCTACACCAATGATGCCTTACACTCCTTTCCCTCTCATCATATCACCGCTGCATCACTAAAAGCTCCAACTGAAGATGAAGTGCCTCTTACCAGGCATATGATGAAGGTTGCTGGACTACTTGCTGAGGATGATGAGCCCTTGATCCCTCAACCTGAGGTGAATGCTGAAAGTATGGCTGATAAGTCTCTATCCAAGACCTCTGTGCAATCTACTTCTCAGCCCAAGGTGCTTAAGGAAAAGAAGAAGAAGAGGAAAGACATCCCCCTTTCCTCTGAAACCCCTTCTGTTAATCCTTCCAAGAAGACAAAGACAAAGAAGAACCCATCCCCTTCTCTGGTGGATGTGGTAATAGAGCCCATTGCTGACAAACAACCAGAGTCTAGTGTCTCCATGTCAGCGAAGACGACTAAGATCCCTCTCCACGCTGATATCACTCAGGTATTAGTCTGACCTTTATTTTTCCTCTCAGAGGTCCACATACATTCACTCTCATTATCTGTAGGAGAGAGTGATGTACTTTAGAGTTTGCCTCAACTCTTAGCGTGTCTGTGTCAGCACCTAGACCTTTAGGACTCTCTGTACACTCTTGTCTTCACTAGGAAATGATTCACTTGTGCTTCTAACGCACCCCGATGATCCTTCAACCTCTGGACTGTGCTCTTGGCAAACAACAACCTGAGCACATATAAGTCCCGACCCAGAGTCTCTGCACTTCTCAGTGACTCTGGGTCCCCATCATTAATAAAAGAGTCCCAAAGAATTTATTCTTTTGGAAAGGCTGAATCATCACCCTCAGTCTTTCTAGGGGCAGCGATAAACGGCGACCATTCACCCTCATATTAACTCACAATTAAAAGAGTCCCAGGGAGTAATCCCTCAGGGGGAGCTGGATAATCACACCCAGCTATCCCAGGGGCAGAGAAAGGCGACCATTCCCATATCATTTTCACAATAAAAGAGTCCCAAGGAGAAATCCTTCAGGGGGAGCTGGATAATCACACCCAGCTATCCTAGGGGCAGCGAATGGCGATCCTTCAACACTTTTATTTCACATTAAAAGAGTCCCAAGGAGCAATCCTTCAGGGGGAGCTGGATAATCACACCCAGCTATCCTAGGGGCAGCGAATGGCGATCCTTAACATACCTATTTCACAATTAAAAGAGTCCCAAGGAGAAATCCTTAGGGGGGGCTGGATAATCACACCCAGCTTTCCTAGGGGCAGCGACTGGCGATCTATAACTGCATTATTTTTCACAACTGGTTACTAATAACTCTTATCACAGGCTCACAATCTTCATCAGGAACAACTTAACAGTGATGACTACTTGATTGCTGATGACAATTCCGCTGAAGTTGCCACAATTGATCTTGATGCCCTCTCAGACTTCGAATCTCTGCCTGATGATGAAGTTCTTATTATAGAGGAAGGCCCTTTCACCTCTGACTTTGAGGAAATGAGCACTGATGACTACAACTTGTCCTCCATTGAGCTGACACCGGTCTCTGTCCCCTCCCTTCCTAATGTTCAAGAACTAGCTGCCAAAAGGCTATGGGAACAGAGACTTAGCTCCCCTGCACCTGTTCCATTTCCCACCTTACCAAGTGTCATGGAGCTGGGGGCTAAGCAACAGCTGGAATACCTCCTCTCACGCAAGTCAGCACAAGTCCCACGAATGAAAGATGTACAGGAACTGGCTGCTGAGGCTTTATGGGAAAAGAGAGGGGATATCAGCATCACTAAACCCAAAGTCACAAACGAAGCTCTTCTCTCTGAGATCCAGACCCTGACTCATGCTGCTGAGGAGCTTACTACAAACTTGGAAACCTCACTAACTTCATCAGTGGAGTCTTCCATGACCGCACTGCTTCCGCAACTGCTGACCAACGCTCTGAAGGCACAACTACCTGATCTAATCAACCAGAGTCTTCAGACGTACATACCATCTGCTCTAACCTCAGCGGTCAAGGCAAATGTTGCAGCCATAGCTCAGGCTGCTGAACCCTCAAGACTTCTTCTTCAGGAACTTCTCCAAGGTGAACTCAAGGAAATTTGCATATTTGTTCACCAGGAGTTCCTTCGCTTCAATAAGGCAGGTTCAGGCAGAGCACCTGCTGGGGCTATGCCTGAGGGGGAGAAGTCTGCCTCCTCTTCTGAAGAAGAAGCTGATGATGATGTTGTATCTACGGGGGAGCAGCAGAAGAAAAAGCCTACACCTGAAATACCAACACCCACTCCACTGAGATCCTTCAAACCTGCTGCTGATTCTGTGAAAGATAAAGGTAAAGGGATTGCAGTTGAGCAACCTGAAATTACCCTACACTCCCTTCAAGCTGAAGGTGGATCCAAACCCTCCAAAAACTCTGAGCTCAACAAATTCAAAAGCGCTGATGAACCACCACTCACCCCAGAGCAAGCCAAAGCCCAAATCCTTGAACATCAAAGGTTAGCAAATATCAGGGCTGCTGAACTAAGGAGCAAAGAAGCTCTGGACAAGCTCTCTCCCTCTGCTAAGAAAGCTCAACTGGCTAAACTCAAGGAACTGGAGGTTAAGAGGAACAACCTCTTAACAGAATATCAAAGGCTGGTCAACCAGAGATCTGAACCAGGTCGTATCACCAAGTACACATGCTTCACCAACAAAGACAAAAAGGTGGTAATGACTATCTATAGGGAGAATGACATGCAGAATTATAAAGTCTCCAGCGACTTCAAGCTCAGAGATCTGAGCCTCTCTGAGTGGTTGGAAATACTATCTCTTGCCCAAAAGAAGACTGGGCCTGGTCCTGCCCAAATGATGAAAAACATTCAAGCAAAACTCAATTGGGTAAGAGATACTGCAAAGAAGCTGAAGGTACCCCTACCTCCACAGCTTTCCACTCAATCATCTTCTCAGACACAAAGAAAGAGGAAAACACCAATGGGGCCTCTGACAGAAAGGTTGGTCACTGAAGATGTAGTGGTCGATGGGATGCTCAGAAACTTGGTCCTTCCCAAGGAAATCACCAAACCCATAGAAGGCCAAGTTTACACTGAGCCAGAGGCAGGTATGGTATTTATGAATGGTAACTGTGATTATGCTTTTCAGCGTTTGAATGAGCTACCTCTGGCTTCAACCATTCAGCTGATCAGACTCAAGCAGGGCATCCTTAGAAATTGCAAAGAAGCTGATGAGTTCGATTTTGAAATTGAACTTGTCATTAACTCTAGGAGTGACAAAGTCGAAGCACAGAGAATCTGTGATCAAGGTCTTGATCGCTGAAGAACCTATTTATTTTTGCTTATGTTTTCACCTTAGGGTGCTATTGTAATAGACTAGGTTCTTTCTGATTAATAAAACTTTGAGGTATGTTTGTTAAATTATGTGTAAGAAGAAGCTGTGTACTCACTTACAATAATTTTAGACTTAGTATAATTTATAAACAAATAGGGGGAGATTGTTGGGCCAATGAAAGTTTTAACTATGGCCCTGTCTAGATTTGTTTAAATTAGACTAAGTGTTGAAAGGTCGCTGAGAAGACCAGCGACAGAGACTAGACCAGTGGAAGGCAAAGCCTCAGCTGGCACATCAGGATCATTCAAGTCAAAGACAACGTCAGAGAAGTCGAAGACAATCTGAAGTCAGACTCACCAGCGATTATGGATAGCTGGGATGTCAAAGGAATGCACTGGTGTTCAAGGATCTCTGAGTTGACAACACTCAGAGATCACTTAAGAACCCTAGAGACTTGGATCAAGCAAAGCTTATCCAAACCCTTATAGTTTAGGCGGGAGAATCTCTCAAGTGTTTTGAGCGGGACAAAACAAGAGATTCAAAGTCAATGCCTAGTAGGACCTAGTGGGACAAAAGGTGAACAGTTGGCAGAACTGTTTACCTAAAGTAGTTAAAGGCATGTCTCGATTTGGACATGCATTTAATACGTTGTACTCTTCCATTCAGAAGATGACACGTATCAACTACCCCCACTAAGGATACAACCTCGTACCACTATAAATAGGGGATGAGAAAGAAGTTAAGATTCAACCCTTGTGCTTGGAATCTTTATCTAAGTTCTTTCTCCCACTTGAACCACTGAGGCCTCAGCTGTCCATCAGCGACTCGTTGGTTCACTTGTAAACTTGAGTCTCGAATCAAGTTTACTTGTTCTAGGGTTCATTTCTTGTTGTTATTCAACAGGTGTATTCATAACACTTTGTAATACTTTGTTGATAATAGTTAATAAAGGATTACTCGTTTGAAAAGTATATCTATTGTGTGTTATTGTTTTCGTGTCTTAGTTTCAACAATAATCGTATTTTGGGACTTTCAATTGGTATCAGAGCGGTTTGATTTATAAAACCTTTCTAAAAACCGTTCTAGTTTTTAAAATCAAGATCCAAATATGATTGAAACTATTCCACCACCGTTTGGTCAATCTAACCAAGCAAATACTTCAACAAACGCTCCAGCCACCACATCTACTACCATGCCTACACCTGTTGTAAGCACTGGTGTAAATGAGGATGATCTTCCACAACTTCTTGATAATCGTGGAGGGTCACATGTGTCTAATGTTCCAGCGTTTGATGAAGAAGATTTCTCAAGTTGGAAAAGTGAATTTCTTATATACTTAGATGGCCTAGAACCCTTCTTGTTTGAAATCTTAGAAAATGGTCCTTATGTACCGCTGGCTATTTCCTCTACTCCAGAGAGACCCATTAAGAAACCTGTTAAGCAATGGTCTCCCGCTGATAGACGTCTGGCCAACCAGGACAAGAGACTTAAAAGTATAATAGTCTCTTGCCTACCCAAGAACATTATGAAGTCCATCATCAAGTGCAATACCGCACAAGAAATGTGGACTGAGTTGGTTCTAGGGTATGAAGGACCAGAAGAGACTAAAGAGACCAAAATCCAAGCATTAAGACTTAAGTTTAACGCTTTCAAAGCCTTGGAAACTGAAACTGTTTCTCAAACTTACACTAGACTTAAGATCTTGCTGAATGATTTAGGTAACAATGGTGTTGTACTACCCAAGGCTGAGGTTAATGCCACATTTGTAAACAGCTTACCTAGGAAATGGCTTAGTCTTAACCAAACCCTGAGAGCAAATAATGCCATAAAAAATGATACTCTTGCTCAACTTTTTGGTAGATACAATTATGAAGAAGGACTGATTGACTCTATTTACAAATCAGAGACTGATAGATTTACTTCTCCTATATCTGGGTCAAAAGCTCTTGTTGCTAACCACTCTTTTCAGGATAGTGACTCTGACGTGGAAGAAGACACAAGAAGCAGTCAAGAATTCCTTGATGAATTACATGCTGAATTCCATGACAGAGCCCTCTTAGCTGACCAGAAGAGATACTACAAAAGATCTGGTAGAGTTGGTGCTGCCAAGATTGACAAATCCAAAGTGTCATGCTACACTTGTGGAAAGACTGGTCATTTCCAAAAGGACTGCTGGTCAAACAAAACATCTTCTCCCAGTTTTCCATCATCCAGCAAAACCAACAGCAAAAAGAAGTTCTCTTCCTCACCTTTCAAGCAATCCTCTCTCAGTGACTCTGAGGGTAAAAAGGACTACAAGGTAAAATACAAGGCCTTGAAAGCTGAGCTGATCAAACTCAATCAGAAAGCTGATGATGCTGCCAAAAAGAAGGATAACAAAAAGACTGAAAAAGGTCTAATAGCTGCTTCTTTTGACTGGGATGATGAACCCCTCACCTCTGAAGATGAAGGAACCACCACCGTCAGAGCCTTCATGGCTGTTGCTGATGAAGAACCAGTGGTTGGTAAAAATGAAGCTAGATCAGGTCAATGGGTTGACATCACTATGAAAAAGGTACAAAGATTACTTTCCATGCCTGAGGGTCCTGACAGAGACCATGTCAGTGATTACACTTTAGTTGACCTCCATTTTGTTGAAGAACAAAGGAAAAATCTGTTAAATAAGTTTCAAAATCTCAAAAATGAGTTGAGTCTTTGTCAATCTGAATTAGCTAATCTTAAACCTTTTGTGAACATGGCTAATCAACTTCAAAATGAGGTCAGCAAGTTGTCCATTGAAAATGAATCTTTGACTGATGAAAACGCTGATTTGAGAAAAACCATTAAAAAATGGAACCTTGGCCAGTCCACTATGGAAGAAATAGTTGCTGAAGCCATTCCAGGAGATGTGGTTCAAGCCATAGGGGGTAAGGGTAGGTTCAAAAACCACATTCCTGTGCCCAGTGTTAAATTTGTCCCATCAGAAGTCACTTCTCCTCACTCCACCTCTGTGGTTGAGAAGGACTCTGACAAAGAATCTGACGCATCAGCTACTCCCAAGCTTGCTGGTGCTAACCCATCAGATTCCTTGCTTGGCCCAAAACCAGTTCTCAAAACCTCTGGGAACCTCACTTCCAAAGTTGCTGATAAAGCACACAAGAAGGTTTATGTGGCCAAAAACACTGACATACCCACCTCTTCCCCCGAAGAGTTATCTCCCACCAAGAAACTTCTCCTCACCCTGATGGAAGAGGTAAAAGGGTTGAAAGAAAAAATCAACCCCAAGGATAACAGTCCTTCTGTTAACTCCCTTGGTGAAAGCTCCAGCAGCTCAAAGGGGAGAACGTCTTTCAGGCCTTGCAAACACTGTGGGTTCAAAAATCATTCCTCAGATGATTGTTCCAAGAGACCCAAGTGTATCACATGTGAGTCCACTGAACACTCTTCTAGAGAGCATGAGGAGATCATCGCTGTTCAGAGAACTCGAACACAGCTTAGATCTAAAGCTTCTTCAAGCTTAACATGGAGACCCAAGAAAGATCAAAACCCTAATAATAATGGAATTTCAATGACTTGCAATAGATTTAATTACATTTCAAAGGTCATTACAAAACCAATTGGGGTTAACTGGGTATTTCATCCTAAAAAGGATGAGAATGGGGTTGTTGTGAGAACTAAGTCTGTTCTTATTGAACAACCAGATGAATCCAAGTCTTCTGAGACTTGGGTTCCCAAAGAAAACTAATTTGTTTTCTTTATGTGCAGGGCATTCAAAAGCAGATCAATGATTATGGATATTGGGATAGTGGATGCTCAAGGCACATGACAGGAAAGGAAGACTATCTGACGAACTTCTCTCCTATTAAAGATGGTGATAAGGTATACTTTGGAGGGGGCTACGGCACCATTACAGGCAAAGGAACCCTTCTCACCAATAATCTACGTTTTGAGAACGTCTTCCTGGTAAAAGAACTGGATTATAATCTGTTTAGTGTATCACAAGTGTGTGATAACAAAAATAAGGTTCTTTTCACTGATACTGAGTGTTTGGTGTTAAGCAAGGATTTTAAGATCCCTGATGAGAAGTATATTGAGTATAGAACACCTAGGCATAAGGACATATACAATGTGAATTTAAATGGGATTAAAGTGAATACAAATATGTCTTGTTTTTATGTTAAGGCCTCAGTAGATGAAAAGGAAAATTTGGGCGCTGATAGAGGAAATTTGGGCGTTGACAGACCTGCACATGAAGGTGATGTACTCCAGTCATCATCTATCATCAAAGAAGTTTCTACTCAGGTATTACCATCTACCTTACCAACCATTGCACCATCAGATAAGGGTAAGGGTAAATTGGTAGAAGAAGTTGTTCCAAAGGATGCAGCCCAAGTTGAATTTGATAGAAGACTGGCTGAGCAATTGATGGAACAAGGTGAAAAGGATAAGTCACCATTTGTTGTGACTTCTGAAGAAGAAAGTGATGGAGCTAGCTCAGACTCAAGTGTGATGATTATAGAACCAGAAAGGCTTGAGTATGGTGATGAGCTTGCTAGGGAAAAGTTGAGAGATTTAAAATTGCAGGTTGATTTTGACATGCCAGAGGTGGTTCAGATGTACAATTCTTGGGAAGAAAGCTGTATGGATAATCCAGACTTGACCATTTCAGATCAAATATGGGGTTTGGAGCTTCTTCTTAGAGTTCAGAAGGATTGTAAGGTGATTTTGAAGCACAAGGCAAGCAATATTCTCTCTGAGTTGAAAAGGGATAGAAGGGAGCTCTATTTTATGTTGCTCAGATGTCATGGAGTTGGATGGACACATCAGAAGTTGAAGGCTTTGACATTTGATGAGTTGGAACATAGGGCTTATCCTATTTGGGTGAAAGTGCAGGAAGAGAACACTTACAGACTTCTTTCAGATGAAAGAAAGGAGCAACTTGCAGAAGAGATGGAAATTAAGAAAGTATGATAGTTCCCAGACCAGTGAAGAAGGGATTTACACTTGAGTTTCCAAAAGATATGAATTCACTATATCCAAGTGAAGCAGTTATTAGAAAGAGCCTCAAGCTCTCCCCATTAGAAGCTTCAGATATGGTGCGAGTGTTACCATTAGATTCCAGGAATCCAATTGTGAGTTATGATGAGGATGAATGTGGATTCTAGAAGATTGGAAGATTTGGCAAGGAGGTACACACTTTTACCACTCTCATATCTTTATTTGCAAGTTGTGATAAAGAAGACTTGGTGGACCTTTGGAGGTTGCTGGAGACCAAGTATGAGGCTGAAGCACCAACTTCAGCTAATGGAATAAAACTTTGGACCACATTAAAAAGAATGTGTGGGACAAATGAGGAAGATCCTGAAATATGGAAGGATCTTGAAGATGACCTCAGTGGTCTTCAATGGAGGTTATATTCAGCTGCTGGTGTATACCATTTGAGTTCTACTAAGTTTGCTGAGTATCTACTTGTGGATGCTCAATATTTCATATCCAAGGCTGTTTTGGAAAAGATGAAGGACACTCAGCTGGAGATAGACTATACAAGTGACGTGGCAAAGAATTTGATTAGATTTATTTATTACCAATATGAGAAGGTTTGTCAGACTCCTCCAAGTTCTTAATGATTATTCAGAAACTTGATCATAAGAGTGGATATCAAGTTTAGGGGAGGATTGTTGGGAATAAATTAAGGCCAGATCACTTGAACGCTGACAAGAACAACTCAAGCGTTGACAAGAACAAATTGAGCGCTGACAGCTCAAGCGTTGACAAGTTAAAGTCAAGCGTTGACAGATTGAAGACAAGCACTGATGGAAGATGTAAGCTACACGTTTATTATATTCTAGAATACTTCTAGTAAGGATAGAAACGACAATGTATTTTCTATGTTTATCTTTACCTAGAATAGTTGATACATAGCTTATTGTACAAGGCTTCTTAGTCTATAAAAGAAGGCCTTTAGGTTAATGTTTAGTATCAAGTTTTACATAAGTTTTCATTCGTAAACATCTTTCATTGTAAGCAAGTTCGACATTCATAATCAAAGTGAAAGTTTTGTTTACATCTTGTGTTCTTGTTTAAGTGTTAAATTCCGCATAACACTTAAATTCACAAAGCATATAACAAAGGTTTCTCTACGTGTTATACTTGATCTAATCTCGTATACACAAAGCTAATCGATCTAAGTTTGGGATCAACAAAATGTAATAGGTAGACTAGGAGGTATGTAGTTCCTCCTGGTCCTAGTAGTAGTAGGAGCAAGTCCTGCTCCTGGTCCTAGTCGAAGTCAAACTTTATTATTTACTTAATATTCTGTTAGGATATGCATGAGATATGTTAGGAAAGGATATGCATATCAGTTTTACACGTTTTCTTTAATGCTGTATTAGGGTTTCCTTGTAGTATAAAAGGAACCTTAGGCAGAAGGGTTATATACACCTTCACCAAACGTAGTTCTAGTGATTATCAATATTAGAAATCCTTAGAAAGGATCAAGTCTTTATAGTTATTCTGTTCTCTTTGATTATATTTATATTCTACATTCATATTGTGTATAGAGTCTCTTTGTGATTTGACTTGTGATTACAGAAGTCATTCACCGGTCCTGACAGGCTACAAGATCTACTTCTAGTAGACTCAACACAAATGTTCATCCCAACCATTTCGAAAGTCAATCACACACGCACGAAGCATATCCTCTAACGTTTGAATCGTTCTTTCACTTTGTCCATCAGTTTCCGGATGATATGCGGTACTCAAATTTAACTCCGTTCCCATCGCTTTCTGCAAAGATTTCCAAAATTTTGAAGTAAACCTACTATCCGGATCAGATATTATCGACAAAGGTACAGCATGTCGACAAACAATCTCCTTTACGTACACTGTTGTTAATCTTTCCATACTATTCGTCTTCTTTATTGGTAAAAAGTGAGCAGACTTAGTCAATCTATCTACAATCACCCATATCATATCACAACCACTAGCAGTCCTTGGCAAACCTGTCAGAAAATCCATAGTAATCTTCTCCCGTTTCCACTCAGGAATCTCATGTTGCACTAATAATCCAGACGGTTTCTTATGTTCAGCTTTCACTTTCGCACAAGTTAAGCACTTATTGACATACTGGGCTATATCTGGCTTTATATTCGGCCACCAATAAACTTTCTTAAGATCTTGATACATCTTGTCTGATCCAGGATGTATTGAATACTTCGACTTATGAGATTCATTCATCACAAAATTTCGCACTCCTAAAGAACCTTCCACAGACGGACACAATGGTAACCAAATCCTATTCCCAAAATATCTCAATCCATTTGACCTTACTTCAAACAATGGTTTCAACATTCTACCCAAATTTTATGCCTCAATATTCTCTTCCTTCAAACCATTAGCTTGGGCTTTCAGTATCGTTTCTGTCAAATCAACACTTTCCATCATTGCCAAATCTGTAACTCTTATAGACTTATCTCTTTCCTTTCTACTAAGTGCATCAGCTACCACATTCGCTTTACTAGGATGGTAACGAATCTCGCAGTCATAATCACTCAGCAACTCAACCCATCTCCTTTGTCTCATATTCAATTTCTTTTGATCCAAAATATGTTGCAGACTCTTATGATCAGTGAAAACCACACACTTGGTTCCATACAAGTAGTGTCTCCACAGCTTCAAAGCAAAAATCATAGCCCCAAGTTCTAAATCATGAGTAGTGTAATTCTCTTCATGCTTCCTTAATTATCTCGATGCATATGCTATCACTTTCTCCCTTTGCATCAACACAGCTCCAAATCCTTTATGAGACACGTCACAATACACCACAAAATCTTCAGATCCTTCTTGCAAAGATAAAATCGGCGCAAAACACAACTTATCCTTCAGCGTATTAAATGCAGATTCCTCTTCCAATCCCAATTCAAACACTCGATTCTTTTTTCAGTAAGCTTGGTCAACGGTTTAGCAATTAGTGAATACTTCTTGATAAACCTTCTATAATACCCAGCTAGACCAAGAAATTGGCGAACTTCAGTCGGCGTCGTTGGTACTTACCAATCTTTGATTGCTTCAATCTTAGCAGGATCCACACGAACACCTTCACTATCAATCACGTGCACCAGAAATTGCACTAATTTCAACCAAAATTTACACTTAGAGAACTTCGCATACAACTTCTCTTTCTTCAACAATTCCAAAATTGTTCTCAAATGCTTCTCATGTTCTTCTTCACTCTTGGAGTAAATGAGAATATCATCAATGAATACGATAACAAACTCATCCAAATACGGCTTGCATACACGATTCATCAGATCCATGAATACGGCTGGCGCATTCGTTAATCCAAAAGGCATCACTTGAAATTCAAAATGTCCATATCGAGTACGGAATGCTGTTATAGGAATATCTTCTTCCCTAACTCTCAGTTGATGATACGCAGACCTCAAATCGATCTTCGAGTATACACTTGATCCTTGCAACTGATCAAACAAATCATCAATTCTCGGCAATGGATACCGATTCTTGACAGTCAATTTGTTAAGCTCTCGATAATTAATACACATTCTAAAAGAACCATCTTTCTTCTTAACTAACAAAATAGGAGCACCCCACGGCGACGAACTCGGCCTAATAAATCCCTTATCCATCAATTCCTTCAATTGACCATATAATTCTTTCATCTCAGATAGAGCTAAACGATATGGTGTACGAGAAACTGGCGCAGCTCCCGGCACTAAATCAATACGAAACTCCACTTCACGATGCGGCGGTAATCCTGACAAATCTTCAGGGAAAACCTCAGGATACTCTATAATCACAGGCACATCCTCTAGTTTCCTTTCATTCACACCATCATTAGTTATCTGGGCAAGAAACACATCACAACCTGCTTCAATATACCTCATCATCTTCAAACAAGAAACAACTCTCAAACGAGAAGTACATTCATCACCTTTCACAGTCAAACCCTATTCCTTAGCGGTATCTGGACAAATCTCTCTCCACAAACAATCACTACACAATTACCAACTAACCAGCCTATTCCAACAATCACGTCAAAAGATCCTAATTCTATGGGCATCAAATCAATACTAAACACATAATTCCCTAACTTCAAGGAACAACCTTTTAGTATAGAACTAGTGCTTACAACCTTACCATCAGCTAATTCCACCTTATAACTAGTTGTCAATCTCACTGGTT
Source organism: Glebionis coronaria (assembly GCA_025667525.1). NCBI lineage: Eukaryota > Viridiplantae > Streptophyta > Magnoliopsida > Asterales > Asteraceae > Glebionis > Glebionis coronaria. Next base: position 547,583,024 of record CM046874.1, read on the forward strand.
CTCTATCCAATAGCTGGTTGAATCTAACATCTACGAAACTTCTATCGGATCCAGAATCAAATAACACACTAGCATAACAAGCATCAAGTAAGAACGTACCGGTCACCACATTCGGCCCTTGAGGCTTGTCAGCATCTCCCACGACATAGGCTGGAGCAGCAGTCCCAGCAACAACAGCAGCAACATTGCCTCCTTGTCGCATGCCAACCCTCGGACAGTTCCCTTGTTTATGTTCACGACCTCCACATCCAGAACAGTTAACTACCTTGACAACATTGGCTCCAGTGGCCACACCCTTGTTCCTACAATCTGCCATCTTATGTTCGGCCTTCCCACACTTGTTGCAAGCAGGTAGATAATTCCCAACATGATACAGACTACATCGACCACACTTCGGGTTCACCTTGTTACCTTGAGTTCCAGTGGCAGCACGAACACCAGCTTTCCTTCTCAAATTGTATTATTGATTCCTATTTGGTCCTTGGTTATTGTTGTTACGATAACCACCACGATTCTATCCTTGGTTTGAGTGTACAGCTTCCCACTTTCTCTTATTCCCCTCAGCAATACTATCCTTTCGATCTTGCAGCTTTACATCCATGAAAGCATGAGCCATCTGAACAGATTCATCAAATGACTTGAGTTTCGACGAAGTAGTCTCCCCCTTGATATTACTAGATAAACCTCTGATATACTGCTTCATCTTCTTACGGTCATCAGCAAAAGCATCAGGACACAACAAACATAAATTAGAGAATCTCCTTATATAAGCCACAATATCATTGTTCCTCAGCACTAAATGCCTCAACTCATCCTCCAACTGACCTAGCTCTTCCTCAGGACAAAACTTAGCAGTTAACAGTCCCTTGGTCACAGTCCATGTTCTAGCATTAGCTTCAACCAAACCCACAGTAGCTACCTGACTATTCCACCAGCTTAATGCATCATCCTGAAAAGTAGCTATAGCAAATTCCACCTTACGAGCTTCTAAACATCCACTGATTTCAAAAGTACTTTCAATCTTTTCAATCCACCTTCTTAATTCCAAAGCACCACCAGTACCACGAAATTGGGTAGGTCCACATTTCATGAAACTAGCATAAGAACATTCCTTCTGAATTTGCTGAACAGCAGCATTACCTCCAGCTTGTTCCGCAGAATTTCCTCCTACTAGTTCATCATTATTACCTGCAACTGGATTTGCAGCATTCCCTCCAACTTGACCAGCAGCATTCCTATTCTCAGCCTCTCGGTTCCTCGCAGCACGTTCGGCTTCCAGTGCTCTAGCAATAGCTTGCTCAATTATGGTATTAACAGTAGAAGTTGTCAATTTAGGCGGCATGTTTTAGGAAATTAACCAAACAACAATTCAGTAAAGTCAGAAAAGTTCCTTCCAACTCCTTCCTGTGTCATCCCAGAAGAAAAGAACAAGTAAGTATTCATATCAAGATAAGAAGAAGGATTTCTCTATCAAGATGTGACATGGATACTACATGCACAAACAACATAGTCCACAATGAATCATTAACCAAATCACAAAAGAACTAATAAGACAAATCATAAGTCATGGAGGTAATTTGGATTGCATTGGAAAATTTCCACAAAATTATGACAAGTAATGTCACTACAACCCTTCATCACGGCAAACTTAAAAGTCATTCAGTTTCATCATAAACTACAGTACCAGTCTACTTAAGTTCAATTACACCAAGGCTAATAAAACAACATAAGAAAACTAAACATCTGATCCCCGCAGCTTCTTGTACATCGGTTCATCATCACTGCTGCTATCATCTTCCTCAGAGTCTTCCTCCACTTTTTCCTTTCCCTTTCGACTTCCTCCTTCACCTGGCTTCACCAACACCTGAGCTTCAACCTGACTTGGCACATCACGAATCACCACACCTCGACTAGGAAAAGATCTCATCGGCACATCCCACACATTTAACCTTGCATTCCTTTCTTGCTCCTCACGAAACCTTTCAAATTGCTCACTCAAATTCAACACCATTGATCTTAATCTAACAACTTCATCCATTTCCTTTATTCTAACATACTCTGATCTCTTCACACTAGTAACAAACCTGTCAAACCTCTTTTCATTCTGCTCGAACCTTCTAATCACACGGGTTTCAACTAAATACCTTTCAAACAAAGATCTATCAAACTTTTTAAGAAACCAGAAAATATCTTCATAAGACCTAGGACCTGGACAATAAACCTTAGATATGCCATCATGAATAGATCGGGCACTAGCAGTATTACTCGACTCAGCAAGAACATCATCCCTAGCAAATGCAATCCCAGGCAAACTTCTCAAATAAGCATCACAAGTAGGCATCAAAGAACGTACAACAGGTCGCTGACAGTCCTGAACAGACTGTGGCAAAAAATTAGCTCTTGGAACATAACTATCTTGAATCACTTCAGGCTCGGTCTGTCCAACTGCAGTAGGAGCAATTCCATCATCTAAATACTCATAAGGCTCCTCAATGTAACTAGCACCAAAGTTATCGACTTCCTCGCCGTCTAATACATCATTCATGTCAATCCATCCATCCTCACAAGGTATACTAGCCATTTTCTACAATTATAATGGTTCAAGGATACTTAAGGTCATTTTTAACAAAACAAAAATTAGTATGCAATATTTTTGCAAATGTTATACGTAATCCATGCTATGCAACACAATGCAAATGATGTTTATGCAATGCTCGCAAAAAAATAGATATGATACTGACAAGCACTCAGCGTACTTTCAATAACATTAATACAATATCGTAGTATGTACTTAATAACTACTCGGGAATTCATTTCAGTTATGACGGATACATCTATAATACAAAACAAAACTAAAAGTGATCATACAAAACTCACAACATCAAGTCAAAATATAGTTAACGGCTCATGAATTTAGGTTAACAAGGTACTCAATACAACGTAAACAACATAGGCAACATTCGGGTCCAACAATTAATCATGACTTGTGTTCATTTATCTTCAAATAGCATGTATCCCCCTCACGGGTAATAAAACATTTAGTAGCTAGCATGAAAAGTGAGGCTACAAACTCACCTTAGTATAAGAGACCTAGCGAGATGATCGTCGATGATAGAGGATGCCTTTTAAACACGAGAACCGCTATCTATCAAATACGACGCGTTCATTAATAATGACTCGAGAATTAAATCATACATATCAATCTCAAACTCAAACTCATAAAATCACGATAAACTCGAGAGAAAATGATACAAGTAACTCTATTACACTCTTCTATACATTTATTTTACCATTCTACACTTTTGACAAAATCCGCCGGCACATACTACATGTACTAGCTTATTTACCCCTTTTAGACTCGTCAAACGTTTATGAAACGACTCGAGGAACTAACTTACTATCTATAGAAATTCCTCTAACAAGTTTATCAAATGAAATTACTCTTAAAGTTCTTTACTTGTCTCATCTTCAAACTACAAAATCCGGACAGTTTTACGTTAACAATTCATACAACCGTTTTAACTTCTTTAAACGAATCCATTTACAAATCCGACTTGGGTTTGAAAATAAACTCGCCCTCTAGGGTTTACACTTCATCATCAGTATGTGACTCATTTCAAAACTTCAATCTATAGTCCCCGAGATTCGATCCAAATATCGACAACAACTATATGTAGTGCCGATACTCGTCTCCCGGTACACGAATAATCAAAACATCATAACTTCCCGCTCGTTTGGAGCTAGAAGCTCTACTTTAAATCAAATCGAATCTAATAGAATTTTCTACAACCCTAGGCTATCAGTTAAACCATTATGACAACATAACATACCCAAAAATACAGTTTTTCCCACTGATGTAAAACACCTTTCTAAAACTTGCATAAAATCGTGTTTTTAGCTAAAACCAACCATATTTATGATCATCCCATAACCCTAACACTAACATATCTCAACCATAACACTTGGATCATCATCAAAATCAAGTTTTTAACAAAACTTTAGCATAAAAACCCTTTTGATCATCATAAAAACTACATGCATGATCATAATTTCCACCTACCAAACCTAAAAAAAAAATCATCTTGCATGTACCCAAACATAGTACCAAAATGATCTCCTTACAATTTTGAAGATTGGTCTTGTGTTATTTTAGCTTAGATCATCATAGATTTGAAGTAAAAATTGATTGAAGTTGGGTTTTGGGTGTAAGGGGGTCACGACATGTATAAGAAAAAAGAGAGAGAGAGTAAAACTTTTTAGTTAGTGGTGTGTGTGTGTTTTGTGTGAAAAATGAAGTTTATATATAGGGGTTGAGGGACCATTGTTGTTAATTTGCAATAGTTGTGACTCAAAATGAAAATAGTTTGCTAAAAGCGGGAAATAACTATTAGTCAATTTTGAAAATATTTACAGGGCTCGGTTTTCATAAAGATACTTTTAAAAAGTTAAAACGTACCTCAAATATAATAATATCGACTCCCGACTCGACTTAACACGTCATTTAAAAGAATACCTCAAAAATGACAAACATCAAACAACCGTCAATAAAACGTAAAATATTTGGCGTCCATTGACATCACGCTTGCTAATACTCCTTATAATTATTAAAAATAAAATATATTCCAAAAGATAGGTCGTCTAAACCGAAGATAGTGTGATCACTTAAATAAGTGTCATCACTATAAGTATCGTAAATAGGAGTTTCAAAAATTTGAGGCTCTAAGGGAAGGGAGAAGTTATCACAAAATCATTTTGATTAGACGTTTTAATTTTAAAAGGATTAATAAAAATCTCGTCATTATCATAATTAAGAACATCAATCATATTGACCGACTCTTTTCCATTTGATTTTGTTGTGATTTTTCCCATTTTAAAAACTTGTTGTTCATCCCGAACCCTAAGAATTAACTCCCCTTCGGCCACATCAACTAAGGCTCTTCCGGATTGTAAGAATGGTCTACCAAGTATTAACGGAATACGAGGATCCATCTCATAGTCGACGACGATAATAAGTGTGAAAACACTTATCCTTTTACCACTTATTTCCAATAATAACAAGACCAAAACGTCTATTTTATGTTGTAAAAGTCAGAATTATGCGTGGTTTGTGTTTTTATTGTGTTTTAGGACCAAAAGATGCAAAAGGAAGAAAACATGGGCTATCACGGGTTTTTATCGAAGAAAAAGACTAAAGACAAAGTCAAAAGATCGAGAATGCAAAAAGAACAGAAGTCCAAGGCCTATTCTAAAGATTTATCGAAGAAAAAGTCTAAAGACGGAAGTTTAATGAAGTCGAAGAACTCAAGTCTAATTATAGAAGAAAATTATAAGACAAGTTCAACTTATATCGACAAATCCCGAGACGACGCCGAGAAAGACAAAGAAATTAAGTCAAGTCGAGACGAGAAGAAAGAAATAAGATAGCTTAAGCATGTAATCTCCCCACCTCCTATAAATACCCTCCTAATATGTCATTAGGAGGGTGTTAGGTGGTTAGTTTTTTGGAGTTGTAGTTAATTTTAGTTTTTAAGTGTGTTTTTATTTTCTCTCTAGTTTTTCTTTCAAGCTTATTGAATCTTTACATTAATCTTGTAATCTTTTGATATTAATCTTTAATCAATCAAGCTTATTTTCTTAATTCTCATTCTACCGTTCTTAATCTTTTTCTTAATCTTGATAATCATGTAGTTAATCTCATCTCTTTGATTATGTGATTGATTTATTCATGTGATTGATCTTGTAGTTTTGATGTGGTGGATGTTTTGAGCTTATTGTGGTTATTGATCTTCTAGTGGTAGGCTTATTTTTTATTTAGTTGGTTTGATAGATTTATGGATTTGCTTATTAGTTGATTTTATATGTTTTGAGTATTTAGTGTTTTTATAATTTTTAATTTGTGGCTTATTTAGTTCTTCTTAAAATTTATTTGGTTAAAGTTTTGGTTAATTCCGTGTTTGGTTCATGCTTATTCGTAGCTTATTTCTTAAGTTTTGATGTTACTGATTATTTGTGTCTGCTTTCTAATCTTTTCGAAAAAGGGTTTTAAAATTCTGAAATCATGCCTTTTCTAAAAAAGCTTTTATTCTGAAATTCCCTTTTCTCTAAATTCATCATTTCTATGAAATCATCCTTTTCCTGAAAAGTTTATTATTCCGAAAAAGCTCCTTTTTCTGATAAGCCCATTATTCCGAAATTATCATTTTTTCTGAATTGTCGCATTATTCCGAAAATCCATTTTTCTGAAAACCTTATTATTCCGAAGATCCCATTTTTCTGAAAAGTTTCTTTTTTTCGAAAATACCATTTTTCCTGAAAAGTTCTTTACTCCGAAGAAGCTCCTTTTTCTGAAAAGTCAATTATTCCGAAGATGCTAATTTTCTGAAAATCTTGTTACTCCGAAGATCCCATTTCTCTGAAAAGTCCAACATTCCGAAAATCCCTATTTCTCTGAAAACTTCATTATTCCGAAAACATCAATTTTTCTGAAAAGTCAATTATTCCGAAGATCCAATTTCTATGAAATTCCAATTTTTAGACTTAGTTTAATTGGTAGTTTTCTGAATTGTTTCTATTTTCCAACTTTAATTTTTCCCACCTTTTTACTTAGCACTGTTTTAACTTGTTTTATCTTAGATTAAATTTTCAAGCTTTCAACGACATTTTTATTTTTAGTTTAAAATAAATAACCAAACCTTTTTATTTTCCACCAAGAACAATTGAGTCGCACTTTCTACCAATAATCAATTCGAAAAGACTGGAACAGCGAACTTTGATACTTAGTGAAAATCCTTGTATTAAATGGCGCCGCTGCCGGCTCTTTTCGTTAAGATTAACGGTTTTAAGTGAGAGACGCGTTGGATTTTGGGATCCGTTCACTTTTGAACGTTATTTTCCTTGCTTTAAAATTTTCAAAAATCCATAAAAATTAAAAAATTTCAAAAATCCAAAAAAATAGAAAAACATAAAAAAACCAAAAATATTTCTCGTCTATTTTGCTTTTCCTTTTGTAGGTGTGTATGCGTACTCGTGCTCGTAAGAAGAAAGTAGCTCAAGCCGAAGTCATTACTCCACCTATTGTCACCATGGACAATCAACCAATGATCGAGCTTTTGCAATCGCACGTAGAGGGCAACACTGATGCTATTGTCATACCCGAGATTGGAGCCAACAACTTTGAGCTTAAATCCGGCTTCATTCAAATGGTCTCTGCTCAACCCTTCTTGGGGCGTTCAATTGATGATCCTCATGACCATATAAAAAGTTTTCTTCAACTCACTAATACGGTTAAGTATAATGGGGTTTCACAAGAGGTAATTCGCTTGCGACTTTTTCCTTTCTCCTTAGAGGGACAAGCCCGACATTGGCTTGATAAGGAACCGCCACAAAGTATTCTTACGTGGACGGATTTAGAGACCAAATTCATCAACTACTTTTTCCCACCCTCACGTACTACCGCTTTGCAGAATGAAATCATTACTTTTGAACAAAAGTACGGTGAGACATTTAGTGAATCTTGGGACCGTTTTAAGGAACTTTTAAGAAAGTGTCCACAACATGGTTTCAGAAAAGTACATCAAATTAATACTTTTTACAATGGTTTAAGCATGAATGACCAAGATTCACTAAATAGTACCTCGGGGGGTAACATTTTGGTTAAGTCTTCTAATGCCGCTTGGGATATTATTGAGAACAAGTCTAGAGTGCAAACCAAGAGTGTTCGAACTAATGTGGCTAGTGCTAGCACTAATGAGAGCGACAAGAGAATTGATAAGCTTACTTCGCTTGTTGAATCACTTGCTCTCCAAACCGCCAACAATGCCAAACAAATCACTGCCAAGCTAATGCTTTGAGTCAATCATGTGAAATATGCGGGGGATCTCACTCATACACCGATTGTCCTTCGACTCATGACAATCCGGAAAATGTGTATGCCGCCAACGGTACCTATTCTACAGGAGGCTATCAAGCACGTCCTCAAGGTGACCGCAATTTGCTCAGCTATCGCTCAAACAACTTTCTTTCACCACCCGGTTTTCCCCCACAAAACCCAAACAACCTCAATCGCAACAATCAAAACCAACCTCTTGCTCCATATCAATATCAAACCCAAAGAACCCCATATACACCTCAAAGAAACAACCAAGTTTACCAACAACCCGCTTATCAACCACCTGCCTACCATGCTCCTCCTCCTAACCAACCCACCGTATTTAATCACGAGGTTGAAACTTACATGAGGACTAATGATGCGATAGTGCAGAATCTTCAGCGGGAAATGGTCAACATGAAATCAGATATGGTGAAACAAGGGAATGATCTTCGAGCCGATATGCGAAACTCTTTTGCAAGTCAAACGAATGACTTAAGGAACATGATGGCTAGTTTCTTCCCAAGTAATCAAGCCTCTGGTTCGGGTCTCTTCCGAGTAACACCGTTGTTAATCTAAGAGGGGAGATGAAAGCAATCACCACTCGAAGTGGAAAAGGTTTAAAGGAACCCAAGCTTCCCACACCTACATCGGTGATTGTGACAAAGGAAAATGAGTCTACTTCTCCAATTCCTCCAACTTCTACTTCTCCAATTCCTCCAACTTTTACTTCTCTAATTCCACCGCCTTCTATTTCTACCCCTCTACTACCCAAGGATGTGAGTGAGAATTCCATTCCAAAGCCTTCATCTCAACCCAATATACCTTATCCTTCAAGGTTGAGGAAAGAGAAACTGAAGAACAAAGATGATATTCAGGTTTCTAACTTTCTTAAAATGTTTAAACAACTGAATTTCAATATCTCCTTTGCTGAGGCTCTCGCTCACATGCCAAAGTATGCCAAAATGTTTAAAGATCTTCTCAATGATAAGGAGAAACTCCTCGATATCGCTCAGACCCAACTTAATGAGAATTGCTCCGCAGTGCTCTTAAGGAAATTACCAACCAAACTTGGTGATCCGGGTCGTTTCTTGATTCCTTGCAACTTCCCCGGGGTAGAGAATTGTATGGCCCTAGCCGATCTAGGTGCTAGTATAAACTTAATACCATTAAGTGTTTGGAAACAGTTATCTCTACCCGAGCTAATCCCCACACGAATGACTTTGGAATTAGCTAACCGTACGGTTGCTTATCCAGTGGGGATAGCCGAAGATGTCTTCGTTGGCGTCGACAAATTCACCTTTCCGGCGGATTTTGTTGTCGTTGACTACGAGATGGACCCCCGTGTTCCATTAATTGTTGGACGTCCATTCCTGAGTACCGGTCGCACTCTCATTGATGTAGCCGCGGGCGAATTAATCATGAGAGTTGGTGACGATAAAATCGTCTTCAACATGTGTAAACTTTCTAAGCAGCCTTCTGAAAACGAGAGCATTAATTTCATTGATGTTCTTGATGAGGATTGTGAAGAAAATTTCAAAGACGCTTGTAAAAGTGGTTCTTCTTCTCTTCCCACTGTTGAGACCGTTGCCTCTATTGCTCCATCACTAACTCCATTCGGAGAAAGTGATTTCATCTTGAAAGAATTTGAAGCAACTTTGGGAGATGTGGACTTGCAATACGACGATTCTCCCTCCAATTGGGATGAAGACATTCGTACCATTGAGAAACTTCTCAACGAGGACCATATTTCTCCACCATCTCCTAAGGATATCTCTATCGATGAACCGAATTTGACTACGCCTTCCATCGAAAATCCTCCGTATTTAGAGCTTAAGGACCTACCGTCTCATCTCGAGTATGTTTTCCTTAAAGACAACAAGAAGTCACCCGTCATCATCGCAAAGGACTTGAAAGAGGAAGAAAAATCTCGACTTATCGCCGTGCTGAAGAATCACAAGAAAGCGATTGCTTGGAAAATCTTCGATATTCGTGGAATTGATCCTCACTTTTGCACACATAAAATTCTCATGGAGGACGACTTTAAACCCACTATTCAAAGCCAAAGAAGGGTAAATCCCAAGATCCATGATGTTATCAAAAAAGAGGTTATCAAACTTCTTGATGCGAGAATGATCTACCCTATCTCGGATTCACCATGGGTTAGTCCCGTCCATTGTGTGCCTAAGAAAGGCGGAATCACCGTTGTGCCTAATGAAAACAACGAATTGATTCCTACTCGTCTCGTTACAGGGTGGAGAGTTTGTTTAGACTATCGCAAACTCAATGATGCTACGAGAAAGGATCATTTTCCCCTTCCTTTCATGGACCAAATGCTTGAACGTCTAGCGGGTAATGACTATTACTGCTTTTTAGATGGTTTCTCCGGGTATTTCCAAATTCCCATCGATCCCAAAGACCAAGAGAAAACCACATTCACTTGTCCTTATGGAACATTTGCTTATAAAAGAATGCCTTTCGGCTTATGCAATGCTCCTGGGACATTTCAAAGGTGTATGATGGATATCTTCCATGACATGGTTGAAGAAACTATGGAAGTCTTCATGGATGATTTCTCGGTCTATGGTGATTCTTTCTCTCATTGCCTTGCCAATTTGGAACGCATGCTTAAGAGGTGTGAAGACACTCGCCTTGTTCTAAATTGGGAAAAATGCCATTTCATGGTAAAAGAAGGCATTGTGCTTGGACATAAAATCTCAAAAGCCGGTCTTGAAGTGGACCGTGCTAAAGTGGATGTCATAGCCAAATTACCACCACCTTCAACCCTTAAGGGTGTGAGAAGTTTCCTTGGTCATGCGGGCTTCTATCGTCGATTCATTCAAGAGTTTTCTAAAATCGCTCGCCCGATGACCCACCTCTTGGAAAAAGATACTCCCTTTATCTTTTCTAAAGAGTGTCTTGAATCCTTCAATCTTTTTAAGGATAAGCTAACTAAGGCACCGATCTTGGTTACCCCTAATTGGGAGCTACCTTTTGAGTTGATGTGTGATGCTAGCGACTTTGCTATTGGAGCGGTTTTGGGCCAAAGAGTGAACAAACACTTCCAACCAATCCATTACGCTAGCAAGACTATGACGGGGGCTCAATTGCATTATACCACTACCGAAAAAGAGCTTTTAGCGGTAGTGTATGCTTTTGAAAAATTCCGCCCCTATCTTGTCCTTTCCACCACCATCGTATATACCGATCATTCCGTGTTGAAGTACTTGTTGACTAAGCAAGATTCTAAACCAAGACTTCTTCGTTGGGTTTTGCTCCTTCAAGAATTTAAAATTGAAATTCGTGACAAGAAGGGTGCCGAAAACCTAGCCGCGGATCATCTAAGTAGACTTGAGGATCCTTATCAAGGGGATCATCTGAATCAAGAGATCAATGACTCTTTTCCCCTTGAAGCCTTAATGTCTATCAATCCAAATCTTGATGACACCCCGTGGTTTGCGGACATTGCAAACTACTTAGCGGGTGGAATTCTCAAGGAAGGGTTAACGTCCGAACAAAAGAAAAAGTTCTTTAAAGATATTAAACATTATTTCTGGGACGACCCTTACCTCTTCAAACAATGTGCGGATGTTGTCATTCGTCGATGTGTTGATGGACCGGAAGCGGTACAAATTCTTGAAGCTTGCCATAAAGGACCCACCGGTGGTCACTTTGGTCCCAATTACACTGGAAAGAAAGTATTCGACTCTGGATTCTATTGGCCCACCATTTATCGTGACGCTTATGAAATGGTTAAACATTGTGATGCTTGCCAAAGATAAGGCAAGATCACACATAAAGATGAGATTCCTCAAAATTTCATACAAGAATGTGAAATCTTTGATGTATGGGGTATCGAATTTATGGGGCCATTTCCATCATCTAAAGGGAACAAGTACATCCTCGTAGCCGTTGACTACGTTTCTAAATGGGTTGAAGCTAAGGCTCTCCCTACGAACGATGCGAGGGTGGTTGTGAACTTTTTGAAGCAGCTTTTTGCCCGATTCAGTGTTCCTCGTGCTATAATCAGTGACCGCGGGACTCATTTTTGCAATGATCAATTTGCTAGAGTCATGGCTATGTACGGTGTCAATCACCTTTTTTCACCGCTTATCATCCCCAAACTAATGGGCAAGCCGAGATATCTAACCGTGGATTGAAGCGAATTCTAGAGCGTACCATGGGAGAGCATCGTGCCTCGTGGGCCGATAAGTTAGAGGATGCTTTGTGGGCTTTCCGTACCGCTTATAAGACCCCGATTGGTTGTACACCTTATCGTCTTGTGTACGGGAAAGCATGCCACCTCCCTATCGAGCTGGAACATAAGGCATATTGGGCCTTGAAGTGGGCTAACTTCGACATCAACAAAGCCGGCGATCTTCGGAAGATTCAACTCAACGAGCTCAACGAACTAAGGAATGAAGCTTATGAGAACTCGTTGATCTACAAGGAGAAGACCAAGATCATCCATGATGCAAGGATTAAGAACCGAGAGTTCCACATTGGTGATTAAGTCTTACTTTTTAACTCTCGGTTGAAGATCTTCTCGGGAAAGTTGAAGAGCCGCTGGTCTGGTCTATTCATCGTCACCAAAGTCTTCCATATGGCACCATTGAGCTTTCTCAGCCAAATGGGCCCAATTTTAAGGTGAATGGCCAGCGCGTGAAGTTGTACTTTGGTGTGGACATCTCTCATGAGATGATTCCATCCCTCACCACGTTCCCCTTGAATTAAGTTCTGGGTCGAGTCACGCTCGTGACTCGGTTACCAAAAACAAGCGCTTCTCGGGAGGAAACCCGTGATCTATCCTTTACCGTTTTCATAATAAGTGTAGGTGGGAGCCCCGTATATGTTTGTTGTCTTGTTTCTTCTTCTGTGCAGGGATTAAAGCTTCAAAGATCCATTCTCGATGACTTTTGACGAATCGTGATCCCGTGCACCCGTCTTCCCGGTTCTATCCTAAACTGTCGTGATTCAATACTTCATATCTTATATGTTCACACTGAAATCACTATAGTTGTCCTTTCCTTAGCAAGATTTAAACAAAGTGCACAATATCATAAGTGTAGGGGAGTTTACTCCCACATGCTTAAACATTAAGGACAATGTTTATATCAAGTGTAGGGGGACTTCTATCGAAGTAAGTGGTCTTTTCCATGAATTTGTCCTCATTTTAACCGGAAAATTTAATTTTTCGACATTTTTCAAAATTTTTAATCTATTTTGGCCTAGTTGTATAGTAGTATTTCCCTTTGTTATCGTTATTTACTTTCTTTGCTAGAATAAATTTTCAATAAAGTGGTTTTAAATTTTTCAAAGTCGCGAATATTTTGACTCAACCCGAGTTTACTTATCTAATTTTACTCTAGCTAGTATCCTTAACGTGTTTAAGTCAAGTTTTGCTAGGCTTTTATATAGGGAACTTTAAAACGCGAAAGTCTTAACTCTCACGGGTTAAGAACAAGAACTTTTCGCAAATTCCTATAATTGATCCTAGAGAGTTGTTTATCAAGGGAACTTTAAAATGCGATTTCTAAACTTGAAAAAGTCTAAGAATTTGCAAGATCCTATAGATGACTCGAAAACCCAAAACTTTGATTTAATTGGCTAAGCATCCACGAGTCTCATTCCTTGAGATTTTAAATTGTGGAGAACGAGAGATGATAGAGTCAATTATAAGTTTGGTATTATTTCGTGAATTTATGTGAGTTGATTATAAGCCTATTCTCCCATCACTTGCTAATAAATTTATCTGCAATAAATAAGGTTGTACGATTTGAAAAGTTACTTAGCTTCTAACACAAGATCGTTTAAAAGTTGCTCGGTATTAATTAGAGTTCATAGCCAAGGCATAACTTATTGAATCGGGATGCGAAGATTGGCGAGTCCGAAAAGGCCCTAACAAGGCATGAGGGCTACATTTTGTTGCTAAAGATCTAAAAGTGATGTGAAGAATCATTTATCAAAAATCAATATGAAGGATGAAGACACACGACGAAAAGCAAATACTCCCCTAAAGATCATGGAGAAGTCTATCCGAAAAGACCCTAGCAAGGTATGAGGATAAATAGATCCAAGTCCTAAAAGGAGGCGGATCGTTGTATATCAAAGTCCAATATAAAGATTGGAGAAAAATGAAGAAGTCGTGGTCCAAAGATGAAGAATCTCTCAAAACTTCAAGTGAAGAAATTCCTATTATGAAGAGAAGACCATAATTTCAAGAACGTCTCTCAAATATTTGAAGTATGAAGTCGTTGCCAAATATCGGTCCGAGAAAGGTCTCAAATCGTGAAGCGAGTTATGCCAAGATATGAACTTTATGAGGTCCCGAGAAGCAGTTTTAAAAAATTTGTCCTTTATCTAACTATTGATTAAATCGTCCCACTTTATTTTCAGCTTAAATAACTATCAAAATAAGTCAAACAATGCATCCTCGTGATCATTTAAGACAATATTAAAATATAAGAGATACACCTAGAAATAAGGGAGTCTAAGTGAATAATTGGGCCACATAAGTTCGTGTTAGTTTGCTAACTTATAATAACAATGATCTCGTTTTTAAGCTTGGTATGGGGAACGTGAAACTTGGGGATGATGAACATTCATGACAACCAAAAACCCAATGTAAGTCTTTGATTTCTTACTTGTTTGTTCTTTTAATTTCCTTAGTGTTTAGCATTTAATAAAGGCCAAGGTGGGTTATTTATGATGAGAAATGTAATCTGTACTTTGAAATTAATGCATTGCATGAGGACATTGCAATAGTCAAGTGTAGGGGATTTAATAAGTGTGAAAACACTTATCCTTTTACCACTTATTTCCAATAATAACAAGACCAAAACGTGTATTTTATGTCGTAAAAGTCGGAATTATGCGTGGTTTGTGTTTTTATTGAGTTTTAGGACCAAAAGATGCAAAAGGAAGAAAACATGGGCTATCACGGGTTTTTATCGAAGAAAAAGAGTAAAGACGGAGTCAAAAGATCAAGAATGCAAAAAGAACGGAAGTCCAAGGCCTATTCTGAAGATTTATCGAAGAAAAAGTCTAAAGACGGATGTTTAATGAAGTCGAAGAACTCATGTCTAATTATAGAAGAAAATTATAAGACAAGTTCAACTTATATCGACAAATCCCGAGACGACGTCGAGAAAGACAAAGAAATTAAGTCGAGTCAAGACGAGAAGAAAGAAATAAGATAGCTTAAGCATGTAATCTCCCCACCTCCTATAAATACCCTCCTAATATTTCGTTAGGAGGGTGTTAGGTGGTTAGTTTTTAGGAGTTGTAGTTAATTTTAGTTTTTAAGTGTGTTTTTATTTTCTCTCTAGTTTATCTTTCAAGCTTATTGAATCTTTACATTAATCTTGTAATCTTTTGATATTAATCTTTAATCAATCAAGCTTATTTTCTTAATTCTCATTCTACCTTTCTTAATATTTTTCTTAATCTTGATAATCATGTAGTTAATCTCATCTCTTTGATTATGTGATTGATTTATTCATGTGATTGATCTTGTAGTTTTGATGTGGTGGATGTTTTGAGCTTATTGTGGTTATTGATCTTCTAGTGTTTGGCTTATTTTTGATTTAGTTGGTTTGATAGATTTATAGATTTGCTTATTAGTTGATTTTATATGTTTTGAGTATTTAGTGTTTTTATAATTTTTAATTTGTGGCTTATTTAGTTCTTCTTAAAATTTATTTGGTTAAAGTTTTGGTTAATTCCTTGTTTGGTTCATGCTTATTCGTAGCTTATTTCTTAAGTTTTGATGTTACTGATTATTTGTGTCTGCTTTCTAATCTTTTCGGAAAAGGGTTTTAAAATTCTGAAATCATACCTTTTCTAAAAAAGCTTTTATTCCGAAATTTCCTTTTCTCTGAATTCATCATTTCTATGAAATCATCCTTTTCCTGAAAAGTTTATTATTCCGAAAAAGCTCTTTTTTCTGAAAAGCCCATTCTTCCGAAATTATCATTTTTTCTGAATTGTCGCATTATTCCGAAAATCCATTTTTCTGAAAACCTTGTTATTCCGAAGATCACATTTTTCTGAAAAGTTTCTTTTTTCCGAAAATACCATTTTTCCTGAAAAGTTCTTTATTCCGAAGAAGCTCCTTTTTCTGAAAAGTCAATTATTCCGAAGATGCTAATTTTCTGAAAATCTTGTTATTCCGAATATCCCATTTCTCTGAAAAGTCCAACATTCCAAAAATCCCTATTTCTCTGAAAACTTCATTATTCCGAAAACATCAATTTTTCTGAAAAGTCAATTATTCCGAAGATCCAATTTTCTATGAAATTCCAATTTTCAGACTTAGTTTAATTGGTAGTTTTCTGAATTGTTTCTATTTTCCAACTTTAATTTTTCCCACCTTTTTACTTAGCACCGTTTTAACTTGTTTTATCTTAGATTAAATTTTCAAGCTTTCAACGACATTTTTATTTTTAGTTTAAAATAAATAACCAAACCTTTTTATTTTCCACCAAGAACAATTGAGTCGCACTATAAAGACTGGAACAACGAACTTTGATACTTAGTAAAAATCCTTGTATTAGACGACAAAGTCCACGGGAAAAGTGAATGTACCAACTCGAACAAAAACATCTTCGGCAATACCAACGGGGTATGCGAGAGTTCTATTAGCTAACTCGAGAGTCATGCGAGTCGGTACAAGGTCGGGTAATGATAATTGTTTCCATACCGAGAGTGGCATAAGATTGATGCTAGAACCGAGATCCGCTAAAGCCATACAATAATCAATTTGAGGAAACGAGCAAGGTAACACGAATCATCCGGGATCTCCTAGCTTTTCGGGAAGCTCTTTGAGAAGGATCACGAAACAATTCTCATTTAAACGGGTGTTGACGAGCTCAACCATTTTTTCTTTCTTATTAAGCAAATCTTTGAACATCTTCACAAATTTTGGCATTTGAGCAAGTGCTTCAATAAGGATAATGTTAACATTCACGTTGGAAATCATTTTCAAAAAGTTGGAAACATGAACGTCATCTTTGGTGAGCACTTTAGCCTTGTCTAACCTAGAGGGATAAGGGATATTGGGTTTAGACTTTGAAGGTTGAGAAGGAGAAGGACTCGCTTCTTGAACAACCTTATGGTTAGGCTCATTAGGAAATGGAGCACTAGTACTAGGAGTGGTAGTGGGAGGAATCACCGAAGGGGGAGTAGGATTACTCATTATGACCTCCGGGCCTTGTCTCTCCTTTATGGGCGAAGAGATGGAAGGTCCCACTAAAGTGGCTCCACTTCGAGTAGTGATAGCACTGACATTAGCACGAGGGTTAATCTCGGTATTAGAAGGTAAGGCTCCTTGGGGTCTAAGGGCTTGCAACATTTTCACGAACTTCATATCGGTGGACTCTTTCATTTGTTTCATAATTCTCTCATGTTCGGTCAATTTTTGGAGAACCAAGTCCATTTGAGGATTATGCATGTTCATTTGATTAAAATCTTGATTGTTAAACCCTTGATTAGGAAAACCTTGGTTTTGATATTGAGGTTGAAAACCGTGGTTATTATGAAAACCTTTGTTATTATTTTGAAAACCTTGATTTTGACCATTAAAATTCCCTTGATTTGTATTCCCTTGAAAATTATTTGGTTTTGGGTATTTTGGGCGGTTAGGGGTGGCCTTTGTGGAGCTACAAAACTCGGGGGAGCCAAATAATTATTACTCTTATAAGACAAATGGTTAACATCAACATTTGGTTTAAATTGAACCCTCTCATTTGCATTGGTGTTATAAGCGCAAACTTGTTGTTGTTGATTGTAAACCTTGTCACAATTAAAATACGAATGTGGTCCACCACAAGTCTCACACGTTTCACAAGTCTCTTTTAAGGCATTCACATGTATAGTGGGAGGGTTATCTCTTAAAACAAGGTGTTTCACAATTGAAGTAAGCTCCTTAATTTGATTACTCACCTCATTATCACTAGCACTAGCTATTGTAGTCCGTACACTTTTGGTTTGAACTTTTGCCTTGTTTTCAATTATTTTCCAAGCCTCGTTCATGGATTTCACAAGAATATTACCCCCCGCGGCACTATTAAGTTAGTCTTGGTCATTGAGAGTTAAACCATTGTAAAACGTATTGATTTGATGCACTTTTGTAAAACCATGTTGTGGACATTTTCGTAAAAGCTCCTTAAAACGGTCCCAAGACTCACTAAACGTTTCCCCATATTATTGTTCAAAGGTAATGATGTCATTCCTTAAAGCGGTGGCCCGTGATGGTGGGAAAAAGTAGTTAATGAACTTGGTCTCTAAATCAATCCATGTGGTGATACTTTGGGGTGGTTCCTTATCAAGCCAAATCCGGGCTTGTCCCTCGAGGGAAAAAGGAAAGAGTTGTAAACGAATGGCCTCTTGTGGCACCCCATTTTATTTGACGGTATTTGCCAATTGTATGAAACGTTTGATATGAGCGAGTGGGTCATCTTGGGAACGACCCAAAAATGGTGTAGCGGAAACCATTTGAATAAAACCCGTTTTGATTTCAAAATTATTTGCTCCAATTGCGGGGACAACAATAGCGTCATCGTTTCCCTCAACGTGAGATTGTAGAATCTCAATCATAGGTCGGTTATCCGTTGCCATTGTATTGTCGAAAGCGCGATTCTCGGGATCGGCTTGAATGACGGTCTTTTTGTTTTTCTTCTTCTTCTTTTTGGAAGAATTAGAAGGATTTGGTACACCAATCGGTATGTATGTACGCGCGCGAGTGCGCATACAATTAAAACTTGGAATGAGGTAGGAGACCTCGGTCGACTTTGAGAGGAAAAGGGATTATCCCTCTCGAGGTGCAATATTAAAAAGCTACAAAAATATATACTTAATACTACTTGAGTTGGCAAACCAATAATCGGTCGTCCCTCTCAATATACGCACAAGCAAGCGGAGAAACGAGGTGGCACAAAGCACTTAAAAACCTTTTTCCTTAGACGGCCTTTTATAGCGCGTCGCCTTATACCCACCTTATAGTTTTTATGTATCGAGTTCAAACGTCTTACTAGTATTTATCTATTTTGCCCTTTTTTCTCGTTTGGGATTCGAATACAATAGTTAGGTGATCAAATCCCAACTAAGATCTTATTTGAAAAGTAGGTAAATTAATTTTTCTACGTAATATAATATAGTAAAAAGAAAAATCTGTTTGTATATTTTTTTTAGAAAAATATATATTCACAATAAAAAGCGAAAGAAATCGAAAGAAGAAAAATAAGAATAATACGTATTATTTTTGGTGTAATACTTTAGGAAAAGTATTACTTTTGGATTTTTTTAATTTTTTTGGTGCAAATCTTAGGAAAGAGTTTGCTTTTGTGATTTTTTTTTGTACTTTTAAGTTTTTGATTTATTTTAGTGTTTTTGATTTTTTTTGCAAGAAAATTAAAGTTCAAAATGAACGGATCCCAAAATCCAAACGTCTCACGAAAATCATCAATCGTAACGAGCGAAGCGGTAGCGGCGCCAATTTAATGTATGTATTTTATGTATTTTGCAATTAAAGTTCGTTTCCTCGACTCACTCGAATTGATTTCAAATTAAACGTAAGATTGATTGTTCTTGGTAATTAAAACTCTTTTTGGTATTTTAAAAACTAAAAACTACTTAATTAAAAACTATTTAATTAACTATTTAAACTATTTTAAAATTAAATCTAATTTAATTAACTAAAAACCTTACTATTCAAAAATTTAAAACTAATTTAAACTATATTTAAAACTATTTAAACAAATGTGAAAACTAGTTGAAAACGTAATTTTATAAAAACTGTTAATGAAACCTATAAAAAACGATTTTTAACTAAAACTAAATTAATTTTGAACTAATTAAAAGAAACTAAAAACAATTTAAATAAAATATTTTTTATCTTTTTATTTTTTAAAACTTTATAAAAGAAACTTATAAAAACTTTATATTAAAATTATCTATCTAATAAACTTGTATTAAAACTTAATTAAAATCTGGCAGATAAACAAAAGCTATATTAATTAAATAACTAGTAATGAAACTCAAAAGAGGGTCTAGCTAAGATGGTTAAGACGTTGTGCTGTTGGATGATAGGTCACGGGTTCGAATCTGGAGA
The DNA here is from genome assembly GCA_025667525.1 of Glebionis coronaria. Classification (NCBI taxonomy): domain Eukaryota; kingdom Viridiplantae; phylum Streptophyta; class Magnoliopsida; order Asterales; family Asteraceae; genus Glebionis; species Glebionis coronaria. The sequence goes on from CM046874.1 coordinate 547,603,000, forward strand.
TGGACAATTTTTGCAATGATAATTTTTTTTTATTTTTGGAATGTAAACATGAACTCACAGACCAAATGAGTCTGTGAGATTTATAAGCAGCAAAAATAAGCAACAAACACAATGATAAGCCAAACTAATCAGAATCAAATACACAAATTAATCTAAGCAGACATAAAGCAAATAAGCTAAAAAAAGAACAAAAATAAATAAGCAGTTGAGACTTAATAAGCAAATAGATTAACTGAAAAATAAGCAAAGCTAACTAAAATAACCTATAAACCAGCAAATTAAAATAAGCAGACTTAAACAAATGAAAACCAAAATATAATAAGCTAACAGACTAAAATCCAAAAATCAGATAACCGAACTAAAAATTAGCACTCAATCCCAAAATAGGTAACTAAACAATCCCAAACTTAAAAAATAAGCAAACTCACCAAGCAGACTCAAAACCAAATCTGAAAGCTCGAAATCTGAATAAGCAAAACTAAGCAAAACTAACAAATCGAAACTTAAACAAACAAAATAAGCAATAAATCTTACAAACCAAATCAGCAATAAATCCTACAAAGTAAATAAAACAGATCCAAACAAACTTAATACCAGATAAGCAAAACTACACAAGCAGATTATATTAAACCAAAACTTAAACAGACACGATCCAATCTAAATTAAACAGATAAAAAAAACTAAAAGTATATAATAAAACTAGCAGATCCAAACAAACTTAACTACACCAGCAGATTAATAAGCAGATTAATAAACAAAAATTAAAAGAAACATTAACAAGAGAAATAAAAGTGAAGATGAACCTGGTGTCGAAAACCTTTGAGTAGAAGAGGTGCGATGAGCACTCTTTTAGACCGATTCAAACACAACCATATCAATCATCACCAATAACTTTCTAACCAATACTTCCCTTCGAACAGTACTTATTAAATCTTCCCAGTGGGGGAAATTAATAAACCAAATTTTATCTTATATTATCTAAATCAAATTATTACTTAATTTGATTAAATAATATTAATATTATTATAACTAAAACAGCTTAAATTAAATTGCACTAATCAGAACTTTAATAAAAATAAAGAGACACAAATTTAACAAAACTTTAAATAACTTTTCATTAATATTAGAATGATGATTACAATACTGAAAAGAAGAAAATATAATTTATCTAAACTAATTTTTTCATAATAAAAATAAAATAAAATAGGGCACACCAATTACAGATTTGATGGGGGTATTTATAGCCAACCCCATGGCTTCTTCATGAAGATTGGTGAGCAAGGAACTCAATCGCAGCCGCTCTTTTCTTCTCTTCTCTTCTCTTTCTTCAATTAACGGTGGAAAAGAAGCTTTTATCACGCGGATTGCCAGCCTGTCGAAATTTGTGTTTCTTGTGTTTGTTTGATGCTGAAGTGGCAAATAAGGATTGGTGGATTGGTGTTTTGGTGTTGTCATAACCAATCAAAAGAGGGAAAAAGGGTCACGTCAGATGTACTCCTCCATCTTCTTGATTAGAAAAAAGGGGGAATTAATTTCCCCTGCGTGATATACACGCGCCTCATAATCCAAAAAGCCCCAAATTGATTATTTATCTAGGGTTTATTTGGTAAAGGGGTGACTGTGTTTGTTTTTTAGATTGTATCAAAGGTGAAGGTGAATAGGTGTGTGAGACTTTGACCAAGTGAGTGAAAACTTTTCACTTAAATGATATCTATGACCGTCCCAATTGTGTTAACCCTAATGGGTTTGAGCCCAAAAGTTAATACTCATCCGTTTAACTATTGATAGCTTGGGCCCAAAATGATTTTAACTCCTTCATTTCTTTGTTAAAAGTGAATTGGGCTTGGGCTTCATCCGTCCCATAAGTTATTGTTATTGGATCATGTTGGGCTTTTGGTAAAAGAAAAATGGATAAATAAATATATTATTGGGCTTTTGCGCCCAATAAGCAAATGTGGGACCCACAAGGCCCAATTTACTCCAATGAGATTAAATCCACTAAAAACGAGCTCGATTTCGGCTTTCTTGTTCTTTCCTTTAAAGTCGTGTCGAATTTGCCGGTTTTCGTGATCTTTGGCACACTTTTGGTTCTTTGACTTAATCTTCGTCTCTTTCTTGGACTTTGCTTCAACATTTGACCGTGAAATCCAGTGTTTTCTTTCCTTTTGATCTTTTGTACCTATTTCACACAAAAACACAAAACCACGCGTAATTCCGACATTTACGATACTAAACACATGATTAGGTCTTGTTTTTCCTTGAATTTAGTGGTAAAATGATAAGTGTTTACACACTTATTAAACCTCTAAAATAAATATCATTCAAACTCATCAAAAAAATCAAAAATAGTCGTAAAATAAGATTAAGCAATGACCTCGGTTTCGGGTTATCACTATTTTTGAATGGTGAACTAAAGGAAGAAGTCTATGTTAGCTAGTTGAATGGATTTGTGAACTCAGAGTATCCTAATCATGTGTACAAGCTCAAAAAGGCTCTTTATGGGTTGAAACAAGATCCACGCGCATGGTACGATCTACTGTAATCATATCTCATCCTGGAAGGCTTCTCCAAAGGCAAAGTGGACCCGAAATTGTTCATTCTCAAGGAAGGTAACAACATCATACTGGTACAAATTTATGTTGATGATGTAATATTTGCTGCCACTACCCAAGAATTGTCCGACCGTTTTGAGAAAATCATGTCCACACGTTTTAAGATGTCAATGATGGGAAAATTTTCTTTTTTCTTAGGGTTACAAATTTCTCAAAATCCCAGAGGTATATTTATTAATTAATTCAAATATGCTCTTGAATCTTTGAAAAAGTATCACTTTGAAAATTGTGACCCCGTGGATACTCCAATTGTGGAGAGATCCAACTTAGATGAGGATAGAGATGGGATTGTGGTGGATCCAAAACTTTATCGTGAATGATCAGTACCCTTCTCTATTTCACTGCTAGCAGGCCTGATTTACAATTTGCTATATGCATGTGTGCCTGGTATCAGGCTCGGCCTACCGAAAAGCACTTACAGGTTGTGAAAAGGATCTTTTCGTACCTTAAAGGAACACTTCATCATGGTCTATGGTATCCAAAAGACTCCTCTATTGCACTAATATCATATGTAGATGCGGATCACGTTGGGTGTCAAGATACTAGACGTAGCACATCTGGAAGTTTGCAATTACTTGGATTTGATCAGTTGGGCATCTAAAAGGTAGAAAAGTGATGCGATATCAAGTACGGAGGCAGAATACATTGACATGTTTGGTTGTTGTGCTCAAGTCCTTTGGATGGGATCACAATTGACTGACTACGGTCTTGGATTCAACAAAATACTGATGTACTGTGACAACAAAAGTGCTATTTCCCTTTGTTGCAACTACGTTCAATACTCCCGGTCGAAGCATATTGACATACGCTACCATTTCATCAAAGAGCAAGTGGAAAATGGAGTAATCGAGCTATATTTTATCAACACAGAGTACCAGCTGGTAGATATTTTCACCAAGGCTTTAGATTGGGGACGAATCGAGTTTTTGATTGACAAGTTGGGCATGAAATCATTCTCATCAGCAACTCTTAAGGCGTTAGCAGAAGAAACTGCAGAATAGTTGTGGTAAACTATTCTCGAGTATCCTTTTTTGTGATCAGGTATATATTGTATATATTTAAATCCCAAAAAGAAAAATACAAACATATAAAACCTATAAAAACCATAAAAATTATAAAATCAAGAAAATCCAAAAATATTTTTCGTTTTCTTTACGGCCTTAGAAATGTCGATTAATATTGACACTGCGCCATAAATAAAGTTCGTATAAAAGTTGTACATATTTTAAAACATGCCTATATGGCTTGTAGTTATTTTAGACTGCAACTGGCTTTTCGCATTAAAGTCACGTATTTCTTCGGGAAACGGTGGCTCACAACGGGAATTAATTTTCTCAGGTATGGTTTACTTTAAAACCATACAATGGATCAAGTTTACTTTATAACTTGGTCTAACACAAATTAGTGTACGCTGCAGTGCATTTATTTGTTAAAATAAGAGAAATCTTATTGCCACCAGAATCGTTTCTTTAAAACACTAAATGGAAAATATCTTCATGGGTATTTGACTCTTTAAACAACGACTACATCTCTTTAAATAGAAAAAAATGGGTCATTGTTTAAGGGGGAGAAAATATCAAATCGTCTTGGTAATTAAATTGGTATTCAAAAGATTTTTCAGGAAATTTCAAACGGTTAATGCTCCAATGTCTTATGTGCTGTGTGATAATTGTGCCTTAGGTGATTGAGAATTATGTGTGTTATTAAGGGGTATGTTAAGATCTAACGGTCGTTAAAAGATGATTTAGGAAAACTTGTTTCAATACAAGTTGGATTATCATTCTAACTAGGGGACTAAAATTGCAAGATTGTAAAAATAGTTTTATTGGTTGACTTAGTCAAACCAGCCCCTCCCCCCCCCCCCCCCCCCCCCCCCCCGTTTGTCTTTCATAACACACGCAAACACCCCCAATTTCTCGCCGCCATTGTTAACGTTCCTAAACCTTCGATTTCAACAGTTTTAAGCAGATTCAAGCAGAAACGTATTAACCCTATGTTCATTTTAGTAATATAAACACACCCATTAGTTTTAATTTCATTCTTATTGCTTAATGAATCCTAGATCGCGAATCCACCCTAATTAGAGTTTTTTAGAAATTTTTGTCGCGAAAGTTGAAACTAATAAGGGGGAAGTGTTCGTTTAGGATAGATATAGATGGGGGTTTGGTTAGATTTGCCCAAAAATGGTGATATCATCGAAATCGAACCCAATTACATATTTCTCGTAATATCCGCCTATATTGCGAAATGTTTTAGTTATGGATATTACGGGATCTTTATCATAGGTTATTGCGGAATTGTTTTTTCAATGATTGGATATTGCGAGATCTCTCATGTTATAGATATTGCGAGATAATGATATTACATAATTGCTATGGTTGGGTTATTGCAAAATATACATTTCCGAATCTTGTTGATATTGCGAGATTCTTATTTCGGAATAAATTGAGAGATTATTTCTCGTAGTTATAGGGATATTGCGGAATCAGTATTGCGGAATCTTCATTCAAAAAGTTATTGCGAGATTCTGGTTTGCAAGAATATTGCGAGATCTATTCTTCGCAATAATATTGCGAAATACATCATTGCAGAATCTTTAGAAACTGGATATTGCGAGATGTTACTTTATTCAATATGGAGAGATTTTTTGAGATTAGATATTGCGGGATATACATACACAGTTTTGCGAGTTTTGTTTTAGGCTAAGTTTATTCCGAAATCATTTTATGTTTAATGCTTTAATAAAATGACTTAGGTTTCAAACGTAGATAAGTTAAAATAAGCAAATGTTATGATATGCATGCTAAGTGTTTACATGATTTATGATATATATTTGTGTGTATCATTTGAATTTGTGATATCTTAAGCAGGAAAATGTCTATCACTGAAGAGCAGCAACTCGAACTCGATCACGCACTAGTTCTAAAGAATGAAAGATTGCCACTTGCTGAGAATAACTTAAGACTCAAGGAGGATTTTGATCCGAGCTTCCCGGATTTCAAAATAGCAATGGACTTCTTGGATATCTCTCCAGTCAGGACTGCATTGCGGGCTACAGCATCCGTCCTAGAGGTTTACATGCAGGAATTCTGAGCAACAGCTACACTTTCAAAAGCTAAACAAACATCTAAATACAAGATTGAATTTAAAATCAACAGACAACCAATGACAATTCACATGTGTCATTTCCGGAAGATTTTTAAATTCCCTCACCCTGCTCAAGGGGAAGAGTTTGTAGCAAATCCCAAGAAACCAGATCTTATCAAGCTAATCCGGTCTCTGAATTATGAAGGAGAACTCCGTAATTTATCTCAGTTTCACACATCACAAGTAGGGAAACCATGGAAGGCCATTTTTAGAATAATTATCCGGTGTTTTACTTCTAAATACAACGAAGCAGATACTCTAAGACTCCCTCAAGTTTGCATATTTTGGGGACTCTACAATGGGGCAAGATTGGACTACGCTTCGTTGCTTTGGGAAGAATTCTGCTTTCAGTTTCTCAACGCTATGAAGAAATCTGAGCACCTTCCATTTCCACGCTTTACAAAGTTAATCAACAATTACTTCATGAAGACCTTAGACTCTATTAATGATCGTAGAAAATTCTCCTATCATACCACTACAAAGGATTACATTATGGAACACATGAAAACTGACGGTCTAAGCACTAAGTATTCATTACGTCCAGCTCTAGTTCAAGATACTATGATTAATGACGGCATCAAGGATAGTCAGGCATATAAGGACATGCTCAGAGATATTGAAATCCAGGCAAACCGGTCAACAGAAGATTCTTCATCAAAGCAAGGAAAAGGTAAGAGGAAGAAAACAACCTCTAAACGTCAAAAGATATCTTCTTCAAAGGCTAAGGCTAAGGACAAGGGCAATGAGCAGCTTCTAGATGAGGATGAAAAAGAACCAGCACCAGCAACCATTTCTAAAGCCAAAAAGCTCAAAATTATCCTTTAGAAGAGTAAAATGGATGCTCTTGCTAAAACCGGTGTCTCTGGGTCCAAAACAGATGAAGAATTGGCTCGTGAAGAATTTAGAAACCCCGATATTATAGATGAATACGAGGAAGAGGAAATCCAAAAAGAAAAGGAACCTGAAGGCCAACTAAATCAAGACGATGAACAGGTTGAAAATTACTTTAACTTTGGAGACATTGAGCCAAATCAAGAGGGTGGGGGAGAGGACAACATGGATAGCGACCATGACGACTTTTACAAGGATGTTAACGTCAACAAACCTATACCCACAACACCTTCACTCATTGTGCAAGAGGATGCTCATCTGACGTTAACTCCCGTACCTCAACAAACACTTCCCACACCCCCCCCCCCAAGTAATTAGCACAATAGTGACAATCGTTCCCATAATTCAAACGACAATCGAACAACCAGTATCATCCACCTCCCAAACGATTGTTCCAACACCTCCACCAAAAATCGTACAACCTGTACCATCCACCCCTAACAACACGTACCATCCACATCCCTAACTCAACCTCTGGTAGAACAACCCGTATCATCCACCTCCGTAAGTCAACCATTAATAGAAAAACTTGTACCAACTACCTCCTATTTGACCGTCAATGACAACCTCATTCAAACACTTCAACAACATATGCAAGCTCAAGCTAAAGACCTTTCAAAACTCAAAGCCTCATTCCTTCACTGTCGTGATGCAGTTCTCAGAGAAGATAAACGTGAACGTGAAAAAATCGATGATGTCAAAAGCAAACTAAAAGATCTTGAACAGAAGAAAAACACATATATCAAGGAGAAAGAATCTCTCGACAAATAAAATGCGACGTTCATCGACTCCATCAATGAACATGTGACAAACATCATCAAAGACGAACTCAAGTCATCTCTCAACTAGGAACTACCAGCAATACATACTAAAGGCCTTTCAGACCTTGAGTTGATGAAGTTGTTGCAGACTCGACTAAACAACATTGGGTCTACAAAAACAAAGACACAACGCAAGCTTCAGAGAGTTCTCAACAAATCTATCCTTGAAGACACTCAAACTTCAACAGAGGATGACGATGTCGTTCCAAAAACAACGAAGAAAAGGAAACGACAAGAATCTGGGGATGAGGATGAAGATGAGGAAGATAATGGTGATGGTAACGGTAATGATGATGGTAATGGGGATGATGATGATGAGGATGATGATGGAAAGGGTGATGGTAATGGTAATGGTGATAGCAATGGGGATGATGATGATGTCGATGATGATGGTAATGGTGATGGAGATGGTAACGGGGATGATGATGATGAAGATGATGATGGAAAGGGTGATAGTAATGATAATAGTGATGGTAATGGTGACGACGATAATGATGATGATCATACTGATGGGAATGAAGATGACAATGGAAAGAATGGTGATGATGAGAAATCTGATAAGGGTGAAGATGACGAGGAAGAAAGTGATGTTGTACATAAGGAAAAGGTAGATGATCAAGAGAATAAGAACAGTGATGCTGACGATGATGAGGATGATGATGGTGATGATGACGACAAAGAAAGTAGTGAGGATGATTCGACAGTGCCATCTGATTGCGATGCACTTAGGGAGAACCATCATAAGACTCTCCACAACAACTACATCTCTCCTGCATTCGTCTCCAAAGACAAAGGTAAGTCCACTGAACCGGTTCATGATTTTATTTCAACTACAGAACCTATGATCGAAGACGAACCTCCAGCCTCAGTGGAACATCATTCTCCACCTCCCACAACGGATCAGCATTACATCGACATGGATATTCAAGACACAAATCTACTAGATCCGAAATTTGGTGATACTGTCAACATAGACGAGAATATAACGGAGCAACCTTGGCTTACACAAGAAACAACCACACGTAAATTTTCTGATAAAGACGAGAAAGATTTTACACAAGTTCTCAATAATCCAATCGACTTCTCCGGATTCCTAGTGCACGAATATGGAGAACCTACCATGAATCCAAATCTTCTCAAAAGGGTACTTAAAGATTCAAACTTTTGGGCCAGTACGAATATCAGCAGATATGAGTGTGAATATCATACAAATGAACTCGCGAAGGTAATGAACTCAACAGCTTCAGGTATTCAAACTCCACCATTGTGTCCATTAACAGCCACTATCATCGCTGCATCAAAGTATCTTTCAATAGATTACTTCGTCAATCATGATTTCGACTATTTAAGAAACAGCGCGAAAAAGTATGCTACATCTTTAACCATGGGAAAGGCAGTACGTTTGGATGATATAACTTGGATTAAGGACAAAGTCCCTAAGCTCTGGCGTCAAGAAGTACTTACCTCATACGATCCATACGCTGAACTTGTCATCTCTCATTGGGGTAAAAAGAAGAAGTTAGTCTACAACTACTTCAATCGTCCTAAACCCGGTACTCTTATACTTTCAGATCGTCGAGCTAAAAGTATTCAAGGAGATACCATTGATCAGATATTCGGATATCCTTACTTAAAGGAAATCAGATTCAAACGTGAAGACGATAAAGAATACACCATTAGTGAAGGAGAACTCCAGTATCTTCGTCTTGAAGATATAGAAGATCTTCTACTTGTGATGACTCAAGACAAGGTCAGTCACTTAACTCCTGAACTCGTCATTGCCTTAAGCTTAGCTATTCACCAATTCACTCGTAAAGTCGTCATCAAGTATCGGGTTGAAGATCTACAACTTGGTGTGGAGAGTTATCAAAGAAAGCTGAACTTGCAACATCCTCACACCACACCTTTTAGTCATTTCCATAATGACAAGAAGCCATATATGAGTACTCTGGAACCGAAACTATATTTAAATCTGAACGAAACAGAAGTCATGCAATACATGAGATTTTCAGAACTGCACAAATTCAGTGACAGAACACTTAAACATGTTCATGATAAACAGTTAGTTCTTAATGCCAAACAATCCCTTCTAGAAGTGAAGTATCAATGGAAAGACAAGTTCAAGAAGAGTGCTCTATATGTGATCAAGAAGATTGAGGAGAAATTACGGGAACGACGGTTGATCCGAAGTTTAGAACGATTCGTGGGTGGCGGACCGTATGGAGCTAACCACAGGCTAATGGAATGATCCACTTGACGTGATGGTCGTACTATTGCAGGTCAACTCCATACATTTTATTTGTGAATATTTATATATTATGTATATTAGGCTTTTTATGGCATGCTGTAGTGTGAAAGTATGATTATTTTCAAGAATTTCTCACGAGATTCTAAATCTTTCAAAATATATCGTACTTAAGCACTACAACTGACCCTCATTAAATTGAGGGTGGCATTAATATGTTCTATGGCAAACAAATGATTTCATTTTCACCCTAAGACCGGTTAATCCATTAATATCTAAAATATTAACGGTTAACATTTTGGATAAGGGGAGAAAATAGGATTAAGGAGACTGGTAAATATACATGGCTAAAAGTGAAAAAGACTTGATAGAAAATCTAACCTAATATGTGTTATGCACATGTTAAGGGGGAGCATTTTGAATGTCAAAAAAACACTGAAGGTACAAAACTTTTGATAGTTATAACACAAGTACCTCAGTGATTTCAAGGAATTTTCATGGTGACAAGTACTTACCCAAAACACACCTAATTCACAACGGTTGTGGTGACAAAAGGGTGATAGGATTAGGTATAAGTCCAATGATTCTTCTATAACCGGAGGAATCTTCCCAAGGACAATTCCATAGCTAGAAATAGTAGTCCTTAGGAAAGATAGGGAATTGATTATGAACGTAGCAGAATGCTGACCAAGTACTGATGTTAACACTGGAACAATCACAACAAGGTTCTAGTAATGATGTATTGGTAAGCATTGAAGGGGTTGAAAACTGAAAAAGAATTGTAAAGATAAAGGGTGTAAAGAAAGAAGCCCTCCATACAACTTAGGCAGAAACCGGGTCAACACATCTTGAAGATGATAAAGCATCATGGACCCAGTGATGTGATGCATAACCCCTCCCAGCTAACTAAAATATCTCTCAAAAGATATTTGTTTTAATGTCATGTAGTTCAACACGTTATCTATCGGTTTATTCATTCCGAATAAATTGACATTGAAAAGGTGGCAATCCTCTCCAGCCTCCGCTCACCAAATCAAAATGCACTATTGAGTCTAGAGTCACGAGATCATCAAAAGTCTCATTAGGACACTTTTCAAATATACCTTGCTTCTTCACACACTGTGAAAAGTAAGAAAGATTTTTATGAGTCCTACGCAATATTCTTGTAATATTGCCAGAACATCCGAGTGATACGAAAGTATTATAATGAAGATGGAAATCCTGCTTGAGCCAACATCAAACAAGCTCATGGTAGGTGACAGGTGCGGTTCTTTAAGAACCAATCTTATGATAACTGGAAATAAACGATGGTTTGACTCTTAATTGAGCTCAAACTTGTTCCAGGGCCTCTACGCAAAATCCAAGTGATCTTGCCATAACACTCAGAGTGACACTCTTCAGTGTTCACAATGATGAGTGGAAATCCTTCCAATGTCAACATTAAACAGCATCGCGGTAGGTGACAAGCAAGATTCTATCATAATCAAGCTCGTGACAACTGGAAAGCAACAATGGTGAAGCTCTTAATTGAATTTCACTTGTTCCAGGATTCGTGAATTGACGGCTTCAATCATGAGGATAATTTTATCCAAATGGTTCACTCTTTATGTTCGCAATCAGCTTTGGACAGTCGAATAAAGAGAACGGTTTTACCCGCGAAATCTTGTCAATGATATCTATAATTAGAGCTACCTGTCATAAGTACGATATTTAATATCATCCAACGGTCTTCACCGACCGGAGGTAAAATGCTATCGAGTCAGAATAAAATGTCAAAGCCATTTTATTCGTGTCTTATTATGTTGCTGCATTTGAAGACGGTGGCGTTGCGGTGTACCCGATGAAGTCGTCCTCACATACTTATACTTTTTGCACCAAATATTTCAGCAAAATTCAAGAAAGTTCAACCTAAAAATCTTCCGCTATGTCAACTCTAAAACTTTCAAGAATTCAACAAAGTATAGGTGTGTGGGACATGAAGTCACGAAGAGGCAAGCATCACAAGAAGGCGAAGATCACACGTGAAAGGTCAAAAGAACATGCTCTAAGCCCAAGCCTAATGATTATCAACACAGATTCACAACAAAGAAGAAAAGAAAAAGAAGAAAAGAGTAAATGGACTACGAGCACAAGAACGAAGATCTAACATGCTAGATTTAGTTCTTTGTAATTTGGAGTGACCTCCCTTAGGGGGAGATTGTTGGAAATACGTTTTTATAGTTAGAAAGTCTCGGTCACTCCAACAATATAGTTACGGGCTCTTAGTATAGTTATAGTAATACTTTAAGAAAGGCCGACCCATGAGCATGTTCATGGGCCGGAGGTCCAAGTCCATTTATGGACTTTGGTATATAAACCCCTTTCGTTCATGGAAAGGGGTGTTGGTTGTTTCATTTTCTAATATATTTTTTCAAATTTTCTCTCATCTTTCTCTCACTACTTCCTCTCTCTAGAAACATCAACCTCACTAGTGGATCAAGATTACCAATATTCTACAAATGAAGACGATAGTATATGCAATCTATAAAAGTACGTGAGCACAGATTCTATGCTGAAAATTGTGCTCCCCTCTACGTCATAAATATTCATGTATATTTGGAAATGAATAATTAATGAAGGCATGCGACCTAAATAATTATCCCCTTTACGCTATAGGTAACATAACATATTCTAGGAAGTTTATTAACTGAATACTTACGGCGTAAACAATTTTCACCTTTACGTCGTAAAAGACTCGTTGCCAATATAAAGAGGTTCATTTATATACGAAAGAAGATGTACACAGACCCAAAACCTACACATGGGTCTCGAGGGACCCCACTCTCACCACTAAAAGCTGCCAACAAAGAAGAAGGAAATATTACTTTGTCAAGGTGACCAATAGTTGTCTTAGTTATTCCAGTTACATAAAGTTGTTATCAAACTGGTTTGCGGATTATTAATCCAATATGACTTGAGTTTCTACTTTACTATTTTTATTGTGATTATATGATTTCTCTTTTTATTGTAATAATTAAGTTTGTTTATCAACTAGTCTCGGTGTTTCAAAGATCCTTGTGTTCTAGTTTTAAAGTTTTAATATAAACTTGAATGAGGCTTTGCATTATTTAATCATACTCATCCCTCTAGATTAGGAGGACCAATCCTGGTGGAAGTGATCTTTGACCATTATACCTTCCTTAATTAATAATACTTAAATTTGGGTGTTTGACTAATTATCAGGACCATATATGTGATTAGAAGTAATACCATTGGTTCTTATTTCTTTACGAGAATAGGCCGGAACTACGACTTGAGAGGCTTAGGACCATAGTTTTGAGACTCGATCTACGAGTAAAGTCTTAGATTTACTTAAGGAACGCATTTAGCTTGTTGATTGCAGGATTATAATATTAAGGACTAAGAATATGTCAATTCCTTTCTTGGGTTCATTCTACTTGGTAATCAAATGTCTAGTAAGATTTAATATTTGAACTAGAAAATTTATCTAATAAACTTGGTATAGTAATATTGCAAACTTAAGGAGATTAAAGACTCATAATAATCATAGCTTATGCCTTCTTTTGAGTTATATTTGTTTTCTAGTTGCACTCTTTTTTTATTCATCAATCTTTGCTCCCTAGGGTCTATTATAATCTTAATTCGTTAATCACTGTTCTTTAGGCGACCTCAGATTTACCAAGCCTACACTACTTACGATCGGGTTTTCTGCTCGTTAATGCGTTGTTGATATTTGATTTTTACAAATTTAAAAGTTGTTCTAAAAAAGTTTGAAAGAAAATACGTATGAGTAAGAAATATACTAATCGTAAGAAAACAGATGAAAAAGTATAAAAACAGACCAATGCCGGATAAAATATAAAAACGGATAAAAACATATAAAAACTTTACAAAAAGGAATAAAACTTACGAAAACGAAAAAAATCGTAGAAAAACGGATGAAAATACGAAAATAGATATAGACGAATGAAAATGTTCGAGACGTATAAACCAAAAAAAAATATGAACTATCAAATTATTGTAAAAAAATGAGAAGTTGTGAAAAGAAGAGGCGCAACAAGTGTTAGGATTAGTATGCATACAGTCTAAGTAATAGGGGTCTTGGTGTAACTTTAGTTGTAACAAGGAATGTATAGGTCGGTTGTTTGATCTATATAAACCATCCTATGTAAACGATGGGGATATCCTAGATAGAGAGTCAACCGTGGTATCTCCTTTGTAGCAGCGACTTGGTTTCAACTCTTACACTAGTTGCTTGACTCCCCCTCATCTATACAATAAAGAGGTGAGGGGAGGTTCATTGTAAACGCATTCTTTATCAATAAACTAATCGGTTCGATTAGGGACATACCTTGTGGGTTCTTTACTTTTCTCTCGATGCTTCTTTGATCATTGTTTTTCCGCAGCTAGTAATCAGGGTTATAGGGATTAAACTCTACAAGTGGTATCAGAGCTCGGGTTTGGAGGATCTCTCTGGTTGCTAGGATCGATCGAGAAGGATTGGTGTTCAGTTCGTGGACATCAAGGAGCAGCAACTACGATCGAAGTTTAGGGTTTGTTGATTTTGGTTTGAAGATCGACGACAGTGGCGGTTGTTTTTTTGTGGCTGGTAGATCGTGACAGAGAAGAAAGAGTAAGAATAAGTATATCTTATTTTGTTTCATAAAGTCAACACCACAAATAAATAACGAGGGTTTCATATATTTAGTTTGGGCCAAGGAATCATTTTGGGCCAGAAATTTATATTGGTGTAAAAGTATTAAGTGTTGATTGTTTTTGATAAAAAAAACAAAAAATAATACTTTGAAGTGTTTACACAAGGGGACTTCATAATTCGTGATTGTGAGGGTTAATATATCACAAGGTTTAGCGAATAATCGAAGGGACTTTGTTAATTTGTGATTGTGAGGGTTTATCACAAGGTTTAGCAAATTAATAAAGGGGATAAAGAAGCATTCAAGACTTGTCGAGGTTGCAAGATTTCTTAGGTTATTAGAGATCGGTTTTGCAAAATTAAAAGTACGACAAGGGTTACTTCAAAAGGAGTCGGGTACTTTCTTGATTCAAGGATTGTTGATTTATTGGATAGGTTAATTTCCAAGGCTTAGTCGATATTTGAGTAAGAAAGGGTTTTTTCTTTTGAAGGGTTACTTGTTTTGATCGATTTTATAAGATTTTTATCTTAGGGTTATATCGATAAAGCAAGGGTGTTTTACACACGGGATACTTTGCTAGATCGTGTTTTTTGTGTAGGTAAATTCACAAAAGGTTAAACGGTTAGCAAAGGATTAAAATAAGATGACGTTGAGCAAATTTGACATCGAGAAATTCGATGGAAAGAATGACTTTGGGTTATGGCAGGTAAGGATGAAGGCTTTGCTAGAACATCTGGAATTAGATGCAGCATTGGAGGAATTTCCCGCTACCACAATAGTGGCGTACGATAATGTCATTCAGAAAAATGCTTACAGCGCATTGATCTTGTGTTTGGATGGTCGGGTCCTACGGGAGATCACCAAGGAGATGACTGTTGCGGGGATTTGGAAAAAGTTAGAGACTTTATACATGACAAAGTCTTGAGCTAATCGTTTGTACTTGAAGAAAAAGTTATATACTTTTCAAATGCATCAAGGTAGGAGTCAGTCTGAACATATTGATGAGTTTCACAAGCTTGTTGGTGACTTAGCGGCTATAGATACTGCTATATCGGATGAGGATCAGGCATTATTATTACTCACATCTTTACCATCGTCTTACGGTAATTTCGTGGAGACTTTGCTATTGGTCGGGATATTTTGAAGCTAGAAGACGTGGTCGCGACACTTAATTTTAGGGAACTTCAGAAGATGACGGAAGCAAAGGGTGATGGTGGTGAAGGGTTGTATGTGAGGGAGAGATCTTTTAGGGAGATATGGAGCAGGGTGTAAATAGTTCGTGGTCAAGGTCACAAGGAAGGAGCGGAAGACTCAGGTGTTATATATGTCAGTCTGAGGATCATTTGAAAAGGGATTGTACTAGGTATAATCACAAGAAATCTCAAGGTTTTGTCAGGAATAAAGATCAGGTGTTCGGTTCTAGATTTGATGGGTATGACAATGCTGATGTTATGATGGCTATGAGTGTTGATGAACTTTTGGATTGGATCATGGATTCAGGGGACTCACACCATATGACATACAAGAGAGATTACTTGGTTGATTTTAAGGAGTATGACGGTGGTAATGTACTGTTAGGTAGGGCAGGGAATGCTGTGTACGGGGGACAGGAAAGGTTCGAGTACGAATGAGGGATGGGTCAAGTTTCGTGTTAGACAACGTCAGGTATGTTCCAGAATTAAGACGAAACTTGATATCGCTGGGCACTCTTGAAAAAGAGGGTTTTTCCGTGAAGATGCAGTCGGGCAAGATCAAGGTTATAAAGGGTTCACTGGTGGTACTATCAGGAACAAGAAGGGCTAATTACGTATATACCCTGAACGGCCAGGATGTGACCGGGAAGACAATGAAGGGTAGGAAGCAGCTAGGGAAACTTCAGACTGGGTGGGAAGATCAAGACGGGTAATGTTCTTGATTCTTGTAATCAGAAGTCTACACAACAATGTATGAAGAGTGGGGTCGCCAGACATGTGGATGTTGTAGGGTTACAGCAGCAGAATGGGTTGGTTGAGGAGACAAACGTGACACTCTTGGATAAGGTACGTTATTTTCTGATTCAGTCTGGTATGTCCAAGGTTTTTTGGACAGAGGATACAACCATGTCTACATATCTAGATAATAGGTCACCATCAGCAGCGATTGGATTCAAGAAGACTATAGATATGTTGGGGTTTTTTGGTTGGCTTGCTAGTATTGAGAAAGGGATGTTTGAACCGGTTAAGGTCAAGTGCATATTCCTAGGATACCGTAAAGGTATGAATGTTTATCAACTTTGGAGGTTAGATGACGTTACTTCAAAGGGAGGGCTTTACAGAAATATGGGTTTCAATGAAAGTGGGCAATACAAGAAAACTTTCATTGGTTCTGGTGTATGTACAAGTTCAGTGCAGGTGTTGCAAGGAGTTGAGTTTGAGGTAGAATATCGGGAGGATCATGCATTTGAGGTGGAACGCCAGGGGAATGTTGATCATGTAGATGTTTCAAAGAAAGTACAAACTCAAGATTTGATATACTATCATCTAGCACGTGATAGGGAGCAACACTTAGCACGGGAACTATTCAAGTATAGAGAAGACAGTAATGAGTCTGCTTTTGTAGTTGCTGCAGTGGAGAAGATTTATGCACATGAGTCATTGACTTTCAATGATACAGTTGCTTGTGAGGTTCTTTCCAAGTGGATGGCTGGATTGAAAGAAGAAATGGATACTCGGTTACATGTGTATGTGCTCAGCAACGGTTGCAGGAAAAGCAGTGACGACAGATATGGTCATTACCGGGAGGATACACCAGGTATGTTCATACATCTATTTCTCTATATAGATTGTATGGTATTTTCTTGAGGATGCAAGGCTGAGATCTTGGTTACCAAGGGTTTGCTGGTTAAAGCAAAGGAAAATATACTTGGTATTAAGATCATCAGGAATCAGAGTGGTAATACTCTGAGGGTGTCACAGTCCATGTTTACAACGAAAAGTTGGTACAAACTTCGTTGAAGGGACCCTTCATACTGTCGTTGGAGTTAGTCTATCAGGGGGAATGTGATGTGGAAAAGAATGGTAAGTGGTCATATATATATGCGGTTGGAAGCCAGGAGTATCAGATGGTCTACACGAGACCAGACATAGCATCTGCATGTGTGGGTATGTTGGATAGGTTTGATCGTAGATTACAGACTTACGTACAGGTTTTTGTGAATTTTGACTACACCATGTGTAGATCGATCACTGTCATGGGTAGATCAATCACAGGGTACCAGTTCATGATACATGGATGTGTAGGAAGCTAAAAAGCTACGATGATGCACATGATGGCTTTGTTCACAACTGAAGCGACATATATGACACTTACGAAGGCTGCGAAGGAGGAGGCTACGTGACTACAAGGACTCGACATGGAGTCAAGATTTACGCTAAAGATAGTAGCGGGTTTTGCTACAGGTGCCTTGATGCTCCGGTCTGAGGATTCAGCACAGGTTAATGTTGTTGTGTATCGGTATTGACTAATGATGATACTAAGGTGGAAATTGTTAGGACTAGTATGCATATAGTCTAAGTAATAGGGGTCTTGGTGTAACTTTAGCTCTAATAATGAATGTACAGGTTGGTTGTTTGATCTATATAAATCATCCTATGTAAACGATGGGGATATCCTAGATTGAGAGTCGACTCTGGTATCTCATTTGGTTTCAACTCTTACACGAGTTGGTTGACTCCCCCTCATCTCTACAATAAAAAGGTGAGGGGGAGGGTCATTGTAAACGCATTCTTTATCAATAAACTAATCGGTTTGATTAAGGACATACCTTGTGGGTTCTTTACTTTTCTGTCGATGCTTCTTTAATCATTGTTTTTTTGCAGCTAGTAATCAGGGTTGTAGGGATTAAACCCTACAACAAGTAAAAGATTTTGTCTGAATTACTAAAGAGGTATAATATGCGTGAAAAAAACAAAGTCGATCTGCACAATATAAGAAGTGTTATTTAAAAAAAAACAAACGGGACCATAAACATAGGAATTAAGGACACCAATCAATACTCATTGGCAAAATGTTTATTCCACCATTCGTATAACACGAAATAGAAAATGATATTACAACATGTTTGTACACGAAAGAAAGATATTCCGGTCTGATCAAATCACATTCTCAAACAATACTTTGCCGATGTGGTGACTTATAGTTTCAGGATCAAAGTACGCTCGGTAGTAAAATGATTTGACAACAGTCAAAAACATCTGTTTCAAACCAGGATCAAGATTGTTTGGCGAGTCAGTGAGCACGAGTTTCACAAGTTCTTGCATCTTTGAATCCACTCCAGACCATAATGTATGATTATCACCCTAAACACATACGTACAAATTATACAATACTATCCTTAGTTAAAGAATATATTAGTTAGAGAAACGACGACATAGATTATGTTTTTTAGGTACCTTATGGAAGAGTTTTTGACAAATATCATTTGTGAGAGACGAGATGGATTGGTATTGGGGATGCGATAATGATTCCTTTGATAAGCAACGACCGCTACTCATGTATATCGTTTGAACTATGAGTTCTGCTTCTCCTGCATTGTCCTCTCCTTTTCGCCAGTTTAACAACCACGTCATCCACTTAATTTGAAAATAAAAAACAATGAGATGAATAATCCAAGAGATCGAGTTATATGACATAAACTTAACTTACAGCATTGTGGAGGGGTCCATGTATGTCTACACCATGAGCTGCAAGCACTTCCAAGGAAATATCGTTCAGAGTTTCATGAAGTGCATCCATCACCATATGCCATGGTTTTCTGTCATCTTTATGATTTCCAGGGTTTTCAAATTCATCCATGAATGCTCGCATGTCTGCATTCGTTAAGTAGGGCCTGGTTGTAAAAAAAGAGGTAATGATGCCCATAAGGACAGTGGTTTTGACCCAAGCGAATCGCTCGATGCACCTATCTGGCTCGAATATGCTTGCTGCTGCCTCGTAATACGACCATAAAAGTTTCGTTTGTAAGCTTTCATCAATATTTGGATGTGCAAACCATCTGTGTAGAACTTGAAAGATTGTGAGACCAGAAGCGCACTAATTTGCATTTTCTTTACATTAAAAATACATAGTTAATAGAAACGCGAGGCATTTGGTCTATTTAGATTTGTAAGACAGCTGCTATAATAATTCATAATATATGTTTTTAGTTTTTCTAATTTTCTGAACTAAACTCTTTAACATCTACTATAACTTGCTTGTAAGGAGCAGAATTCCGGCGGAAAAACCAACGCATGTTCTGTGTTGATATTTCCAACAGAGCTTCGACGGAGAGTAATTTGTTACCGACCATCTTATTTTTTGGCCAAGTATAAAGACATTCCAATAATTATATCACCATTTTGTAAATAAAAGATAGTTATAACAAGTGACGTACTTTTGGATATGATTCCATTCCCTTTGATGAACAGCTTGGCAGTGATTGTAGTCCAATTTAGCCATCTCAATAAATTTGTTATTGCTAATATTTCCCATCCTGCATTTTCATTAAAATAAACAAACTTGTTTATAAATGTCAAATACTTATATTTCTGTAACGTTTAGATGATATGTAGCTCACCTATATAGCGTTTTTGCAATCCAAACATCGTCTTCACCTCCATATTGTTCCAAGTAATATCTTGTCTCAAGTCGGGGTAAACTAGCGTACCATGGCACATCTAGTGCGTATTTAACCTAATTGGTATCACGTTTTAAAAATAATTTGAAGTGACTTGACCTTTAAAAAGAAATCCTTCGATTTTCTAATAACGCGAAGTGTGTTAAAGGAAATCTTACCTCGCCACCCAAGTCTTTGGTGATGATCCATCGATCGAAAAGTTCATTATTAGTTGATTGTTTTTTAGTCAGGAATGTATGAGAAAAACTCTTGGCATCATTAAGGATATTTTCTCCTGGAAAAAGCATCTGAGAAGCTCGATATAGATTTAACATCACAGTCACGGTTTCTTTTGACTGGCCCGGATAACACAAAAATTCTCTATCTTTCATGAAGTGCCGAAACACATCTACCCAACAAAATTTAGAATCTTGATTAGTTGTATAACATCAACATCTATTGAAGTTATTAATTGTTAATGTAACTAACCTGGAGAAACTTGATAACCATTCATTCGTAAAATTCGAAAAGCCATGGCAGTATCATCTAGATCAGGTACATTGCAATTTCTAGCAAATCCAATTCCTTGTTCATCATCCCAGTACCTTCAAAAATATGTCATTAGGTGCATGACAAAAGTTGCGATGTCATCAGACAAAGTAAGATCTTTCAATCATATCCTCCCTAGTTTTGCAATGAGGTCGAGTAATTTGCTTCTTTAACCATTGTAATAAGATCTTTGAATCCTTCCTTAGTTTTGGCCAACTTTACTGATCAATAAATTTATAACCGATACCTGTAAATATAAGCAACACAATCTTCAATTTCAGAACGAAAATAGTTTGCGATTCCTAGGCGTTGCAGGCGATCAACAATCCAAATATGCTCAAACATGTCCATAGGGTATGTATTCGGGACTGCATCAAAAAGTTTTCAGTTCAATAACTTGTTAGTCTTTTCATCCAGTTTTAAATCTCCAGATTTCAGTTTAATTAGTTTGTGCCACAGAAACTTTTAACTATCTTAACTGGAGAGTTAAATGTACAGATTTTCAGGTTATACCAATATTATGTATTTTAAGATCTCGAAGTTGCTAGCTACATTCAGTTGAACAAATATGCACTTAAATTTTTATCTTGGGTAGATTTGGAATCACCTTAACCCCAAAATTAACACATACTGAAAAGACCATTTAAAGTTTTTGAAAACGTACTGAAGTGCCTGAGCATATTAATTGTTTATCGCTTTAACAATTACCATGCTCATAACCTGCAAGTTTTTAGCGCTGTAACAAAATGGATACAAAAAAATGGCCCAACAATTACCTCCTCCACTGAATTTGCCAACAAGATTAGTCAAATATTTAAGACAATTTTGATCTTTGGTTTGCATGAATGCAGATGCAGTTGCTGCTGGAGAACAGAGAAATGATCCATTTGTGCATTGAAGTTTTAAAAGCTTATCCCATTCCAAATCTTTCATCCCTTCCAAGCTGATAAGCATGATTGTTGGGGTCGTGTGAAAAAATTCTTTTGGTATCCTTTCAATATCGAGAAACAAAATAAATGTCATATAGTATCAGTGTTTAATGAATTAAAGTCTGGCGTGTTTGGATGAGATAATCAAGTAACTATAAACTTAGTTGGTGGCTCAGGTTGTGGTTAAATCATACATCTTATCCATTTCTAAAGAGATTTCACACAGTTGTTCATTTCAGTCGTTGGTATAAATCGGGTTAATAAAATGACCAAAAGAGTGGACTAACTTTGCAAGCTTCAAGTCTCGTTTTGCGTATATCTCTTTCATGACAGGAGAATGATTTGATACTTTGATTCCTAGTTTTTGAGCAAGTTCAATGAGCGAAGGGAATAGGATTTCAAAACCAGGTGTCATGTGATCATCCTTCTCTTCTCCAAGTTTGTTCATGTTATCTTCTACAAATTTTAGTCCTGTATAGTATATAGCAAACAAGAGTTAATTAGTAGATGATTAAAATTGTATGGATATCAAAGAGGTTAAAATACTATCCTGATGAACTCTTATCAATATGTGATTTTTGTAAAATGTTTCATACGGAGTATATATTTTGCTTCGCTACTCGACTGAAAATGATCGATATCATTGGTGGTTTTTTATACATACCTTTTCTGCATTTATCAGGATTAATGTCCCAAGTAGTTAACGTGACGATACAAGCCAATGTATTGAGGAGTCTATCGTACGCAGAAAACATTAAGGGTTCTCCCCACGAGCCATCAGGGAGCTGATGGTTCACGATCCATTGTAGACTTGATGGGAACAAAGGACCACCTCCGTTTGCATCTTGAATGAGTGCAACCCAAGCTGTGTCATATGCCGAGGAAGTTATCTCTCCATCATCAATGGAATTGAAAATTTCTTTAATTGCTTCGACATACTTCTTCTTCGCATGTTCCTTGTTTCTAAATGACCAATCGCTATGGCGTACTACATCTTTGACATCTATTATATGTCATAAAGGATTATTATTAACTAATTACAAAGTAAAGTAAGATTTATCTCAGAGAGAACATACAGTTGTTGCTCGGGTTGTAGAAGGCTTGAGATCGCAGATTAGCATATTTGACATCATCTGCAAAGTATCGAGTTTATTTCAAAAAAAAAAACAACATTAAGATTCAAGGAACCAGTTTCAGTTATTTGTTATTTTACTATATGCAAAGTCAACCATTAACTGCTTAGAAATTATTAGGGGTTCTAGGTACACATGTTGACAAATAGTTGTTATTTACGTGTTTTATTTTTTTGACTACTTTTCATATGATCCGGGGCGATTGAGGGGCTTTATTTGAACATGGTGCCACTTTAAGCATTGTCCCGTTTGACTTGCTATCAATAATATATACAGTATCTCTTAAAAAATCATCATATATTACCTACGTAATTGGTTAGATTTGGCCAAAAAAGAACAAGTTATTTGTTTTAATCTGATATATAGCATAAACTATTGATCGATAAAGGATTATCAAGTATATATGTGAAAGAATATATATTTGTATATCGTTATTCATGCTATCCATATGCATGCCAATGTAAAAAGACACTAGCAAATACATAAAATTCGGCATTATATTCATGCATAGACTAAAGTTGATCTACTTTTGTTTCTTTTTGGACAAACGATACACTATAAGAAAGATGAACATGCCTGTACAGAAATTGATGAATCGGTTAACAGACGGTTGACGAGAAGGAAACGTCGTAGTGTGAGAGAACGGCCAGTGGTGAAATCTGTTAGCAGCAGTGTTCGAAGAAGATGATAATATGAATGTCTTCATGTCGAGAAAAGGTGTGTTTATTGTTTGATGTGTTCCTGGCTGGGTGTAGCAAGCATTTTATAGGATTCTAGACCGGCCAACTAATTATAAGACATTTTTTAAATTTGTTGACAATAAGTCTTATGGTTAAACATCAGCAAGTACACATTTTAAGGTTTGCCGTGAAAAGGTAAAAAAGGTCATAAAAAGGGTTTAAGGCATAAAATAGCAATATACTTTTTGAAATGTATCGATATGGTACGTGTACTATTTTTATTATCTATATGGTACGTGTACTTTATAAAATGTATCGATATGGCCACTTTTTAACCTGCAACCGGTAAAACCGGTTACCAATTCAGCATTAGACTATATAGGTCAATAGTGACACTTTTTTTCGTTACAAATTCGTCGCATATACAAAGTTATTAAAAAAATATTACTTGGTAAATTTTTTCTCAAGAAATTTTGAAATTTCTTATTAATTTGTGGTTTAATAAAAAATTGTAACTTAAAAAATAATTGTAATTTTTTAGAAAAAACTTGTAATTTCTTAAAAAAATCGTAATTTTCATAAAAAACGTTTAGTTTCTAACAAAAAAAAATCATAAAAGTATATCTTTTACAAAAATAGCAATTTTACAAAAAAATTCTGTAATTTCTAAAAAACATAACTTCAAAAAAATAGTTTTTTTTAATCCAAAATATGATTATTTTTCGAATTCTTTTTCACAATTTCTTTTCAGATATTTTTACGATTTTTTTTTCCAAATTTTTTCCAACATAAGATTTTTTTTCCGAATTAAAATAGTTGTAAAAATTCATGAAAAAAATCGATTTTTTTTTTATATTCTTAGGAAAAAAATTTGATTTTTTGTTTTGGACAAAAACATAAAAAAATCATAATTTTATAAAAATTGTCTAATTTGAAAAATAAATAAAAAATAATTGTTTTAAAAAAATCATAACTTCATAAAAAAATATGTAATTTCAAAAAAAATCTTAATTTCGTGAAAAATAGTTTTTTTTTTTTTCAGATTTTCCAAAAAAAATATTTTGTTTTCGAACTTTTTTCATATTTTTTTAGAACTTTTTTCTTTAACTACATAACATAAGATTATTTTTCGAATCTTTCTTCATAAATTTTTTTAAAATTTTTTTCAACAAAATATTTTTCTCCGAGTAAAAATAGTAGTTGAAAAAATTTATGAATTTATTTTTCATACAAAAATTTGATTTTTTTAATTCATACTTTTTTTCGGACAAAAACTTTTAAAAAATAATAATTTTTTTTTGAAATTTTTTTCCGATGTTTTTTTATTTATTTTTTCAGATTTTTTTTCAATAAAAATCCCATTTTTTTCTAACATAAGATTTTTTTCGAATTATAATAATGGTTAAAAAAACTATGAAAAAAAATTATTTTGTTGGAAATATTGAATTTTTGTTTTGGAAAAACACTTTTCAAAAAACAATACATAAAAAAAATAATTTGAAAAGTTAAACAATAAAAACAAACACCCGTTAGTATAAAGGACTAACAGTGCAAATATTTGATGCAAACGTTCGTTAAGTTGCAGGTTAAACAGGTAGAAAATTGGGTACATGTACTATATTAGCCGGTTTCAAAAAATACACGTATCATTCAGATAATAAAATAAGTACACGTACCATATCGTTACACTTTTAAAAGTACGTAACTATTTTATGCCTTAAACCCTCATAAAAATTAAGAAACCCTGATTAAGTCGTGCACAATTTTATACAAACTTGTCCTATTCCTACTTTCCTACTTAAGTAAACCTAAACAGAAAAACTCCAGACGGCTAGTTTTAAACTTTTGATCAAAATGAATGAATAGAAAACCTTAACATTAAAAATCGGTCAACTGCGCTCATTTAATGATGCTTAAATCAATACTCCTACTATATAATACATAGTAGCTTTTTAATTTAAAATAATTAAAATTTCAACTTACATTTATATCGTGTACAATCAAAACAAATATCTAAAACTACAAGATTAAAATAGTAATACTACACAAATATACATAGTGTACAACCTATACAAACATGATTAAAACTTGACAATCATTTATATAATTAAAGAATTACATCATTTTAGAGTTTTTCTAAATATTGGAGGTTATAAAAAACATTAGATCAATCAGGTCGCTTAGTATTAACATGCAGGCAAAATCGAGCGTATGGTTGATTGAATAATATGATTTAGTCAAAACTGAAAATTTTGGATATATGATATTTATGTTGTAACTAACAGACTCATTCCCATCATCTATTTCTATCACATCTAATTGATAAAGTTAAAAGTATTTAACCATTTCACTTATTTTTACAATTTAAATATTTTTTAAACCGTTAAATGTTAAAGGAAAAAAATAAATCATCACGACGAGCATTTAATTAGCTTTCTACATATATGCACTATGACATACTTATGAAGAAAAACAAATTTCTTTTTTTTTGTTTTGAAAACTTGTCTGAAATATCATATATGATAATAGTGTTTCATCATATTTACTAGTGCTAAATTACAAATTATTATTTAATCATATATGATATTGGTTTATATCATATATGATAAGTTATATCATATCTGATACTAATGTAGTAATGTTACATCATATATGATATTAGTATCATATATGATATTTTTCGAAAACGAAAAAACGTGAAAAAACAAAAAAAAAAATTGTCGAAATTATATCATATATAGCATATATATAAAGAAAGATAATTAAATGGCCGTCGTAATGGTATTTTTTCGCATAACAATTAATGGTTTAAGAGATATTAATATTTAAAAAAAGATGAAAAATGAGTTTTGGATTTAATTTTATCAATTTGATTAAGATGGATATAAAAGATGGAGATATCCACATGAAGTTAAATGTAACTTTAATGGTTATTTTTTAAATAAATTATACAAAAAGTGTAAAATTATAATCTTTTATATCATTTAATAGTTAAAAAAACACATATCACCTTATACATTATACCTTCTAGATTTATATTTTAAAAATACAACATATGTTGTTTTAAAATTTTAACAAATATATACGTACATAATTATTATTAACATTAATATAAATATTAAAATGAATAAAAAACTCAGACATTCATGTGAGATAAAAAAATAGACGATGTTATATACAACAGCAAATATTTTTTTTGAGGTCATTATGTGATACTCCACCCACACACATAATGACTAGAACGGGATAACTAAAATCTCGGTTAAACAAGTCAAATCCTTAATACAACCATAATCTATGAAAATAGTAATCGATATTACCACATAATGAATACAATGTTGATGTAGACTAGAAACAAGATAAATAAGTTGAATATGTTGATTCCAATGAATACCAGAGACAATTCTTCCAGCAATCGTTGATTCTACTAAATACTAATTACTAGGTAAAGACTTGGCAAACAACGGCCAATGACTTAACTTTTATTAAACTGATAACTATCTTGCTAGGGTTATAGCAGATTGTTTAAGTAAAGACAGGATACAAAGAAAACCCCTAAAACACCAATGGGCTAGACTGTGGCCCAAAGACAAAGTCCAACAGAAAATGTAAATAGCCAAAAAAAATGCAAATCAATCATAGTAAAATGGCATTTTGGGCCTCAAAAAATCCTTAACCAGTTAAAAAGTGGTTACAGCATCGTTCCTCTCGTTTGGACAAGTCGTTTTGACAAGTCACGGCTGAAAACGGACTTACGATGCTCAAGTTATGGTTGCTTTAAGAAAGCCCTCTTCTTCACACGATATTGGGCTTCCAGAAACAAGTCAGTCCGTTTTTCGATACTTGGGCCTCCATCATTCCCCTCTGAATAGGAAAAATACATCCTCGAATTCCCAGCAGTATCATCAGAAGAAGAATCACCATGGTAAGGGAACAAATTTTTCACATTAAAAACATCAAAACATCGAATATGGCTTGGTAACTTCAAACGATAGCATTCGGGTTCATATTATTTACAATTTCCAAGGGACCAATCTTCTTTGCAGATGACTTATGTACTCACCAGCTGGAAAACGATCCTTAGTCAAAACAGCCCACACAAAGTCTCCTGCTTCAAAATAAACATGTCGCCTCTCTTGATCCGCATCATGCTTATACTTCGAATTGGCACGAACTAAACTGTCACAAATATATTTTATGAACATCATGCAACCCCTCAACAAAATCCTGCACTTTTTTCGAAGCAGATCTAGAAACCTGGGAAGTCATAAAATCAAGAGGACCACATGGTTGAGCAGAACAAACCTCCTAGAATGGACTAAACCTATTGTTCCGATTAACAGCGTGATTATGAGCAAACTCAGCTTGACACAACTTCTGATCCCATGCTTTCACATGATCACCAACCAAACACCTTAAAAGATTACCGAGGGACATGTTAACAACTTCTGTTTGCCCATCGGTTTGAGGATGATAAGCACTACTACAATTGAGTTGAGTATTCACCATCTTCCACAAACTGCACCAAAAATGACTCAAAAACCTAGTGTCCCGATCAGAAACAATAGAGGAAGGTAAACCATGTAAACGGTACACATATTTAATGAAAAGTTGGGCCGACATTTACTGCATCTGTTGTCTTTTTGCAAGGAATAAAATGAACCATTTTAGAAATCGATCAAAAACAAAAAATATGGAATCATTACCCCTTTGAGTACGAGGTCGCCCTAACACACAATCCATGCTAATATCAACCAAATGCTGCAAAGGAATAGGCAAAGGCATATAAAGTCCTGCATTTGTAGTTGTGCTCTTTAAAAATTGACAAATACGACACCTCTTAACGTAACGATCCACTTCCTTCCTCATAGTAGGCTAAAAATGAGAAGCTTGAACCAACTATAAAGTGCGATCATGACCAACATGCCCTTCACCGTGCAACTCCTTAATAATTTGCAAGCGAAGACCTAAATCAGGAATACAAAGTTGATTCCCTTTGAATAGGAACCCATCATGCATAACAAAATTTGTTTCTCTCCAAATTATGAACCCTGTAAAACAACTAAAAATTATGGATCCACAGTCACTATGTCGCAAATGACATCAAGTCCTGACACATCAACCTGCATGGTTACAAGTAAACTACTCCTCATGCTTAAGGCATCAGCAGCACGATTGGAAGCACTAGTTTTGTGTTTCACCACAAAAGTAAACTTCTCAAGAAAAGCCAACCAATGCCCATACTTATGGGATACCTTATTTTGAGTACGAATGTGCCTTAAGGAATCATGATTAGTGAACTAAAAAACCTCCTTATGAAACAAATAATGGCGACAATGCTTCACAGCTTGGACCACTACATAAACTTCCAAGTCATAAGTAGAGTACCTAGACTTTGGCCCTGTCAACTTCTAACCAAAATAGGAAAGAAATCGCCCACATTGACTAAGAACTTCATCAATTGCAACCTTAGAAGCATCAGTATGAAGCTAAAAAACTTTATAAAATTCAGGCAATACCAGGATTCGCGTTTGTAGTAAGCTTTTCCTTAATAACGTGAAAAGCCAGCTATGCTTCCTCCGTCCACACAAATGAATTCCCTTTCATACAGTCTGTCAAATGGGTCATAATGGAACTGAAATTAGTGATAAAACGCCTATAGAAAGAGGCAAGACCATGGAAACTCTGAACTTCAGTAATGGTAGTTGGAGTTGGCCACTCTTGAACAGCTTCTACCTTAGACTCATCCACCTATATGCCATCACTAGAAACAACATACCCTAAAACCAAAACTTTAGAAGTCATGAACACACACTTCTTCGTGGCTGCATAAAAACTATCCTTCCGAAGCAATGACAAGACCTGCGTCACATGAGTGACATGCTCATTATACGAAGCACTATAAATAAGATTGTCATCAAAATAAACAACCACAAACTTGCCAATAAAAGGCATGAGTGAAGGTTTATTAACATCATAACAATTATATAAAACCCTAAACGAGATCAAAGCACACATAGCGGAAGAGATTTAACAAGATCATAATAATAACACAATTATAATTAATCGAATTAAGGTTACATACCTTTACGCTAAAGCAAATCCACAATACGGAGAACGAATCACCAATTCGGGTTAATATCGTATATCACCAAGATATAGTCTAAAGTAAGACTATATTACGATCTTGTACACACGTAATACAACGAGCTAACCGTGATTCTAGCACGTGTAAACCGAGCTACAACGCTTGTAAATAATCTACCCAACAACCCTAGAGAGGGGCTAGGACTAGATAATAAGTAAATTGATCAAACAAGAAAACCAACCAAACCCCTTTGTGGGTTTCTTTTGCGATCGACCAAAAAGAGAGAGAGGGGAAGAGATTTGCGATGTCTTGAATTATGAGGAGAAGGTTTTTTTTATATAGGCCTAGACTTGTATCCATAAACAAATAAAAGGATTGTTTTCCCCTTCCTTTTTTCACCCATAACCGACGGCTAGAACACCCCCATGGGGTGTTCTAGAACCTTCCAAACTTCTTTCTTTTTAATTTACTTACTATATAAATATTTAACATTCGTTAATACTTAACTTTTAATTATCTAACGATCGTTAAAGTAATGTCTCGGTTTAATTTAATAAATACATAAATATATATTTATTAAATAAATTAATAAATATAATACATATATTTATTAATTAGATTAACTCTTTACGTATTGTGTGCAATCCTGTAATCTCGAGTTCGATCCTATCACACGACTATTAAATATAATTCCATAAACTTTCAATGAGCACGTTGATTCATCACACGCATAAATGTATTTGGTGCATTTGATAAATCAAAAGGCATAACTAACCACTCATACAACCCTTCAAGGGTCTTGAAAGAGGTTTTCCACTCATCACCCGGTCTAAGACGAATCTGGTAATACCCACTCTTCAAATCTAGTTTAGTAAAATAGTAGCGCCACTAATCTAGTCAAGCAAATCATCAAGGCGAGGAATAGGAAACATGTACCTCATTGTAATCTTGTTGATGGATCGACTATCAACACACATACACCATGTACCATCCTTCTTTAGAGAAAATAGGGCAGGAACAAAACACGGGCTCATACTCTCATAAACATGACCCTTAGAAACCAACTCCTCAACCTGCCTACGTAACTCCTCATGCTCTCCCTGGATTATCATGTAATGTGGCATGTTAGGCAATTGTGACCCGTGCTCTAGATCAAAATGATGTTGTATGTTATGCATTGTGGGCAAACCATCAGGTAATTCATCTGGGAAAACATCATAAATTTCCTCAAGTAAAGGGATAATGGCTTCAGGAACTTCACTATCTTCATAAACCTCCTTACCTATTGGCATAAAAGTATCATCTCCCACATCCAGTTCATCTTCAAACTGTGAAAGAGTTAGTAAAGTACCAATAGGTTTATTAAATACTTTCTTGGGTTGA
This sequence comes from Glebionis coronaria, assembly GCA_025667525.1. NCBI lineage: Eukaryota > Viridiplantae > Streptophyta > Magnoliopsida > Asterales > Asteraceae > Glebionis > Glebionis coronaria. Next base: position 547,633,765 of record CM046874.1, read on the forward strand.
TCTGACATCAAAGTAATTTTCACTCCCCCAAACAGGAAACTATAAGTATTAGTTCTGTCATGGTGAGTTACAGCATGATCATACTCCCAAGGTCTACTAAAAAAAGTGACAAACACCCATGGGTATCACATCACACCAAATATTATCCTTATAAGCTTTTCTTACAGAAAACTGAACTTAGATACGCTTGGAAACTGCTATCTCCCCATCCTTTTTAAGCCACTGTAACATAAAAGGTTTGGGATGATTTTTAGTTTTCAATCCTAATTTCTGGACTGTTGCTTCAGCTATCAAATTATCACAACTACCTGAATCACATACGAAGGTGCAAACCTTACCCGTAATAGTACAAGTTAACTGAAAGATGTTGTGCTTGAGCCAATAATCACCATCAGCTTTGGGTGTTAAGCAAGAGCGACTTACCACCAAATTCACCCCCAAATCTCCAAACACATACTCCTCCTCATACTTGGGTTCTTCATCATAAACTATAGCTGCATCATAATCATCATAACTCACATAATCTTCCTCAGGTACACAAATAACTGTCTCTTCCCATCCTTCTTACACTCCGCCTGTCGATGACAAGGTTCACCACAGTTAAAGCATTTCAACCCGCTACTACCTGTCGATCTAGGAACTGGCCTAGTATTTCCACCAACTGCCTTAGCCTGACTAGGAGTAAAACGAGATGTCACGCCACCTGAACAAGAAGCACCTGTTATTGAAGGAAAATACAAACTACCCACTCGTCGGTTCTGCTTCTCAAAAGTTAAAGCACGCTGATATGCATCAGAAAGTGGCACTTAATCAAACATGTTAATAGAATCCATGATTTGGACTCTTAAACCACCAATGTATCGAGAGACAAACTGATCTTCTTTCTCTTGAATGTCATTCCTTGCAATTAGTTGGTAAAATACGGTTGTATAATCTTCAACAGACTAGGCCCTCTGTTTCAGATTCTGTAACCATTGGTACATCATTCGCTGGTATTTATGAGGAATAAAAGTATTCCTCGTGACCTTCTTCATCTTCTACCAACTCGTGATCCTTGGCTTCCCAACTCTGCCCCTATTCGGTTTCAATTGTTGCCACCACGTAGATGCGCTACCACGTATCTTGGTAGAAATCAACGAAACCCTTTTGTTTTCTGGAACTTCTTTGAATTCAAATACTTCTTCAACAACAACAAAGCAATCAATGAACACATCCGAATTTAAAGTATCCCCATTAAACTAGGGAATATTAACCCTCATTACAGTCTCCCAATGCCTATCATTATCCCCCCTTTCATCTCTCATTCGTCGCCCTACTGATTGTTCATGAGGAGACGAACCACTACCAAACGGGTTTTCTTCCACATCTTCATCTTCATTTTTGTGACAGCGGTCAGGAGGCCTACTATTGTTCATCAAATTGTTCATCTGGTCAGTCAATTGATCAACAAATTGCTTGAGTCACTCCTCCATTCTGTCCATCATACGTTGCTCAAATTCTTGTTCATTCACGTCCTGAATATTCTTAGTTTTCCTTGGAGGCATCTTGATGGAGAACTTCGGCTTTTGATACCATCTAATGTAGAGTAGAACAAGATAAATAAAATAGATCTATTGATTCTAATGAAAACCAGAACCAAATCTTTCAACAATCGTTGATTCTACCGAATAACGATTATTAGGGTAAAAACTTGACAAACAGCGGCCAATGATTTAATTCTTATTAAACTGATAACTGTCTTGCTAAGGTTACAGCAGATTGTTTAAATAAAGACATGAAACAAACAAAAACCCTAAAACACCAATGGGCTGGACTGTGCCTAAAGACTAAGTCCAATAGAAAATGTGAATAACACAAAAAGCAAATAAATCTTAGTAAAATGGCTTTTTGGGTCTCGAAAAATCTTTAACCAACTAAAAGGTGGTTACATCGTCGTTTCTCTAGTTTTTCGATCGTTTTGACAAGTCAGGGGCTGAAAACGGACTTACGATGCTCAAGTTATGGTTCTTTTAAGAAAGTCGCATTCTTCACACGATCTTGGGCTTCGAGAAACAATTCAGCCAGTTTTTCAATACTTGGGCCTCTATCAAATATGTAAATCCGTACGTGCACAAGTATTGTAAATATCTATGCATTAAAAACTCATGTAGCAGATCATATACAAAGTCCTCACAAATTACAAAGTCTAGAAAATGAGCACAACCGTTAGATCAAATCTAGTCAACCTTTTTTTTGTGTATTATTTTCGATCAAAGAGGTAAAATAGTTTTTTGACTCTGTTTTTCTTTTCACCCTCAAAATTCAAACGTACATAACTCTTACCGGACAGACTTATACAATAAACGGATTACACTATAATATTTAAAATTGAATTCTCTTTAGTTTTGGTATAAATCTTATCAAAAATTTGGAAACTTTTTTTATAAATTTTATTTTCTTAATGTTTTTTTCATTTTTGCTCGTATTTTTGTCGTTCAAAATTTTCAAATCGTGGAAAACTTAAAACACAAAAGTTGTGTTGTTTGATTCAGTCTTTACATAGAAATTTGAGGCACTCAAATCTGATGTATGTTCAGACGTTCAAAATTGGCCAAGAGAACAACTTTAGTTGAAGGGACTAGAGTGTATGTACAGTTTGTTCAAATGGATCATCACTTGAGATTTTATCATTATGAACAGATTGATCATTTTTATCCAATGTATACTTAGTTTGATCATAATTAAAGATTCAACATTTTGAGTAGATCGAGTGATCAAGTTGATCAATGTAGCCATTTTCTTCAGCACAAAGAGCTTCTAGATCTACATATGATTCAATGTAAGGGATTGATGGATAGTCAACTTTTGAGATGGCTTAAAAGTATGTAAATATTTATCAAGTGGATATCTTGAGGATTCAATAATATGAAGATCATTTATTAATGGACTTGAAAACCTGACCTCATCAATAATTTATAGAAAGTGATGTGGTATATTTCTTTAATACTTTGCATTCTTGTGCTAAAGACTCTGTAGGCCTTAGATAGAAGTGAGTATCAAGAAAGTAACCATCATCAAGTTTCTCATCAAACTTCCCAACATGATCCTTGTTATTGTGTATGATTATTGGACATGCAAACACATGAAAGAAGCTGATATTATGAAATATCTTCCTGAAGATATCATGGGAGTTTGTGATGTCTTTTTACAATAATGAACATACTTTGAGTGTAACAAGCAGTGGCTATAACATCAGATCAAAAATTGTTTAGAAAATACATATCCAACAAGCATTGTTCTTGTAGGTTCAATGAAGGTTATGTTCCTTCATTTTCTTCAAGTGTATAAGGGGATGAGAAATTTTGAGATATTCCTTGTAATCATAAAAATTGATCAGAGAATTGTTCTTGAATTCAGTATCATTGTCAATTCTGAGTTGTTTGACATAAGGGTCATTTTGATTTTCAACTCTTCTTATGAATGACATGATGGTTTGAGAAAGCGTACCCTGAATATCCATTAAGAATGACAAGGGTATACATTTTATGGTTAATAGCCCTAGGAGTGATAGGACCAAATAAATTCATGTGAATAAGATGAATACTTTCTTTGATTGAGAAGTTTGTTTTAATATGAAATGGGACCTATATTGCTTCCCTTTTCACATGATAAGCATGTTTTGTCCGTTGAATAGACTAGTAGGGGAAGACCAATAACAAGATTTTGTTTAGTCGGTTGATTGATGGTTTTAAAGTTCAAGTGTGATAAGTTCTTATGCCAGAGATAGTTTATATTTTCATATGGTCTAGCAAATAAACATGTCTCCTTAGTAGACATCATTTTTTGGGTATACTTAGGTTTTCGTCTCGACATTACGAGCTGACTAATCTTAGGGCAACTACCTTTTTGGATAGCCCAGAGTCGTCGCATGTGAACCTCCGTGGCCACTCCTAAATGTACATACCTAGTGAGGTTTGAACCCTTGACCTCTTCTTTGAGTATACATGTAACACCCCATTTTGGTAAATGAAATGTCACGCGTGATTATGGCGTGTCATCAAAGCATACAAGGAAAATGTCTTAAAACATTACATGACCATAAAAGGAAATACCGGAAACAAACATCGGTACCCCAAAGTATAAGCTCATCGCACACAAACATAAGTAATTTAAAGGAAAAGGACTAAACAATGTCCATAGAAATATGTAGCAAAATGTATGATGAAATGTGGTTGTAGTGTTTCACCACACCTTTAGGAAAAGGAGGGTAAATAGGGAAAAGTATTAAATACGACGGTTTAGGAAAACCGTGTACAAATGACCCCAAGGTGATGTGAAAGTTCGTTTCCCAAGGAGGTATATGTGTGTGACTAGGATGTAAATGATTTGAGATTAATATTGGTTTAGAAGGGGATGAGAAAAGAGGATGACGAAGACGTGAAATTAATTACTACGACGACAAAACGTAAAATTGTAAAATGAGCTAAAATAAAAATTAATTCTAAAAAATAACAAAAATTCACCAAAAATAAAAATAAATAAACTAAGAGTTTACCAATGATCAAAACTTTTTCAAACCTTTTAATTAATTAAATATTCAATTTTTAAATGCTAATTAAAGCCCTAAAAATAAAATAAATTATCAAAAAGCCCAAATAAAGATTTTTCAATTGGAAAACCTCTAAAAAGACCTAAAAATATTAAAAACTAATTTCAGAAATTTTCAAACTAATAAAAACTATTTAAAATGATTTAAAAACTATTAAAACTTAAAATAATTATAAAAATTAATCTAAAAGTGATAAAATTATTCTAAAAGTTGCAAAATTCCTATTTTAATGTATTTAAGCTAAGAAAAATGTAAAAAGTTGAAAAATGTGAAATTTGAAAAATAATAATAAAATAATATTAAAATAATATTAAAAATCCAAAAATTATAAAAAATTCTAAAAACTTGCAAACTAGTTTTTTTTAACCTAAATAAATAGAAAATGAAAGTGAAATGACCAGAATACCCCTATTGGGCCCTCAAATGGGCCAAAACCAAAAACAGTCCACTTAAATGGGCTTTTTAGCCCAAAAAATCAAACCTGGCCCAATTAACTTGGAAAAGCCCAATCTGACTCAAAATTTGATTCTAAACACAAAACTCTAAAGGCCCAAAAGCTGAAAGTGAGCTTATCAAAGCTTATTATGCAAACAACTTATCCTTATTGGGCTTTTTAGCCCATTAAGCAATAAGCTAATTCCATAAGCTCTAATTTGACACACAACCTTCTTTTGAGATGCTTAAGAGATCTGTAAAAAGAAATTTTGAAAAAGCACACTCAATAAGCCAGAAATAAGCAAAGTACAATTCTACTAAAAGACAAAATAGTCGGGTTTGAGATTTAGGGCACCTCAGAACTTGATTCAACTTGCAAAATGTCACAAATGAACTCAATAAGCCAAATCAATCAACAAAAATCCAATAAGCAACACCAATAAGCTAGAATAAACCAATAAGCACTTATGAAAAAGTCAATTAAGTTGGTTTTCTAGTCAACCCCTAAAGTCAACCCACCAAATGCTCCAGTATGAACAAATGGGTTAAATAATGAGCACCTATTACAAAAGCCAAGTTGTTGTTGGTTAAACTAAGCTATTATAGCTTATTGATAAGCTGACACCCAATTAACACTAGCAGGGGGAACTTTCAGTAGGAACTGGTTTCCACTGCTTTGACTATTTGACCAAGCTTTTTAGAGAGATTTAGTTGGATTCAATTGGAAACAAAGGCACCCTTGTGATCAGTGAATCACAAGGAGTCAATAGCAACAAGAAAATCACAATTTGGTTCACACAATAAGCCAGAAATAATCAAACAGTCACCAGATATTGCACAGACATGTGAAATAAGCAGTTATGCACAAATAAGCAGATATAGCATGAATAAGCCAACCAAATTCAACATGATGCATACACAAGCTATATAAACTATGAATAAGCACAAACAAACTTATATCAAAGACTGAATCAAAGTAAATAACAAGATCAAAGCAGATAAATGTTACTGATATGAACTACAAGAACACAAGCCTACTTTGCTGATCTAATTGACCACAGATCCAAATTCAGGCACTCAAATCTCTTTTCCTGGTGTAGTTAACTAAGATCTAGCACTTGTTATCCCTATTCTATGCTTAGATCTAGGTTTCCTCAAAATCCTAGCCAATTTTACCAAGTAAACAAGATTTTATACCCTTATTAAGAATCTAGGTGTTTCAAACCACACAATATGCAACAATATGACCAAGTATATCAGATAAACATGTACCAACAGATAGCAACAATAAACAACCACTCAACAAGCATCCAAACCTGCTTATGCAGTTAACCCAAACACCCCTTAAAAACCTGTTTTCACAAATTTTCAAAGTATTATCCAGATTCAACCCACAAATCAAACTAACAACACCTCATAAACATCAAACAAGAACAGATAAACAATAATCAACCAATAAAACACAGATTCAAAAACTATCATGCAAATTCACCAAAAATTCAGAAAAATAAGAGAAAATTGAAAAGGGAGAAGGTGCAAACCTCCAAGACCTACATCCAGGCCCTGGATTGTTTGAGCTTAGGTGCTAGCAGAACAAGTACCAGCTTCCAATGCTGCTAAGATGAACAAACAATAAGGTGAGATCAAATAAACAAGCACTTTCTAATTTTTGAAGCACAAGCCTTATCAACTAAAACCTTGCCTCAAAAACCTTCAAACATGAATATGGAACTCAGATTTTAGCTTATCAGATACCAAACTTTTATAAATAACAAATGAGAATTCAAAATTTTTAGAAATTCAAACTATATTTCATAAAAAAGAATTACAAAGATTTAAAAGCTAAAATCTGGAACAAAAGCTCTCTCACAGGTTGAGGAGTCTATTTATAGGCAAATGCTAGCTATGCACTATTCACAAATCCTAGAAGTGAAATTCCTATTTTATCCTTGAGGTCTTCTAGATGATTTCTTGGTTGTGAGCTGTCCAAAGTGATCAAGGGCGTTCATTTTAGCTTTAGGATGAAGCTAAGAATCTTAGATGTTGATTTTGCCACATAAGATTACTTGGATGCTAATTTGTCACATGATTGGTGGACGGGTATTGGGGGTGGGGTACATTGTGAGTGGGAATGAGTGTTTTAAGGTTGGGAAGGGTTTCTGGGCGTGTGAATTAAGTGTGTGTCAAGGTAATTGATACTCAAACCACCAGCTTTTATTAATTTATATTTATCAGTGGATAAATATATTTTATATATCCCTAATCTCTTCTCAATTATTCATACAAGCTATTGAGTAAGCTTTTTATAAACAATTAAAATTATGATATCAATTCATAGAATTAGAAAATGCAATTAGACTTTAACAATAAAATAAAACTTTTGATTGATAGATAGTAAAACTGAACTCACTTTTATTAATTCAAAATCAACATTACATTACTAAAGAAAAAGAGAATTACAATTTCTATCTATAAAATAGCATTATAACAGTAAAGAAAAAAAGGGATGCGATTACAAGTATTATGGGGGGGTTTTTATAGCCATCCCAAGGCTTGCTGAGGGAGAATATCCGCATCTTCACGGCATATTCCTTCTTCATAATGGCCCTTAGATCGTCTCTCTCTCCTGTTTGTTTTGATCGGATGGTTGATAGGACATAACTAGCACACGGATTGCCAACGTGGCATCCGTGTGTGCTAGTTGTGTTTCTTTGAAGCCTCTTGATTGGTGGATGGGGAAAATGATGTGTTTCCTCCAGTAATAACCTGCCACGTAGCTCTTTTCTGCCCATCTTGTCTTCCTTAAAATTGGGGGATTTAATTCCCCCACACTTGAATCAAGCGTGTGAACAAAAGCCCCAATTTTATTAGGCAAATTATTTATCTAGGGTTTTTGTGAATAGTAAATATGACTGGTAATTTTTATTTGGGGAAGAAAGGAAGTGAGGGAGAACATTGATAATATCGAAGGTTATTTTTTATTATGGTGTGTGTGAAAACGTGAGAAAGTTATGTGAGTGGGGGAGGATTGGTTTATTTATTTTGTGGAAAGATGGAAATGAGTGGATGTGAGTATACGTTTAATATAAACATGTGAAAAGTTGTGATTTGTGATAAAAAAACCTTGACAAACCCTAAAGCCCATTAATATTCGTCTCTTGATTTGAGGACTTTGGGCTTTTGGCCCAAGTAAAATTTCCCATCCGTGTCATAATAATTCCTCCATTTGGGCCGTTTGGATTAAAAACATAACAAAGTATTAACTTCAATCTCAAATGGGCTTTTGAGCCCATTTTCCAAAATGTGGGACCCACTTGTCGTCAAACTTGATAGATTCGCGAATAATACAACTTGTTATTGGCTTTGTCGATCTTTTCATTCAAACTCGTGTCGATATTTGCCGGTTTTCGCGAATTTGGTACCTACACACATCAAAACAACAAAACAACATATACAAGGCAATAATGATACATTTTATGCACTTTTAAGTTGTTATATGATATAATTGATATGACTAAAATAGCTCATATCAAACTCCCCCTTGCTAAGCAATTGCCGTGTCCTCACGCAATGATAAAATAAAACATTAACTACACCATTATTCAACTTATGACACTTTATTTTGCAAAGATATAATGTATTGCTTTCATTATTTGAAAAATAACTTTAAGGATCATAAAACTCAAATAGATTCATCGTCCCCGACTTTTCACTTTTCCATGCCAAGTGTAAAAGCAAGATCATTGTCAATCATAAGCCCCAAAATTAAACCAACTCATACAAGTAATTTGTGTTAAACTCAATCTCCTATTATTCCTAATTGTATCTCTAGATTTTATTTGTCATTCACCCAAAGGCTCATTTGACTTTATTTTGATATTTATTAGTCCAAAAATGAAGGCAAGAACGGTGTAAACTCGACACTCAACACCTAACCTCGATTTCAAAAACCGTTGTCACTAAAGAAAGCCCACATCAAGGATAACTTAACACGATTTAGGGATAAATACCGGACCCGAAATTTGGCTAATATGGCTACTTAGAAGCAACAATAAAACCTCCAAAGTCAATTATGACCTTATTAATGGAGTTAGCAACAATTACACCATAACACCTTTTGGCTCTTTAAGATGCAATTGTGCTCCTTATTTAAAATCCACACCCTAAGGCTCCTTGGACAAAAATAAGGGAATTGACAACACCATCCCACCTTACGGATCATAATGATGAAGCAATTTTTATTCAACACGCCCCTTGACATACACCCTAAGGCTCTAATGACAAGGTTAGTGCTACATGACTCCCACCCGAAGGCTCCTAGAGAACATGTTTTTATTTATTCTTCTTTATTAATATGATATTTATAGTAAGCCAAATTTCCGCAATCCCATGATCAAAAGTCCATGACGCTGACACCCTTAATGTGTTCTCACTTTAATTACAAGGGAAGAAAAAGAAGGAGTTACGAGTTAAGATATCAAGCCTAAACCGCTAAAAACTTCATTCATTAAGCAATTATTATTCAAGTGTGTAAAGTAAATACGAGGAGATTAAATCAAACACAAAAATACTTGCACAAAGAAGAATTTAACCTTAGAAACTTATGATTGAACTCTATCATTTCTTGTTCTCCATATCGAAAAATTTCAAAAATGTGAAATCAATGGATACTTAGCCTATTAAATCAAAGTTTTGGGTTTTCAAGTCATCTATAGGATCTTGCATCTTCTTGTACTTTTTCAAGTTTTAGAATTTGTGTTTTAAAGTTCCTTTGATAAACGACTTTCTAGGATCAATTATAGGAGCTTGCGAAAAGTTCTTGTTCTTAACTCGTATGAATTAAGACTTTCGCGTTTTAAAGCTCCCTATATAAAAGCCTAGCAAAACTTAATTCAAATACGTTAAGGAAAAGCTAAGGTTAAAAACCGAGTCGAGTCAAAAACTATTCTTATTTTCACCAACGGAAAGCCTACATTCGTGTCAAAAGCACTTATTTTTTTTATTAAAACTTAAAAATAATACTAAAAATTTAAATTTTTTTATGAAAAATGAGAAAAACAATACGTTTAGACACGACAAAAGCAATAGCAAGCGATTATATCGATTGACTCCCCCATGCTAAAACCAAACATTGTCCTCAATGTTTCTTAGCTCAAGAGTAACTCCCCCTTGCTAAAATACAAAGAGTCTAATGCAAATTCCTAGCATGGAAAGAGCACGCAAATCTATAAGCCGTTTATTAATTATGCCTCAAGATAAAACGTTAGTCGATAAAAATTAAGGGATAGAAAGTGTGCCCCTTTTTGGCATTCAAAGAATGGAAGATCAAGTGGACCGGCAAAAACCGAACACGAGAGTCTTCAAAAATAAGGGTCATACCTAAGATTCACAACACAATAAAACACGAGCACGAGCTTGAAAGATCAAGCCTTATTAGTTGTTAGAAAATAGATAGGAGATAGAATGTATGGGACTCCCCCACAAGGCACCTCGTTTTTGTTCACCGAGTCATGAACTCGACTCGATCCCCGCATTCATTGGTCCTTAGGGAAAAAGGTGAAAATCGGCATATTAGGATAAAATCCAACATAAAGCACGATGTCGGGGTCAAAGATCTCATCCTCGTTGTCGGATGACAAACGAAAGGATAAAACTCTAACACAAATCTCTAACAAGATATGGTAGTAACAAATAATGGTATGGATGTAGCATGCTCCCCGATATAAACTCGCACCAAGATGATTAAAAAGTCTTTCAGTTATTGCATCGGTGAAAGGCCGAGATTTCCCTAAATCAACGATTCCGGGGTCGAATACCTCGTCCTCGGTGGAGAAAGGAATGGACAACAAGGTGTCGTTCCCCCATGCTAATCCTAAATCATATGAAGCACATAATGGTATGGTAAAAGTCTCAACACTAGTGGTTTCAACTTGCATGACTTTGTTGACCTTGTCACTCTTAGGAATGTGAATAAAGGGGTCATGGTACTCAAAACGAGTCGCATGAAAAACCCGCACATTAAGATCAAATCGAGTGGGAAGGATAATTGGAGCAAAAGTGATTTCTCCCTCCGGGTCAACATTATCATCATCATAAATCGGGTGATCAAACCAAGAATCTGCATCACCATCATTAGACTCTTCCTCAAATTCCGAAGGAATGTCTATATAAAGAAACTCATCAACCTCCTTCATAAGAAGCTCATCATCACAAAGGTTGTAAGATGTAGGAGGTATGATGTTCTCAAAATCCTCTTGAAACAATGGATTATTGTTCAATGAAGCTTCAAAGAGAGGATTTGAGTAAGCCACAAAAGTATCGTCATCCTTATCATCACAAGAAATATCCGACAAAGTATCGAGTGTATCACACTCGGATACAAGATCATCATTCTCATTCGAAGGAAATTGATCGGTGAATTCCTCGAGAATGGTAGGTAAAACACAAGAATCACGCTCGATCTCGAGATCGATAACGTCTTCACTTCCCCGTGGAAGTGGATCAATGATAGCAAAAAGTTCATCGATGAACTTATCACATGAATAGTCACTAACCTCACTCGGTGTGAAGTTAGGAATCAAAGGCTCTTCAATTGAAGATTGTGCCTTAGGAACATCAATATGATCCTTCGAAGAGAGTGAGAATGAGTCCATTTTCAAAGATTGTTCAATTAAAGAAATATCACTCTCGGGATCAAAATTCTCATTAACAAACTCACTAGCATCAAATGGATCACTTAAGTAATCATCAATTTGTTTTTCAATCTTAGCACTATCATCCTCGTGTGGAGTGAGTGTAGATGAGGAAAGGTTACAACATGTTTCAACAAAGCAAGCTTCTTCATTTGACTTTAACTTTCCTTTATCACAAAATGGAGTTTCCAAAATTGGAAAAACACCTTTATCAAAAAGATCTTTCTTGTTACTTTCAATTGTTTCAACAAGTTTAACACTTTCAACTTTCTTAGAAGCAAATCTTTGAATCTTTTCCGATTTAAAAACAATGCTTTTATCTCCATAAAACAATTTAATTTCCTCTTTCCTCATATCAACTTGAATTTGAGCCGTGCACAAAAATGGTCGTCCTAAAATAATTGGCACACGAGGATTGGTCTCATAATCAACTATAGCAAAATCGGCTAAGTACAAGAAATTTCCCACTTTCATAACGACATTTTCCGCTATACCAACCGGTCGAGTGGTGGTACCATTAGCAAGCTCAATGATCATTCGAGTGGTACTAAGTGGTGCATAGTCAATGGTTTTCCAAAGGGCTAGGGGCATTATGTTAATGCTAGATCCTAGATCGGCTAGGCCTTTGCAAACCCTAAGCTCATTGAAAACACAAGGTATCAAGAATTGACCCGGATCTTTATACTTCTCGGGAAAGAAATCAAAGAAAACCGAGGTACTAATCACATTCAAAGTAGCCTTGGTGACTTCTAGAAAAGTTTCCTTAGGTGGAGGCTTAAACTCAATCACTTCAACTTCATCTAAATTTTCACAATCATCATAAACGGTTATGGCCTTAAGCTCTCCCTTCGGGTTTGGAATGGTATTACTAGGTAAGCAACCCGAAGAAGATGATGGTTTAGACATAAATCCCTCAAACATCGAAAGCAATTTATTTTGACTTTGTTCCAAACTTTGGTGCATACGACTTTGACTTTGTTCTAACCTTTGTTGATTAAGCTCAATCTTGTTATTTTTCCCTTTAATCATATTTTGAAAATCGAGTCTCAAAGTATTAATTTGCCCTTGAATGTTATTTTGTAAAGCTTTCATATTTGCCTCATTTGATTTAATGTAGCTTGACAAATCATTTTGATTATTACTTTGAAAACCTTGATTGTTTTGATTAGCATTAAACCCATTTCCTTGATTAAAATTCCCTTGGTTACCACGGTTAAAATTATTCCCATTGTTTCCATTGTTGTACCTATTTTGAACCGGTGGAAAACCCGGTGGAGCAACATGATTTTGACGAGGAACTTGACCGTTGGAGCCATAAGTTCCCGTCGCGGTAAAAGCACTAGCTTGATCAAACCCCGTGGTTAAACAAGCATGATTAGAATGTACTCCACCACATGATACACAAACATTCTCAACCATATTAATGGATCCATGAGGATTCTTCCTAATCTCATTCAAAATCGTGTCAATCTTAGAGTCTAATCTAGCAATCTCGGGATTAAATGAATTCACATTGGAAACACCCGGTGTGTTTCGTGAATATTGTGCTCTAGATTTATTCTCAATTATTCCCCACGCGTCTCTCGGAGTTTTTCTTAAAAGATTACCACCCGCGGCGGCATTTAATGAATCTTGTTCAATCATATTTAGCCCATTATAGAAAGTATTAATTTGGTGCAATTCCGAGAAACCGTGGTGTGGACATTGTCTCAACAAATCTTTAAATCTTTCCCATGCAACCCCAAACGATTCATGCACTTTTTTTTCAAATATAGTGATCTCGTTCTTAAAGTGTGTTGTTTTGGACGGTGGAAAGAAATAATTCATGAACTTAGACACTAAATCATCCCATGTTAAGATCGAACCCGGTGGTTCTTTCTCATACCAAATCTTAGCATTACCCTCGAGCGAGTACGGAAAAAGCATGAGCTTAATCGCGTCATTCGGCACATCTCTAAACTTGAGAGTCGAGGTAATTCGAAGAAAAATCCGAATGTGAGAGTGCGGGTTATCGGTCTCATTGCCACGAAATTGGTCGGCACGAATGAGCGATAAAAGACCCGTCTTAATCTCAAAATGATCCGCCAAAATAGCCGGCACAACGATTGCTTCCCCATACCCTTCGGTGGGTGCACGGAGAAATTCCTCCATTGTTCGGTTATCGGCCATCTCTACAACAATAGGTGGAAGCTCGGGTTCCACTATTCGTTGTTGACGATTTCTATTTCTACGAGGAATATTTTCAAGCCTATTAAAATCAATCACAAGACGAGAAGAACGTAATTGCATACACTACAAAGACGAGAATTTAGAGGATTGAAGAAAAGAATTTAGACAAGAAGAAGATTATTTTTGGTATTTTATTTGGTATTGCTCAATCAATAATGATCGATAAAAACAAGGAATAAGGATAACTACTATGGAAGTAAATTACCCTCGGTCGACTTTGAAACGATAGGTGAAAACCTAAACGTCTCGAGGTTCAATAAGTAAACTACAAAAAATAAGATTTATTACTACTTGAGTCGGCAAACCAATAATAGGTTGTCCCTCTCAATATACGCACAAGCAAGCGGGGAAACGAGGTGGCACAAAGCACTTAAAAACCTTTTTTCCTTCGACGACTTTTTATAGCACGTCGCCTTATACCCACCTTATAGTTTGTATAGATCGAGTTCAAACTTCTTATTAGTATTTATCTATTTTGCCTTTTATTTTTGTTTTGGATTCGAATACAATAGCTAGGTGATAAAATCCCAACTAAGGCCTTATTTGAAAAGTATGTAAATTTATTGTTCTACGTAATACAATATATTATTCACAAAAAACGAGAAAAACGATACATACTATATAATAGAAAAATAACAAAACTTTCCGAGGACGGAAAGGGTCTTCAAATCAACGATCAACAAATCTCCACAAAGACGAATCGTACACAAGATTCCCCAGCAGCGGCGCCAAAATTTTTGATGTGTCGTTGATAGTATAGTGATAATTAAGATACGTTATAGGGTAAATTAGAAAATTACCTTTAGGAAAAAGTAATAGACTAATATTACCAAAGACGAATTTAATTAAACACGTGATGAACCAAGTTCGTTGTACACGAAGATCGAGTGAATTTGAGACGTTTTGATTCGATTTGGACAATTGATTTGAACTGGTTTTCGGTTTTTAAACTAGAAATTAAATCTACCACTTTTAAACTATTTAAAATTAACCTAAAGTGCATGAATCGTAAACCCCGCTATTATTTAAATCTGAATTAATTACTTAAAATTAAAACTATTTAAAAAAATTAAACTTTTTACTAATTAATAAAAAATTACTTTAAATCTGTTTTTTAGAAACCTATTTAACTTTTTAAACTAATAAACTTTATTAAAATTACTTTAACCAAATCCAAATTTTTAAAACTAATTTTATTTAAATCCTAAAATTATAAAAATCTAATTTTTAAAATAAACTAATTAAAAATTTTTAAATTAATAAAAACATTTTTTTTTATTTTTTAATAGTATTTTAATAACCATTAACTATATTTAATACTAAAAATTATTTTAACAAAATTACTATTTAAAAAAAATAATTCTAAATGGATTAAAAGCAAAAAAGATGTAACTAAATTAAAATCTGCCAGACAGATTACTATATTAATTAAATAAAGGAATGTAAACTCAAAAGAGCGTTTAGCTCAACTGGTAAAGCATGAGGCCCATGACCAGGAGGTCATGGGTTCGAGTCCTAGGAAGGAACCCATTTGTGATTATTTTCTTTTTTTGACAAATAAATCGTTTGGAGTCACAGGAGTGACCTGTTGCTGATTTTTTTAGAAGCTGAACAGGAATTCAGCTATTGAGCTAATCAGATCAAATGGATCTGGTAGCCTAAAGCTTAAACGAAAATTTAGTAGACTAAATGGAATAAGCCACAATGAACATACAGGCTAACAAATTAGTTACCATAAACACCACTCAAACTCAGTCATCCAGATTCAAAAATAGTAAACCAATTCAGAAAGTATAAACTACTCAAGTTAACTAAACAATGAATTTAAAGTAAACCAGCACTTCAAATATTATATCAGTTAGTTTCAGTAAAACTCAGATCAAAACTTATCAAAATGATCATATCAGCAGTATTAAATATAACCAATTACCATTAAAACAGTATGACTTATCAGTTTATCAGCAGATAAAAATTCTATCTAAACCAAAAAGACAAGTTTATTACAAACTATTTATCTCACTCATCAAACACTTAAATAAACAAAAGGAAAACGAAATATTCACTTATAAATCTAGCAGACCAAATGATTTAGTTTAACAGTAAAGATTTAAACTAAAAATCCTACCAAATGATCCAACTTCAAACAACAGTAATCTTAATATGCAAATCTGAAAACAGACAAATGACGACAGACTAAATTCTAACAGGCTAACCGTATCATTTATCATATAATTAACTCATCAGCTTATATCATCATCCGTTATATCAAGACTTTCATGGTAGTACAAGGTAAAATCAAACATAACATCATTTAACAAATACAGATTTAATCAAACAAAAAGTCTAAGCAGATTAATAAATAAAAACTTTTAAATAACATAAAATTAAAAGGGGTTAAAACCTTTTGATGAAACCATTGAGAAGAAGAATGTGCTGAACATTCTTTGGACGAAAACCGAAACCACCATTAACCACCATGTCGGACCACCGTTAAATCTGCTTGAAACATATTCATCCAACAAAAGATCTCGAACCACCAGCTTTTATTTAATTTATATTTATCAGTGGATAAATATATTTTATATATCCCTAATCTCTTCTCAGTTATTCATACAAGCTATTGAGTAAGCTTTATATAAACAATTAAAATTATAATATCAATTCATAGAATAAGAAAATGCAATTAGACTTTAACAGTAAAATAAAACTTTCGATTGATACATAGTAAAACTGAACTCACTTTTATTAATTCAAAATCAACATTACATTACTAAAGAAAAAGAGAATTACAATTTCTATCTATAAAATAGCATTATAACAGTAAAGAATGAAAGGGATGCGATTACAAGTATTATGGGGGGGGTTTATAGCCATCCCAAGGCTTGCTGAGGGAGAATATCCGCATCTTCACAGCATATTCCTTCTTCATAATGGCCCTTAGATCGTCTCTTTCTCCTGTTTGTTTTGATAAGATGGTTGATAGGACACAACTAGCACACGGATTGCCAACGTGGCATCCGTGTGTGCTAGTTGTGTTTCTTTGAAGCCTCTTGATTGGTGGATGGGGAAAATGATGTGTTTCCTCCAGTACTAACCTGCCGCGTAGCTCTTTTCTGCCAATCTTCTCTTCCTTAAAATTGGGGGATTTAATTCCCCCACACTTGAATCAAGCGTGTGAACAAAAGCCCCAATTTTATTAGGCGAATTATTTATCTAGGGTTTTTGTGAATAGTAAATATGACTGGAAATTTTTATTTGGGGAAGAAAGGAAGTGAGGGAGAAAATTGATAATATCGAAGGTTATTTTTTATTATGGTGTGTGTGAAAACGTGAGAAAGTTATGTGAGTGGATGAGGGTTGGTTTATTTATTTTGTGGAAAGATGGAAATGAGTGGATGTGAATATACGTTTAATATAAACGTGTGAAAAGTTGTGATTTGTGATAAAAAAACCTTGACAAACCCTAAAGCCCATTAATATTTGTCTCTTGATTTGAGGACTTTGGTCTTTTGGCCCAAGTAAAATTTCCCATCCGTGTCATAATAATTCCTCCATTTGGGCCGTTTGGATTAAAAACATAACAAAGTATTAACTTCAATCTCAAATGGGCTTTTGAGCCCATTTTCCAAAATGTGGGACCCACTTGTCATCAAACTTGATAGATCCGCGAATAATACAACTTGTTATTGGCTTTGTCGATCTTTTCATTCAAACTCGTGTCGATATTTGCCGGTTTTCGCGAACTTGGTACCTACACACATCAAAACAACAAAACAACATATACAAGGAAATAATGATACATTTTATGCACTTTTAAGTTGTTATATGATATAATTGATATGACTAAAATAGCTCATATCAGTAATTTAAATTAACCCTTTGTTTTAAGTGGGGTAAATTCTGGGTGGTGAAAGGTGAATAGTAGTACTTTTGATCCGTTTTTTGTGGAGTTGCAAAGTGTTTGGCGCAATCCTGGTTTGAATGTTTCATTTGCACAGCTTTAGTCCTTGTTCTTTGGGAAAGTATGTAAATCAAGTATTTCAGCCAACACAAACGAATTCCCTTTGATAATAACTTTCAGAACTTTACACTTTTGGCACCAAACTTTTGAAAAAGGGTTACAAGGGTTGTTTTTGCCATTTTTGGATAATTCAAGGACTGATCTTGGACATTGTTGATCATCAAAGGTCTTCAATGCAACTTTAACTTCATAAGGGACCATAATTGACAAATTAGACTTGATGAGGGACTAAGTTTGCCAATTCTTTAAAGTTGAAGGACCATTTGTGTAATTTTGACAAACTTAAGGGACCAAACTTGTAATTATGAATTCATAAGGGTTTTAAGTGTCATTTCTTCATTGTTTGAGGATAAATCTTGCATCTCTTCAAGTCTTCAAGGGTAATTGTTGGATAAATCTTGAACTAGGGCCCGGTTCTTTGTACGGCTTCGTTTCTCGTGTCCGTTTTTCCTTGTTTCTTGTGATCTTTTGTCTTTTTCACGATATCCATACCTAAAATACACAAGTAAACAAACACAAGCATATATATGGTATTTTATGACATTTTTATGCATTTAAAGCCCGAAAAGACTGATGAGATCATGTATAAATGCCATCTCATCACTCCCCATACTAAGCCATTGTCGTGCCCTCACGCAATGCTAGAATAAAGTATCTAAGCATCACCAAAGTTCAATTTTATTAATCTTTATTGGAAAATAAAAGACTTGCAATAATACTACGACGGTGTGTAAAGACATAATGTATGATTTTCATCACAAATGTGACTTTTAGGGTCAAAGAATAGAAATAAGTAAATGTCCCTTAGAGTAAACTTCGTCATCCTTGATTGTCATACATTCCATGCTAAGTGAAAAAACGAGATCATTGTTGGTACAAGTCACAATGCTAACACTACTCATACGTCCAAATTGTGTAATACTTTTTCTCCCCGCAATCCTAGTTATTATAAAAGGAAATGGGTTACTAGCATTTTTTTACTATTTGTCATGGATCATAAGTGATTCATATTGACTTATTTGAGTAGTTATTAGTCCGAAAGCAAAGTAGCACGATTTAATCGATAGTTAGCCGAAGGACAAAATCTTTTAAAACGGCTTCTCGTGTATCTCCTTAAGTTCATATCTTGGCATAACTCGTTTCACGATTTGAGACCTTTCTCGGACCGATATTTGGCATGTACTTCATACTTCAAATCTTGGGAAGACCTTCTTGAAATTATGGTCTTCTCTTCATATATTTGGAATTTCTTCACTTGACTTTTTTGAGAGATTCTTCATATTTGGACCACGACTTCATCATTTTTCTTCAATCTTTACTTTGGATTTTGATATACAACGATCCGCCTCCTTTTCGGACTTGGATATATTTATCCTCACACCTTGTAAGGGTCTTTTTGGATAGACTTTCTCCATGATCTTTAGGGGAGTGATTGCTTTTCGTCGTGTGTCTCGATCCTTCATATTGATTTAGGAATAATGATACTTCACATCATCTTGGATCTTTAGCAAAAATAGAGTTCCTCATGCCTTTGTTAGGGCCTTTTTGGATGATCGCCAATCTTCGCGTCCCGCTTCAATAAGTTATGCCTTGGCTATGAACTCTATTCAACCCCGAGCAACTTTTAAACGATCTTGCGCTAGAGGCTAAGTAACCTTTCAAATCGTACGACCTTACTTATTGCATTTATTTTTATTCCTAATGCATTGATCTTATGGGAAGAAAAAGCCACAATTAAAAACATATGAGTTTTTGAAAGAACATTTTCATGTTCTACGTTTAGCATGATCACTTGTCTAACTCTATCACTTCTCGTTCTTCACTATATAAACACCTCTAATTAAAGAGACTCGTGAATACTTAGCCATGCAAGTCAAAATTAAGCCAAATTTGGATTAGCTTTCATTAAGACTATATCAAATCAAAGTTTTGGGTTTTCAAGCAACCTATAGGATCTTGCACTATCTTGGACTTTTTCAAGTTTAGATAATGCATTTTATAGTTCCCTTGATAAGTGACTTTCTAGGATCAATTATAGGAACTTGCGAAAAGTTCTTGTTCTTAACCCGTATGAGTTAAGACTTTCGCGTTTTAAAGCTCCCTATATAAAAGTCTAGCAAAACTTGAATTGAGCGGGTTAAGGAATGTAAATGGCTCCAAATGCCCATCAAGTCAAAAATTAGCTCTTATTCTATCCATCGGAAAATATACATTCATGTCTTAAAAACACTTATGAAAACTAAGAAAATTTTTAAAATTTGGCCATTTTTAGCCTTATTAGCAACAAAAATAAAACATTGAAAGTTGCAAAGCGTGAGGGCGTAGCAAAGCAAGTACCTATTCACCCCCCCCCCCCCCCCCATACTAAAAGTAAACATTGTCCTCAATGTTTCGAGTCTAAAGGTGGAGCACCCCCATACTAGAGACGAAGAATCGAATGCTTAGGATCTAGCATGGAAAGGGTGATCAACAATATATCTAAAGCCGTTTATTAAGTGTGCTAAAAGATAATTGTTAGAACAATAAAGGATATGTCATGGATTCGTGAAAAACTTCTTCAAGCAAACGATGGAGGCTCACGTAAACGAACACGAGAGTCTTCAATCGTAGATGATGAGGATGATCTAGATAACACAATCACAAATAAGCACGAGACAACGAGTTTGAAGGGTACAAGTCCCCTTATTAGTGAATAGTAAGCATAAAAGGATAAGCATGGGATCTCCCCCACGAGGCACCTCGTTTTTGATTACCGAGTCATGAGCTCGACTCGATCCCCTCAAAATGTGAACATTTAGGGAAAATCATGGTATGGTCAATTTTTGGTGGGGTTTACATGATAAACAAGGCCCAAAAAGAAACCGGTATTAAGGACTAAGTCATTTGATGGTGCAAAATACCGGGATCGAAGATGGCGTTCTCGTTCTCATTGGAAAAACAAATCAACGCCACTTCATCATGTGTCAACACAAACCCAAAGGGTTTCAAGAAAATAGATGGGAAGAAATAGAAGGATGGGACAATGGGTAAGTCACAAAAACCATGAGCTACTCGAGGTAGACTCGCACCAATCAAATAGAAAGATTTTTCATTTATTGCATCGGTGGAAGACCGAGATTTCCCTTTATAAGCAATTCTGGGATCAAATATCTTGTCCTTGGTGGACAAGGATGATGGAACATAAGGGGCTTCCCCCATACTAAAACCACACAAAGCATCGTCAAAAGGAGTAGACGAGCTTGTAGCACTCAAAACACATGGTGATGACGGAGTTAGATTTGTAGAAAAATCAATTAAATCATATTTAAAATCTTTTCCTTTTTTACCTTTCAAACTCTCCTTATGAAAACCCTTTTTGATTATGTCGAAAATATTTGGTGTTTCTAAGACGATGTTAGTCACACTAAAAATTCTCACATTTGTAAACCGTTTTGGTTTTGGTGGTGGTAAGTTCTCAAAACGTTTATCGAAAAAGAAAACCTCCCCGTCGGGGTCTACATATTCGTCATCCGAAAGATCTTCCGTAGAAACTGGCAACTTATCAACACTTTTCAAGAATGAATGTTCGAGGTAAGGCGAAGGATTTTTCGATTCAAGTATTGATGGTTTCTTCTTTGTAGGCTTTACACTCATAACCTCCACCGGCGGAGGGAATGGTAAATTGTTTTTAGCGACATTTCCTAAAACTCTTGGTGAAAATTCTTTGCAAATGACATTGGTTGAATTACCATGGTTTAAAGTTGCAATAGAATAGACATGAGAAAGATTGGAGTTTTGTGTTGCATTGATGACAAGTTCTTCCTCATTGAAACGAAGGGTGATTTTTCGAGCATGACCATCGATAAGTGCTCTTGATGTATCCAAAAATGAACAACCCAAAATGAGAGGAACTTTTTGATCGATAGGAATGTCTACAACGATAAAGTCAACGAGATAGTAAAACTTTCCGACTTTAACAAAAATGTCCTCGGCTACTCCACATGCTAAAATCGTAGAATGATCAGCCATCTCGATAGACATGTTCGAAGGAGTAAGAGCCGGAAGTGAAAGCGATTTGAAAATCTCAAGAGGCATTAAATTAATACTAGCACCAAGATCGACCAAGGCGTAGCATTCCTCCATATCTTGAATTGCACACGGAATCAAAAATTTACCGGGATCACCGACTTTTTGTGGTATGCGGCTAATAAAAACCGATGAACAACTAGACGATTGTTGTAACTTCTCTTTGTTGTTTAGCATACTTTTGGAGTTTGTGGCGAATCGAGGCATCATGATAAGAGCGTCGGCAAAACTTATGTTAAAATGTATGTCACGAAACATTTTCATAAATAGCTCAAATTGATAATTATTCCGTTCTTGTGCCTTTTCCTTGTTACGTCTCGAAGGGTAAGGTAAGGGTGGTGTGGGTTGGACATTAGGCAACGGCCTTGGAATCTCGGGTTCCACAATTGGTATTGGTTCAACCGTAGGTGTGGTATAAGCGGTACTTCGTGGGATTGTAATGTGCTCCTTTTCGACCACCACCTCGGGTTCTTTATCGATTTCCTTCTCCGTAGAAGTACTCGGACGAGAGATTGGTTCCTTGAAAGTTTTACCACTTCGTGTAGTAATAACCTTCATTTCTCCCCTCGGGTTGTTAATGGTATCACTAGGAAGACCACCCGAGGAAGAGGGTTTACACATGATTGCTTCAAACATTTTAGCCATTCGGTCCTCAAATTTTGATTGCCTAGCATCCGCTTTTAACAATTCTTGCTTAATCTCATGTTGTCCTTGTTCCATCTTTTGTTGATTTTGTTGAAGACGTTGAACATTTCATTCCATTTTATTTGCATGAGTTTTAATTTCATTAGCAAGTTCATTTTTAAGCTCGTTTTTCAACTCGGAGCTTAAGCTAATCATCTCACGTTGCATGTTATCAAATTTAGCATCATTTGCTTTAGCATAATCCAAAAATTCTCCTTGAAGATTTTTAGTGTGAGCATTTTGAAAACCTTGTGTAGTGTTTTGAAAATCACGGTTTTGGTTTTGATTAGTGACTTGTCCATTCCCACTTTGATAATTTCCTTTGTTGTAGTTACGTGAATTGCCTTGGTAATTACCACCTTGGTTGTTGTTTCGATAGTTATTAGCATTTTGATTTGGTGGAGCTTGATTTGGGCTGGAACCTTGACCGTTTTGGTTATAAGTTCCCGTTGCTACATAAGCACTCGAAGTGTTACCATCCGCGGTAATGCACTCGGAAAGATCATGAGCTCCACCACACGACAAACAACTCTTAGCAACCGCTTTAACCGAAGCGGAATTTGAAGCTTCTTGAGCTTTCCAATGAGACATAAGATTAGCAAATCTATCGAAAGACCGATTTTCCTCATTAGCTTCATCATGTAAGGCATTAATGCTACGAGACGATAAGGACGATGACGAACCCAAATTGGAAACACTCGGTGTGTTACGAGGGCTATAAACCTTAGATCTATTCTCTATAATGTTTAAAGCTTCATCGGTCGTTTTGCACAAAAAATTACCACCCGCGGCGGCATTCAAGTAATCTCGTTCATGATCATTAAGCCCATTATAAAAAGTATCAATTTGATGCAATTCCGAAAAATCATGGTGTGGACATTCATGTAACATTTCTTTAAAGCGTTCTCATGCCATTGAAAAACTTTCATTATTTCTTTGCACAAATCGTGAAATCTCATTTTTCAAATGTGTTGTTTTAGATGGTGGAAAAAACTTGTTCACAAACTTAGAAACGAGATCACCCCATGTCAAAATTGAATTTGGCGGTTCTTTCTCAAGCCGAATTTTTGCGGGTCCATCTAACGAGTATGGAAACAACATCATCTTAATGGCGTCATGTGGAACATCCTTAAACTTGCTAGTAGCGGTGAGACGATTAAAATTCCTAATGTGATAATGCGGGTTGTCTTTCTCATGACCTCTAAACTTATTAGCTTGCAACATCGACATTAAACCCGTCTTAATCTCGAAATTCTCCGTAAGGATAGCGGGAATCACAATGGCCTCTCCAAAACCCTCAGTGGGTGCTTGTAGCAACTCCATCATAGTACGATTAGCCATGACTACTTCTTGTTCTACAATAGGTTCAACAATTGGAGGTTGTTCTTCAATCAACGTCTCTTGATTGGCTTACTTTTGAAGACATTTACGAGCTCGTTTTGCTTGATTACGAGTGATCATAAACTTAACGAAGAATGGGAGGTGAGCAAGGAAGATTCTTTTTGGGTGTTTTATGAATTTTCAATTTTTTTGTGTTTTTGATTGTTTTTAATTTTTTGGATTTTGGTGTATCTTCGTAGACAACAATCTACAAAATCTCTCCTCGAATCAAACTCTTGATTAAAGAAGCCTCAAAAGAATGAAAACGATCACGTGGAGTGAACGCCTTCGAATGACTTTAGAACTTTGGTGAAAACCAAATTGTTCAAGAGGGTTTAATCACAAAGAAAACAAGCAAATATATTATACGTAATAATACTTTGGGCGGCAAAACCCTCGATTAGCCTTCAATCTCAAAATACTCACAAGCAAGCGGGGAAACGAGGCGGCGCGAAGCACTTAAGAGCCTTTTTCCTTAGGGTATATTTTATAATACCCGCCTTATACCCACCTTATAGTTTGTATTTTTCAAAATCGAGCTTCACAAAAGTATTTATCTATTTTTGCTTTTTTCTTTTTGTTTGAGATTCGAATACAATAATTAGGAGATCAAATCCCAATTAAGGTTGTGTTTTCACACTTTTGGAGATATTGTATATTTGTTGTGATACTTAATACAATATAATAATAATAATTTCACAAGAAAAACCAATAAAACCGATAATACGTATTAGTAGAGTTCTACTAATACAAATACTATTTATGGTTAATATAAAAACAACAAGACAAATTAATAACGACACACCTCCCCGGCAGCGGCGCCAAAATGGTTGTAGTGTTTCACCACACCTTTAGGAAAAGGTGGGTAAATAGGGAAAAGTATTAAATACGACGGTTTAGGAAAACCGTGTACAAATGACCCTAAGGTGATGTGAAAGTTCGTTTCCCAATGAGGTATATGTGTTTGACTAAGATGTAAATGATTTGAGATTAATATTGGTTTAGAAGGGGATGAGAAAAGAGGATGACGAAGATGTGAAATTAATTACTACGACGACAAAACGTAAAATTGTAAAATGAGCTAAAATAAAAATTAATTCTAAAAATTACCAAAAATTCACCAAAAATCAAAATAAATAAACTAAGAGTTTACCAATGATCAAAACTTTTTCAAACCTTTTAATTAATTAAATATTCGATTTTTAAATGCTAATTAAAGCCCTAAAAATCAAATAAATTATCAAAAAGCCCAAATAAAGATTTTGCAATTGGTAAACCTCTAAAATGACCTAAAAAGATTAAAAACTATTTTTAGAAATTTTCAAACTAATAAAAACTATTTAAAATGATTTAAAAAATATTAAAACTTAAAATAATTATAAAAATTAATCTAAAAGTGATAAAATTATTCTAAAAGTTGCAAAATTCCTATTTTAATGTATTTAAGCTAAGAAAAATGTAAAAAGTTGAAAAATGTGAAATTTGAAAAATAATAATAAAATAATATTAAAAATCCAAAAATTATAAAAAATTATAAAAACTTGCAAACTAGTTTATTTTAACCTAAATAAACAGAAAATGAAAGTGAAATGACCAGAATACCCCTATTGGTCCCTCAAATGGGCCAAAACCAAAAACAGTCCACTTAAATGGGCTTTTTAGCCCAAAAAATCAAACCTGGCCCAATTAACTTGGAAAAGCCCAATCTGACTCAAAATTTGATTCTAAAAACAAAACTCTAAAGGCCCAAAAGCTGAAAGTGAGCTTATCAAAGCTTATTATGCAAACAGCTTATCCTTATTGGGCTTTTTAGCCTATTAAGCAATAAGCTAATGCCATAAGCTCTAATTTGACACACAACCTTCTTTTGGGATGCTTAAGAGAACTGTAAAAAGAAATTTTGAAAAAGCACACTCAATAAGCCAAAAATAAGCAAAGTACAATTCCACTAAAAGACAAAATAGTCGGGTTTGAGATTTAGGGCACCTCAGAACTTGATTCAACTTGAAAAATGTCACAAATGAACTCAATAAGCCAAATCAATCAACAAAAATCCAATAAGCAACACCAATAAGCCAGAATAAACCAATAAGCACTTATGAAAAAGTCAATTAAGTTGGTTTTCTAGTCAACCCCTAAAGTCAACCCACCAAATGCTCCAGTATGAACAAATGGGTCAAATAATGAGCACCTATTACAAAATCCAAGTTGTTGCTAGTTAAAATAAGCTATTATAGCTTATTGATAAGCTGACACCCAATTAACACTAGTAGGGGGAACTTTCAGTAGGAACTGGTTTCCACTGCTTTGACTATTTGACCAAGCTTTTTAGAGAGATTTAGTTGGATTCAATTGGAAACAAAGGAACCCTTGTGATCAGTAAATCACAAGGAGTCAATAGCAACAAGAAAATCACAATTTGGTTCACACAATAAGCCATAAATAATCAAACAGTCACCAGATATTGCACAGACATGTGAAATAAGCAGTTATGCACAAATAAGCAGATATAGCATGAATAATCCAACCAAATTCAACAGGATGCATACACAAGCTATATAAACTATGAATAAGCACAAACAAACTTATATCAAACACTGAATCAAAGTAAATAACAAGATCAAAGCAGATAAATGTTACTGATATGAACTACAAGAACACAAGCCTACTTTGCTGATCTAATTGACCACAGATCCAAATTCAGGCACTCAAATCTCTTTTCCTGGTGTAGTTAACTAAGATCTGGCACTTGTTATCCCTAGTCTATGCTTAGATCTAGGTGTCCTCAAAATCCTAGCCAATTTTACCAAGTAAACAAGATTTTATACCCTTATTAAGAATCTAGGTGTTTCAAACCACACAATATGCAGCAATATGACCAAGTATATCAGATAAACATGTACCAACAGATAGCAACAATAAACAACCACTCAACAAGCATCCAAACCTGCTTATGCAGTTAACCCAAACACCCCTTAAAAACCTGTTTTCACAAATTTTCAAAGTATTATCCAGATTCAACCCACAAATCAAACTAACAACACCTCATAAACATCAAACAAGAACAGATAAACAATAATCAACCAATAAAACACAGATTCAAGAACTATCATGCAAATTCACCAAAAATTCAGAAAAATAAGAGAAAATTGAAAAGGGAGAAGGTGCAAACCTCCAAGACCTACATCCAGGCCCTGGATTGTTTGAGCTTAGGTACTAGCAGAACAAGTACCAGCTTCTAATGCTGCTAAGATGAACAAACAATAAGGTGAGATCAAATAAACAAGCACTTTCTGATTTTTGAAGCACAAGCCTTATCAACTAAAACCTTGCCTCAAAAACCTTCAAACATGAATATGGAACTCAGATTTTAGCTTATCAGATACCAAACTTTTATAAATAACAAATGAGAATTCAAAATTTTCAAAAATTCAAACTTTATTTCATAAAAAGGAATTACAAAGATTTAAAAGCTAAAATCTGGAACAAAAGCTCTCTCACAGGTTGAGGAGTCTATTTATAGGCAAATGCTAGCTATGCACTATTCACAAACCCTAGAAGTGAAATTCCTATTTTATCCTTGAGATCTTCTAGATGATTTCTTGGTTGTGAGCTGTCCAAAGTGATCAAGGGCGTTCATATTAGCTTTAGGATGAAGCTAAGAATCTTAGCTGTTGATTTTGCCACATAGGATTACTTGGAGGCTAAGTTGTCACATGATTGGTGGACGGGTATTGGGGTGGGGTCCATTGTGAGTGGGAATGAGTGTTTTAAGGTTGGGAAGGGTTTCTGGGCGTGTGAATTAAGTGTGTGTCAAGGTAATTCAAATTAACCCTTTGTTTTAAGTGGGGTAAATTATGGGTGGTGAAAGGTGAATAGTAGTACTTTTGATCCGTTTTTTGTGGAGTTGCAAAGTGTTTGGCGCAATCCTGGTTTGAATGTTTCATTTGCACAGCTTTAGTCCTTGTTATTTGGGAAAGTATGTAAATCAAGTATTTCAGCCAACACAAACGATTTCCCTTTGATAATAACTTTCAGAACTTTACTCTTTTGGCACCAAACTTTGGAAAAAGGGTTACAAGGGTTGTTTTTGCCATTTTTGGATAATTCAAGGACTGATCTTGGATATTGTTGATCTTCAAAGGTCTTCAATGCAACTTTAACTTCATAAGGGACCATAATTGAAAAATTAGATTTGATGAGGGACTAATTTTGCCAATTCTTCAAAGTTGAAGGACCATTTGTGTAATTTTGACAAACTTAACGGACCAAACTTGTCATTATGAATTCACAAGGGTTTTAAGTGTCATTTCTTCATTTTTTGAGGATAAATCTTGCATGTCTTCAAGTCTTTAAAGGTAATTGTTGGATAAATCATGAACTAGGGCCCGGTTCTTTGTACGGCTTCGTTTCTCGTGTCCGTTTTTCCTTGTTTCTTGTGATCTTTTGTCTTTTTCACGATATCCATACCTAAAATACACAAGTAAACAAACACAAGCATATATATGGTATTTTATGACATTTTTATGCATTTAAAGCCCGAAAAGACTGATGAGATCATGTATAAATGCCATCTCATCAAAATGCATAAAGTAGATAAGGCTAGAAAGCTTCCCATCCATATGCACGTACGCTTAAAGTCTACGAGCGCCCTTGAGTACCTGCCGTTTGGGAACATGAAAGGAAAACGGCTGAGCATAACGCTCAGTGCAGGATATACAAGTATGACATGGAATAACGTAAGCATATTAGACTAATAGCAGCGGAATATCATAAGTTCTAAGTAATCTGGATTCATGTTCATAAAATTGGTTTTATAGTTTGAAAAGACTTATGTTTCCATGAAAATCTGTTTAATTAGCCAAATAGCCCATATAGGTCATGAGTTTCCATCGTGCATGAATACTTGGAGGGGAGACCTCGTCATGCAATTAGAGGGGTTGCCTCTAATTAAATAGTCTGGGTAGGAGGGATCAACTCCTAGTGAAGGATGCAAGGCACACATCGCATTCACTCTGATAATACTGCTAAACATGTAACTAGGATGCACCCATACGCCCCACATGATAATATAATATAATGGCCAAAACATAAAAGGGACGCCACGAGCAATCACTTCGCCGTGGGAAGTCATAACATTGGTGCCTCCAATGTTATGGTTATGGTACCTCCATAACTAGGTGACACTGGTCATGCATGTATATGGCTTAGGCTCTTAATCTAACACAAGTATCAAACATATAAAACAAATACTGGGAAAATAGTTGGCTGCAGACGGGGAAATCCAAATAAGGAAAGAATGTCCATACTGAAAGGACGGGAAATCCGTACCTTAAGTCCAGTGAACAAAGAAGACGAACGAAAGAGAGTCCTACTTCGATCTCACTAATGCTACATAAATATTATACGTGTATAAGTATTCGGATTGTTGAGTGTGTAACTGGTTTTATATCATGTTTTAGCTTGTTTTATATGTTCATGTCTTGTTTTACCGATTTTAACATTATGCTGTGTTTATCATGTATTCTGCATATTCTGATTAAGTATTACTTGTATTTCTTGTATTATTATACTTGTTGTGTAATAATAAGTAACTTTCTAATAATAGTAGGTTTCCTAAAATATAAAGTTTCCAAAAATAGAAAGTTTCCAAAAATAGATTAACTGCTTAAAATAGATTAGTTTTTAGAAATAGAAAGTTTCCAAAAATAGTAAGTTTCCTGAATTAGAAATTTTCCATATTTAGAATTAAGCTGAATTAATATCATAAGTCATGTGATTTATAGTATAGTTTATTAATAATATTCTGTAAATTAAATAAACTATAGGTTATATGATTTATCTAAATATAAGCATGACTTAATTAAATTAAAGTGTATAAAAATACTTAGGTTAAAACATGTATTAATACTATATTAATATAACCTAAGTCATGATTATTAATTAATTATATGTCATGAATAATTAATTAATACTATAGTGTAAAATAAATAACTAAATACTTAGGTTAAAACATGTATTATTTAATAATAATAATAACCTAAGTTTCATGTTTAATTAAATTAATTATAAGTCATGTATTAATTAATTTAAATATCTTGTAAAAATAATATACTTGTAAAATTAGTTAGACTTGTAAAAATAATCATGAACCGAACCCGTGTGTTATCTAATTAAACATGTCTTGAACCGGACCTATGAAACCCGTGAACCAAACACCCCTAAAAATAGTGGCAAACTGGCTTGAACCGGTTTCCCCTGCTTGCGTCACCTAGCCACCGGCTGTTGCCGATGGTTCCCTTGCTCTCGGCTAGCCGCTGCTAGCAGTGGGGTTCCACTGAGTGTGTGTCAGTGGTTCCTGCTGCTGCGCTGCGTGCTCCCCCTGCTTGACCCACAACTACCACCGGTTGTGTGCCGGTGGTGGTGGTTGCTGCCGCCGAGACCCATAAAACCACAAGGACACCCCCGACGCAAATCTGGGTGCCTTGTACCTGCTGCCGACCGAACCAACACCACACCGAGATATGTGTCTCGGTTGGTGTGCGAACCAACGACGCAGAGAGCCCTTGGCTCTCAGTTTGTGTGGTGGCCAAAACAAACAAACCCGAAACACCCTTAATTATTTATCCACCATGATTTTAACATGTTATTTAATCTTGTTTTTATACCCATGATCATATGTTCATCATAAAAACAAAAGAATTAAAAAGAAAAGGTTTTTACGGATTATCAAAACACGTGGAATAATTAAAGAATGATCACACGAACACACTCTTAAATTCTTGAACAAAAATCAAACCAAACACCTCCTTGTGGTGTTGTAGCCGCCGGCCAAGAGAGAGAGAGCAAGAGAAAGTAGGGTTTTTTGATTTTATGAAAAACTCTGTAAATGAACTATTCCCTTATTTGTTATTTTTAATAAAACCAAAACATGGGTTGAGCCCCTCTCTTATCTTGTGCCGCGGCTTATAGGGCCCACCAAGGGAAACCCAAAGCCTTTCCTCGTGTCTAATTATTACGTGTTCGTGTGTTCGTGTTTACGGGTTACGTTTAATTATTCGTGTTATTATAAATACTTGTAACGATATTTATCATATTAATAATATACGTAAATACATAATTATATGTTCGTGATTCTTACGTTCATGATTTCATGTTCATGATTATAATTATTGTTGATAATAATTATCGTGTAATACCACGTACTTAATGTTGATCGTGTATTATACGTACATAACTTCTGTAATTTCTAATCGTGACACGTGTTCATGCTATAAAAGGAAAGTTTTAATATGTACGTACGTTTACTAAGGGTACTATTCATGGTAAAAGCAATCGGGTTTTACAATAAATCATGTTCAGAACATAGACATCTTTTACTCTTGGAGCAATCATCACTACTTCCTTATTTGAATTAAATATTGTTTATATTTTGTCATCAAACTGAATAATGTATTTGGCATTTCACAGATGATTGATGTTGATGAGGTTATACTTTGATCGATTTACAAATGCTACTTTGTGAAAACTATTTTTCTGAACCATATCCTTTAGTGGAACATGTTGAGTTATCTCCAAGTGCCACTTTTGGAACTATTCCATCCTCATACTTGTGAAGGTAACTTTTTATGTTAGTCATATTTTTGAGGTCACTTTGCACAAGATAATAAAATGGTTAGTTTTACTTAGAAACACGCCTTTTCTTAGTGGGAGTCTTAGATCTAGTAGCTTTCGATGATGAAAAAGATTCATCAATTAAGGCCTTTTCAACATTTGCTTTCTTGCCCTAAAGAGCTTTACCCTTCATAACCACTTTATATCATTGTAATATGTTTAAATATGGACATTGCTTCCACAAGTTTCACAACGTTTCATGAGAGAGTTAGTGTTCCTTGGTTTGATTCCTCTCCCACGCGAGATAATCAAATTATGACCATTAGTTATTTGATCATAACTTCCATATATCTCACGTATAGGGTAATAGTAATAGTCATTAGGAAGATGATTGTTCATACTATAATCTATGCATGGTTAGAAAAGCATGTTTGGCCTTTTATGATGAGATGATTCACCTTGATGTTTGAGAGCTTCAACATTGGTTTTTGCAACTATATACTCCATGTGTTCACATGTTTAGTGATCAGTTCTATCACATTTTATTATAACCTTGAAAAGATTCTTAGTGAGATGATTGTTTTGTCCACAAAGTTCACAATGTTTTTTTGAACTGTGTTTTATATCTAGTATGAGGTGCGTTACGTGGGTCTTCCCTCTAGATAATAGGTGATTTTTTTATTACTGATCTTAACTTAAGATCCTTTTGTTCTTGCACTAGAACAGACAAACCAATATCATCTTTAGTTTTCGCAACATTTACCTTATTTGTTGAAGCTGAAGGCCTTTTGGTAGTTGTACCCTTTTTGGGACTCTTAGAAGGAGCGGAGGAGTTCTTTGATGTATCAACTTTAACATGTTTAGGTGCATCCACTTTTCATGTGGTTTGTATTTTGATGAAGGATTGGATAGTTTTTGCTCTAATGATAGGTTCAGCACCAACAAGTTTCTCTAGTGGAGGAAGTGTGCTAATTTCAACTGAACCTTGGTTATTTTCATTTAAGTCATCTTTAGTAACTTAAGATTCAATATGTGTTGGAAATTCAACATTTGTTTGAGACTTAGGGGGGAAAGATTCTTCTAGTGTTATGATTAGGTAGATTAAGGTCACCAGGTCTTTCAAGATATGAGATTCTACTACCTTCCTCAATGGAGGATCTGACAAAGACTAAACCCTGAAGCTTAGAACTAGAGGTTCTTTCAGTTCCGAGTATTTTTCTTTTTTGAACATGTTTGTTTACTTATGCACTGATCGAGCTTATCAGGGTTTTCATGCCATGATATAGAAATATTAGTGGCTTCTTTTACCTCAACTCTCAATGTTATTTTTCATTGAGAATTTAAGTGTTTAAGTGCTGAAAAGTAAGTAAATCTAGTTAAACTTGCTTTAACTCTATGAAAATGTTTTTACAATCATCTAGCTCTAGAACATTATTCTTATATTTTTTAATCGAATTATTTCTTTGCTCTTCAACAAAATATAGATCAACACTAAGGTAATCAAAGATAAATTTAATATCATATTTATCTTCTAATTTAAAAATAGTTTGTACCTTTTTCATGTGTCCCATTCATCATTTCGAGCACTTTCTTTTGCCACCACATTTAAACTTAGGTATTTTCATTATTTGCAAGAGCCATGATCATTTGAGGATACTTCCTTTTTATCCTATTCAATATCTTTGTATTTAGCTTTAAAGTCTTTAGCAGGTCTTATCTTAGGCTTGTTATGCTGAAAAGAAGTTATGGATGGTTGCTTATTCAAGAAAGGTGATGAAGCTGGTCGCGTGTTTTGAAAAGGTGATGAATATAAAGGAGAATAGATATTCTTGAAAAATAATCTTTGAAAAAGTGACCAGTCTTATTGCATTTAAAGTAAACAGTTTCAGTTCTTTCTTTAGATATATTTATCTTATGAGCTCCCTTTTAGAGAACCTTCTAGACTTGGCTAGAAAAGTTCTTTCATAAAATTTCTCTTCAAGGTCTGTCATGGATTCTTCGTTGCTGGTATCCTCTTCATCAGTAGGAGTATCTTGAAAATCGTGGATAATAAGGTCAGAAAAGAAAGTAGTGGATAAGGGAGTAGTAATTGTCAATCCTTTAGTCTTGACACTTCCATGGATCCTCCCAATGACATTTTCTTCATATTATAATTTACTAAACAAAGAAGCCAGCTCACAATCTTTGATATTCTTGGTATTTTTCAAACTTTAGCAAAATCTAAGTCGTTCTTTGGCAATATGTTAACAAAGCCAGTATTGATTTCGAGCTTTGAGAGATTCATACCATCATTTACCATTTCATTAATTAAGGCTATATATTCGGTGAAATTTTGAGTGAATATTTGAGTGATATTTTCACCTTCTTTGTGTTGAAGGTGTTATAGCATAGCTTAAGACCCATCACTACCGTCATGATATAGTATTAGGTCATCTCAAGTAGCTTTAGCAGTTAGACAGTACACCATATAATTCATTTGGTCAGCTAAAAGCACAGACATGATAAAACTTTTAAGACGTGGTCAAGATTAGCAGCCGTTCTGTTATCATCTAATGTGCTTCAGGTTAATGTTCTTACAAATTACGAGAACAAATAGACCATTCTGAATAATATTCAGGAATTGAGGTTCAACACCAATAATATGGACGATAAACCTCTTCTTGCCATTAGTTAAAATATGCCACCTCAAGCATATGAGCAACATTTAACGGGTCACCCTATATTCGAGATTTTGTGGTACAATTTTTGCCATAAATAGATCTTGATTCTAAAACTATTTTTTGGCTGTTTATATATTAAACATATAAGGTTTTATAAATCAAACTACTCTGAGATAGCATGAAGAAGTAAGAATGGATATAGGATATGCAGAACGGTAAGAGCTAAAAGGTTTTCTTTGATACAACTTGTTGGTCCCTTTTAACACAATATAACTTATCAACATTAAGTTAGATCACGTATCATGGCAACAAGTGATTTGTTTTACTAAAGATATGATAAATACGATCAAGTAAAACAAAGACACCAAATGATATTTTTCAATGTATAAATTCTTATTAAAACTTAATTAAATAATATAT
This sequence comes from Glebionis coronaria, assembly GCA_025667525.1. NCBI lineage: Eukaryota > Viridiplantae > Streptophyta > Magnoliopsida > Asterales > Asteraceae > Glebionis > Glebionis coronaria. The sequence continues at coordinate 547,668,553 of CM046874.1, forward strand.
GACACACTTTGCTTGTGGGATAGCAAAGTGGTTGAATTACAATGTTTGGTGATCTCCTCTTACTTAAACTACGAACCAAGGTTATAAGTTTACGTGCAAAACTAGTGGTCAACAAGTGATTCTTTCACTTTGATGTTATGAGCGAAATGCTCTTGGAAGTATTCAATAACTTACTAATACAATATATGATTATTTCACTCTACTTGTATGCTCCTTTTATAGGTAGCATGTTAGAGTTTACAAAGCTGACACTTACACACGTTAATCATCCATGGGTCTTTAGAATCCCATTAAATGAATCATATACTAGGTTATCTATAAAGTGTTGTTAACGGAACAACAGTTGTACTTATTACTAACTTTACAAGAAATGTCTCCTCAATGAGATCTACATTATACTTGACTTAAAGCAGATCTTTTTCCTGTCTTATAAACCTTCTAGAGGACAGAAGTTTTGTCTTCAGCATCAAGAGTATGTCGACATCGTTCAATATGGTATTGTTAGGCCATACTAAACTGGTACTCTTTCTTCAGGACTTACCTTCAACTGTTGAACCGCCTCATCTACTGAAGTGAAGACTTTTTGTCTTTAAAGGATATTTGGAAGATTTGTTATTAAACTATGTCTTCAGCTAGAATTCAATCAGCTAAATCTTTCTACTGAATATCCTTGGCATAAACATCCTTCAACTGAACATGCTTCAACGAAACTATTTTCAGTTGATTGTTTCATACTTAGGAGATTTTATATTCAAATATAAGAGTTGCTTTAGGGTCAAAAATGTTGACCCAACAGTTACTATTATGTCCTTTATTCATAAAAAATAGGTATTGGGTTAAACTCTTTTTTAGGAAGGTACTTAGACTAACGGATTAGCGTTGAAGGATCAATACTCGAACCTTTATTCTTTGGAAATACTAAATCAAATAAGTGTAGCTGAAATAATTAATCATAATTCCTTGGTACGATCTATTGGTCGTGCTCCAAGAGGAGGGGTTGAGGAGAGAAACATTTTCTTCTTCAATCCTGTATTGGTGACTTAATTTTGATAATTGTTCCTGATCGTCGGTTTTGGTGTTTAGAAGCTCCGTAAGCATTCTTGGCTAAACTGTTCGAAGACTTTTAGATGATGCCCTTTTTTTCCAAAAATGATGTCGTTACTCGTTGGGTTAATACATTGCACGCAAGATCAACGTCTTTGCTTGGAGACTTTATTTGGATAAGTTGCCTATCCAGATGACAATTTCAATTAGAGATTTGGATATTTCTTCGATTATATGTCCTCTTTGCGATTACTCAGTAGAATCCACTTCATAACTTCTTTGTGTGCCCTACGACTTGTCAATTGTGGAGAAACGTTATGTGTTGGTGGAAGCTTGAGATCACTGATTTAGCCCCTTATGATGATTGGCTTCTATGGTTAAATAACTATTGTTTAAGCGCTTGAAGGATATTTTGGAAGGCGTTTGCTGTGTAAAGTGATGGTTAATTTGACGTTTCAAGAATCAATTGCTTTTTGAAGATACTATTCCGCGTCAATAACGTCTATTTTATAAGGTCCAAATTTCTTTTAATGATGTTCTTCTCGTTGTTATTCTAACCTCAGTTGGGCTACTTAGAGGAAAGAACCTACTTACATAATTTTGTAATTCCCTTTATCTTTTTCCTAGGACTTGTTTGGGTCTTCATAAACACACACACACCATAGTGAAAATCGGTGACTTGGCCCTCCATGGCTGAGAATTTTTCGTTTGTGTTGGTTCACTTTAATTGGCGGGGGGTGGAGGGGGGGGGGGGGGGGGGTTGATCTATTTTCCAGTCCTGCAGTTAAAACTTGTAGAGAAATCTAAAAAGTGTAGCTTTGTTTATTTTTAGATTGTATTTGCAATCTTTTTCTTCTAGTGACCTGCTGGTAGTTTTTTAAATATATTTATAACGTTCATAAAAGAATTAGAGTCCTGCAGTTAAAACCTTTAAAGGAATCTAGAGAGTGTAGCTTTGTTTATTTTTAGATTGTATTTGCAATCTTTTGCTTCTAGTGCTTTGCTAGTAGTTTTTAAAATATATTTATGGCGTACATAAAAGAATTATATATGTTAAAATCATGTATTTATTTGTTTTATTTTTTTTTTTTACTACAAAGTGTTCCTACCGCCTTTTTGACGAGAAGACTAATTTTTCGATGGAGTTTGCATAGATTCCTCGATGGGTAGCATTCCTTCGAGTTGAGGATTTTTTCATATCCAATGCTCGAACCCTAGTCCCATACGAAGTGTCTAGTTTGACTTTTTACGGGTTTTTTTAGCTTTAGTCTTTAATATTTTTGATAATATTATATAATATTTGATAAAAATCGTATCAATAAAAAATACATATATAACATGATCTATCTGTATATCAATAATTATATCACAAAATTATTTAACTTAAAAGTTGTTACAAAAATACTCCATCAAGTTATATCAGAAACTTAATATAAAATAATATGAGTAATAATGAGGTTTAGTTTATTAATATTGTTAAGATAAAAGTTCAAATGCAAGCATATAACTTTGTTTTTTCTCATAAGTAGGAGAAAAAATATTCATTATCTATTTTAGTTTAATCAAAAGGTGGAGATTAACCTAAGATTAAAAAAATGCGGAGTGAGTATGTTTGCCAAAAAATTCAAAAGTTTCAAAAATCAGGCGGATGAACTAAAGTTGTAAATTTTCCGAACTGATTTTTATTAATAGTGATATTTATTGTTAAAAAACAATGAAATATCACTACTGATAAAATAATAAATATCACTCGTGATATTACACAATAACTATGTTTATTAAATATCTTATTGAATATTACTGGTGATATTTCATTGTCTTATCATTAGTGATATTTCATTGTTCTTATCACTAGTGAAATATCACCACTGGAAAAATATTTTTGAGAAATTTACAATTTCAGTCCTTCTGCCATTTTTGCAATTTTTTTGTATTCTGACAAAAATAACTCCTTCGGATTTTTATAGAATTTGATGTTAAGTAATGAATAGCTAGAATAGTCTTCATGCATACAAATAAACAAAGGGTTTTGCTAACAACAGTCAATGGGGTTGTGTTTAAGGCTTATAATTTTGTAAAAGTAGCATTTAATGAACTCATTATTTTTATATATATATATGCACATTTAATTATTATAGTTATAGAAGGTGTTGTTAAACAAGGAATATTTAAAGTCAATTAGTGGTTAATTTTTATTTAAAGTAAGCTTAAATATAATTCATAGGGTTGTGGTTAGCAAAACTCATAAAAAATACTAAATAACTCAACTCTATTGTAAACTAAGGGATATCTAAACAAAAGACATACAATGATTGTTAGAGGGCTGGGTACGGTGCGCCATGGCTCAAGTTATGGCCATGGCGCGAGACTATATGCTGCGCCAACCACACCCCCATTTGAGTTATGGGGAGAAAACTGGAGATAGCCAGCCAGCGTTAAAGGCCATGGCGCGATCCCATGGCGCAGCCAACCACACCGTGGCTCGCGCCATGGAGCTGAGTTATCATTTTTTTAATTTTTTAATTTTTTTTTTAAATTTTAAAATATGGACGTTGGCCAACGGCTATATTTTTTTGGGAGTGTTTTTTGACTGTTTGGGGGTAAAAAATACCCTCTTTTTCCTATATTTTTACTTATAAATCCCATCTAAAACTAACTAAAAATAACACCTTCTTCTATAATTCACAACATCTAATTTCTATCTTTTTTCTATCCACCATGAGCCAAAATCCAAACCAATTCCCGAATCAATGGATAAACACTTTTTTATCTGATCCGCAAAATCAAATTCCGACCACTCAACTTCCAAATTCGTCTACTTCGTCTAACCCGAATACTCCCTCATCCGCAACATCAAGTACTAATCAATTTTCTTTATTCGCCAACTATAATCAACTACCAAATCCTTTTGCTAACTTCCCACCACAAAACCTGTTTGTTAATTGTACACCCGAGGCATTCAATTTATGGTTCCAACAATCCCAACAATCACAAGTCTTCCAACAATCACAACAACAAAATTTCCAAAACTTTCCTCAACACTCTTCACAAGAACCTCAAGAACCCGAACAAAACGATGATCCCGAAGAACCCGACGAACAAGCCGCGGGTCCATGGAAGAAAGGCGGGAGAAAGAAAAGTGTTGCCAAAAAAACCCGAAAAAAATCCGCGGGTCCACCAACAACCCCAAAGTCGGACCGTTCCTTTTGGACCCAACGTGAAGAAGAAGTTTTGGCCGAGTGTTGGATTGATGTATCTGAAGACCCGAAGGTCGGGTCCGATTAACCATATGAGGCATTTTGGTACCAAATTATGGATATGTATAACAAATGGCTTAGGGATGAGGGTTTTAAACCGATGAACAAAAATATGTTGACCGGGAAATAGACGACTTTGAACCGCGAGGTTCACAAGTTTAATTCATTTTATGAAAACGCCAAACTTTTGAGTGGATAAAATCATGATGATTTGATGACCCGTGTGATGAGTTTGTTTCGAGATGAAAACGGGAACAAGGAGTTTCCACACAAAAGTGCTTGGCTAGTTTTGAAAGACAAGTATAAATAGAAAAATCCCGATTCACTAAAACACGCCGTGCCCGGGGGAGAGTAGCCGATGTAGATCCGGATCTTTTTAATGATGATGAAATCCCCCGTCCATCCGGTGTTCCAAGAAAGCCCAAGGTTCAACGCTCCTCAAGTTCATCCGCCACTTCGGGGTCTCAAAAAGAACAATTGGTCGAATTGCTACAACAACAAATGATATCGGATCGTGATGCTAAAAAGGAACGATTGGACCGAGAGGTGGCGGCTCTACTAGAAGTGGTTCAACTTCAAAAAAGGAATGAAAAATTGCAAATCCTTCGATTCGACACAACCGGGATGAGTGCCGAAGACGTGGCGCAAATCGAAAATCTCAAAGACGAGGCGCGCGCGAAATATTTTAATTTTTAATTTGTATATTTTTTAAGTTTTTTTATTTCGTGTATTTTTTTGGTGTCTTTTTTCATGTTTTTTTTTATTTCGTAATTGTATTTTTATTTTTATTAATGAAAAAAAAATAATTTTTAGTTAATTAATCGTTAAATTAAAAAAAAAGTGGTGGGGTCACGATAAACTGAGAAAAGTTGGTGTTAACCAGGGAGGGGGTTTGGTGGGTTATGCGGTGTTTCTGAGTTATGGGAGAAAAAGCTGACGTGGCACCCACTTTTTGCCCACGGCTCGACTTTGACGGCTCGACTGTACCCAGCCCTCTTAGAGCACTGGTTACGGTTGAGCCGTGGAGCTCAAGCCGTAAGCAAAAAGTAGTGCCACGTCACCTTTTTCTCCCATAACACCAAAACTCCACATGACCCCACAACCCCCCTCCTTGGTTAACACCAACATTCTCTGTTTATCGTGACCCCACCATTTTTTTTCTTTTTTAAATTAAATACAAAAATAAATGGATGGTCCCTGTGGTTTGTCCAAAATTGCAACTTTCGTCCCTCGACTTTCAAAGTTGCATGGCTGGTATTAGAAAGGATCGGTCACTCCAACAATAGTCTAAGTAGTAGCTCGTATTTTAGTTATCGTAATAGTAAACAAACAAGGCCAAGCCAAGCCTACAACTTGTGTAGGCCGGCGGCCCAATGTAAGCCCAAGCCCATGTCATGGGCTTGGGTATATAAATCCTCTCCTTTGTTGGAGATGGTGTTGGTTCACATTATTTTCACATAGTAGAAAGTGTTTTCTTTATACTTTCTCTCTTTAAGTGTGTGTGTTCTTACCATCTTTCTATCTCTTTCTCTCTCTAGAATATACATAGATTTACAATATCCTACAAATGGCATCAAGAGCCATCGGATGATTGTATTGTTTATGTGTTTGTGTTCTTGATTTTTCGTGCCTAATTTGATCTATATCATTTGAACCAAATTTTTTTTTTGTGTTTTTATGGTTTAATCTTGATACAAATCATCTACATACTTGTGGTAGTGATTTGGTATTCTTACTTTGGTTAAAAACACAAAATGTTTGGGTGTTTGATTTATTTTTTGGCTAAAAATCTCAACTTAGTTGTGTACTATCCGAGAACAGTGGTACTTGTGCTCACGTATTGCGACAAACTCCATCGCAAAGTCTGAGGGTTTCATATTCCGATCACTATATTGCGATCACTACATTGCGATCACTATATTGCGATCACTACATTGCGATCACTACATTGCGATCGCTACATTGCGATCTGAATATTGCGATCACACTGCGATTAAGGATTGCGATCACATTGCGATCAAGGATTACGATCACATTGCGATCAAGGATTTCAATCACATTGCGATCAAGGATTTCGATCACATTGCGATCAAGGATTTCGATCACATTACGATCAAGGATTGCGATCACATTGCGATCAGGTATTGCGATCACATTGCGATCAAGGATTGCGATCACATTGCGATCAGGTATTGCGATCACATTGCGATAAGTATTGCGATCACTTTCCGACAAGGACATTCCGATCACATTCCGACGGGGTTAAAGTCTAACATTGTGATACAGTGACAAGTATTCCAAGATTTTTCGAAAACGTGTTTTTGAAAATTTTTAATAATTTTGTCTTGGAATTTTGGTTTATCGAGAACAAGTATTAGGGGATTTCAACATTATTTCTCGAATTTAACACACAACAACAAACACATTTACTTTCTCTCATTGTTCGATCAACGTTTGTAAATATTAAGTTATCGAAATGGAGTACACATCTCTTACGGATAAGTCCATCCTCTCGGGTACGGATAATCGTCCACCAATGTTGGTGAACACTATGTAAGAGGACTGAACTTCCTGAATGGAACTTTATATGTTGAACAAAGAGAATGGACATCTCATTTGGGCATCAGTGCTTAATGGACCTGTAGATTATGGTACAATGACGGAAGGTGCACTTACTCGTCCTCGCACAACGGGTGAATTGACCGGAGATATGAAGATTCAAGACAAATGTGATAAACAAGCTACAAACATCATTCTCCAAGCCCTTCCTCCAGATGTCTACAAACTCGTCAGTAAACATAAAGTTACCAAAGAGTTATGGGATAGAATTTGTGTTCTAATGCAAGGCACCTCGTTAACAAAACAAGAACGAGAGTGTAAGCTTTATGATACATTTGATAAGTTTGCCTATGTCCCCGGGGAGACTCTCAATGATTACTATTTGAGATTTACTCTATTGTTGAATGAGCTCAATATCTATGGCATGGAAATTCCTACGTTTCAATTAAACACTAAGTATTTGAACACCCTTCCTTCCGAATGGTGTAAGTACGTGACGGCTGTTAAATTGGCTAAGGACTTGCATAACGCCAATGTGGATCAACTTCAAGCTTTTCTTTAACAACACGAATGACATGTGATCGAGGCTCGGTTGTCTACACCACAAGTTCGTGATCCACTTGCCATGTTTGATTCTCAACAAATGACCCCCCAACAAAACATGGCTTACACTTATCAACAACAATCATACTTGCAGCAGCCACCACAACACACATATCAGCAACCACAACAACCATCTTATCAACCACTGATGATGCCACAGTAATACGAGGCTTTTTACCTAGTAAGAAAATTATCGTTGTTCCAGTCTCTTCGAATTGAAAATTGGATTAAAGTGTGACTCAGTTGTCTTTTGGTGGAAACAATGAATTGGTCGTTGTAGTATATTAAATGTGCAAGACGTAAAGTAAATGACGGTTAATTAAATCTAAGACTAATTAAAAGTAAATGGTGCAATTTTAAAACTTTTAAAAGTAAAGTGATTAAATGACTTAAAACTAAAGCGTGACGAAAACTTAACTTTGAAAAAGTATTAAAAATGTAACTTAAAAATCAAACAAAGCAAAATATAATTCCAAACCCACAACCATCGGAATGTTAGATCGGAATGCTGTCACCATACCCATCGGAATGTGGCTCAGATCGGAATATGGAAAAGTACAACCTATCGGAATATTGTTCAGATCGCAAAGTCCAGATCGCAATCCTAGATCGGAATGATGCTCAGGAAAATTGGGCAGCACTTCGGCTTAGAAAACCTCAAGACCCGTCGGAATATGCGATCTCTATGTGCGATCGCAATTCCAGATCGGAATGAGGGGGATGTTACTAGATCGCAATCCTCTGTCGGAATCCAGAACCCTTCTTCCAATTCTGTCGTGGCTAAGTAGAGCTGTCGCAATGTGTGGTATCCCTTACTTTCCGATGGATTACAATTTCGCAATAAGCACAAGAGCCAAATAAGCTAATTCTTATAAGCACTAACAAAATCTTAACTGAAATGATGAATAGACAAGGCAATAAGCAATAAATATAAAGACTTTTTCAAAACACGAAATAAGTAACACAATAAGAAAACTTTTAGAAAGAAGAACTTTTTAGAAAACTAAGAAAAACAAATAAGCTAAGTATGAAACAAGCCGATAACATTGTCAAACTTATAGCTTATCTCATACAAAAACTTAGATAAAAATAAAAAGATGAACTTTTTAATCAAATAAGCAAAGAGATTAAGCAAAACCTTGCTTAATCCGAATTTGAAATAAACCAAAAACAAGAAAAGTAGAATGAGAAAGATAGAGAAAAACTTGATCAAAGGTAAATAAAGATTAAACAACAAAATTAAAAACACTTACTTGAATTAAAGGAATTAAAAGTGCAAGACAATTAAGTAAATGACATGAATTTAAATTGCAAGTAATTAAATGGTGGAAGAACTAATTGTCACTATTAGTCAACACCTCAAATGAAGAGGTGTGGCGTCTATATATAGGGAGAGGGGAGCATGTGTTGCTTCCTTCCTTCTTTCTTTCTTTCCGTCTTCTTAATTTTTCGACTTTTTCGACGTTGTATCGGGATTAATTAAACTCGTCTTGAAATTTCTTCATTAATAAGACTTGAGTTCCTTGGCTTTATTAAACTTCCATCTTCAGACTTGTTCTTCGATAAATCTTCATAATAGCTCTTGGACTTCCGTTCTTTTTTCACTCTTGATCTCTTGACTTCGTCTTTTGTCTTTTTCTTCGATAAAAGCCCGTGAAAGTCCGTGTTTTCTCCCCTTTCCACATTTTCGTCCTAAATCACAACAAAAACACAAACCACGCATAATTCCGACTTTTACGACATAAAATACACGTTTTGGCTTGGTTATTATTGTAATTAAGTGGTGAAAGGATGGGTGTTTTCACACCTATCAAATCCCCTACACTTGACCATTGCAATGTCCTCATGCAATGCATTAGTTACAAAGCAAGTTTTACATTCTCCATCAAAATCAATCCACATTGGCCTTTATTAAAAAGATAGAAAATTCTAAAACATTCAAAGGAAGAAAATAAGTAAAGAAATCAAAGACATACCTTAGGGTTTTGGAAATGTCGTGAATGATCATCATCCTCAAGTTTTCACGTTCTCCATACCAAGCTTAAAAACGAGATCATTGTTATTATAAGTTAGCAAACTACCACGAACTCAGGGACAATTATTCACTTAGACTCCCTTATTCCTAGGTGTATCTCTTATATTTTAATTTTGTCTTGAATGATCACGAGGATGCATTGTTGACTTATTTCGATAGTTATTAAGGCTGAAAATAAAGTGGGACGATTTAATCAATAGTTAGCTAAAGGATAAAATCTTTTGAAACTGTTTCTCGGGACCTCATAAAGTTCATATCTTGGCATAACTCGCTTCGCGATTTGAGACCTTTCTCGGACTGATATTTGGCAGCGACTTCATACTTCAAATCTTGAGAGATGTTCATAAAATAATGATCTTCTCTACATAATAGGAATTTCTTCACTTGAAGTTTTGAGAGATTCTTCATATTTGGACCACGACTTCTTCATTTTTCTCCAATCTTTATTTTGGACTTTGATATACAACGATCCGCTTCCTTTCAGGACTTGGATATATTTATCCTCATACCTTGTTAGGGCCTTTTTGGATAGACTTCTCCATGATCTTTACGGGAGTATTTGCTTTACGTCGTGTGTCTCGATCCTTCATATTGATCTTTGATAAATGATTCTTCACATCACTTTTGGATCTTTAGCAACAAAATATAGCCATCATGCCTTGTTAGGATCTTTTTGGACTCGCCAATCTTCGCATCCCGATTCAATAAGTTATGCCTTGGCTATGAACTCTAATTAATACCGAGCAACTTTTAAACGATCTTGGGCTAGAAGCTAAGTAATTTTCAAATCGTACAACCTTATTTATTGGAGATAAATTTATTAACAAGCGATGGGAGAATAGGCTCATAATTAACTCACATAAATTTACGAAAGAATACCAAACTTATAATTGACTCTATCATCTCTCGTTCTCCACAGTTTAAAATCTCAAGGAATGAGACTCGTGGATGCTTAGCCTATTAAATCAAAGTTTTGGGTTTTCAAGTCGCCTATAGGATCTTGTAAATTCTTAGACTTTTTCAAGTTTAGAAATCGCATTTTAAAGTTCCCTTGATAAACAACTCTCTAGGATCAATTATAGGAACTTGCGAAAAGTTCTTGTTCTTAACCTGTGAGAGTTAAGACTTTCGCGTTTTAAAGATCCCTATATAAAAGCCTAGCAAAACTTGACTTAAACACGTTAAGGATACTAGCTAGAGTAAACTTAGATAAGTAAACTCGGGATGAGTCAAAAGATTCACAACGTTGAAAATTAAAACCACTTTATTAAAAAATTATTCTAGCAAAGAAAGAAAATAACTATAACAAGGGAAAAACTAATAGGCCAAAATAGATCAAAAATTTTGAAAAATGTCGAAAAATTGATTTTCCGGTTAAAATGAGGACAAATACAAGGAAAAGACCACTTAACTTCGATAGAAGTCCCCCTCACACTTGATATAAACATTGTCCTCAATGTTTAAGCATGTGGGAGTAAATTCCCCTACACTTAGGACATTGTGCACGTTGTTTAAACCTTGCTAAGGAAGAGACAACTAAAGTGATTCCTATTTTAATATTAAGAAATATAAAATAGTGAATCGAAAAGAGTTTAGGATAGAACCGAGAAGAAGGGTACACGGAATCACGGGTCGTCAAAAGTCATCAAGAATAGATCTTTGAAAGCTCGAATCCCTGTACATGATTAGAGAGGAAATAGCAAACACCAAGGGTCTCCCCAACACTTAGGATAAAGATAGCTAAAAGATAGATACTTGGGTTGTCTCCCAAGAAGCGCTTGATTTTTGTTCACCGAGTCATGAGCCTGACTCGACCTTGATTATCATAGGACGAATCTTGAAAAACATCCACCGGGATCAAATACATAGTTTTCGTCCATCAAGTAACACAAGCTTAAGGCGAACAAGGAAAGCTAAAGAAGAGTAGGCAAGGTTCCCTTAAGCAAAGATGGAGCACGGTGGTAGCAAGGGTGAAGAGGTGCAAGCATATCTCCAATAGTTCCAAAAATATTTCCTTTTATTTCATCAGACGGATACTGAGATGGCTTAAGAATATCGATACCGGGGTCGAACACCTTTTCCTTTAGGGGAAAATAGCACTCAGGCTCAGCCGAATTTGAAGAAGATCCGCTAAGAAAATGCACAACCTCGTCCTCAGAAGGTGGACAAAGAGGTGTCAAAACATACGTGTTGCGGATGTTGGTGTCGTCCGGTTTCTTCTCCTTTGAAAGAATTTTCTTCAAATCCGTAGAAGGATGAAGACCATAATCATCAAAGTCTAAAGGAGGAGCATCACTCTCATGAGGGAAGTATGTATTGAGAAAAGTAGAAAAGTCTTCCTCAAATGAGTAGTCATCCAAAGTAGGATTAAGCATGGATGGCGGAGGATCTTCATCATGAGAAGAATCACTCGAGAGAGTATCGGCCTCATCAAAATCATCATAAGTGGGCATGTCGGGATACTCGAAAGTAAAATCATCATAATCATCTCCATCGGAGCTAGAATCATCATCATAAGCATCATAGATCGGTGGAGAATCATATATGGGCGAAGGTTCCAAATTGGAGAGAAAATCATCCACATCATCTTGAAAAAGTGGATTATCATTGCAACAATCGAATAGAGGATTGTTGTAGACGACAAAATTATCAAGCACATTAATCATATTCGTCGATTCTCTTCCATTATATTTGCTTGTAAGCTTACCCATTTCAAAAACTTGTGCATCATCCCCGACTCTTAAGATGAGTTCACATTTATCCACATCTATTAAAGCTCTACCGGTTCTTAAAAATGGGCGTCCAAGTATTAACGGAATACGAGGGTCCATTTCATAATCAACAACGACGAAGTCGACCGGAAAAGTAAATGTGCCAACTTTAATGAACACATCTTCGGCAATACCAACGGGGTAAGCGAGAGTGCGATTGGCTAGCTCAAGAGTCATCTTCGTGGGTGTAAGGTCGGGTAATGATAACTTTTTCCAAACACTTAAAGGCATCAAATTTATACTTTCCCCGAGATCGGCTAAGGCAGTAAATTTGTCGGTTTGGTTAAAAGTACAAGGTAGCACAAAACGACCGAGATCTCCAAGTTTTTCCGGAAGTTCTTTAAGAAGGATTGCAGAGCGATTTTCATTCAAGCGAGTATTAACAAACTCGACCATCTTCTCCTTCTTATTAAGCAATTCCTTAAATATCTTGACAAATTGTGGCATTTGGGCAAAAGCTTCAACAAGGGTAAAGGTGATGTTTATGTCGGCAATCTTGTCCAACAAGTTATAGACTAGAATGTCATTCTTAGTCAAAATTCTAGCCTTGTTGAGTCGAGAAGGGTAAGGAATGCTTGGGTTGGGTGATGGAGGTGTAGAAGGTGAAGTTTGAGATGTTGAAGGGTTAAAGGTGGAAGGTGGGGTTGGTGGAGGATTCTTGTTGGGTACTTCTTCATGACGAGGCAGAGACGGTAATGGTGTACTAATACTAGGTGTGGGAGTAGTAGGGGTAAATGGTAGTGGAGGAGGTGTAGATGATGTAACTGGGGGCGGGATAGATGGTCCTACTAAAGTTGCTCTACTACGGGTAGTAATAGCACTCACATTCGCTCTCGGGTTGGTGACGGTGTTTGAAGGTAGAGAGCCCGAAGTAGAGGGTTGAGTGGTGGGTAAGAAACTAGCCAGCATATTCTTCAAATCATTCGTTTGATTACTGAAGGAGGATTGTATATCATTTCGAAGCTCGGATCTAACGTCATTACCTTGCTTAGTGATATCCCCTTTTAAATTGATAATTTGGCTTTGTAGATTCTTAATTTGCTCTCCTTGGGTTCTCATTAAGGTCTCAACATTGTGATTAATGGGTGGGGCTTGTTGAGCGGTTGGGTGATAAGGATTAGAAGCTCGAGGTGGGATTTGGTCGCTTCTAGTATAATTGTGGTTGGGGTTGTGGTTTTGAGGAGAAAAACCGGGTGAAATATAGTTGTTCGACCGATAACTTAGCAAATTTCGATCCCCTTGAGGTCGGGCTTGGTAATTTTCTGGTGAATAGTTACCATAAGCCGCATACACGTTTTCCGGATTGCCTTGAGTAGAAGGACAATCAGTGTATGAGTGAGGACCACCGCATGTCTCACAAGGATTGGCTATCGCTTTAACTTGTTGTTGTTGGTTTGAAGCGATGAGCAAAACATTTTTGTTCATTTCGGCCATCATGCGGGTGAATTCGGTCATATCAGGGTTTGCTGAAGTAGAAGAAACATTGACTCTCGGGTTGTTCCTTGAAGAAGCGGAGGAATCCCAATTTTTGTGATGAGTAGTCATGTTCTCAATAAGCTCTCTATACTCCTCGGGTCTTCTTTTCATAAATGTGCCACCGGCGGCTGCATTAATCGTATCACGATCACGAAAAGTCAAACCATTGTAGAAAGTATCAATTAAGGTCACGGGGAGCATGTTGTGGTTTGGACATTGAAAGTCCCTAATCAATGCTAGAAACCCTAATCTTAACAAATCAACACAAGGTATTACTTTTCAAACATAATCTTATTATTGTATAATAAAGAATTACAAGTGTTATCGATAACACCGTTTGATGACAATGTGTTGTGCACACTTTGAACAACTATAAACCCTAACTTATGAATACAGTCATAGTTGTTTGATTCAATAAGTTCTATGCACTAATGTTATGAATATTCTCAAAGTGTTGAACATTAATGCATGGATACACATCCTATTTATAGTGTTACGAGATTGACCTAAATAGTACTTGATGGTGACTACACAAGCTTTTACAAGTTCCCACATCAGTCACATGATGTTCTTCTATTCTTGGTAGTCTTCCATTATGCTTTAAGGAAACAGTTGTAAAAACAGTTTCCTTTTTCTTCATAGTCTCGAACACACAAATGGCATGTCCAAAGTATGTTGAGTGTTAACAGGGTATTGCCACCCCTGTTAACCCTCAACCCCTCAGAGTCCCTGATACATCTTGGCTGTTATCCATCACAGCCAATGAGTATGTCTTCAAGTAATCTTTGACTTCCTTGACAATGTCTCTGACATGGACTCCTCTGAGGTTGCTCACAGAGACTTGGATCTCTATAAGTCTTGCGATACTTGCCTGCCTCCTAGGCACAGGCAAGGGACTATCTAACAGCCTAATTATGTTTAAATTTATGATAAGGGAATCTAACAATTTAGATTCCCAACAATCTCCCCCTATTTAAACATAAATATTGCTAGATCTAACTAAGTTAAGGTAAGTGAGTTAACAGCTTCTTCTTACTCATAACAGATCTAAACAAACATACCTCATGATTTTATTCATACTTAAAGAAAATTACAAGTATATTACAAAAGTATAATAAAAGATGAAGGAAAAATAGGGCTGTGAACATCTTCAATAGTCATCATTTTTAATCCTTTCTTCAGCTTCAGCCAAGTCCAATCTGTTATCTAGTTCTTCCTGCAAAGTCTTTGCAAACTTCTTGGAATACTCTGTGTTGATCTTGAGTGACTTCTTGTGACAAAGTAGTTGAATTGTTGAAGCTAAGCACAACTCATCTTCTCTTTGAAATGCATACTGGCAAGCCCTGTTCATGAATGCCATTCCTCTTTCAGGCTCTGTGTATGTCTGACCATCAACAGGGCCAACTATACCATTGGGTAGGATCAAATCCCTGTACATGCCATCCACTTGAATATCATCTGTAACAAAAGTTTCTTTAACAAGTTGAGAAATTCTTCTTCTTTTGTTGCCAGTCTTTGGGGGTTCTTGTTCAAAAAGCTGTGGTGGGGATCAATCTTGAGTTTGGCAGCTGTTTCTTTGATCCAGGTAAACTTGGCCTTAATAGTCTTAAGCAGAAGAAAATTAGTCTGTCCAGTTCTTTTGGCAGCTAAGGCTTCAAGTTCGAACCATTCAGATAACCCAAGTGTCTTTAGCCTGAAGTTGTCAAACACATTCATATTTCCCTGTTGGTTATCCCTCCATAAGATCATCTGTGGGGTGTTTATGGATTTATGAATGGTGTACTTGAACTTGGTTATCTTGCCAGGTGCATATCTGTTGTTAACGCAGGCATCATAGTCAGCTTTGACTTTCCTTAGTGCCTCAGCGTGTTTTGCTTCCATTTCCCTCAACCTTTGTTTTTTCTTTTCTCTTTCAGGTGGAGTCATCTTCCTTAGAGTAGCTTCATTCAATTCTTTGGCTGTCTTGAGTTCATTTAATCTCTTGAATTCCTCAGCCTGTTTCTCTATTTCTTCAGGGGTTAAAGGAATCTCATTGGAAGGTGTAAAGGTTGAAAATTGGGAAAGGTCTGTGGTGGATCCTCCTGTCTCTAGCATCGCAGCTGTCTTCTTGAGTTTGGTGTCTGTGTTAACCAAAACTATCTCCTTTCCTTTCTTCGAGACAGAGGACTCCACACTTATGTTTTTCAAAACATCAGCTCTTCTGATAAATGATGTCTGAGCCTGAGTTTGAATTGCTTTGGGAAGGGAGCTAACAGTGAACTTTAGCTTCTTGGCAGCTGGTTCACCATCATCCCCAGACTCACTGGTGTTAACCAAAGCCAGGGACTTTGATGAGTCAGCTCCATCTTGATTTTGTTGCTCCCCCTGAATGTTATCCTCATCATCAGGTATGTTGATGGGTGTGATGACTTGGAGAGGAACAGGTGTAATGGTGTTGTCAGCTGATGATGAGCCTTGTTTAGCAGATGCAAGGTTAAGTGTTGTTTCTTTCTCCCCCTCACGTTCATCCTGGCTACGCAGACGTTTGGATGAACGTGTTTGAAAATGTCTTGCAATCTGTTCAACAGAGGAAGCCATAGCACGTTGCCTCTTCCTTGAAGCCCTGGCAATCTTCAGCAGAAGGTTGCCATTTGCATTAGTATTGGCCTGAACTCGACTTACAATGAAGTTTGCATGACGGTATTGCATGTTGCGAACAACATTAAATTGTCTGTGCATAGTTAGCTCATGTTCATGAAGTAAGGCAGGGACCTCTGAGTCAATGACATCCTTCAATCTTGTAGAAAGGTGACTAAGTCCTTTTGCAACACCTTTTCTTGCACCCTCCTTGATAGGTTCAGTAACCGCCTCAGCAACAGCCTTTTGTATGATCCCTGGAAATGTGACAGTGAAGTTGTACATTTCAGACTTGATCACATCCAGCTTCCTTGATAAGCGTTCAATGTCAGATTGGTGATGAACAGGCTGAAGATTATGAATGTTGAGGCTTTGTTGAGCATAATCATCCCCCCTTGGTAAAAGATCAAAGTTAGTTTGGGCAGGATGATCAAACATTAGAAACTCCGCTGTTGGATCATAGGCTGGGCGTTGGAAGACTGTTGTTGTTGAGGTAGCAGAGTTTGGAGTAACAACAGCGTCCTTGGGAGGAGGAGTATTATTTCCAGCTGGTGTGGACACAGCTATTTCCTTGGGAGGAGAGACAGATTGCTGATCTTCCTCATCTTCTTCATCCTCCTCCTCAAACATCCCTTCAGGGATTTCATCTTCAGGCATCGACTCAAGGTCAGAGACATCATCCTCTAATAACAGCATTTCTTCATCAGTATTCAGCAAAGGCTCATCGTCATTAGGTTGGTCTTGAGTAATTGTATCAGCCTCCTTCTCCTGGTGTACCTGGGATTCAGTGACTGGCTGTACAATTTCAGCCTGCAAATTGTTATAATTAGTAATAGGGAAAAAGATAAGGGGAATGGTCGCCATTTCGCTGTCCCAGAGAGGCTGAGGGTGATTTCTCAGCCACTCCAAAGGATAAATCCTTGGGATTCTTTTAAGTGTGAAAAATATATGGTTAATGATCGCCATTCGCTGCCCCTAGGAACGTTGAGTGTGATTATTCAGCCCCCCCAAAAGGTTAAAACCTTTGGGACTCTTTTGATTATGAAACATATGTTGTTTATGGATCGCCATTCGCTGCCCCTATGAAAGCTGAGGGTGATCATTCAGCCCCCCCAAAAGGTTAAGAAACCTTTGGGACTCTTTTAAGAGTGAAACATATGTGGTTTATGGTCGCCTGTTACGCTTCCCCTAGGAAATCTGAGGGTGATGATTCAGCTCCCCCTGAAAAGGATAAATCCTTTGGGATTCTTTTAAGGAGGAAACCAAGAGGCTGTGTGAAGTACAGCTGATCAAGGTTGAGACATAATCAGGTTGTTATTAGCCTGAATACTGTCTAGAGGGTGCAGGGTCATCGGGGTGCTTTATAAACACAAATGAATCATTCCCTGGTGCAAAGACAGAGTGTACAGAAGTCTTAAAGAGTTCTAAGTGCATAGACAGACTTCTATGGGTCGAGGATTACCCTAACTTCACCACTCTCTCCTACAGACAATTGAGAGTGGCTGATTGTGAACCTCTCTGATTACCTGTGAGATATCAGCTGGATTATGCTGGTTTCCTGTTGTCTCAGCTGACTTTGAGACACTAGACCCCTGTTGTTGGTCAGCTGAAGTATCTGATTCCACATGAGTATCTGGAACAAAGGAGGTGTCAGTCTTCTTTCCCTTGGCCTTAGTAATAGTTTTGGTGAGGGAAGAAGAGGGGATTTTCTTCTTCTTAGGCTGTTGGCCAGAAGAAGCCTTGGACTTCGTAGTGTGCTACCCAGAGGTCAAAGACTTAGACTTGCCAGACACACTAGAAGTATTCACCTCTCAGAAGAAGGGAGCAAGGGCTTCTCAGCTGTTGGTTGTTTATTGGCCACGTTCATCATATGAGAGGTGACAGGGACATCTTCAGCTCCTATTTCTTTGTAGATGACACCTGTGATGCGGTAGGGCTTTAGAGCAGTCAACGCAGAGTTGTGGTAGTTGTCTCCCAAAAGACTTTCAAAGATCAGCGACAAGAAGCGAACATAGCATATATTCTTTTCTCTGACTTGATTTCTTCCTTTCATCTGTTCTACAAGGTTGGAGAAGAGAATGCTTCCACCATCAACATCAGCTCCCCAGATCAGCCCATATGCTATAGCTTGATGGTTAAAGGACATCTGATCTTGGGATCCCTGCATTCCTCCCAGGGATTTAACAATGTGGGTGAAGAGGACACGCCACATGGGTGTAAAGTACTTAATCTTCAAAGGAGATTTTGAGAGGACCTCAGCGGGTGTAAGGGCAGGGTTTACATCATGGCAGGGTTTGAGTGTGGCCAGGGCATCTTTAACAGCCTTTTTATCAACAACCTTAAGGCATTCATCTCCATGTTTTAATCCAGCCATACTCGAGAAATCATTAAGGGAGAAAGCAAAAGGGTGTTCATTTCATGAAAGGCTAAAGGTTATAGTTTCATCTACCACTTCAGCAGAGTACCAGAATTCCCTAAGGTATTCTTGGTAGAAGGTGGTTGGAGATTTGGTGAAGGCTTCACTTAGGTCACAATTCTGCATGAAGTTAACCAGATCTGAATATGCGTTATTGGGAGCCTTAATCCATCCAATGGCGTTGTTGGAGGCGAGGATGCTTTCGTTGATCTCGAAGTTAACGTTTGCTGCTTTGGGAACGGAAAACGCCATGGATTCAAGGTTGAAGGAGAAAGAAAATGGAGGATGGGTTAAGAGAGAGAAGCACTTAGAGAGAGAAATAGATTTGAGAAATGAGTATGGTTGTGGGTGAGAAGAGAAGAGAGACAATATATATATTCAAACTAAGTAAACAGTTATTCAACCGCATTAAATGCAAAGTGAGAAAATGACTGCTCAAGTAGGTCCCTTGACCTTTCAAAACTTATTTGTCTCCTCGTTATTCGAAAAATAAATGATTAAATATTTGAGAATTTTTTTTGCATTTACTTGGAAAGTAACCTACCTAGTTTCATGTGAAAAACATTTAATATAGAATCAATCATTTAATGAACACATTTAATATCAAGCCACAGGCTTTGAGATATTGAGCATCCCTAGCTCAGTAACTAGCTTGTTGAACGAGGTTCAGCCAAAGGCTTTGTGAAGATATCAGCTAGTTGCAGCTCTGTGGGAACAAAATATAGCTCAATATCTCCCTTCATTATATGATCTCTGATAAAATGATACCTGACATCAATGTGTTTGGTACGAGAGTGAAGAACAGGGTTGTTGGATATGGCAATGGCGCTGGTGTTGTCACAAAAGATTGGCACTTTGTCATATAAAATTTCATAGTCAGCCAATTGACTTTTCATCCAGAGCACCTGAGCACAACAGCTGGCTACAGCGACATATTCTGCTTCAGCTGAAGACATGGCCACAGAGTTTTGCTTCTTAGCACTCCATCCAACCAATTTTCCTCCTAGGATTTGACAGATGCCTGAAGTGCTTTTCCTGTCAATACAGCATCCAGCATAGTCTGAATCTGAATAAGCCTTGAGATCAAAGCCTGATTCCTTTGGATACCATAGACCTAGGGATGGTGTTCCTTTGAGATACCTGAAAATTTTCTTAACAGCCACTAGATGGGATTCTTTTGGGTTAGCTTGGTACCTTGCACAGAGACATGTGGAGAATTGGATATCAGGATGACTAGCTGTCAGATACATGAGTGACCCAATCATGCCTCTATATAAAGTCTCATTAACAGAGACCCCTGACTCATCAGGGCCCAAGTTTTTGGGTGGAAGCATGGGGCATTTCACTGATGCACAATCAGCTAAGTCATATTTTTAAGTAAATCCTTAACATACTTTTCTTGACAAATTGAAATTCCCTTAGGACATTGTTTAATTTGAAAGCCCAAAAAGTAAGTTAATTCACCCATCATACTCATCTCATATTTCTTGGTCATTAATTTAGCAAAACGTTTACTAAGATTGACATTTGTTGACCCAAAGATGATATCATCCACATAAATCTGCACAATAATGAAATCACTCTTATCCTTGAAGGTAAAGAGTGTTTTATCAATAGAACCCCTGACAAATTTATTTTCAGTTAAGAAATTAGAAAGAGTTTCATACCATGCTCTTGGAGCTTGTTTCAGCCCATACATGGCTTTGTGTAGTCTGTACACATGGTTGGGAAACTCGTTGTTCTCAAATCCTTCAGGTTGTGCAACATACACTTCCTCAGCCAAATAACCATTGAGGAATGCACTCTTTACATCCATCTGATACACAGTGATGTTCATATAGGCAGCATAAGCAAGGAAGATTCTGATGGCTTCAAGTCTTGCAACTGGAGCAAATGTTTCATCATAATCAATTCCTTCAGTCTGAGAGAACCCCTATGCCACCAGCTTGGCCTTATTTCTGATGATGTTCTTAATTTCATCCATCTTATTTCTATAGATCCATCTAGTGTCTGTGATATTCTTTCCAGGTGGAGCTGGCACTAGTGTCCATACTTTGTTCCTTTTGAACTGATTGATTTCTTCTTGCATAGCAGCTACCCATCCTTCTTCTACCAGAGCCTCAGCTACTCTTTTAGGTTCAATTTGTGAGAGAAATTCAGCAAAGAGGCATTCATTGGCTGAGGCAGACTCTGAGTCATGGATTCGCTGTCTAGTTGTGACCCCTGCATTAGGTTCCCCAATAATGTTGACAAGAAGAATGTGTTGATCTCTTGACCACTTATTTTGAGGAGCTGGGGACTCAAGAACAGGAACACTTGTGGGCACAGCTGGTACAATTTGAGTTTCATCCTGCTGACTAGGAGGACTTTCTTCAAAGACTGCTTCAGTGTCAGAGTCTTCTTCAGCCATATCAAGAGGTACAGCTTCATTATCAGCAGGAGATTCTTCAGGGATTTGAAGAATTGGTGAGTCATCAATAGCATTAGAAGAAGAAGGACTACTAGAGGTTTGTGGTTCTTCTTTATCAAGTTCCTGAGAGGTAGGAACTTCTATGTTGTGAGTAGACAGAGGATCAAAGGCAGGAACATAAGGAGTGAGAGTGTTGGAGTGATGATGGAGATGACTGGTAGGTCTTGGTTCTGAGAACTCATCACTTGGGAAAGATACATTTTCATTAAAATCAATTTCATCACCCTTTGTTCCTGATCTCTGTAGGACTTCATCATCTTCATTGAATCTAACATGAAAGGTTTCTTCTACTTCTTTTCTTCTTATGTTGAATACTCTGAAGGCTTTGGCTGTTGGAGAGTATCCCAAGAAGAAACCATCATCAGCCTTTTCATCAAACTTTCCAAGTTTATCCCTGTAGTTGTAAATGAACACAGGTCATCCAAACACATGAAAATAGCTGACATCTGGAGATCTTTTTCTGAAAACTTCATAGGAAGTTTTACCATGTCTTTTGACAATGATTGATCTGTTTTGTGTGTAGCAGGCAGTGTGAACAGCTTCTCCCCAAAATTGCTTTGGTAAGGCTGCTCCATTCAACATAGTTATGGCTGCTTCAATCAAAGTCTTGTTTCTTCTTTCAGCCACGCCATTTTGTTCAGGAATGCCAGCTGAAGAGAAGTTCTGTGAAATCCCTTTTTCATCACAAAAAGATTCAAGTTGATGATTCTTGAATTCAGTACCATTATCACTTCTTAGAGCTTTGCCTCTAACATCATTCATATTTTCAACCTGTCTGATGAAGGACATGATGGTTTCAGTTGCATCACTTTTCCTTCTGAGGAAGAACACCCAAGTAAATCTTGAATATTCATCAACTATAACCAAGGTGTATTTGTTGTGATTAATGGTCTGAGGTTTGACAGGCCCAAACAAATCCATGTGAAGGAGATGTAAGCACTTGTCAATAGAAAATGATTGCCTAGTCTTGAATGAAGACCTGTGATGCTTTCCTTTGACACAGGCAGAACAAGTCTTGTCTTTAGAAAACATCACTGAAGGTAGACCAGCAACCAAGTTTTGTGTGGCTATCTTGTTGATGTTCTTGAAGTTGAGATGAGACAGTATTTTGTGCCACAACCAATTGACACTTTCAGAGGCTTTAGCAAGAAAACAATTTGAGTTGTCTTCAGAGCAAACAGCCATGTTGATAACATAAACATCTCTCCTTCTAGGTGCAATAAGCACAACGTCATTGTTTTTGTTGAATATGGTTCCCTGAGTCTTAGTAAACAAAACCTTATAGTCAGCATCACACAACTGGCTGATGTTAATAAGATTGTGTTTAAGACCATTCACATATGAAACCCTGCTGAATGTAATTCCATGTTGTTCCCATTCAATCCATAACACAAGATTTAGAAGAGATATTTAGAGAGAGAAAGAGAAGAAAGTGGAGAGAGAAACAAGAGAGAATTTGGAAGGTTAATGTTTACTAGAGAGAGAAAGTAAAATGAACCAACACCCTCTTCCACACATGGAAGAGGGTTTATATACCCTTGGCCTTTTGGGTCGTGGGCTTTGTTTCCTTGGGCCGGGCTTGGCTTTGCTTTGGGCTTACGCCCCTAACTTATACAATATTAGCTTAAAGTCCAAGCCCGGTTTTCCCGACTAACCTATTACAATACAAGACCTTTTAACGACTAAGATGACCTATTACATTCTTGTTCGACTATATAAAATATAGGGCTAACAATCTCCCCCAATGTATCGGTCATCTTAAAAAGCTTAAAAAGCATAAGATGATTGAGTGAATACATTCTTGTAGAGGAGATCTTCCTGTTTCGGTCTTGTATCTTGGTCTTGATCTTGTTTGTAACAGCTTTGTTCTTGCATGCTTTCGTGATCTTTATCTTGAGCCTTTGTCATTTGACTTTGAGTGCTTGAGATCTTCATCTGTGCTCCTTGTAACTAAGATGACCTATTACATTCTTACATTCTTAGGTATCTTGATTATCGCCATCTTGTGCTCTTGTGACTTCTGAATCGACATCGGTTGTACAGCTACGCCACCTTCTTGATATGCAGCAACATATATAGACACGGTTTAAATGGCTTTGAACATTTCACCCTAACTCGGTAGCGTTTTACCTCCGGTCGGTGAAGACCGTTAAATGGTATTAAATACCATACCTGTGATCAGTTAGATTCGATTAAGAACCTCCTTGACAGGGTTTCCCGGCGGTAGAAGCCAGTTCTCTTTACTCGACCGTCTCAAAGCAGACTGCAAACGTAAAGAGTAAATCATAAGGATAAATTATCCGTCTGATTAGAGTCGTCAATTCAGATTTCCTGGAACAAGTTTGATTCTAAAAGAATCGCACCATTGTTGCTTTCCAATTTGTCACAAGCTTGATTCATAGAGAATCTTGCGAGTTACCTACCGCAGTGCTGTTTGATGTTGACATTGGAAGGATTTCCATTCGTCACTGTGAACACTAATGAGTGTCACTCTGAATGTTCTGGCAAGATCACACGGATTTTGCGAAGAAACCTGGAATCAAGTTTGAATCCAAACTTAGTTGCTTTCCAGTTCTTACAAGTTTGATTCGTGTAGAATCGCACAAGTTACCTACCATGAGCTTGTTTGATGTTGGCTCAAGCAGGATTTCCATCTTCATTGTGAATCGTATCACTCAGATGTTCTGGCAATATCACAAGGATAATGCGTAGGACTCGATTGTGTCCTAATGAGATGATAGATAGATCTCGTTTGGCTCTAGACTCAATAAGTGCATTTTTGGTAATCGGAGGCTGGAGCAAACTGCCACCTTTTCAATATTAACTGACTCGGAGTGAGAAAGTCAATAGATACGTGTTGATCTCCGTGACAATGAGACAAGTTTCTTTTGAGAGAAACTTGAATGGCTGGGGAAGGGTTGTGCATCGCATCACTGGGTCCATGACACTTGTCTTCAAAAGATGTGTTAACCCGGTTTCTGCCTAAGTTGCATAGAATATTCTACTCCTTCAATGCTTACCAATACGTCATCACTAGCACCTTGTTGTGATTGTTCCAGTGCTAACTTAAGTAATTGGTCCGCATTCAGCTTCATTCAACTCCATCTTTCCTAAGGACAACTATTTCTAGCTATGGAATGTCCTTGGGTAGATCCCTCCGGTTCTGGTTGGACCATAGGACTTAGTTTCCTATCCTAAACCACCTTTTGACTCCATCGTTCCGTCGTGGATAGTAGGTTGTTTTGGGTAAAGATCGTAACCATAAAACCATTGAAAACCATTCAAAGTGCTTGATAAAAATCAAAACTTTTAACACTTTGAAAGTTTTATCTTTTCGAAAAGCTCCCCCTACACACATGCATCGATATACGAAATAGTTTGGCATGTGAAGGAAAGAGTTGCACTTGAGTCTTTAAGATCACATGTTGCGATATATTACATTTTAATCACATTTTCTCCCCCTATCTCTAATATAAAAACATCATATTAGAGATACTAATTGATTAAAATATGAAAATTTCTGAAAAACGATTGGGAGATAAACATGTGTGCACGTATGAAGCATGGAACATTTTCAGTCGGGTCGCTCCCCCTCAACAATATATGTGTGTCTTGAGACAAAATTTGACAAAATTTTAGAAAAACGACACCACAAAATATGTTGAGGTACGGAGTTGAGATGCCTTTTCCGATATAATATATTACATTTGAAAATTTCATATCATTTTCGGAATGTGTTGGATACATAAAATATGACAATTTTAGAGATGTACCCAACAACATTAAAAGGCTTGATTTTAAAACGCTCCCCCTCAAAAATTGATCAAAATAACATATGACAATTTTGAGATATAAAAACCACATATGAGGAAGGGAGTGTTGAACACACAATTTTGAAAGATTTAGAAAAACTTTTGAGAAATTCTTGAAAAATTGTGTTCAACGGTTTTAAAATAATCAGGATAGAAGACTTCTCTTCTATTGCTTAGGGAAAGCGCACTGAAACGTACACTCCCCTTTCGGGTCCATTTTTCATGAGCTCAAAACTTTGATTGTTTTGTGACTAGCTCATGACCGAGAAAAATAAATTTCCCGTTGTGAAGGATAAGTTATCATCCGTGATAAACTTTCCTTAAGTTGAAGTTCGAGTTCTAAGCTGACATTTACTTAGAAATCGTTTTTCATGAACTTAAAAACTTTGAATGTTTTTATGAGAAGCTCATGACCGAGAAATATGAATTTCTCGTTGAGAAGGATAAGTTATCGTCCGTAATAAACTTTCCTTAGTTGAGGTCCGAGTCCTAAGCTGTGATGTGCTTAGAAGTCATTATGAGAGAATATCAAGCAGCTTCATTTGCCAAAACCTCCAAGTCTTCTGGAGTCATATACTTCATACCAAGACGGCCAACGAGATACGCAAACCTATCTTTCGATAGAGCTTTTGTAAACAAGTCTGCCAGCTGGTACTCAGTTCTGACAAAGTATAATTCTACGATGTCGCGTTCCACTTGTTCCTTGATGAAGTGATATCTGACATCGATGTGCTTGGTGCGGGAGTGTTGAACCGGATTGCAAGATATGGCTATGGCCGACTTGGAGTCACAATACATAGGTATTTTATCAAAGTGGAAGCCATAATCCGTGAGTTGAGTTCTCATCCAGAGGACTTGAGCACAACACGCGGATAGAGCCACATATTCTGCTTCAGCTGATGAGAGCGAAGTGCAATCCTGCTTCTTTGACGACCAGCTGACAAGCTTGTCTTCCCCTAGAAATTGTATGCTACCAGAAGTGCTTTTACGACTATCAAGACAACCTGCGTGATCAGAATCTGAAAAAGCCGTTAGATGAAAACCGGTTTCCCTCGGATTTGTTGAAGATGTGTCTTGAAGAGTTACTGTGTAGAGATCAGAACCACGAGAACCTGTAAGAAGGTCATTCCCATCGTAGTCTCTAACATAGCAAGTAGATTTCCGAAAAGCCACTTCCAAATCCGCATCACAAAATTGACCAACCGAGAATAAATTGTGATTCAGTCCCTCGACGTAATAAACCTGTTTTATAGTGATATTCCCTTGAACCAAGTCTCCATATCCGAGTATCGGTGCAAATTGATCATTTCCAAACCGTACCGTACCCAGAAACTTCTCCACGAAGTTAATGATAAGCTTGAGATTGCCCGTCATGTGCTTTGTGCACCCGGAGTCCATTATGAATAGGATGAGTTCGACGAGCTGCAGAAGAATTAGAAGACAATGTAGCATTTGACAAATGGGAGCCCTTGATAGAAACGGGTTCCAAAATAGTAGTGGACCTAGATTCTAAAGGCAAGCTAACATTCATAGACCCAATTAGAATGGGGGTTGTCTTAGGTACCCATTTGTATCCGGGTGGTGTAAATCTTGAATACCCCCGTGTACATGTCCTAATCATGTTCTCATAAAGCTTCTTTAACCTGCTTTGTTTACGTAGAGTAGTGGATTCTAACGCACTTAGTTTCTTAAGTGGTTGCTCAGTGGATTGGTTCAAAGTTCTTGTGGGTTCACTAGTACTAGTGGGCATACGAATAGGCTTCCTAGTTCTAGTATTCACGCCATTATAATTAAGAGCACAAGCATCATGATTGAAAGTACGAACACATTTGCCACATTCAACACAAATAAATTCAACATTCGAGGTCTTAGCATTTAAACTGTCATTACATGCAGTTACAGACGTTTTATTCTTAGAAAACTTAAAATTCCTACGGTGGTCTTCTACTTCCAACTTCTTTCCTTGACTATTGTTAGGCATGACCTTATCGTGCATTCTATCGCTCTTAAGCTGTGGTCCGCTAACGCTAGTAGTGGGGATTACTCCTGTAGAAGAAGACACACGTTGATTAGTTTTCTTAATATTCTCAGGTAACCGCGATGTTCCAGTTTGAGTGGGCTTAGTGTTCATCTTATACATTCCTGGTGCTATCACATTTGTACTCTTATCATTTCCTATCTTAGGCAAAGTCTGTGGGGATTGTCCCAAAATAGATGATTTAGGGCATTTAACCGCATTCGGTTGACGAACGGCGGATGGTTTACCCAAAACAGACTTTCCTTTGATTTTCTCAATGAGTTTCTGTAACTCACTTATGGCTATGTCCCTTTCTTTTAGTAGAGCTTTCAAATCATTTATTTCGAAATCTTTTTCATTTAGTAGACGAAACGAAGAAGCTGACATTTCTTGACACTTTTTATGATTATGAGATTTTTCACCTTTTTGTAAAGCAAGTTCAAGAGAAATGGAGTGTTTCTCAAGTTGAGAAAAACTTTTCGAAAATTTGTTATATGACTGAATTTGTTTCGAAAGCTCTACTTCAGGATTGCGACATTTCGCGTCCGATTCTGACACAAGACATGCTACATGACAATATTGATCAAGATCGGTATACACACCAAGTATAGCATTCATATGGTCAGCATAAAAATATTCCTTAGAAAGTCGATCAATTTCGTTAGAAAGTTAGTGTTCTTGTGTCTTTAATTTAATTTGAAGAAAATCAGCTTCATCTTCAAGAGATTTGACATAGCTTAAATCAGTTAACATTTCCTCAGTGAGAGCATTATAAAACATTTCCACATTTTTTGAAAGATCATCAATGGTTGGAACAATGCATTGTTGAATGACGACTTCTACTTGTGGGTTAGGTTTAATATTCCAAATGGTATCCCTAGAAACTTTTTCATAGTCGACGACACCTTTGTACAAATTTAAAACCCCTTGTTTTATAAACTCAAATTGCTGAACACTTTTGCTTTTCTCATCCCATTTACGTTTGTCATCCAAAATTCGCTTTTCTAACAAAACTGATTGCTTTTTGAAACTCCTTTTTAAAGAAACTTTCTTTTGTGGTTCATCACTTGGTGGTGGAACACTATTATACATCTTTTGTTCTTTTGAAAGTTCTTTTTTAGGGACAAACTTAATATGATTGTTAGAATCAGAAAGGTTTATTAAATCACTTAAGTTTGATCGACTTTCTTCTTGTTGACGAATGATTTCGTCGCAGGGGAAAGCATAAGAGCAAGATTATCAACATAACAACCGATATCATAAAGAGCAGGCTTGGTACTTTGAGCTTTCTTGAGATATTCAGGCTTGACAAAACTCGTTTTCATATTTCTATTGAGCATATTCATAGTTTGAATAGACTGACTCGTTTTGTAAACAATGTTGTTTAACGTGTCGACTCTCTTTTCCAAAGCAAGAATTTTTTCAATATCCTTTTCTTCACGAGTTTTATAAAGCTCAGTTTGTTCTTTGTTAACCGACTCTAATTCAGTAATTTGGAGTTTATGTAGCAGTAGTTGTTCTTCAAGTTCTGATATCTTTTGTTTTGACATATGAATTTCGTGTGTTACTTCAGAACAATAATGTTTGTTGAGCACCTTACGTTCATATACCAAACCATTAGCTATTTCAACTCGTCGATCAGCTTCTTTTACATAATCACACTCTTTAAGCATGTCTATCTCCTCGGCTAAGGATGTGTTTGCTTGCTTCAAACGTTTATTAGCATCTTTGTTTTCCTCAATTTCATGTTTTAAAGAATCAATTATAGACGCAAGCAAATCACGGTCCTCATCCGAGTCAGTATCCTGAGCAGCATTACCGTCATCATTACACATATGCTGTGAATCCGTAGAGATATTGCTATCCTCCGTGTCCATTACATATGTGTCATTGATGCTTTCGGGTTGCTCAGGATGACGTCGTTCATTAGCAAACACATTATAGTTATCATTTGTTGGTACCTTTTCAATTGGCTCAGTATCAAAGATAGGTCCAGAAGCATCAGCAGTCTCTGGAAGCACTTCTTGAATCTTTGCCATGTACACATAATGTGCCTCTAGCTCTTGATCATCGGCTTCATCATCAGTGTCATCACGCCAGTCAACTTCATCTGCTGTGAGTGGAATTCCTGCTTCTTCTTTCTTACACAGCAGCATCTTTTCCTTGTGATACCCTGAGTCCTTAACCCGTTTTGGATTCTTGCATTCCCTAGCCATGTGCTCAAATCCCTTACAGTTGAAGCATTGAATCTCAGTCTTCTGCACAACCGGAGTGCCTACAGTATCTCTATCCCTAACTTGATTCAGCATCCTCTGATTATCATACCTAGCATCACGATCATACCTAGGTGCATGATCAACTTCCTTA
Organism: Glebionis coronaria; assembly: GCA_025667525.1. Lineage (NCBI taxonomy): Eukaryota > Viridiplantae > Streptophyta > Magnoliopsida > Asterales > Asteraceae > Glebionis > Glebionis coronaria. Next base: position 547,697,996 of record CM046874.1, read on the forward strand.
TATCTAGCATTGGATGATGATCTGAGGTTGTTGTTGGTAGGTTTGTAGATCTTCTTATAAGTTGTGGTGAGTAAAGACATGAGTTCTTTAATCTTCTTGTCCCTTGAAGTTTGTTCATCATCACTGTCTCCATCTGACTCGGTGTCATACTTTGGAGGTGGAGTGGGGACAATTGCTTTTGCTTTGTGTTTAGCAGCAACTAGAGGTTTGGTGGATGAGCTTGATGACTTTGAGGAATGAGTAGGTGGTTGTTGACGGGGAACGGGTTTTGTTGAAGTAGCAGCCACAAAAGCAATAGAATCAGCAGACCGTTCTGCCTTTTCAGCCCTTAGTTCATTCACTTCATTCTGATGTTGTTTCAAGATATCATAAAGTTTGTGGTAAGATATAGTCTTGATATCCTCCCTTTGTTTGACCAAAGTCACAAACCTTTGCCATTCCGGTTTGAGTTGAAGTAAGAACTGAACATTGGCATGATGATTGAAGATGGTGCACTGATTTCTGACAAGCTCATTCATCATTTTGTAGAATCTCGAGTAATATGAGTCAATGGATTCACCATCTTCAGATGTGAATTTTCCAAACTCCCAAAGTAGATTAGTCTCGAGATCTTGAACATTGATCGACTCACCTTGCTTCAATCGATGAATTGCATTCCACATTTCCATAGCATTAGGACATGCATCAACTGTGGAATAGATATCGTTATCAATTCCGGTGAGTATGAAGTTTACAGCATCAGCTTCAGCTTGGAGGAGTTTCTTTTTCTCAGCAGAACATGTGTCAACATCCTCCATAGCTCGTATAGTTGATGAAGTACCATCCTCTGCCTGTGTGGTAATTGGTCTGAATTCAAAAACTGGAGGTGGATTCTCAAGGCAGTGACGAAGAGCAGTTCGGTTTTCTTTTCCGTCGAGAAATCTGAGAAAACGAGATCTCCATTGAACGTAGCAACCGGCAGTGGGCACAGGTGGATTACCGTTGCCACCTTGTTCCAAACGAATTTGATTAGCAGTTGCAATGTTGATGTTGTTGTTAGACATGGTGAATACTTGTGAATGAATTGCAGATCTTAGTGGATTTGTTGTGATGAGGTGTGGTTAAAATTGAAATTACGAAAATTCCAAAAAAAAAAAATTCTCAGTCCGACAATAAATTCCTCAGTCTGACAAAACGGTAAGCCGAAAAATTTTGTATCGCCAAATTTTGAATTTGAGTTAGAAATAGCCAAAAACTAATAGGGAAAAAAATTTGATTTTACTTGACCTAAAAATTTTAACTCTTTTTTTTTTATTATTATTATTTTTTTTTAATCTTCGTGTAAAGGATGTTCCTAAACTAGTCTAGATAGTGGCTAAGTCTAAAAATTACTCAAACAAAATATCCATCGGAATAACCTTGTCGGAATGCCAAATCGGAATGTCAAATCGGAATACCCAATCGGAATGTCAAATCGGAATGACCAATCGGAATGTCAAATCGGAATACCCAATCGGAATGTCAAATCGGAATGACCAATCGGAATGTCAAATCGGAATGACCAATCGGAATGTCCAAACTGGAATACTCAAATCGGAATACCTAATCGGAATACCTAATCGGAATACCTAATCGGAATACCTAATCGGAATACCTAATCGGAATACCTGATCGGAATGTACTCAAAATCGGAATCCCTAAACCCTATTCCGATGACACTGATCAGAATGTCCTATAAACCCTTTTCCGATGACCTGATCGGAATAATTTCCACTTTTCTCGGACAAAACTCAACCAATTCGTGATTTTAAGCCAAAAAATGATCAAAACACCCAAAATTTTTGTGTTTTTAGCCAAAGTAACTATACCAAATCTCTACCACAACTATGTAGAAGATTTGTATCAAGAAAAAACCATAAAAAACACAAGAAAAATTTTTGGGACGTGATATATAGATCAAAATGACCACGAAAAATCAAGAACACACCACACGAATCTTCAATCACCTATCCACTATAGGCTCTTGATACCAAATGTTGTTCCCATTCAATCCATAACACAAGATTTAGAAGAGATATTTAGAGAGAGAAAGAGAAGAAAGTAGAGAGAGAAACAAGAGAGAATTTGGAAGGTTAATGTTTACTAGAGAGAGAAAGTAAAATGAACCAACACCCTCTTCCACACATGGAAGAGGGTTTATATACCCTTGGCCTTTTGGGTCGTGGGCTTTGTTTCCTTGGGCCGGGCTTGGCTTTGCTTTGGGCTTACGCCCCTAACTTATACAATATTAGCTTAAAGTTCAAGCCAAGTTTTCCCGACTAACCTATTACAATACAAGACCTTTTAACGACTAAGATGACCTATTACATTCTTGTTCGACTATATAAAATATAGGGCTAACATTCCATTGCAGTTCACTAAGTCATATCCTTCTGTGTCACCTGAAGAGTTATCTCCAAACACCACTTTAGGACCTGGCTCCTTTGAGTATCTGTGCAGGTATTGTTGAATCCCTGTCATGTGTCTAGAACAGCCACTGTCTAGATACCATACCGATTCCTTGAGATATTTCTACATAGATACATAGAAACAGGTTAGTTCCTATGGTGAACCCACTTTCCAGTGGGTTCCCTGAATTGCTTATTAGCAACTCTTGTGTTCCTGAAGAACTTTTGGCGCTGGGAGGGACAGCTCACAGTTTCATGGGTATAACTTCCATAGATATCACACCCAGGGAAGTCACCACACTCGTCTGAGTGATGGTCTGTGAAACCACAGAATTTACAGGGAGGATAAGGTCTGTAGTTTCCCTGTTATCTTTTGGAACCCTGTGGTCTATCCCTAGAGGGTGTCTGAGCTCTTTTAGCTGCCATGTGTCTGTCATGATCTAAAGTCATGTGGTGAGAGTTTTTACATACATTGCAATAAGGTTTGATTAACCTTTCCCCTTGGGGTTCACCTAGGAATGACTTAGGTTCATGAGAAGTAGAGCATTCAGCGGAAGGCTTAATGTGTTGTTTCAAGAGTTCTACTTCTTTCATTAGAGACAACAGGCGATCTTCAGTGGTAGGGTCAACCTTATCCACAGCTTTAGTAGCAACAGGCTTAAAAGCTACTTGTTTACCAGTTTGTTTAGCAGGCACATGAAAAACTTTAGCTGGAGATTTCTCAATATCAGTTCTAAGTTCACCCTTAGCAGCTCGAGAGGAACTGCTAGGTTCAACTCCAGAGAGTTTGGTCAAAGGTGGTAACTCAGCCACATCTTCAGAGACAGGGTCATTAGTCAAAGTGGTATCTGACATATGAATTGTCTCTGTAGATTTGAAGATAATGTCTTTGGGTTTGGTGAGAATTCTCAGCTTACTTAGCAGATATATCCCTTTTAATGTCAGCAGGCACTTCATCATTAAGCAATTGATCAATAGTGAACCTAGCACACAACCATTTTTTAATAACCTTGTTTAATTCAGAGACTTGATCATTTAAAGCAATGTTTTTCAAGGTTAACCTAGCGACTTCATTTTACAGGGATATTTTCTCTAAATTAACCCGCCTGAGAGTTTCACATTCAGATTTAGCATTTAGCAATTCAGTTTTAACAGAGTGAAACTTATCAAGTAGGTTCTTTCTTTGTTCCTTAACAAAGTGTAAATCAACAATGGTGTAATCAAGGACATGCTTACGTTCATCACTATCAAACATAGATAGAAGTCTGTGTACCTTTTTCATTGTGATGTCAACCCATTGTCCTGATCTTGCATCACCTTTTCCAACAGCTGGTTCGTCCTCAGCTATAGCCATGAAAGCCCTGACTCTTGTAGTATCTTCCTCATCTGAAGTCAGTGGCTCATCATTTCAATCATAAGCTTCAGCAACCAACTCTTTCTCTGTCTTTTTATCACCACCCTTCTTCTTGGACATAGCTTCAAGCTTCAAGTTCATTTGTTCTAACTCAGCTTTAAGTGCCTTGTACTTGTTTTTGTAATCCTTCTTTTTAGTGTCTGATGAATAGGATTGGTAAGATGAGTTGTTATGTTGTTTGAACTTGTAAGGTTTGGATGAAGATGATGGATAGGAGGGTGAGGATGTCTTGGTGGAAGGACAGTCCTTTTGGAAATGTCTAAGCTTTCCACAGGCAAAGCAAGTTTCTTTTGACCTGTCAGTTGGTTTACTAGCTGATCCTATTCTCCCTGATCTTTTGAAGAATCTTCTTTGGTTGGCTAGCAAGGCTCTTTCATGAAACTCTACATTAAGGTCTGTCAAGAACTCTTGGCTGTTGCGGGTGTCTTCTTCAACATCAGAGTCGTTGTCATGAGGATGTGTTGCAGAGATCAAGGCTTTGGAAGATGCTCCTTGGACTACAAATCTTTCAGTCTCTGACTTGTAAATAGTATCGATCAGCCCTTCTTCATAATTATACTTTCCATAAAGCTGAGCAAGGGTGTCATTCTTGATTGAGTTGTTAGCTCTCTGAATCTGATTCATACTCAGCCACTTTCTTGGAAGGCTGTTGACAAATGTGGCATTGATCTCAGCTTGACCAATAGAGACATCATTCATTGCTAGGTCATTGAGAAGAATCTTCAGCCTTGTGTAGGTTTGTTGAACCTTTTCACCTTCAAGTGACTTGAAGGCATTGAACTGAAGTCTGAGTGCCTGAATCTTTGTCTCTCTTGTTTCAGAAGGTCCTTCATGGCCAAGGATGAGGTCTGTCCACATTTGTTTAGCTGTGGGACACTGAATGACAGACTTCATGATGTGTTTGGGAAGACAGTATATGATGATGCTTTTGAGACGTTTATCTTGGTTTGCCAATTTTCTATCAGCTGGAGTCCATTGTTTGAGAGGTTTGGGAAGAGGGTTTTCTTCAGTGGATGTAAGCGCCATAGGAATATAAGGACCATTTTCTAAAATTTCTAGAAGAAAAGGTTCAAGTCCATCGAGATACACAAGAAATTGACCCTTCCAACTGGCAAAATCTTCTTCATCAAAGACTGGTACACTTGTGACATGTGATCCACCTCTTGAGTCAAGAAGTTGGGGTAGATCATCGTCATTGGCAGGAGGGTTGAGTCTTGGTGAAGATGGTGTTGTGGAAGGTGATTGTGGTGGGTTAGAAGTTTCTGGCATGGTGGATCTTGATTATAAAACTGAAAACGATGTTTCTTGAAGGTTTTAATATCAAACACTGCTCTGATACCAATTGAAAGTCCCTAATCAATGCTAGAAACCCTAATCTTAACAAATCAACACAAGGTATTACTTTTCAAACGTAATCTTATTATTGTATAATAAAGAATTACAAGTGTTATGGATAACACCGTTTGATGACAATGTGTTGTGCACACTTTGAACAACTATAAACCCTAACTTATGAATACAGTCGTAGTTGTTTGATTCAATAAGTTCTATGCACTAATGTTATGAATATTCTTAAAGTGTTGAACATTAATGCATGGATACACATCCTATTTATAGTGTTACGAGATTGACCTAAATAGTACTTGATGGTGACTACACAAGCTTTTACAAGTTCCCACATCAGTCACATGATGTTCTTCTATTCTTGGTAGTCTTCCATTATGCTTTAAGGAAACAGTTGTCAAAACAGTTTCCTTTTTCTTCATAGTCTCGAACACACAAATGGCATGTCCAAAGTGTGCTGAGTGTTAACAGTGTATTGCCACCCTTGTTAACCCTCAACCCATCAGAGTCCCTGATACATCTTGGCTGTTATCCATCACAGCCAATGAGTATGTCTTCAAGAAATCTTTGACTTCCTTGACAATGTCTCTGACATGGACTCCTCTGAGGTTGCTCACAGAGACTTGGATCTCTGTAAGTCTTACGATACTTGCCTGCCTCCTAGGCACAGGCAAGGGACTATCTAACAGCCTAATTATGTTTAAATCTATGATCAGGGAATCTAACAAGTATAAATTCCCAACAGACATCGATCGATCAAAACATTATATCTTTCCCAAGAATCAAAGAGAGATTCATCGGGTTCTTGCATGAAACCGCTGATTTGATTTCGAAGGCTCGTGACCATGGATGGTGGAAAGTAGCGCGACAAAAATCGTTGAGTCATGTTATCCCAAGTATGAATGGAATTCTTCGGGAGACGATCAAACCATTTTTCGGCGTGGTGTGATAAAGTATGTGGAAAGAGTTGAAGGTGAAGGACATCCATTGTAGCACCGGGCAACTTCATGCTTTGAGTAATAGTAATGAATTTGTCGAGGTGCTTGTTGGCATCATCATCAGGCATTCCGCGGAATGGATTAGCTTGCACTTGTTGAATCATGTGATGCTTCAACGAAAACTCCGGGGCCGTGATTTGCATCGGCGCCATCGCTCCTCCTCGTCCTAACATTGTAGGTTGACAAAACTCCTCCATTGTCCGAAGATCGGGCTGTGGAAGAACATTGTTGTTGTTATTGTTGAGGTGCGGTGGATTATTGTTGTTGTTGTTGACACCTACAATAACTAAATCTTCACGAGTCTCGGGCTCTGGATAAATTGAAGATCTAGTACGCATACACCTGCAAAAGCAAAAGAAAAAGATACCAAAGCAATATACAATATATATACACTATAAAAATAAAATCTTTTTGGATTTTTGAAAATTTTTAATTTTTATGGATTTTTAACAATTTTTAATTTTTATGGTTTTTTGAAAATTTTTGATACGAAAAATAACGCTCACGAGTGAACGGATCCCAAAAAGCAACGCGTCTCTCATAGAAAACCGTTAATCTTTACGAAAAGAGCCGGCAGCGGCGCCATTTAATACGAGGCTTTTTACCTAGTAAGAAAATTATCGTTGTTCCAGTCTCTTCGAATTGAAAAATGGATTAAAGTGTGACTCAGTTGTCTTTTGGTGGAAACAATGAATTGGTCGTTGTAGTATATTAAATGTGCAAGACGTAAAGTAAATGACGGTTAATTAAATCTAAGACTAATTAAAAGTAAATGGTGCAATTTTAAAACTTTTAAAAGTAAAGTGATTAAATGACTTAAAACTAAAGCGTGACGAAAACTTAACTTTGACAAAGTATTAAAAATGTAACTTAAAAATCAAACAAAGCAAAATATAATTCCAAACCCACAACCATCGGAATGTTAGATCGGAATGCTGTCACCATACCCATCAGAATGTGGCTCAGATTGGAATATGGAAAAGTACAACCTATCGGAATATTGTTCAGATCGCAAAGTCCAGATCGCAATCCTAGATCGGAATGATGCTCAGGAAAATTGGGCAGCACTTCGGCTTAGAAAACCTCAAGACCCGTCGGAATATGCGATCGCAATCCCAGATCAGAATGAGGGGGATGTTACTAGATCGCAATCCTCTGTCGGAATCCAGAACCCTTCTTCCAATTCTGTCGTGGCTAAGTAGAGCTGTCGCAATGTGTGTTATCCCTTACTTTCCGATGGATTACAATTTCGCAATAAGCACAAGAGCCAAATAAGCTAATTCTTATAAGCACTAACAAAATCTTAACTGAAATGATGAATGGACAAGACAATAAGCAATAAATTTAAAGACTTTTTTAAAACACGAAATAAGTAACACAATAAGAAAACTTTTAGAAAGAAGAACTTTTTAGAAAACTAAGAAAAACAAATAAGCTAAGTATGAAACAAGCCGATAAGATTGTCAAACTTATAGCTTATCTCATACAAAAACTTAGATAAAAATAAAAAGATGAACTTTTTAATCAAATAAGCAAAGAGATTAAGCAAAACCTTGCTTAATCCGAATTTGAAATAAACCAAAAACAAGAAAAGTAGAATGAGAAAGATAGAGAAAAACTTGATCAAAGGTAAATAAAGATTAAACAACAAAATTAAAAACACTTACTTGAATTAAAGGAATTAAAAGTGCAAGACAATTAAGTAAATGACATGAATTTAAATTGCAAGTAATTAAATGGTGGAAGAACTAATTGTCACTATTAGCCAACACCTCAAATGAAGAGGTGTGGCGTCTATATATAGGGAGAGGGGAGCATGTGTTGCTTCCTTCCTTCTTTCTTTCTTTCTTTCCGTCTTCTTAATTTTTCGACTTTTTCGACGTTGTCTCGGGATTAATTAAACTCGTCTTGAAATTTCTTCATTAATAAGACTTGAGTTCCTCGGCTTTATTAAACTTCCATCTTCAGACTTGTTCTTCGATAAATCTTCAGAATAGGTCTTGGACTTCCGTTCTTTTTCCACTCTTGATCTCTTGACTTCGTCTTTTGTCTTTTTCTTCGATAAAAGTCCGTGAAAGTCCATGTTTTCTCCCCTTTCCACATTTTCGTCCTAAATCACAACAAAAACACAAACCACGCATAATTCCGACTTTTACGACATAAAATACACGTTTTGGCTTGGTTATTATTGTAATTAAGTGGTGAAAGGATGGGTGTTTTCACACCTATCACCAAGCAAGCATATCAACAAAGTGTTATTCCACAGCAACCAACACATCAGGCACCACCATCACAAGCTATCACTTCCCCAATGGGCTATACTCCCCAGCAAGGATATTTTCCAACTGAAGCACCACAAGCACAAGCCTTCTACTCTAATGAACTTCCACCAATTCAAGCACCGGTCTTTACTCCAAATGATACGCCTACTGATGTCTTAAATCACCTCACTGCCTACTTGTCAAAACTTGTTGCAACTAGAGTTTTTCCACCAGCAAACAATCAGCTCCGCACTTCTTCAAATCCTCGACAACAAGCCACTATTCAAGATGGTCAAGTGACGGTGCAATCCATTTAGGGAAGGCAAAATTCATATGGACCCACAACAAGGACCATGAACACTCAAGCTGTGAATTCTCAAGCTAGTGGAAATGGAAGCACTATTGGCCCTCAAAAGGTTGTGACTTGCTACAATTGCCGAGGACAAGGTCATATGGCTAGAGAATGCACTCAGCCGAAAAGTAGAAGGGATGCCACGTGGTTTCGTGAGAAGATGTATTTGGTCGATGCTCAATCTAAAGGAAAGATTTTAGATTCAGAGGAATTAGCATTTCTTGCAGACCCAGGGGCAGCAGATAATGAAGGCATTGCAGTCGTCTCTGCATATGATTCGGATTGTGATGACATTCACTCAGCCCAAGCTGCTCTCATTTTTAATCTCTCTCACTACGGTTCTGATGTCGCCAGTGAGGTACCAACAACACATAATCATGTTCATGATAATCCACATCATGTTGAGCATGAAAATGACAACCTCAAACAGCATTCGGGAACTAGTAACGCAAATGATGTGGTATCCAATCCAACACATTTGAGAGAACCTCAACCAAATGCTACGACGGGTTTGGAATCTTATGATCAACATGATTTGGTAATGGTGCCTAAACATATTATTGATAACATGAATGTGGCTGTTCGACAAACCATAGATATGAATGCCAACCTAATCACTGAGCTTGCGTAGTATAAGGAAAATGTCAAAACTTTTGAAATGGTCCCTCAAGCAGAAAAAATAAGTTATTCTGAATTTGACCAATTTCGTTTTAAAAAGATTGAACACTTAAAAGAAACAGAATCATTAAAAGCTCATCTTTCCAATGAATTAAAGGTTGTAAATGATTTTCAGAAACTTAAAATGGATTTCGAAACTCTCGAGTCTAAAAAGTTTGAATCAAAAATTAATGCTACCAAACTTCTTAAATTCAAGGAACAACAGCTTTTAAAACAATACGCTTCCACAGAAAAGGTTCATCTTTTAACTAAATCGTTTAAAGAACTCGAACTTAAGCGTCTTCAAGATTTACCACCTAATCTCGATTATGCAAAACAAGCTCAGGAATATATTCCTTGTCTTTATGATGTGACACTAATTGGCAAATCGAAAGAAGCACCTTATGTTCGTAGTACTGAGGAGACTATGTCACTTGCGGAAGAAACTCGATCTAAAATGCTTTTAAAATTCTATAAGCTTGATTATGATAAGCATAATAAAGATCAATTTTCTAAAAAGACTCGTATTCGCTTACAAAAGAAACTAGCTCAATTATCAGCTTTTGTGCCCCAAAGTTTGTCAAAAGAAAACCTTCCTAGTATGTCTCCTTGATAGGTGTGTAAACACCCATCCTTTTACCACTTAATTCGGGCTAAAACGAGACCAAAACACGTATTTAATATCATTTGTTTGGAATTATGCGTGGTTTTTGTGTTTGTTGTGTTTTCAGAGCCAACCGGATAAATATTGAAGAAAACATGGGATTGCACGGGTTTTACTGAAGAAAAAGACTCAAGATAAAGTCTATTGTCCAAGAGATGCAAAAGATTTGAAGTCGCTGGGCCTATTCGAAGATTTATCGAAGAAAAGGACCAAAGATGGAAGATTTATATAAGTCGAAGAAGCTCAAGTCTATTAAACGAAGAAATTAAAAGACGAGTTGAATTTAATCGACAACAAATCCCGAATCAGAATCGAAAACGGAAACTTTTCTGAAAAGACGAAAAGACAAGAAGAACGGGAGAAAGCCCACTCACCAACCCAAGGACAAGGCTATAAATAGCCTTCCCCTCACACATTTTAGACTAGTCTGGAGTTTTTCTCCTCCCCTTTTTTCTCTTTTCTTGTTCGTAGCTACACCATCACCACTAGGGTGATTGGTGATTTTCATCTTTAATTCTTTAATCTTGTAATCTTAATCTTTGTTTTACCTTGTCAAAACATTAATCATTCAATACAAGTTCTTGTTTAATCTTTCATTTCATCTTGTTCATCATCATCTTTATCTTCAAGTTTTCAAGTTTTTATTTTCTTGATTTGATCTTCAAAAGTTGTTTGGATTTGTGTTTTTATTAGTGGGATTCGTTGCTTATGGTGTCTAAATGATTTGTGTTTAATTTGGAAAAATCTTTTTAAGTATTTGGTTTGATTTTGATCAAAATTCGTGTTCCTTGTTCTTCGTTTGCTGCTACTGTACCTGGGTTTCCAGAAGTTCCGGATCAGTCATAAGTTCCGAACCAAGCATTATGTTCCGAATCAAGACACCTTCATTCGGAAGTCTCAAACTTCCGAATCAAGAAGAAGTTCCGAATCAACCTCTTCATCCGGAAGATTCCGAATCAAGCTGAAAGTTCCGAACCAGTTATTTTCGAATCAAGAAGAAGTTCCGAATCAACCTTCATTCGGAAGGTTCCGAATCAGCCAGAAAGTTCCGGATAAGTTCCGGATGAGAAAGTTCCGGATGAATGAACAGTAAGTTCCGGATGAGTTGTCTTTCAAAAGTTCCGAATCAAAGGTTAAAGTTCCGAATCAAGCTTTCTTTTAGGTTACCGATTGTTGCTTTACTGTTCCTTTATGCTTATTGACCTTTAATTCCAATTTTAATCTTGAGTTTAATTCAAGTCTTTGTTAATCATAATTAGAGTAATTGTCTTTGACTTAAATTTTCATTCCCCCTTATTATTAGATTAGAAAACCAAACCCCTTTATCTAGTAACCAAGAACAATCATTCCACTTAAGACCGAGATCAATTCGAGAGGATATCGAGAGAAATTAGAACCCATTGCAAAACTATGTATCAAATGGCGCCGCTGCCGGCTCTTCTCGTTAAGATCAAAAGTTTTTTGTGAGAACTTGGATTTTGGGATCCGTTCCCCGTGAACGTTACTTTTTCAAAAATTTTCAAAAACAACTAAAAAATATAAAATTTTCAAAAATCCTAAAAATTAAAAAACAATAAAAACCAAAAATATTTTTGCTTTGTTTTTCTTTGTTCGTTCTTTTGTAGGTGTATGCGCACTCGATCCACGTCTTATCAAGAGCCCGAGCCTCTCGATAACTTAGACATGGCTGGTGTACAAAACAACAATAACATACCACCTCCGAACAACAATAATAACAACAACAATCCGCCTTTCAACAACATGAACAATAACAACAACAATGAGCACCTTCCGGATAATCGCCCAATGATTGAATTGCTGCAAGCTCATGTTGATGGCAACACGGATCCAATTGTCATCCCTCCAATTGCCGCCAACAATTTCGAGCTCAAGTCAGGCTTTATCCAGATGGTCTCAGCTCAACCGTTCTTGGGACGCACCATTGATGACCCACACGACCACATCAAGAGATTTCTACAACTCACTAACACGGTCAAGTTCAATGGAGTTCCACAAGAAGTGATAAGGTTACAACTTTTTCCCTTTTCTTTAGAGGGACAAGCCCGGCATTGGCTTGCTAAGGAACCGCCACAGAGTATTTTCTCGTGGACGGATTTGGAAACAAAGTTTATCAACTACTTTTTTCCACCCTCTCGTACTACCGCTTTGCGGAATGAGATTATAAACTTTGAACAAAAGTACGATGAGTCATTCAGTGAATCTTGGGATCGTTTTAAAGATCTTCTAAGAAAATGCCCACAACATGGTTTTACCAAAGTACATCAAATCAATACTTTTTACAATGGTTTAAGCATGAGTGACCAAGATTCACTGAATAGTGCCTCGGGGGGTAATTTATTGGCTAAGACTTCCAATGCTGCTTGGGACATCATTGAGAACAAATCTCGTGTGCAAACCAAGAGTGTTAGGACCAATGTTGCTAGTGCTAGCACTAATGACAGCGACAAGCGACTTGACAAAATCACCACGCTTCTTGAATCGCTTGTCACCCACACCGTCAGCAACAACAACAGCAACAACGCCAAAAATGCACAAGTGAACGCTGTCAGCCAACCTTGTGAGATATGCGGTGGTCCCCACTCTTACACAACTTGTACTGCCACCCAAGATTACCCTGCTGAGAATGTGAATGCGGCATATGGCACCTACCAACAACCTGCTTATCAAGATAGACCTCAAGGTGACCGTAACTTGCTTAGCTACCGCAGCAACAACTATCTTTCACCACCTGGTTTCCCTCCTACCAACCCAAACCAACAACAAAACCTTAACCGCCCTCCTCAACAACAACAACAACCTCGACAACCATACGTCCCACCTCACAAGCAACAACAACAACCTCAACGTAACAATCAAGTCTACCAACAACCTGCTTACCAACCACCTGCATACAATGCTCCTTCCAACCAAACCACCACTGCTTTACACCAAGAGGTCGCAACCTACATGAGAACCAATGATGTGATTGTGGGAAATCTCCAAGAGGAAGTGCGCAATTTGAAGGCAGACTTGGTCAAGCAAGGAAATGATTTGAGAGCTGACATGAGAAACACGTTGGATAGCCAGACTAATGATCTGAGGAACATGATGGCTAGTTTTTTCCAAAGTAGTCAACCCTCTTCTTCGGGTACTCTTCCGAGTAACACCGTTGCGAACCCAAGAGGGGAGATGAAAGCAATCACTACTCGAAGTGGTAAAGGTACCAAGGAACCCGAGCTTCCTATACCTCCACCGGTGGTTGTGACTAAGGAGAACGAGTCGCCTGCTCCTATTCCTCATCCTTCTCCTTCCCCAATTTCTCCACCTCTTCTTTCTACCCCTCCTCCACCCGTGGTTGTGAGTGATCCTATACTCCTAAAGCCTTCCTCTTCTTCCAATATACCTTATCCTTCTAGGTTGAGGAAAGAGAAGCAAAAGAGCAAGGATGATATTCAGGTTTCTAACTTTCTTAAAATGTTTAAACAACTGAATTTTAATATCTCCTTCGCTGAGGCTCTCGCTCACATGCCCAAATACGCCAAAATGTTTAAAGACCTTCTGAGCGACAAGGAAAAGCTCCTCGACATTGCCAAGACCCAACTTAATGAGAACTGTTCTGCAGTGCTCTTAAGGAAATTGCCAATCAAGCTTGGTGATCCGGGTTGTTTTCTTATCCCTTGCAATTTCCCGGGAGTAGAGAATTGCATGGCCCTAGCCGATCTAGGTGCCAGTATTAATCTCATGCCTCTAAGTGTTTGGAAGCAATTATCTCTCCCAGAGCTAGTCCCCACTAAAATGACTTTGGAATTGGCCAACCGTACGGTTGCTTATCCAGTGGGGATAGCCGAAGACGTCATTGTAGGAGTCGACAAATTCACCTTCCCTGCTGATTTTGTTGTCGTCGACTACGAGATGGACCCCCGTGTGCCACTTATTGTTGGTCGTCCATTCCTTAGGACCGGTCGCACTCTTATTGATGTTGAAGCCGGAGAGCTTATCATGAGAGTGGGTGACGACAAAGTAGTCTTCAACATGGGAAAGTTGTCTAAACAGCCGTATTCATATGAGAGCGTTAATTGTATTGACGTTCTTGATGAGGCTTGTGAAGAACACTTTAATGATGCTTGCAAAAGTATTCCTACCTCTCTTCCCACTGTTGAGACCGTGTCCTCCATTGATTCATCGTTGTCTCTATTTGGAGATAGTGATTTATTTTGGAACAATCTTGAAGATACCATGGGAGATGGGAATCTTGCTACTAATGATTCTCCCACCGAGGGGGATGAAGACATGAGTTTCTTTGACAATCTTCTCACCGAAGACAATCCTTCGCCTCCATCTCCCACGGTTATTGCTATCGATACTCCGACTTTGAAAACGCCTCCCGTCGAAAATCCTCCGGATTTGGAACTTAAGGAGTTGCCGCCACATCTCGTGTACGTGTTCCTTGACGACAACAAGAAGTCACCCGTCATTATTGCAACGGATTTGAAAGATGAAGAGAAGACTCGCCTCGTTGCTGTGTTAAAAGCTCACAAGAAGGCTATTGCGTGGAAAATCTCGGATATTCGTGGAATTGATCCTCACTTCTGCACACACAAAATTCTCATGGAGGACGACTTCAAGCCCACTATTCAAAGCCAACGAAGGGTGAATCCAAAAATACATGAAGTCATCAAAACGGAGGTTATCAAACTTCTTGATGCGGGTATAATTTACCCTATTTCGGATTCACCGTGGGTTAGTCCAATCCATTGTGTGCCCAAGAAGGGCGGAATAACCGTTGTTCCCAATGAACACAACGAGTTGATTCCCACTCGTCTCGTTACTGGGTGGAGAGTTTGTATAGACTACCGCAAACTCAATGATGCCACGAGAAAGGATCATTTCCCTCTACCTTTCATGGACCAAATGCTTGAACGATTAGCCGGTAATGAATATTACTGCTTTCTTGATGGTTTCTCGGGTTATTTTCAAATACCCATCGATCCCCAAGATCAAGAGAAGACTACATTCACTTGTCCCTATGGCACCTTCGCTTACAAAAGAATGCCTTTTGGCTTATGTAATGCGCCCGGGACTTTCCAAAGGTGCATGTTAGCTATCTTCCATGACATGGTTGAACAAACCATGGAAGTCTTCATGGATGATTTCTCGGTCTTCGGGGATTCCTTCTCATCTTGCCTTGCCAATTTAGAACGTATGCTAAAGCGGTGCGAAGACACTCGCCTTGTTCTAAATTGGGAAAAATGCCATTTTATGGTAAAAGAAGGCGTCGTGCTTGGACATAAGATTTCGAAAGCCGGTCTTGAAGTTGACCGTGCTAAAGTCGATGTTATCGCAAAGTTGCCTCCACCTTCAACCGTGAAGGGTGTGAGAAGTTTCTTGGGTCATGCGGGCTTCTATCGTCGATTCATCAAAGATTTTTCTCAAATCGCTCGCCCGATGACCCACCTCTTGGAAAAAGATACTCCTTTTATCTTCTCCAAAGAGTGCCTTGAAGCCTTCAACTCGCTTAAAGATAAGCTAACTAAGGCACCCGTCTTGGTTACCCCTAATTGGGAGCTTCCTTTTGAGTTGATGTGCGATGCTAGTGATTTTGCTATTGGAGCGGTTCTTGGACAAAGAGTGAACAAACACTTCCAACCGATCCATTACGCTAGCAAGACAATGACTGGGGCACAATTGCATTATACGACAACCGAAAAAGAGCTTTTAGCTGTTGTCTATGCTTTTGAAAAATTCCGCCCCTATCTTGTCCTTTCCACCACCATTGTGTACACCGATCATTCCGCGTTGAAGTACTTGTTGACAAAGCAAGATTCCAAACCAAGACTTCTTCGCTGGGTTTTGCTGCTCCAGGAATTTAAAATCGACATCCGCGATAAAAAAGGAGCAGAAAACCTAGCCGCGGACCATCTTAGCAGACTTGAGGATCCATACCAAGGGGATCATCCGACCAAAGAAATCAATGAGTCTTTTCCCTTGGAGACCTTAATGTCTATAAACTCGAAGCCGAATGAAACCTCGTGGTTTGCGGACTTTGCAAACTACTTGGCGGGTGGAATTCTCAAGGAAGGGTTGACGTCCCAGCAAAAGAAGAAGTTCTTTACCGACATCAAGACTTACTTTTGGGACGACCCTTACCTATTCAAACAATGTGCTGATCTGATAATTCGCCGATGTGTTGATGGACCGGCAGCGTCGGACATCCTTGATGCTTGCCACAAAGGACCCACCGGTGGTCACTTTGGTCCCAACTACACCGCTAAAAAAGTGTTTGATTCGGGATTGTATTGGCCCTCCATATACCGTGACGCTCACGATATGGTCAAACGATGTGATGTTTGCCAAAAGCAAGGCAAAATCACACATAAAGACGAGATGCCTCAGAATTTTATTCAAGAGTGTGAAATTTTTGATGTTTGGGGTATCGACTTTATGGGGCCATTCCCTTCGTCTAAAGGAAACAAATATATCCTTGTAGCCGTTGACTACGTTTCAAAGTGGGTTGAAGCCAAAGCTTTGCCTACTAATGACGCAAGGGTGGTTTGTAACTTTTTGAAGGCTCTATTCGCTAGATTCGGTGTGCCTCGCGCCATTATTAGTGATCGTGGGACTCATTTCTGCAATGACCAATTTGCTCGAGTCATGGCTAAGTACGGTGTAAACCATCGTCTTTCCACAGCCTACCACCCATAAACTAATGGCCAGGCCGAAATATCCAACCGAGGTCTGAAGCGAATTCTTGAAAGGACTGTGGGAGAGCATCGTGCCTCATGGGCTGATAAACTGGATGATGCTTTGTGGGCTTTCCGTACTGCTTACAAGACCCCAATCGGCTGTACGCCTTATCGTCTTGTGTACGGGAAAGCATGCCACCTCCCCATTGAGTTGGAGCACAAGGCTTATTGGGCCTTGAAGTGGGCCAATTTTAATATAAACAAAGCCGGTGACCTACGCAAGATCCAACTCAATGAGCTCAATGAACTCCGTAATGAGGCTTATGAAAATTCTTTGATCTATAAGGAAAGAACTAAGCTCATTCACGACTCCAAGATCAAAAACCGAGAGTTCCATGTTGGAGACAAAGTCTTACTTTTTAACTCTCGGTTGAAAATCTTCTCGGGAAAGCTCAAATCTCGTTGGTCCGGCCCATTCACCATTGCCCAAATTTTTCCATATGGTACTCTCGAACTCGCTCAACCTGATGGACCAAATTTTAAGGTGAATGGCCAACGAGTGAAGTTGTACTTTGGTGAGGACACCTCTAAGAAGGTGAGTCCATCCCTCACCACGTTCCCCATGAACTAATTTTGGGTCGAGTCAGGCTCGTGACTCGGTTATAAAAAACAAGCGCTCCTCGGGAGGCAGCCCGAGTATCTATCCTTGTATGTTTTAATCCCCTAAGTGTAGGGGGACTTCTATCTGTGTTTGTCTTTGTGTGGTGTGATTACAGGGATAAGTGCACTCTTGGAATCTTTGAAGAACCGTGCTCCCGTGTTTATCCAAAATCCGGTTCTATCTCTCAACTATCGTGATTCAATTTTCTTCATACTCACATTTGAAATTGATCACGTTAGTCGTCTCTTCCTTAACTTGAGTTAACCAACGTGCACAATGTCATAAGTGTAGGGGAGACTTTTCCCACATGCTTAAACATTGAGGACAATGTTTATCTTAAGTGTAGGGGGGACTTCTATCGAAGTTTTAAGTGGACTTTTCCATGAAAATGCCTTCAATTAACCGGAAAATCCTATTTTTCAACATTTTTCAAATTTTTTATTAACTTTGGCCATTTAGTTGTAATTTTTAAATTTTTATCGTTGCTTTCATATGTATATATCCCACAATAAAGTCAAAAGTATTAATAAAGTGGTGTAGCTAGTTTTGAAATCTTTGACATATTAGGCCCGTTGCGTTTATTTTGACTCAACCCGAATAGACTTACCCAAGTTTATTCTAGCTAGTATCCTTAACCATGTAGACCTTAATTAGTTTATTAGGCTAAGTATCCACGAATCTCATTACTTGAGATTTTAAATTGTGGAGGACGAGAAATGATAGAGTCAATTATAAGTCGGTATTCTTGCGCAAGCTCACTTGGTGTAATTATTTGCCTATTCTCCCATCACTTGCTAATAATTTATCTGCAATAAGTAAGGTCTTACGATTTGAAAAGTTACTTAGCTTCTAGCCCAAGATCGTTTAAAAGTTGCTCGGTAATGATAAGAGTTCATAGCCAAGGCATAACTTATGAAGCGGGGCGCGAAGATTGGCGAGTCCGAAAAGGCCCTAACAAGGCATGAGGATTCAATTTTATTGCTGAAGATCCAAAGTGATGTGAAAAGCATTATTCCTAAAGTCAATATGAAGGATCAAGACTCACGACGAAAAGCAATCAAATCCCATAAAGATCATGGAGAAGTCTATCCGAAAAGACCCTAACAAGGTATGAGGATAAATAGATCCAAGTCCGAAAAGGAGGCGGATCGTTGTATCTCAAAATCCCAATTAGAGATTGAAGAAATAATCATGAAGTCGTGGTCAACAAAGTTGGAGTATCCCTCAAAAGTCTCCAAGCGAAGAAACTCTATTA
Source organism: Glebionis coronaria (assembly GCA_025667525.1). Classification (NCBI taxonomy): domain Eukaryota; kingdom Viridiplantae; phylum Streptophyta; class Magnoliopsida; order Asterales; family Asteraceae; genus Glebionis; species Glebionis coronaria. The sequence continues at coordinate 547,716,711 of CM046874.1, forward strand.
TGATGAGAAGACCATTATCTCAAGAACGTCTCTCGAAGATATGAAGTATGAAGTACATGCCAAATATCGGCCCGAGAAAGGTCTCAAATCGTGAACCAAGTTATGCCAAGATATGAACTTTTTGATATCCCGAGAAGCAGTTTTAAGAGATTTTGTCCTTTAGCTAACTATTGATCAAATCGTCCTACTTTGCTTTCAGCCCTAATAAACTATCGAAATAAGTCCAAAAATGCATCTTCATGATCATTCTAAGACAAAAATAAAATATAAGAGATACACCTAGGAATAAGGGAGTTTAAGCATTTAATTAAGCCATGTGTGTAAGTGTTTGAATTGCTCACTTATAATAACAATGATCTCGTTTTTAAGCTTAGTTTGGGGAACGTGAAACTTGAGGGTGATAAATCTTCGCAGCACCAAAGCCCTAATGTAAGTCATCGATTTCTTTGCAAGTTATTTCCATATAGCTATTTTCAAGTGAAAATGGTTTTCTATCCTTTTGTTTCCTTTAAAGTCTTAATTCCCTTCAGTACTTTAATTTTTGTTTAGTAGTATTTTAAATAAGGCCAAGGTTGATTAATTATGAGAAAAGTGTAAGCTTGCTTTATCACTAAGCATTGCATGAGGGCATGGCAATGGTTAAGTGTAGGGGATTTGATAGGTGTGTAAACACCCATCCTTTTACCACTTAATTCGGGCTAAAACGAGACCAAAACACGTATTTAATATCATTTGTTTGGAATTATGCGTGGTTTTTGTGTTTGTTGTGTTTTCAGAGCCAACCGGATAAATATTGAAGAAAACATGGGATTGCACGGGTTTTACTGAAGAAAAAGACTCAAGATAAAGTCTATTGTCCAAGAGATGCAAAAGATTTGAAGTCGCTGGGCCTATTCGAAGATTTATCGAAGAAAAGGACCAAAGATGGAAGATTTATATAAGTCGAAGAAGCTCAAGTCTATTAAACGAAGAAATTAAAAGACGAGTTGAATTTAATCGACAACAAATCCCGAATCAGAATCGAAAACGGAAACTTTTCTGAAAAGACGAAAAGACAAGAAGAACGGGAGAAAGCCCACTCACCAACCCAAGGACAAGGCTATAAATAGCCTTCCCCTCACACATTTTAGACTAGTCTGGAGTTTTTCTCCTCCCCTTTTTTCTCTTTTCTTGTTCGTAGCTACACCATCACCACTAGGGTGATTGGTGATTTTCATCTTTAATTCTTTAATCTTGTAATCTTAATCTTTGTTTTACCTTGTCAAAACATTAATCATTCAATACAAGTTCTTGTTTAATCTTTCATTTCATCTTGTTCATCATCATCTTTATCTTCAAGTTTTCAAGTTTTTATTTTCTTGATTTGATCTTCAAAAGTTGTTTGGATTTGTGTTTTTATTAGTGGGATTCGTTGCTTATGGTGTCTAAATGATTTGTGTTTAATTTGGAAAAATCTTTTTAAGTATTTGGTTTGATTTTGATCAAAATTCGTGTTCCTTGTTCTTCGTTTGCTGCTACTGTACCTGGGTTTCCAGAAGTTCCGGATCAGTCATAAGTTCCGAACCAAGCATTAAGTTCCGAATCAAGACACCTTCATTCGGAAGTCTCAAACTTCCGAATCAAGAAGAAGTTCCGAATCAACCTCTTCATCCGGAAGATTCCGAATCAAGCTGAAAGTTCCGAACCAGTTATTTCCGAACCAGCAAGTTCCGAATCAACCTTCATTCGGAAGGTTCCGAATCAGCCAGAAAGTTCCGGATAAGTTCCGGATGAGAAAGTTCCGGATGAATGAACAGTAAGTTCCGGATGAGTTGTCTTTCAAAAGTTCCGAATCAAAGGTTAAAGTTCCGAATCAAGCTTTCTTTTAGGTTACTGATTGTTGCTTTACTGTTCCTTTATGCTTATTGACCTTTAATTCCAATTTTAATCTTGAGTTTAATTCAAGTCTTTGTTAATCATAATTAGAGTAATTGTCTTTGACTTAAATTTTCATTCCCCCTTATTATTAGATTAGAAAACCAAACCCCTTTATCTAGTAACCAAGAACAATCATTCCACTTAAGACCGAGATCAATTCGAGAGGATATCGAGAGAAATTAGAACCCATTGCAAAACTATGTATCACTCCTACACTTGTTTAACTAAGTTAATTCCACCGGTAAGTAAGGTGTCAGATAGCTTAAATGCGGTGCACCAACACTTTGTCGATTTTGACAAGGTCATTACGGAACGTATGACGACTACGGCCATAACGGAAAGTGAATGGAATTTTGAGCACACCAGAGCTGCGTTTCGAGACGAAACTGTTCCATTTGTAAACAATATTAAAGCTTGTCTTAGAAATATTGATCAAGATTTGCTTTTGGAAATAGAAGACGTTAGACATGTTTTCAATAAAATGGATGATGCTTATGAAAACAATTTACTTGAAATAGAACGAATTTCACGCCAAAAGGATCAGCTTCTGAAGCAAGTGATGTCTCATGATATTGATTCCGTCTGTGTGAATAAAAGTGTTGATAATGATTCTATTGTGCATAATGTTGAATCTGTAGATAATGTGGTAGATAGTACTTGTCACAAATCTGACGCTGAATTTTTAAAGCTTCAAGATTCTTATTCTTTGCTTTCAAAACGTTTTGATGAGATTCAAAAACATTGTATTTCGCTTGAATGTACACAACAATTTCTTCAATAGATTTTTGAAACGCCATTCGAAGGTGTTAATATAGATGATTTAAATTTTCAAAAGAGTTTTCGATTGAATTTACAATCAAAACAGCGTCAACCAAGTGACAAGGGTGATAAATCATTGCTGATAGACATAGAGAAATCTAAGGAGATTAACTGTGTGAACGTACTTGAGGCCGCTGAGAATAATAAACTTGATCTAGATAATCGAGTTTCCAAGATTTTGTCCAAAGTTGATAACTTAAAGAAGAAAAATACACAACTCTTCGATTCAGTAAAGCCCGCATGTGCTAATACCACTGCACAGAATCAATCATTGATTGAACGATTGAATCGAAAGTCAGCGGAAATATCTGATTTGAGGGAACAAATTTGTGATAAAAATCTGGCATTGGCTGAGTTAAAGGAAACACTTCGTACCCTAAAAGGTAAGAATGTTGTGGATAACGCAGCCACTGTCTCAGCATCGTCCTCTAGTGCAATAAAAAAGAACCTCATCGCTGTCGCACCATTTAACAAGGGCCCTAGGACTAAAAAATCTCAAACATTGGTCACTAAAGATAAGGCAAAATCAAAACCAGCTTTTAATTCCTGTGTTGCCTTCTACAGGAGTAAGCGCCACTACTAAGGCTCAAAGATCTAAGCTTAAAAGAAACAAGAAGAATGATAGGATCTTGCCCCCATCTAGTAGTCAAGTGAAGAAGAAAGTAGAAGCCCATCCTAGGAATGTTATTTCTGTTTTGAATAAAAAGAATCATGTAGCTAAACTTAAAGGCTCTGCGGTTGTGCAGCGTCCTAAGCCTACAATGAATTCTAATTTGAAATATTGGAACTGCAATGAATGTATGATTTCTAGTTGTCATGATTCTTGCCTTATTGACCATGTGAATGAGATGAATGCCCGGAAAAATGGTTTAGAATGGAAACCGACTGGGAAAGTGTTAACCCAAGTTGGTTGGATGTGGCGCCCCACTGGTAGAACTTTCACTATAGTAGGAAATGCGTTCCCTTTAACTAGGATCACTCCCACTAAAGCGAAGAAAGCGTGCCCTTTAATTAGGAGTACCAAGGCTACCAAAACACAAGCGTGTCCTTTAACTAGGAACACCGACACTACTGTAGGAACCAAGTGCCCTTTAAATAGGTCTACTCCCAATGTAGTGCACACTAATACTCCAAAACCTCAGAAAGTTGGAACATTAAAACCTGTTAATGGTAAAACTTACATTAGAAAATGCAAGAAATCTAAGGATAACACAAATGTTAGCAATTCTGATAATATCATATTTGTGTCTGCTAACACTCCGGAACCAATAGTTTCCAATACATTGTCTACTTTTGTTGTTGAAAACAGGTGTTCCAAATTGTTCTCTGGTATTTGGACTCTGGTTGCTCCAAGCATATGACCGGAGATCGCTCTTAGCTCAGAAATTTCGTCAGCAAGTTTCTTTGTACGGTTCGATTTAGAAATGATCATATTGCATAGATAATGGGCTACGGTGAATATCATATTGGGAATGTTATAATTTCAAGAGTGTATTATGTGGAAGGTCTTGGTCGCAATTTATTTTCTGTGGGACAATTCTGTGATGCAAACCTAGAAGTTGCTTTTCGAGAGGATACCTGCTTCATTCGTAATTTGGAAGGGGTTGATTTATTGAAAGGTACTCGAGGGAATAATTTGTACACTTTGTCTACAAGATATGATGGCCGCTTCTCCCGTATGTCTTCTCTCCAAAGCATCAAAGACTAAGTCTTGGTTATGGCATCGACGGTTATCTCATCTGAACTTTGACGCTATTAATCATTTGGCAAAAAACGAACTTGTTCGTGGTCTTCCAAAACTTACATTTCACAAGGACCATTTGTGTTCCACGTGTACAATGGGGAAAAGCACTAAGAAATCATACAAACCCAAGACTGAAGACACCAACCAAGAGAAACTTTATTTGTTGCATATGGATCTTTGTGGGCCAATGCGTGTTGAAAGTCTTGGTGGTAAAAAGTACATCCTCGTCATGGTGGATGATTACTCTCGATTTACATGGGTGAAATTTCTTGCTACAAAAGATGAGGCACCTAAAGTCATCATCGATTTTCTCAAGATGATTCAAGTGCGTCTCAATACTACTGTCCAACGCATTCGTACAGATAACGGAACTAAATTTGTGAATCAAACTCTGCGTAAGTATTATGAAGAAGTTGGCATATCTCATGAAACATCCGTTGCTCGCACTCCACAACAAAATGGTGTCGTTGATAGGCGAAATCGCACACTTATGAAAGCAGCTCGAACGATGTTAATTTACGCAAAGGCTCCATTGTTTTTATGGGCAGAAGCAGTATCTACAGCAGTTTACACCCAAACCGGTCACTAATTCGAAAACGCCATGGTAAAACACCTTATGAGCTTCTCCATGGAAAAGTACCTGATTTATCATATCTTCATGTATTTGGTTCTCTTTGCTATCCAAATAATGATGGTGACAATTTTGGAAAAATTCAACCAAAAGCTGATATTAGTATTTTCATTGGTTATGCACCCACAAAGAAAGCATATCGAATCAACAAATGTAATTCTAGCAAGATCCTCGAAACTATGAATGTTGATTTTGATGAGCTGGCGGCAATGGCTTCTGAGCAAAGCAGCTCTGAACCCACACTTCATGAAATGGGACCCAGTAACATTAGTTCTGGTCTTGTCCCAAACAACCCTTCTTCATCATCATTTACACCACCTTCTATGGATGAATGGGATACATTGTTTCAACCGTTCTTTGATGAATTTTTTACTCCTCCAAGTATTGTTGCTCCAGAACCTGAAGTAATAGCTCTGGTCAACGAAGTTGTCGCTCCAGCAACTGAAGCACAATCAGATACGTCTACACCTACAAGTGGTCAAGATATACCTTCAACGAGTAATTCTCAACCAACACATGTATCAACTACCCATGTCACACCTTTTGATGATGAAGAGGATGATGATGATCACGATTTGGAATTCGCTCAAATGCGTGAACTTCCATTCTTTGGTGTACCAATTCCCGACTCTACTCAAGTCCGGTCGTCCACCTCAAAGGAAGCTCCTACTATGGTTTACTCCAATCCACATATTCGTGAACATGACAGTAAGTGGACAAAGGATCATCCTATAGATTCAATTATTTGTGACCCTAATCGTCCGATATCCACACGAAGTCAGTTACAAGAAAGTGCAATGTTTTGTCATTTTAATGCTTTTCTCAATGAAGTTGAACCTAAGACATGGCAACAAGCATTTACCCAATCTTGTTGGATAGAATCTATGCAATAATAACTTAATGAATTTATACGTGTTGATGTATGGGAACTTGTCCCATGCCCTGATCAAATGCAGTTACTCACTTTGAAATAGGTGTACAAGGTGAAACTCGACGAGTTAGGAGGAATATTGAAGAATAAAGATCGACTAGTAGCTCGTGGATACAAGCAATTATTGGGCATCGACTTTATGGAATCCTTTGCACCTGTTGCCCGTTTGGAAGCTATTAGACTATTCCTTGCTTATGCAGCCCACATGAATATGATCGTCTATCATATGGATGTGAAGACGGCATTTCTTAATGGTGAAATCAAGGAAGAGGTCTATGTTCAACAACCAGATGGTTTTGTGAATTATAAATATCCCAGTCATGTGTACAAGCTTAAGAAGGCTCTCTATAGGTTAAAGCAAGCTCCACGCGCATGGTATGATCTATTGTCACAATTTCTCATTACGCAAGGCTTCGCTAAAGGCAAGGTGGATCCCACGCTGTTCCTTCAAAAACGAGGTAAAGATATGATTATTGTACAAATATATGGTGATGATATTATATTTGCTGCCTCGACCCAAACCTTATCCGATGAGTTTGGGACACTCATGTCTTCCAAGTTTAAGATGTATATGATGGGCAAGGTATCATTCTTCTTAGGACTTCAGATATCTCAGAGTCCCAGAGGCATCTTTATCAATCAATCCAAGTATGCCCTTGAATCTCTTAAGAAAAATAAGATGGAATCTTGCGACCCCGTGGATACTCCAATAGTGGAACGAACTAAGCTTGATGCAGATCCATATGGAGTTGCCGTTGATCCGAAACTTTATCGTGGAATGATCGGTACCCTTCTGTATATCACAGCTAGTCGACCTGATCTTTAGTTTGTTATATGTATGTGTTCTCGGTATCAAACTCGGCCTACTGAGTTACACTTAGCTACCATTAAACGGATCTTTCGGTATCTTAAAGGAACCATTAATCGGGAACTTTGGTATTCGAAGGACTCTTCGATTGCTCTAATGGCATATGTAGATGCGGATCACGCGGGTTGTCAAGATACACGGCGTAGCACAAGTGGAACTTTGTAATTACTAGGAGATCGACTAATCAGTTGGCCATCGAAAAGGCAGAAAAGCGCTGCAATTTCAAGTACGGAAGCAGAATACATAGCTATGTCCGGTTGCTATGCTCAAATTCTTTGGATGAGATCACAATTAACCGACTATGGTCTAGGTTTCAACAAAATTCCGATGTACTGCGACAACAAAAGTGCAATTGCATTATGCTGCAACAATGTTCAATTCTCCCGGTCGAAGCATATTGACATTCGCTACCACTTTATCAAGGAGCAAGTGGAAAATGGAGTGATTGAGATTTACTTTGTCCGATCTGAGTATCAATTGGCGGATATTTTCACAAAGGCTTTAGATCGCGCTCGAATGGAATTTTTGGCCAACAAGCTAGGTTTGAGAACATTCTCGCCCGAGACTCTAAAGGAATTGGCAGATGAAGCGAAAGAATAGTGGTGGTAAACTATTCTCTGTATCCTTGGTGATCATCTGTATATATTGTTTATATTTTTTATCCATAAAAGCATAATGCAAAAATATAAAACCATATAAAAACCATAAACATTGAAAATTTTAGAAAATCCAAAAATAATTTTACTTTATTTTTCAAAGGCATGTCTTTTGGTACGATAATATTTACGGCCTTAGAAATGTTGATTAATATCGACACGACGCCATAAATAGAGTTCGTACAAAAGTTGTAAATATTTCATAAAACATGCCCAAATGGCTTGTAGTTATTTCAGACTGCAACCCGTTTTTCATATTAAAGTCAAGTCTTTCTTATGAAAGCTTTGGCTCAACAACGGGAATTAATTTTCTCGGACATGGTTTACTTCATAACCATGTAAGGGATTGTGTTTACGTTATAACACAATCTAACACGAATAAATGTACGGATCAGTGCATTTATTTGTTAAAACAAGAGAAATCTTGTTTTTATGAAGTTATCATCTCTACAACCATAGCACTCTACAATTGGTATCTACATACTCGACGATGCGACTACTCAAACGACGACTACAGCTCTTTCAATAGAACACGGGTCAACAATTAAGGGGGAGTAATTGTCAAGCATTCAGAATCTTTGATGTCGAACGTGCCAAGTTCACAAATTGGTTTCAAGACAACAATACCAATCGTACATGTGGTGTCAAGAGATGACTTCAGACGTGACGAGGCGATCAACATTTGCTGACAAGAACCATTTGATCATGTCATATGATGTTCTCATCAATCTGGTCCAACCTTGTCAATTGATTCTAATATGGTGAATATGTGATCATTTTACTAATCGGTATCATATCTCAACAGTGGTATCATGAAGATAAAATGGACTTGCATTTTTTTTCCTAAAAAGTTTCTTAAAATATTATTAAATCAATTGATATTAAAAACATCGATTGGGTTAATATTTTTAATCTGGGGGAGAAAATGTGATTTACTATGGGACATGATTATTCAAAAATGGTTTGACTTAACGTGATGGCTCATCCCGACATGTGTGAAATGTTTTCGAATATCGTGGCATATGTTAAGGGGGAGCAAAACGGATTTGTACATCTAAAATGGAATTCATGGTGACATATACTTACCCAAAACATCTCTATTCACAAGGATGAAGATTGCGGTGACATAAGGATGGTAGGATAGGTTAAAGTCCAACGATTCCTCTAGAACCGGAGGAATCTTCCCAAGGACATTCCATAGCTAGAAATAGTAGTCCTTAGGAAAGATGGAGAAAGATTTTGAATGTAGCTGAATGCCGACCAAGTACTTAAGTTAACACTGGAACAATCACAACAAGGTGCTAGTTATGACGTATTGGTAAGCATTGAAGGGGTTGAAGAATGAAAAAGAATTGTAAAGATAAAGGGTCTAAAGAAAGAAGCCCCCCTTACAACCTTAGGCAGAAACCGGGTTAACACATATGCTATTGATATCATTTTAATGATGCTCGATATTGAAGATAGACATCATGGACCCAGTGATGCATTGCACAACCCATCCCAGCTAACTCAGATATCTCTCAAAAGGTATTTGTTTTATTCACACGGAGACAACGCATTATCTATCGATTTATTCCCTCCGAATAAATAGGTATTGAAATGGTGGCACTCCTCTCCAGCCTCTGATCACTAAAATCCAAAGTGCACGATCGAGTCTAGAGCCATTTGAGATCATCAAATATCTCATTAGGACACACTTTTATAATTCCTTGCTTATTCACACACTATGAAAAGTAAGAAAGATCTTAAGAGTCCTACGCAAAATCTTCATGATCTTGCCTGAACATCCGAGTAATACGAAAGTATTTACAATGAAGATGGAAATACTTCTTGAGCGAATATCAAAAAGCTCATGGTAGGTGACTTGTGCGATTCTTTACGAATCAAACTTGTGATAACTGGAAAGCAACAGTTGTTTAATTCTTAATTGAATTTAAACACGTTCCAGGCCTCTACGCAATATCTCAGTGATCTTGCCATAACACTCAGAGTGACACCCAAGTGTTTACAGTGATGAGTTGAAATCCCTCTAGTGTTAACCTCAAACAGCACTTGGTAGGTAACTTGTAATATTCTATATGAATCAAGCTTGTGACAACTGGAAAGCAACGATAGTGCGATTCTTTAATGAATCAAACTTGTTCCAGGAATCGGACTTGACGACTTCAATCATGCGAATAATTTTATCCAAATGATTCACTCTTTACGTTCGCAGTCAGCTTTGGACGGTCGAGTAAAGAGAACGGGTTTACCCGCGAAATCTTGTCAAGGAGATTTTTAATTAAATCTACCTGCCACAAGTACGATATTTTATATCGTCCAACGGTCTTCACCGACCGGAGGTAAAATGCTACCGAATTAGAATGAAATGTTAAAAGCCATTTCGTTCGTGTCTACTTATGTTGCGGCATTTGAAGACGGTGGCATTGTGGAATCCGAGAAGGAGTCGTCCCCGCATGCTTATACTTTATGCACTTAATACTTCATCTAGTTCTAGAAAGCCTAAAAGTCAAGTCTTTCGCTGTATTGAACTCTGAAGCTTTCAAGAATTACGAAGGTATAAGTATGTGGGACATGAAGTCACGAAGAGGCGAAGATCACAAGTGAAGGATGCACAAGATCAAGGCAAGAGATTAATGCTAAAGATTGATATCAAAGATCACATCAGCATGTCCACCAGAAAAGAAAAAGAAAAGAAAGACGAAGACTACGAGCTCAAGACAAGCATAGAATGCTAGGTTGATTTTATTATTGTAACTCGGGTATCGCCCTTGTTTGGAGTGACCTCCCTTAGGGGGAGATTGTTGGAAATATGTTTTACGTATTAGAAAGGATCGGTCACTCCAACAATAGTCTAAGTAGTAGCTCGTATTTTAGTTATCGTAATAGTAAACAAACAAGGCCAAGCCAAGCCTACAACTTGTGTAGGCTGGCGACCCAATGTAAGCCCAAGCCCATGTCATGGGCTTGGGTATATAAACCCTCTCCTTAGTTGGAGAGGGTGTTGGTTCACATTATTTTCACATAGTAGAAAGTGTTTTCTTCATACTTTCTCTCTCTAAGTGTGTGTGTTCTTATCATCTTTCTATCTCTAGAATATACATAGATTGACAATATCCTACAGGTTCCTAACTTCGAAATAAATAACACACTTGGTCCCTTATCTTAACTGATGTTAAGTAAACTCCATTAGCATTTGCACTTTAGTCCTTTTGCGTTAGCATTCATTGCATCATCCGTCATTTGTTAAAAATAATTAATTTTAAAACTTCTTTTTAAAACGATTAAAAAATTTAAATTCGATACTTAAGAAACATAAAAAGTTAAAACTTTATAGTTTTATTGAAATTTTAGAATTTTCAGAGACATTTATTTTTTTTTTGAAAAATTGTTTTTATAAACTAATTTGTTTTTAGTTTTCTAAAATTTTCAGGATTTTTTTTAATGTTTTTCATTTTATTTCAAAAATATTTAACTTTTTTTTGAAAATAAAGTAATTTGTTTTATATCTTCGTAAATTTAAAAAAAAAATTCAAATTTCTATCGAAAAAGGTAGACTTTTTTTTCAAAATAAATTAAGTTACAAAAAATATTTTAAAGTAAAGAAGATTTATAATTGGAAAATAAAAAATATAACTTTAAAAAAATCTGAGTATAAAATTTTTATAATTTTTTAATTTTTTTCTAAATAAAATGAAACCAATAAACTATCTTTCCTGAAAAACTTAAAAAAAAACTAATTTATAAAACAACTTTTCAAGAAAATTAAACGTATTTGAAAATTCTAATATATCAATAAAATTAAAAACTGTTTTTTTGAACAGAAAAACTTTTTTTTTCAAGAAAAAAGTAGACTTTCTTTCCAAAACAAATTCAAATTTTCTGAAAAAAGTAAAATTATTTTTTTAAAAAGTTTCAAAAAATTCAAAAATATATCAAAAAAAGTTATCTGGAAAATATAACTTTTTAAAAGTTCTTTATTTTAGTTTTATTTTTTTTACGATTTTTAAAACACGAACTTAAATTTCTTAGCCTTTTAAAAAAATTAAAGCTAAAAAAAATTATTTTTGAAAATGATGGACGATGCAACGAATGTTAACGAAAAGGATTAATGTGTAAATGCTAATGGAGTTCACTTAACATTAGTTATGATAAGAGACCAAGAGTGTTATTCTTTTCGAAGTTAGGGATCAGTCATGCAACTTTAAAAGTCGAGGGACGAAAGTTGCAATTATAGACAAACCACATGGACCATCTATGTAAATTTGTCTAAGTTAAATTATTTAATTTAAACTAAAAACACATTTCATTCATAATAAAAATACAAATACAATTTTTTTTAAATACACCGAAAAAATTACAACTTAGAAAAAAATAACTTAAAAAAATAACAATAATTTAAAAACGTCAATGATTAAGGTTCCACAAATGCTCAATGAGATCACGTCGAAGTTTATCGTGGACTTTCCTATCCCAAAGTTCATTGTTTTTCCTTCTATGTGTCTCACACCGTTCTACCCAAGTACGTTCGATATTAGCTTGAGGCGGAGCGTACATAGTGTCATATTCACTAATGTCGAACTTTTGGTCTTCCGATATCATGTTATGTAGTATGATGCCACAATACATGATTCTTTTAAGCGTGCTGACTTGGTAACTTCGTGTTGTTTGTTGAATAATCCCCCATCGACCTTGTAATACCATGAACGCTCGCTCAATATCTTTTCTTGCACTTTCTAGAACTCTTTTAAATTTCATTTTCTTTTCGTACGTTGCAATTGTATACGACTTAACAAACGAAGCCCGTTGCGGGTAAATTCCATCTGCTAAATAATACCCTTGCTTGTATGTTTTACCGTTTACAAAAAATTCAGTATCTGGAGCCTCGTCCAAAAGAAGCTTATCAAATAACGGTGAATCATATAAAACATTAAGGTCGTTACTTGCCCCCGGCATACCAAAATAAGCATGTTATATCTATAATTGTTGCTCTGCAACAGCTTCGAGCATAAGTGTTGGGTATTTCATATCACGCCTTTTAAATTGACCATGTAAGGATTTATAACTATTCTTCTAAAAAGGGTAGAACTCAAACGATACATTCGTCGAAATCGATGCTCCGGATACTTTGGTGGAGTTTGAAGGTCACCAAAGTAATCGGCCATGAGTTTTTTTCCGCGGCTTCTCGTTCACGTGTGATGTATGTTCTAACGCGATCACCGGAATTAACCCTAGTTTATTGCTCTTCATCATCTAACATCTCGATTTATTTCTAATATTCAAGATATCGGGCATTCGATATCATTTTAATCATAACTTTCGTAAATAGCGGACATATCAGAACCTCTAGCATTCATATTGATAAAATAGTGTGTGAATTGTAGAAAATAGTATGTATTTGTGTGAATTATAGTGAAAATAGGTGATAAAATGGGGTATTTAACCCATCAAAACGACCAAAAATAAGAAAAAAAATAGCCATTACATAACGGATAATTTTTCAAATTTTCAAAAAATAAAAAAAAAACACCATAATGCAGCATATGGCGTGAGCCACGGTGTGTTTAGATGCGTCATGGTCTCGCGCCGTGGAGCATAACGTCGGCTGGCTACTGCCAGCCAAAATTCATAACGCTTGACACGATGTAATTGGCGGCGTCATAGCTTCGCGCCATAGTGACCAACCAGTCCACCAGTAACTGTACCCAAAGCTGTTAGTAAATAGATTATGATGATTTGTTAACAAAAATCCAATGAATATACTAGCAACAACTCATGTTTATTTATGTTAACAACAACTCATGTTTATCTAAGCTGAAAGATTCCTTAATTACTCCGTATTATATTATCTACACGCCGTGTGTTATAAAATTGTAAGTTGTAACGAGCTACATTTATTTATATGGAATATAACTTGTCGTTTTTCGAAGTGTTTTATGCTCTAGGTAATTGTCAAAGATTCTTGTTGCTTATTTTGTCCAAAGATGTCTATATGCAAATAATCAACAAATATTTACATGTTAAAGATTCTTTGGTTGCTTATTTTTCTCCCTTTCTCGGACTTTTTCTGGCTCGGAGAATTAGAAAAAGATGTAGCTACTTTTTTAAACGGATGCCAATGTTTATGAATCAAAATATTAAAATAGGTGCTGTTATTTATATTTTTAATAAAGTTAGTTTTAATATAACTCAAGAAATAGAAGCTCAGATAATATCTTGGTTTCTCAATTAACACATTTGTGAGAACAAGTTTTCGTACAATTGCCCGACTTAGAGAGTGTTTAGCATTGTGTTTGAATAATCAAATTTGGTGTTTGGCAAACAAATATTATAATTGATTATTTGCGTTATCACTTATCACCCACTCAAAATGAGTTTTCAAAAAGTAAATGAGACCTACTGCCTAACAAAACGCAGTTTGTTTCTTTGTGAGAAATTGCAAAAAAAAATACACTATTACCTATTAATTTAATGAGTACAAATCATGTTTATTTTAGTTATTTTACCCATAAACTAAACAAATAATCAAAATTAACAAACATTTAATAAACTGATTATCTAATTATTTTAAACAGTATAATCAAATCTAAACATCATTTTTCATAATCATGTTTGGTAAACAGTAATTATTCGAGTATCTATTTTTAAAACATATAATCTATTTTTAATAAGCAATTACAAACATCCTTCTAGAGAATGTTTGAAATTGTGATTAGAACTAGATTATCTAATTTTTTTTTTTCAATAATCAATCCTAAACATCCCATTAATCAACGCTGCTGTAAAGTCACAAGTGCTTCGACTTTAAATTTTGGAACATTTACAATTACTTTTTATAAGGATTAATTTTTTTTTTTATAAGGATTAATTCTTTTGAAAAAAAAACACTTAAATTAAAAATGGTAGAATACCACTACAATTGCTACGTATTCAAGCTTCCCATATATAGAAGTGGAAAATTTGTGTAATTAGCTTTCTCATTTTGCATCTTCTACGCCTTTCTAGGAGGCATTTTTTGCAATTTACTATCTACATTTATTGATTACTATTACTCCCTCCGTCCCATATTAATAGTCCACCGACATATTTATAAAAACATCACTTTTCAGCTTTTTTTCTCTTACTTTTTACACAATGACAATTTTATCCTTAAACATTTAATTTACTAACTTTTTTATTGTTTGTAATAATACCCTCAAGTGAGGGTAATATAGTAAACTTAATCTACATTTCTTATCTATTTTTGGACTGGACTATTAATTTGGGACGTCCCAAAATAGTAATATGGACTATTAATATGGGACGGAGGTAGTACTATTTTTCGTCATAAAATTATTGTCCACATATAAAAATTACACAATTTAAGAAAAATAAATTAATTACTATTATTTTGATTTCTACAAAAGCATAATAAAGACAATTTTACCTTTTGCTAATTAATTAGTGTTTTTTTTTTGTAATTAACAATCTGGATTCAGGATAATATAATCTCTACTCCTTTATAAAGGAAAAATGAGGATGGTTGAATGTTGAAATATTGAAAATAGAATGGTCCTACCATCTGTTTAAAATACTTGTACTATCTGTTTATAATAGTTGTACTATCAACACTACGAAGAGTTCAACAGTACACTTATACATTTATTATTTTCTCATCTTTTCCAACTTTCTCATCTTTTTCTTTTCTTAATCTGTAACCTGTAGAGACGGTGCTACGATGAAGAGTGCAACGGTTAGTTTCGATCCGGATTAATTAAAGGATTAATTAGCAGTCGATCAAGTTATGGTCTTTTTTTGGATTGGTTAATTGTGTATCAAGATACATGAGTAGTTGATACTTGATACAAGAAAAACAATGTTAGCAGTTGATATATTTATTGGATTGGTTAACTGTATTTATTAGATTTATTAAAAGATTACTAACGCCTATCTTGGAAACAGATGTATACACACCGCCTGTACATCTTCACTTACTGGTTAGGTCGACATGGAAATACAAGAAGCTTTTGGGACAACGCAAGTTGAGGTTGAGGAAACCCCTATTGTAGTGGATAATCATATTGAGGTAAACCCTATCTTTTCTTCTTTTACTAGTTAGGTCGACATGTTAATTGTTAATTTGAACGATTAAATTAACTCAGCTTTGAAAGAGATAAAACAAAGCAAAAAAAAACAATCGCTATTAACTGGAAGCTAAAGATATATAAACTTGAGATGAAAATCAATAAATATTGATTTCTGGATTTTAGCTTATAGGTTTTTATGCTGAATTTGGATTTGAGTTTGTTAGAACCGAATGCTGATAGTAATTATGTTAAATAATAAAAATTTAAGTATTTAAGGATTAAATGTTATTTAAACTGAATGTAATTATGTTTTGTTTTCTTAATTTCCTATTAATCATGAATCAATAAACTAAGTACTTATGACCATGTTTGGGAATGCTTATGTTTCTGCTTATAAATAAGTATTGGTGACAATAGTGTTTGGATTCTGAATGTTTGTCATTTGTGTGGAGATTTTAATAACTGATTTAATGTTTGTCAGCTTTGAAAGAGATAAAACAAAGCAAAAAAAACAATCGCTATTAACTGGAAGCTAAAGATATATAAACTTGAGATGAAAATCAATAAATATTGATTTCTGGATTTTAGCTTATAGGTTTTTATGCTGAATTTGGATTTGAGTTTGTTAGAACCGAATGCTGATAGTAATTATGTTAAATAATAAAAATTTGAGTATTTAAGGATTAAATGTAGTAGTGTTCTGTAAATTATCACTAAGAGGGGCTTCTTAACTTAGTTTTCTATCCTATTATCAAGTGTTTGTTAGCATTTAACTCTCAATGTTAAATGTAGTAATTTTGACTGTTTCATTTTGTTGCTAAATGCTACTGTTGTAGTTAACTGATGAAATGGCGAAAATTACAAATATGATGTAAAAAAATTAATCGAATCATATGCTATAAAGTTTTTAGGTTTTCATTTGTGATGATGAACTTATGACCATGTTTGGGAATGCTTATGTTTCTGCTTATGACCATACTTAGGAATGCTTATTTGAGTCTGGCTTGTATTTAATAAGCCCCAATTTTCCAGCTTATTTTGAGAGTTGTGGGCTTCTATAATTTTATCTTAATAAACTTATATAAGCCAACAACTCTTAAAATAAGCTGAAAAATCGGGGCTTACGAAATATAAGCCGAACTCACATGAGCTCACACACCTACATATAAGCCGAAACAAACACCCCCGAAGCTTAGCCGAAATCAGATAAGCTCATAAGCCCCAAGCTTAAGCAAACACCCGAAATCGATTGTATTGTTATGAGTTATAATTTTTTGCTAAATTAGTCGTTGATTTGATTATTATGTTAAGTTGATTAATTGATAAGCGCATTTGATAGGCTTATTTGATATGCTTATTTGATAGGCTTATTGGATACACATTATGTATTCCCAGGTAGTTTAAGCATATTTGATTGGCTTATTGGCTTATTGAAACTTTGAAAAACATATATGACCAATTTAAAAAAATAAGCTTATTAGAGTTTATGGTTTAGTTAAGGGGTGTTTGTTTCAGCTTATATGTGGGCTTATCAGCTTATATGTGGGCTTATCAGCTTATTTGAGTCCGGCTTGTATTTAATAAGACCCAAATTTCCAGCTTATTTTAAGAGTTGTTGGCTTATATAAGTTTATTAAGATAAACTTATAGAAGCCCACAACTCTCAAAATAAGCTGGAAATTTGGGGCTTATTAAATACAAGCCGGACTCAAATAAGCTCACACGCCTACATATAAGCCGAAAAAAACGCCCCCGAAGCTTAGCCGAAATCAGATAAGCTCATAAGCCCCAAGCTTAAGCAAACACCCGAAATCGATTGTATAATATGTGTGCATTTTTTAACGTGAGATTGGGTCAAAACGAGTTAAATTTAGGTGTGGGTGGTGATGGATGGTAACGCAGTGTTATGGTTAAATCCGTAGCCAAAATATCAGGTTTAGGATTAGATAAGCAAATAACTCATCGTTAGGAAAGCGTGGAACGTGGATGCTGACGAGTTCAAACACACTAAAATTTGTTATCTGTTGTAGCAAAGTGTGATAAGCAGATAATCAGTTCTATGTAAAGTAAATCCAAACCCTTTAGTTGAATTTACTTTAATCACAATACATTCAAGGTCTTGGTGGTATTACGTAACATATTGATGGGTTATAGTAACACCTTATAATAATGTGTACCTCAACCAGTATTGGCTCAGTTTTCTTTAGCTACCAGTTCTGTTCTCAGATCCTGACCCCGGAAACCAAAACAACGGTTAACAAGACAAAGTATCGGGCAACAGGTCATGGACAATGCAGTTAATGTCTTTTCCTAAAAAAATATAATCTTATAAAGCACAAAATTTTACAATATATCAGACAGAAGGCATACCTTAATAACCTCTTTCATTTAAATACCTCCAGAAACCCAAAAGCCTTGTTAACTTCATGATTGTTCAAGGTATGACTGTCTTGGCTCTCTTTTAGTTACTTGATTTCACTGAATAGAAGCTGAAACGTATGTACTTTGGGCATCCACTTAGGATTGGCATGATGAGATGTGTATGTAAAGTGAGAACATTAGGTAGTCTAATAAACTTTTTTTCCCTTGTAACATATACTAGCATTTTTGTAACAATAGTTAAAAAATAATCAGCTCATGTATTATTTGTAGAAAAGTATTTTAAATATATGTGAATGAAGTTAACTCACATATATAAACAAGGGTCAAAATTTGAAACCAGCCACCAAGGACAAGAGACCACCCACAAGGTGATCACCTGCACACACAAATGTCGTTTTTTCAAGTGATAGTAAAATCTCATTTTTATTACTTCATTAAAGTCAGTGAGAAGATTATATGTCAGTAGGAATGATTTAAAGAACAACACCGTTTCTTGTAGAAAAAACCGTTCTTTGCTGAGTTGTCCTTACTTTTGATAAATGTAGAACATTGAACGTGGGTGTTTGGCATTCAAGTTTCTTTTTGAGATAAAACCTTCACTGGCCCCAAATTAATGCATTAAAGTTGGAACATTTTGGAGTCTATTTATCTCCATTCAATATAGAAGTGAATCTATGTGGGACTCTATCTGGACAAACTTCACTGGCTCCTCCACCCTATTGCTTATATAGTTTCTATTAGAGTTCCAAACATTGTCCATATTGATCTTGGTCAGCAAAACTTTACCACGTAGGCTATCAAAGTGCCAAGTACCAACATAGAAACTTAAAACTTAAGTTTAGAAAAAAGTCAGAGAAAACGTTAAACTCAATTAATGTGTAGTTTTGTAGGTGAATATTTTGAAGGCCAATCTTGTGAGAAGATAACCCTTATGAGAGAGGAAATGGACATATGTTTTACTTTTGGGCTACACTGAAATCGGGTCGGGTTTATCGGGTTCAGGTCGATCGAGTTGCGGGTTATCGGATTGGATTTTTCGGGTTATCGGGTTGCTTGTTGAGGAAAATAAAATAAGAACAATAATTTTGTTTAATTACAGTAACAAATGTATATTCTTCTTTTATTTCGACAAGCATATATGTGTTATAAACATAAACAAAATTAACTACACATATATGCTCATCATGAAATTTTTTATCCACTTGCCATTCGTCTAAGCTATTAATGAGATTTCTATCTGATTGAACCTAATATATATACAAAAACATGAAGTCCAAAGTATGTTACTAATAGCCATTTGGCGAGATTTTTTAATAGTAGGTAATTCATTGATTGAGAAGCAACATGTTACATAGATTTGTGAAGGTAATTCTACTGGAAAACTTGATGTTATCATTTTGTTTGATTTAGTCTTGATACAGATGTTTAACCTTATTTATGATAACTTCAGAAAGTAAATACAAATATAGTCATGTCTGCATTTGTTATCTGGTCTTTAAAGGAATGCATTAAACCAAAACATTAAACATGTAAAGCTAACAAATGCGTGCACAAATATATCTGATTTTAGATTTTTTTTCATGATAACCTGCATTATATACTCTGTCATACAACTTTTATTTAAGACCCCATTTTGTTGTTAAATTGAGTATTGCGAAAAACCTCCGCAAAACTTGAGACACCATGGTTCGGTTATCTTTCAAAAAACAAATATAGGTAACATATGATCGAGATGATTTAGTTTTTACTTGTTTGTGAAGTTGCAAGAACATAAATGGGTCAAATGTGTTGTGTTTTCTTAAATGCACTCGAATGAACAAGATTGTCTTGATCATCTAGAGTTTGCTGAATTATCACATGTTACCACATTTTGCAATTATACTTAAATCTTACCACGCTGTAATGTTTCGTTAATTATCTGCCGTTAGGCAATTCCGCCGCTATGCGCGGGTACTCGCCTAGTAAATTTAAAAAAAACTCAACTATTATTTTTAAAAGTAAACAATAATTTTAGGACAGTTGAAAAAGAAAAAATGAATTATATAATTTTAGGACAAAGATAATAACAGCTAATATCATACCGCATGAATTTTGCATCTTTAAATTTTTTTCATCTAAATAAAGATAATTTATGAATATTTAAACGGTGTTTGCATAAAAAAGTCAACTTCGTAATTTCTTTTGATCATGGATAATGGCGGACTCAGAAATTTGAAATAGGGTATACACTTTTTAGTGAAGTCATTAAAAATTTTGATTTTTCGGGTTGTATTTTTTAGTCGGATTTTTCAGAGTTCGTGCTGATCAGAGTGATTGTTTCATTTTTTGGATTTTATTTTATTTATCTACTTTGGGTTATACGAGACTAAATTAGTTTTTTACTGACAAGTGAACTATTGTCTTTTTAGTTTTAATCCAATAAGATAAAAGTACAATTTAACCAATATTTTGAAATAAGGCATTAAGTAATGTAATTGTGTGTCTTAATACGTAAATAATTGCCATCAATAACAAGTAGGAAAAAACTAAATGGGTTATTGCTAGGTATTTTTTACAATCTAAAAATCTATAAACAATTAACTTTAGGAACATGTAAATAAACATTTACTAGTTCTTATTAGGAAAGAAAATGTTAGAACACTCAGTAATTACAACATGACAAAAATTAGTACACGTTTGTAATTTAAATGGGCTAGGCTTGGAAAGAAATGAACAAAAAACTCAATGTCATAAGAGCATCCACAATGATTCAAGTTTACAAAGACTTGAAGCATTTATGGCATTCAATGCACATTACATTAAATAGCTAGAACTTGATCAAATGACTTGAGGTTTGTCAAGCTTTTCTATAAAGCTTGTGGAAAAGCTTTACATGCAATGCTAAAAACATCCTCCAAAGACTTTATGGAATAGTAAAAAGCTATTAGTTGCTTGAGCCATTGGAGATTTTGGCCATTATCTTTTATAAAAGGATTTTTCTATCTTGTGCCCCAGGGGCACATGATAAGAAGGTAAAAAGTACACAGGGTCCCACAGAAAAGTACACAGGGATCCACATTTTACAGATCTCTGTGTACTTTTCTGTGGGACCCTGTGTACTTTTTATGTACTTTATAACTTCTTATCATGTGCCCTAGGGCACAAGATAAAAAAACCCTTTATAAAATAAAAAACTTAAATTATTTAAATTTTTTAATGAAAGGTAAAGGTTGTAAAAAAATAATTTAATCAATCAAATAGTTTGATATTGACATATAAGCAAAATCGAATGATGTGATTAGTAGAACAAAGTCAAAATTAAATTCAATTTAGTCAAAATTACTAAAAATTTTGGTGGAAGATTCTGATGTAAACACACAAAGATATATATGTCAAATTTGTAAAAATAAAAATTTAAAAAAGAAGAGGAGATTAATAAAATTTTAGTGGTTGAATTTTAAATAAATTAGATGGAAATAAATGTAAACTTATAATTTTTCATATTTTAGTAAGTTTATAAAATAAACAAAATACCCTCTTAAACTTTATACCTCTAAAGTTTATATTTAAAAAAAACATATATGTTATATTAAAAAATTAATAAATCACTTGATTATAAATATTAAAATAAAAACACAAATTATTGTCTATTTATATTTTGACACTCAACAAAGTCAGGCATTTAATTATTATTAACATGAATATAAATATCAAAATAAATGTCGTACTTTAGACACCGGTGTAAAATAAAAGTAAATAAATGAGGTTCTACATATTACAATAACATATATTTTTTCAAGTCGTTATGTGTTATTAAACACACATTGTGTAGAAAAAGAAAGTTAACGTTTCAGTTAAACAAAGTCAAATCCTTTGTGCAACATATACTTATACATAATATCAGTTAATATTACTACATAATAAAAGATTAAGTAAAAATCATGAGTCCCTGGGCATCGTAACTAATTAAATATTTAAATTTTAATATTATTTTATAAAATAATATTAAACATTACAAAATCAAATATTTATAAATCATATATGTGTAAGATTGTTGTAAATGGTTTGTAGATTAATAATTAAAATATAACTATTTAAAATAAAAATATTAAAAGTAGAAAGAGTATATAATCGAAAATAAAAATTAAATTGAATTTATATTAATTTACACGGTACACAGTAAAACAACAATATAACAAAATATACAATTTAAATAAAATCACAATAACGAAATTATTACTTAATTTATTTTTTATGTTCGAGTCTCGTGCGTGCGCGGGTATTAAAGCTAGTAAAAAGATATAATATATAATCTATCTTATAATTAAATCAAGATAATTAAAATACGTGTCACAATTCTAAACAAAAAAACATTCTCTCAAAATCCAACGTGGCTATCAGTGAGAAGACTTCGTTTTAATTAAAATGTGAAAAATATAGAAGGCAAATTACCCTTTTAACCTCAAATTCATAACTATTTACATGATTAATTTACAAACAAACTAACACTATACAATATATTTGTGTCAAGTACCATATTATAATGCGATTTTTTATAATTTTTTCGTCATTATAAAGGTTAATTTTTTATCTCTAAAATGAGCCTAATATTGATATACTTTTAAAATAATTTACATCTTTTATAATTTCACCAATTAGTATATACTAGGATATGGTGCCCGCGCTCCGCTGCGGGAGAGCGCAGAAGTTTTATAGTTGCTTTTATAGGTTAAATCGTAAAGTGGCAAGAACAAAGTTCTAAGTATTTTTGTTATGAGGTTGGGCTGTATTACAACAGGTTGCTAAAAAAGAGTTGTCATGGGCGTTAATGGCACTGATCCTTGACACAGCCATGGAAGTTGCTCACTGAATAACAATGTAATACAAAAATAGTTTATTTGTAATGTGTAGCAGTTGTCACATACAATAACTATATACTTGGGTGTTTTTTCTTTCCACGGTTGTGTAGCATGTCCATCAGTGGGATACACATTACGCAGATTACAATACTTCTGTCCCATTTGAGTTTTTTTTTTCTTTCTTCGATGGTTGTTCTAAGTCAGCGAAGAGCGCTCTTTTAGAGGAGCTGGTTGTCTGCAAATGTTGTGTCGCCTTGAAGCTGTCCAAAATTGTTGCTGCAAGTGTTAGCCGTATTTAAAGTGATGGTCATATAATATACCGTTGTGAAGCTCGTGAAAAATACTATTCATCGGTGTCGAGAGTTCTTAGTTATTAATGTTTATGTAACGGGAATTAGTCCCGAACACACAAATGAGGAAGGCCTCCTAAACACTTACTACTTAGTATAAAAGGCCTCCTAAGCCTCATTTGTGTGTGTGTCTTCCATTTTATTGTTTGTAGAGAGAGAAACGTATGTGTTTCTCTCATTAGGAATTCACAACCTTTTGTTTTTCTCTTTTCCTTCATCTAATCTAATCTTTCTTTTTTTGTTTAATCTTCATCTTTATTTCTATATCATATATAGTCGTGTGAATCATTCCAACAAGTGGTATCATTCGCCAAGGGATTCGTATTTAAGCATTTCGTGTGTTTTTTTATTGTTTTTCGCCAAAACATCAAAAAAAATTTCGTGATTGTTTGTGTTTCTAAGTCGTATACCTTCTTTAAATCGTGTCGTAGTGATTTGGGTATCTTGGTTTTGGCTAAAACACAAGCCTTTTGGATCAAAAGTTGAGAAATTTCTTATTTTTTCATCATTCTGAAATTCTTGCAAGATTTACCATCGGAAAGTACAAACGGTGTGAAGTTTGATCGCAATAACCTTTTGGTTCTACTTTGCGATCACTGCATTTCGATACCTTATTCCGACGTGACATTCCGATCGTGCATTGCGATCTGGGATTCCGACAGTTTATAAGGAATTTTGAGTCGTTACTCTGTCCAATTTATTTTAGCTATATTGCGATCTAGATATTCCGACGGGTAAACATTCCGACAGGTAATCATTCCGACAGATCCCATATTCAGATAGGGTGACATTCCGATCTAGACATTTTGATACAAGCAACATTGCGACAGATCAACATTCTGACAGATCCATCATCCCGATCGAAGGACATTCCGATAGAGGGACATTCCGATAGAGGGACATTCCGATAGAGGGACATTCCGATAGAAGCACATTCCGATCGAATATTCCGATGGGCATTCCGATGGAAATTTTGTTTGAGTAATTTTTAGTCTTAGCCACCATCTAGACTAGTCTCGGAACATAGTTTACACGAAGATTAAAAAAAAGAGTTAAAATTTTTAGGTCAAGTAAAATCAAATTTTTTCCCTACTAGTTTTTGGCTATCTCGAACTCAATTTCAAAATTTGGCGATACTCAATTTTTTCAGCCTACCGTTTTGTCGGACTGAGGAATTTATTGTCGGACTGAAAAATAAAAATAAAATCGGAAGTTTCGGAATTTCAACAACATCACACGCTTTCTACGAATTGAGATCCTGTTGTTCACACGAATTCTACGATGACGTCTCAACAAGATATTTATGTTGCGGGTACTGAGAATCGTCCACCCATGCTTACCAAGGAGAACTACACTACATGGGCTAGTCGTCTCCTTCGTTATGCAAAATGTAAACCTCTGAGAAAGTTGATTGTCAACTCGATTCAAAAGGGCCCGTATGTTAGAAGAACAATTATTGTGCCTGGGGACCCTACGAATGCTAACCCAGTGGCTGACTCTAGTCATGAGCAAACGGATGAAGAATTAACTAAAGCTGAATCCAAACAACTCGAAGCTGATGATCAAGCAATTCAAGTCATTCTTATGGGACTTCCTGAAGATGTCTATGCTGCTTTCGATAGTTGTGAAACCGCACACGAGATGTGGCTTAGGATTCAGAAAATGATGAAGGGCAGTGAGATCGGTTTACAAGAAAAGGAAACTAAGTTGCTTCGTGAATGGGAGAAATTTACGTCTACTGAAGGGGAACAAATTGAACCTTATTATCATCGATTTTCAACCCTCATGAATCATCTTAGAAGAAAAAAACATGAACCTGCACAAATTGCTGCCAACATCAAATTTCTTGATAATCTTCCTTCTGAATGGTCATGATATGTCACTCTTGTCAATCAAACCAAGGATCTTCATGTCGTGGACTACACTCAAGTATATGACTATTTGAAGATGAATCAAGATGAAGTTAACGAAGTTAAGGAAGAAAGACGTGCCAAGACACAAGATCCATTGGCTTTTATGGCAAACTCTTCATCATCTATGTCATACCCCATGGTACCCTACCATCAACCCTCATCAAGTAACTTCCTGCCACAACAACAACAACAACAACTCACCGCTTATGGATATCAACATCCTGCTGCTGTGAACTACTTACAACAACCCATTGCCTGCTTTGATGACATCATTGATCCTACTCATGCGATTAATACTGGTCTTGCACTTCCCGCAAAGGCATTCAAATTCACCATTAACCCCACCAACAACAATCAGAGAATCTCCTCGAACACTAGAAATAGGCAAATTGCTCAACCTTTCATGAATGCGAATCAAGATCGCCAATTGGTAGTTGCTAGAAACACGGGGACTCAGTTTCAAAAATATGGTCAGAATGTTGGGCAGACCGTTGGCAATGCAGGAAATCAGTATGGTCAAAACCGTGGTCAAACTCCGGGTGTTCCGAATGCGGGTAATCAGAATGGTTTAATAGTTGTGCCAGCGGTTGGTAACCAGATAGGACACATTGTGGCTGCAAGGGCTGAGAATACTGGTACGGTAAATGGAAACAACAATCGTCAGGTTCAGTGCTACAACTGCAGGGGATTTGGTCATTATGCTCGAGATTGCACAACCAAAAAGAAGAGGGATGCTGCTTATCTTCAGACTCATCTTCTCATAGCACAAAAAGAAGAGGCAGGGATTCCACTTCAAGCTGAGGAATTTGATCTTATGGCTTCTGCTGCAGAATATGACGAGAAACAAGAGGTGAATGCCAACTACATTTTGATGGCAAACTTACAGCAAGCATCAACCTTAGGAATGCATGATGACAGAGCTCCCGTCTATGATTCAGACGGCCCCTCTGAGGTACACCCAAGTTTTGATGATAATGATATATATAGTATGTCTAATCAGGAGGAAGAGTATACTGAGATGCTTGAGCCCTACATTGAGACACACGGGGACCAAACGAATAATAGTAATATTATTTCGAATGAGCCCAGTGTGGACCTTAGTGTTGATCAAGTTGCCAAACCTACAACCCTTCCTGATGAGACACATGCGTATTATAAATCTCTATTTGATAAGCTTGCTAAGGATGTAGATCATGCTACGGTGGTTAATAATAAGTTTAGAGAAACTAATGCCAAATTGACCACTGAGCTTGCGGGATATAAGGAACGGGAGAAATGTTTTGAGATTCATCATGCTAAAATCAAGAAACTTGAACAAGCTCATGCTACATCGGTTTATCAAGAAAAATGCACCACTAAGAAATTAAATGCCTTACACTTAAGTAGTGGTAAAAAGATAAGCGAATTGAATGATGAAATCACTTCTCTTAATAAACAGATTTTAACTGAAAAATCTATTATTTTGGATTTAAAAGAAGAACGAAAAAAGCTGAAACATGATTTCATAATTCGAGAAGATGGGCTTCTTGAAGATTTTTGCAAAGCTCAGGATAGGATTAGAGAATTAGACAACCTTTTAGTAAAACGTGGCCAAACTATGCAGACGATAAATATGCTCGCACCAATAGTGAATGAGATAAATTACACTCGATACAAATTTGCTTTAGGTTGTCCTATTCCCCCTAATCCTGGATACCTTAAGCATGTTCAGGCCACTAATGAAACTTTATATAATGGTAGTGTGCTATTGTCTGATGAGCATGATCCTCCTAGTGTGCATGATTCTGAGGAAACTACTGAACTTGCTGTAGAGACTCGTTTAAGAATGAAAAAGCTTGATAAAGAAGTGATACCCGTTTATTATCCGAAAGTTAATCCTCCAACTGTTTTTGTTCGGTCTAAAACGAGTACTGAAATGCTTTTGCTACCAAATGAGGAATGTCTGATGACCCTCCTAAACCGAGTATCACTCGCCGATTTCTAAACGAGCTTAAAGATAACTTTGTCATCCTTAAATGTGTTGTTAATTCAAAAATAACCATAGGTAATTTTACATCACTTGTTCAGATTGAGGTTCAGAAAATTATTCAAAACGATATTAATCCGATTATTAATCAAGTTGATGCTCGGTTAGGAAATTTGGAAAACGCTTTTCTAAAAGAATTAGCCAACTTTGTTGAAGACTTTAAATCTTTGACGAAGGAAGCTGATGAATCTCTTGATAAAATCAAAGTTTTGGAAAACGATCTTGAACGCCTCTCTAAAGCTCGTGATTGTATTGATAGTAGCCCGGTTGAGTTAGGTACCTCTATGTCGCATAATGAAAACCTCCAAACTGAGCTTGATCTTATGAAAGAGAAAATGGAATCTTATGTCATTAAAAATGATAAATAATTCACCGATCTTTGGAATAAATTTGTCAAAAATGTGATGAATGCAAATATGACAAGATTTCGTATGAAAAAGCTTACAATGAAATGCAACAAACAATCGCACGGTTGCAGGCTTAGTTAGGAGGGGTTTCGGAAACGAATTTGGCCTCGTCAGGGTTAGAGAGTGCTAGTTATGGTAATGTTTAGAAGCTTAAGGCTAAGATTGCAGATTTAGAATCTGTTGTTGTTTCATATAAGCGGGCTATCGAACAAAGTAAGTCTGTCTATCAGAAACTTATTGATAAAATCTATGATAACTGTAAGTTAAAGGCCTTGTTAAAAGATAAGACTTCTGAACCTAGCTCGATTGTGGATACGATGATCCAGAAACCAGTAACCTCGGGACCCACTCATATTGCTGTGACACCTTTTCCCAAGGTTGCTGGAACGAAAACTATCGTGATTGCCCCAGGAATGTTTCGTGTTAGTTCTCACTCTGTGCCTAGCAAACAACGTAAAGCAAGCGTTAGGACAAAACCGATCACTATAACTCAACCACAAGTTATTGATTTAAAAAGTGCTAATTCTAATAGACGCGTGTCTTCTTCTACAGGAATAAACAACTACACTAAGAGCAGAAGCCACAGCCTACGAGCAATACAAGGAATGATATGGTCCCTTTTGCCTCTAGAAGTAGTCGCCCCAAGATCAATAATGTGGAAGTAGAAGAACACCCTAGGAATTTACCGCTTTTTAATCATAATCAGAAACCTAATTCATCTGAATGTAATGACTTTAAGCTTACTATTCGGAATGAAAAATCTAAAGTTATTTGTGCTAAATGTAATAAATGTTTCTTTACTTTTAATCATGATGCTTGTGGTTTGACTATGAATGGGTTGAATTATGGTGGTTACACTCGAATTGACAAGCTGTCAGCCAGTGAACAACAACGCACTCCTAAGGCTAAGGTGTATGTTCCAAAAAGGACGCATGTAGGGTCCACATAAAGTCTTGCTAAGCCTAGTAGCCCTAGATTCACCTCTAAATGGTTGCCTACTGGTAGAAATTTTGACTGTAATGGCAAAATTATCGACACTAGTAGATCTCATACTGACTGTGAAACGTCGATATGTGATATGGCTTAATTATCATCTAACCCTACAGGAACCTATTTCATCGGTTGCCAAAATATTTTCTTCTCTTATTATTGGCAGGCTGTTGAAACTTGTCTCTGGTGCGTGGACTCGGGCTGTTCCAAACATATGACTAGGAATCGAAGCCTTCTCAAAAACTTTGTATGGTGTTTCATGGGAACTGCTCGATTTGGAAATGATCATGTTGCGGAAATTCTAGGCTATGGTGATCTTCATTAGGGAAATATAATCATCACCAGAGTCTCTTTTGTTGATGGCTTGGGTCATAATTTGTTCTCGGTTGGGCAATTTTGTGATTCAGACTTAGAGGTCGCTTTCAGAAGTCATACATGTTTTGTAAGAGATCTTGAAGGAATTGATTTGTTGAAAGGAAATCGTACCACCAACCTTTACACCATTGATCTTTTTCAAATGTCTGCTGCTCCTCCAATTTGTCTCATGGCCCGAGCCACATCAACAAAGTCATGGTTATTGCATCAAAGGTTATCACACCTCAATTTCGATGCCATCACCCAACTCGCGAAAGATGATCTCGTTACCAGTCTTCCAAAGTTCAAATATACAAAAGACCATCTTTGTCCTTCATGTGAGCAAGGTAAAAGTAAGAAGAAAACTCACAAACCCAAACCTGTTCCCAACTCAACGAATAGGTTACATCTCCTACATATGGATTTGTGTGGCCCAATGAGAATCAAAAGCATTAATGGAAAGCGGTATGTCCTTGTCATTGTGGATGACTATTCTCGTTACACATGGGTTCATTTTCTTGCTTCGAAAGATGAAGCCCCTGATGTAATTATTAATTTCCTGAAGAAAACATCAGTACTACTACAAGCCCCTGTCATTATTGTGAGAACAGATAACGGCACAGAATTCACCAATCAGAAATTAAAAGCTTATTTTGACGAAGTTGGGATTTCTCATCAAACTTCGGCTGTAAAAACTCCAGAGCAAAATGGAGTTGTGGAACGGAGGAATCGTACGTTAGTTGAATCTGTTCGAATGATGCTTCTATCCTCCAGTGCACCGTTATTTCTTTGGGGTGACGCTATAGCAACTGCATGTTATACTCAAAACCGCTCGATAATTCACACCCGTTTCAACAAAACACCTTATGAGATCATTAATGGAAGAAAACCGGATATCTCATTTTTACATGTCTTCGGTGCATTATGTTATCCCAAGAATGATCGTGAAGATATCAGTAAACTTGAACTAAAGGTGATATTGGCTTTTTCATTGGTTATTCTTCAACTGCTTGTGCTTACAGGGTTTATAATCGGAGGACAAGAAAGGTAATGGAGACCATGAACGTTACCTTTGATGAACTCTCGGGTATGGCCTCTCAGCATAGAAGTTCACAACCCGAGCTTCAAGGTCAGACTTCTGGACACGTAAGTTCAGGACTCGCGCTTCAATTTGCACCGTCAGCAATCTCATCGTTACAACCATCGAAACGTGACTTGGAAGTTTTATTTGGGCCAATCTATGATGAATATATGGAGGGTCCTTCGTCATTTGGTGTTCCTCAAAATGCCACGGCTGCACCTGCTACGGTAGTTCATGAACCTCCGACTGCATCTACACCAACGGCATCTACTTCTGCACCATCTACGTCAACCTCAACCATATTGACTCCAAACATTCCAACCAGTTCTCCGACTGCTGACGCAACTCAACAACATTCTCAACAAATTCCTACTCATGTTCATCTTCAGAATGAAATTGTTGCTGAAAATGCAAACAATGCGATGCTCAACGAACACGAGTTTGTTAATCCATTTACGGCTTCCACAAGTCCTTCTCAGCCTTCAACACCATATGTAGATCCGTCGAGCTCGCATCAAGTTTCTCATACACTTCCACATGAACACAAATGGACTAAGAATCATCCTTTGGTTCAAGTGATTGGCAATCTCACACGACCAGTCTCAACACGAAATCAGTTGCGTACCGACGGTGATATGTGTATCTATGCACTATCAGTTAGCACAATCGAACCAGCAAGTGTGAAAGAAGCAATGACCGATGCATCATGGATTGAGTCTATGCAAGAAGAACTCAATCAGTTCATCCGACTTGATGTATGGGAGTTAGTACCTCGACCGGACAATATTGACCCCCTTACTCTGAAATGGTTATTCAAAAACAAGATGGATGAGGAGCAAACGGTCATTAGGAATAAGACTCGGTTAGTTGTGAGAGGTTATAAACAGAAGGAGGGAATTGACTTGGCAGAATCCTTTGCCCCGGTTGCTCGGATGGAAGCTATTAGGATTTTCTTGGCATACGCCGCACACAAATCATTCACAGTGTACCAAATGGACGTGAAGACGGCTTTCTTGCATGGGCCGTTAAAAGAAGATGTGTATGTATGTCAACCTAAAGGTTTCATCAACACCGAACATCCAAGCCATGTCTACAAGTTAAAAAAAGCAATTTATGGTTTGAAACAAGCACCAAGGGCATGGTACGACGAATTATCATCATTTCTTCTCCAAAATCACTTCAGCAAAGGAACTATTGATCCAACGTTGTTTATCAAGCACTACGGCAACGACATCTTGGTGGCTCAGGTCTACGTAGATGATATTATATTTGGTTCTACTAACCCAAAATACTCCATATTATTTGCCGACCTTATGAAAAGTCGATTCGAAATGTCCATGATGGGGGAAATGACGTTTTTTCTTGGTCTCCAAGTTCACCAATCCCCCCGTGGTATTTTCATAAATCAGTCCAAGTATGTGCTTGAGATTCTAACGAAATTTGGTATGGATAACTGTGATCCTATTGGTACTCCAATGGACACTAAACACAAGCTTGATTTGGATAAAAAAGGGACATTTGTATATGCTACAAAATACCAAAGTATGATCGGGTCCCTTATGTACTTAACCTCAAGCAGACCGGACATTGTGCATGCTACTTGTTTATGTGCTCGGTACCAGGCTAAGCCAACCGAGAAGCACCTGAAGGAGGTTAAAAGGATCTTTCGTTATCTCCGGGGAACCATTAACATGGGTCTCTGGTATACGAAGGATTCTGGTTTTAATCTCACTGGTTTTTCAGATGCCGACCATGCAGGGTGTCATGATACATTCAAGAGCACTTCCGGTGGAGCACAATTCTTAGGCGAGAATCTAGTGAGCTGGTCATCAAGGAAACAAGACTGTACGGCGTTGTCAACCGCGGAAGCAGAATATGTGTCTCTATCCGTGTGTAGTGCTCAAGTCCTTTGGATGAGAACACAACTCACGGATTATGGCTTTTACTTTAACAAAGTCCCTAATTATTGTGATTCACAATCAGCCATAGCCATATCCTGCAACCCGGTCCAACACTCCAAGACCAAGCACATAGCTGTCCGATTCCATTTCATAAAGGAGCATGTGGAAAAAGGAACGATTGAACTGTTCTTTGTCAAGACGGACTACCAACTAGCCGACATCTTCACCAAAGCTCTTTCTCAAGACAGATTTGAATTCTTGGTTCGTCGACTTGGTATGCGTAGTTTCACTCCTGATGAACTTGAACGTCTTGCACATTCGCAGTAACCTTGTATATATCTATCAGAAAATCAAAATACAAAAATATAAAACCCATAAAAACAAAATAAAAAATGAGAAAATCTTTCAAAAATATCAAAAATATTCTTCTCCGACATGTCTCTTAGCATCGATAATATGGACGCACTTAGAAATGTCGCTCAATAACGACACGGGTACGTACATAAAGTTCGAATGAGAGTTCAAATGGTTTTAAAACATGTCTTTTTCTATTTCTTCTCATAATGGCTTATAGTCACATGTCAGACTATAACCCGGTCCCCAAAGAAAGGAAAGTCTTTGACTTATCCTCAACAACGAGAAATTAATTTTTCTCGGTCATGGGCTTATATCAAAACATTCAAAGTTTCAAGCTCATGAACACAAGGAAAATGTTCATTTATGTACATTATTCCTTAACAACGGGAATATATGTTTTCTCGGGTTTTTGAGCATAATTTTTCAAGGTATTTCAAAACTGTGTGCTCATATACTCCCCTAATTTTAAATAGAATTTCTTTTCGAGGGGGAGTACAAACTTTCATGCAACATTATTCTCTCCATGTTTCATCACTAGTTTCACAAAAATTTCAATGTCATGCAATTTTTGAGGGGGAGAATAGTGATTAAAATGTGTTATCTTGGATAAGATCTTTGATATAAGTGCTTTCTCTTCCTAATATGTGCAAAATCCTTTCCTTTTATGATGCACATATGTAGGGGGAGCGTTTAGGTGATACAAAAAACCTTCAAGGTGTAAACTCTGATTTCTTCAAACACCTTGATTACTTTTTCAACAGGTTTTTTTGGTTACGATATCTATACCCTTCAACACATTAATTCACGATGGTATTGGTGTCAAAAGGTGGTTAGGTATTCGTCCTATGATCCAACCAGAACCGGAGGGATCTTCTCAGGGACAATCCATTAGAATTTAGATGTCCTTAGGAAAGATGGAGTAGTTGAGTGTACGGGAAAAATGTCGACTAATGACTTAAGCTAGCACTAGAACAATCACAACAAGGTGCTAGTTATGACGTCTTGGTAAGAATTGAAGGGGTTGAAGAATGAAAAAGAAATGTAAGGATAAAGGGTGTAAAGAAAGAAGCCCTCCATACAACTTAGGCAGAAACCGGGTCAATACATATACTATCAGAATCACGTTGATGATTTCTGGTATTGAAGACAAAGCATCATGGCCCAGTGATGTAATGGACAACCCCTACCAGCCTACTCAAGCTTCTCTCAAAAGAAGTTTGTTTTATTGTCACAGAGTTCAACTCATTTCTATCGACTTTCTCACTCCGAGATAGTAGATATTGAATAGGTGGCAGTCTGCTCCAGGCTCCGATCACCAAATAAACGTGCACTTATAGAGTCTAGAGCCAACGAGATTCATCAAAAAATCTCATTAGGACACTTATTCCATAGATCAATTGTTGTTCATCATTAGAACACAAGCGATGATTTACAGAGTCCTACGATCTATCCTTGTGGTATTGATAGAACATTCAGAGTGATACTCTTTAGTATTCACAGTGATGAATGTAAATCCTTCTAGTGTTAACATCAAACAGCACTGCGGTAGGTCATATGTAAGATTCACTTGAATTAAACATATGTTAACTGGAAAGCAATAGTGGTTTTATTCTTAATTGATTCAAACTCGTTCCAGGTCTCGACGCAATATCTTTATGATCTTGCCAGAACATTCAGAGTAATACTTTTCAGTATTTATAGTGGCGAATGGAAATCCTTCCAGTGTCATCATCAAACAGCACTGCGGTAGGTAACTTGTGCGATTCTATATGAATCAAACTTGTGTCAACTGGAAAGCAACGATGGTTTGATTCTTAATTGATTCAAACTTGTTCCAGGAAATTGAATTGACGACTTAATCAGCAGAATGGAACTGCATGATTCACTCCTTACTATGAATTATCTTTCGATGTTCAAGTAATGAGAACGGATACCACAACCGGAAACCCTGTCAAGGAAGTTCTTTGAACTTACCTAATCACAGGTACAATATTCGTAATGTATAACGGGAAACCGGTGGAATGCAAACGGTGGCGTAACATCAAGAGTCGTAATTCAAGACCACATGCTCATGTAAATGAAGAAAGCTCAAGAACATCTAAAGACAAAGACTTCCGCTACTCTGATGATCAAGGGAGATTGTTAACAAGCTTTCAAGGTAACACAAAATATGAGTATGTGGGGAAATACACAAGAACACAAGTTGGCAAAGTTTCAAGATTAAGTCAAGGCAAAGATCAAAGATCCAAGATCACAAGTCATGAAAGGAACTATGAAAGAACTCTCAAGACAACGAGCTTCAAACTCTGCAACACCAACGAAGTGATGTCACATATTACATGACCACCCCTTAGGGGGAGATTGTTAGCCGTATTTAAAGTGATGGTCATATAATATACCGTTACGAAGCTCGTGAAAAATACTATTCATCGGTGTCGAGAGTTCTTCGTTATTAATGTTTATGTAACGGGAATTAGTCCCGAACACACAAATGAGGAAGGCCTCGTAAACACTTACTACTTAGTATAAAAGGCCTCATAAGCCTCATTTGTGTGTGTGTCTTCCATTTTATTGTTTGTAGAGAGAGAAACGTATGTGTTTCTCTCACTTGGAATTCACAACCTTTTGTTTTTCTCTTTTCCTTCTTCTAATCTAATCTTTCTTTTTTTGTTTAATCTTCATCTTTATTTCTATATCATATATAGTCGTGTGAATCATTCCAACAGCAAGTTTGTCAATAATATTTGTTGCTGAGGTACCTGCTGTGGAAAACACAATAATAATGAGTAAGATTTAAGTATTGAGTGTTAATGTATTACATATATTGACTGTATTGTTATGTATAGCAAGGTTATTATGAATACATAGCATAGCTGGTGTTGGCAGTTTTCATTTGTGGTTCCAATTGAGTCAAAGATCAATCAAGTTGTATTACTATAGATGCACATGCACAATGGTTTATCTAGAATGTCTAGCAGCTGTGACATATCAAAGCAGCATTCCGCTATGAAAGGGGGTGGCAGATTTTGTTTGGAATAGAGTTTAAAATAATGTAAGGTATTCAATGTTATGTGGTAACAGTGCGGTTGTGCACCTTTATATAAGTGTGATAGGGTAGGGAACTGCAACACATGTTAGTGAATACAACAACTAATAGGTATTGGGAAAAGATGGCTTGGCGCCAAATTCTGCATGTTTTGCAAAGGTTAGATGAGTTTGGAAACTGTTTTTGGTACTATTTGTGCGACCGTCTGGACGATGAAAGGGTTTGGAGGGGGAATTTGGAATACTTCTATGGGCGAAAGAGGGTTGTTATTGCTGAGAGGGACGCGTTTATAAGTGAGCTGTCAAGCACCAGCCCAACAGCCCTTGTGAGCCGAATGGTCTGTTTGTTATTAGACATGTAAGACCGTGATGAAGTGGAGCTTCGTCACATGCAAGGATTGATGGACGCGTGTGATGCTCGTGTGAATGACATCGAGTTCTTCATGCGAACATGTGATTAGTGAGAGGTGTTGTAGGGCATGGGTAGTGGAGCCCTTTGTGTGTGTTGTAATTTCTAATAATCGGTTGTTGTTAGGCGAGTACGTATGGCAACGCCTCTTGTTTCTGGTGCTTGTGAACAATCGTATTGTTTGTTTGTTGCTGGTACGTGTATTGGTCCTCTTTCGTTTACTGTTGTGTCTATTTAGGGTAGCTTAGGATTTATGATTGAACTTGTCTTGTAATATGAAATGTTGGCTTTCTTACAGACTTTCCAAGATGTAGACTGTGCTTTTCGCGACCAGCTCGTGGCTGAAGCAGACGCTGCTGGTAACCGTATCCAGCGGATGCAAAGGTTCATCCAAAGGTTGCAAGGCGATGGGTCCGAGTGAAATGTGGCGGTAAATATGCCAAAATGTGTCCGATAATAAACGGTTTGTGTCAGTCTGTGTCAAACTTGTTGAACTTACCAGTTCTTTCTAATCTTTCCAGTGTCATTACTCATTGTGTTTGTGACATTTCAGTACTGACAGTCATGTCGTTGGACTGTCAGGGCTGTGTATCATTCGATTTCAATAATATATTGGCATGTGTGGTTTTTGTGTGGTAGGTCTTTCTAGTATCTCGTTTTATGTACTCGTATGTTTGCTTTGTTCAAATGATTTGTTTTTCTTTTGGTAATTTGTTTGCATTAATACAAAGGCTGTAGAGGACAACATGAAAGGAAGTGAATGGGTGAGTTCTAACAATCTTGTAGGAGAGAGAGATACCTGGTGCATGCTTTTGTATTCCATGTGCGTCGCTGCTTGGGTGACTTCAAAGAAACTTTTAGGAGATACAAAGAGATATCACATACCTCTTATGTCTGTTTGCGGCTTTCACTTCAGCCAAGCCAAAAATGGAACATTAACCTGCAGCAAATGCATTTGCAAGCTATTAAAACCGCCTGCTTGAATAACTGAATACTGCTAGACAATTTTAGCTTGAAAGGAAGACATAATACCGATTTTCAACCATTCTTTCCGAGCATTCATGAACAGCATGTCTCCTTGCGTTATGGACAAAAGGTGGAAACTACAGGCCCGGTATCCTCGTAAGGGTATATTGCTTGAAGTCTAAACTGTCAAATAGATTGGTTCAGAGTTTCAATTTCGAATAAGTGATTCCAATAACAGCCACAATCCAAAGTTTATGCAAACCTTCGCACGAAGGTTCAAACAGCCATAACGACACCCTTTTTATAGAAGTTTTGGTTATCGCTTTCAAAAGGGCCAGCAACCCCCATCAACAAAAAACAAACACCACATCCAAAGTATATGAACTCGCGTATACATTTTTTAGCAACATGTAACATAGTAGGCTCAGACAGGGCGCCCTTCAAGTAAAACCGGACACACACAACATGGCTGCATCCTCAAAAGGTTTCCCGCCAAGGTCTGTGGAGTCTCGGGTTTAACCTGGGCTGTTCAAAGTCATCACAGCCTAGAGAATCGCAACCAACAATCAAAAGTGCCATCATACCATATAAATATACTACATTAACCCAACATTCAGGAGAAATCGGATCCACACAGAACCAAGGCCAAAGAGCAAAGGGATTTTGTGCCACCACCACAAACAGACAATGAACATTAATCAAAAGGAAAATCAAGGCTAAATTAACCAAATCATGAAGGCGGAAGGGGAAACCGTTAATTAATAGCAAAGACTGAAAAGTGTGTGTGACATTTCTCAAGGAGAGGCCTGTTTGTGAGAGGGAAAAAGAAGCTTACTTTATTAAGGCTGTGATGGGAATCAAAAAAATACGACACCCAAAACATATGAACAGGCATGTAAATTTTTTAGCAACATGGAACATAGTAGGCTCAAACATGACGCCCTTCAAGTAAAACTGGACACACACAACATGGCTGCATCCTCAAAAGGTTGCCTCGCCAAGGTCTGTGGAGTCTCGGGTTTAACCTGGGCTGTTCAAGGTCATCACAGCCTAGAAAATCTTTCACAACCAAAAGTGTCATCATACCTTGTAAATATTAAACTTTTACATTTACGCACGTCAGTACGACTGAGATGGATTCTTTGTAGCCACTATATAACCAAAAAAATTTAAAGTATAAAATTTATAAAATGAATAAGGGGCAAAGGTATTTTGTAGGACCACTAGAAAACACACAAATAACACCAATCAAAAGGCAAATTAATGGTAAATAAAACAAATCATGCAGAGGTGAAGGGCCAACCGTTAATTAATAGTGAAGGCTAAAAAGGCAAGCTTAATAAACAGCCAGACCACAGTTAAAGAACTATTAATGACAAGGAGGAACGGAGGCATGATAACATAGCTAAAACCCGACACCAAAGCGGTAATAAGATATCTAATATTCGACTGGCCCATTTCCTCATCCACTTACAAACCTGTGATACAAAATGTGAATGGCAGGCGAGTAAGTGTTGGCTCAAAGTTGAAGGCACCCTGCCGACGATTCAAGCGATCCACCTGCTATGGCTGCAAACATGATGTCATTATTCCACGCCAGAAATCAGGTCGACCACATCTATCATGATCGCGCAACTAAGAACAGTCACAAACTGGAAAACAGACGGCCAAAACAATTTCTTCATCGCCATAAGTTCATATGTAAGGGCATCCGACCTGACATGGCTGCACACAATACTCTATGATGCCTCGCCAAGATACAGGTTGATTCGGCCCTTTATAACATTGGAGAAAAAGGTATTCACCAACACACAAATCACCGGCACAACATATTTCCATCAAACACATGTATAAAAGTGACATCCGCCCGCCATGGCTGCAAACAAATTTGCGTGTTGCCCACCCATGCAAACACGATATCATGCTGCCCCGCCAAGATACGGGCCGATTTCTACAATAATGATCCAAGAAAAGATTATACCCGTGCAATCAAACAATGAGGAACAACACGTCATAATTCATGAATTTGTTGATCACGACCATGATCATTAAACTGTCCGAAAAAA
Organism: Glebionis coronaria; assembly: GCA_025667525.1. Lineage (NCBI taxonomy): Eukaryota > Viridiplantae > Streptophyta > Magnoliopsida > Asterales > Asteraceae > Glebionis > Glebionis coronaria. The sequence goes on from CM046874.1 coordinate 547,755,428, forward strand.
AGTGCAAAGCCAAGTGGCATCCAATGCTCACGGCATCACACTATAAGAATATCAAAGGACAACATAAGGAATAAAAATGCATAATGCAAGAGCATGTTATTTAACTTATATAACAAAAGGTGAACATCAATTAAGCAATGACCAGGCATCTTATACACAAACAAATACCCATACACTTTAAATATGTTAATCGAGTAGCCTATGAGGTTATCCAACTCAATTATTCTGAGATCAAGGCTAGAGGGTGTTCCACATGTGGGGGGTGTTGTTGCATTCAATACAGCGATTGAGCATGAAAATGACAACATGCTAGGGAAAAAAATACATGCAATAGAAACATTAGCTACACGGCGTGGAGTGGTCAGAGTTAAGGGTTGGAACGACAGCAGATGCTGCTCCCAAGATATCAGCCCATAGGTGTGACAACCACGGGGTTCATACAGAAACTGATTATCTATTGGTATTCTTTAACATATAGAACAAATGTCTCACGCAACATAAATAGAGCAATAAACATAAGGATCACCAAATGGTTCACGACAGCCTAAGAAGCAAATATAAAAGTAACATACAAAAGTGCAAGCCTATTCATGACTACTAATTTACAACCAAAAGAACCAACGTATGTAGTGGGCACAAACAAAACAAACGCCTAAACAAAGGGGATCCAATGGGTAACCAGAGCTTAAGCATCCAACATAACAACATCATACGCAAACCCTAAACAAAGGGATATTTTGCAGCACAATAACAGAAACAAATGAGATGGGATCCAATAGCTAACCATAGGCCACCCAACCAAGATACCACAAACGCATGAGAACATGGGAATGCATCTTTTTAGGAGGCTGAGTAGAAAATCGGCATAGATGAGCAACCACTGTAAAATAAGTAAGAAACACACAGATAATGCAACCCCAATACGTTTGGCTGGTGGTGGTGCTTTATATATGGCTGCCATGGCAAAATAACGAACGGGCAGCATCGTTACACCAGTATGTAATCAACGGCTGAAATGGATTTTCTGTAGCCACCACAGAACCAAACAAACGCAATTAAGGAAAGGGAAAAATAATCTATTAATAACGAAAGGCAAACTAAGGGCAAAGGGCAAAGGGATTGTGTTCCACCATCACAAACAGAGAATAAACATTGGCATCGCCGGTATAAGAGACTGACGACCTTTCATCAAAATGTGCCAAATTCTTACCGGCCACCTATCATTTATGATTGCAACTTTTGAAGATAAATAATGTTATTTCCTTCCATACTTTTTAGGCCAAGACCTAACATTGTTGGCCCACACAGGCCACCCGCCGTGGCTGCAACCACAGCCTTTGCGCGTCTGCCAAGCGAACATATTCTCTAGTTTTTAGCCCCACATAAATGAGCAATCAGATATGAGGTCATGCCCGCTATGGCTGAAAGACTTACTAAGCATGCCCCACCAAGAGGCAGAACACCCGAATAATAACTAGGCTCAAAAAGTATCTGTTAATGCAATGATGCCTAAAAACGCTACTTGCATTTTTCGGTCTCTCTTTGTTTTGATTACGACAATATGTAAAAACAAGCATTTACGAAAATAACGAAAAACAAATTCTCGAGTTCAAGTATTTTTCATTTCAACCATTATCACTTAAGGTATGAAAAAACAAGTACTCATCCTAATTAAGTGATCAAGGATTTAATCTTTTCTTAAAACTCACTTTTTTAAGTGTGACAAGTTTTTATTATTAAACTTTCTTTTTAAGAAAATGTTTTATTAAATTAATTATTTAAAAGTTTGAAATTTGAAAATGGCATATTCTATCTTGGTTTGGAATATCCTTTCAGGATATTTTAATCCCCAGATTCGAACCAATCCACTAAAAGACAAAAGGGAGCGGAGTCTATGCAAGCGGTTCCTTAGCACCTATAGCGGTTCCTTATCGATAAGGAATCACGGGCTCCAATAAGTAACCGCGGGCAGATATAGCCGTTGGATATTTGTCTTATAAATAGTGGACCATTCTCAGACTTTAAACTCACCTCTTTTGCACATACATTTCCATATTCTTTCATACTTCTTGAATCACTCAAATCCTTGATCATTTGTTTGATTACTACTTGTTTAGAAGTGAATCTTTCTCCTCTCATCTTTTCCTCTCAAAGTGAAAAGAGAAGAACACTATCATTCTTGAAGTGTTGTGTCTACCTCAAAGATCCATTAAAGATCCAAACTTATTTATTCATTGTTGTGTCATTGTTGTGAAGATTCAAGTAGTTGTGTCTATTTGGAAGTTGTGTATGTATTAAGGTTAATGCTTGGTCCTTAAAGTATATTGGTTTAGATTGGTCCTAGCTAAGATTAGGGCTTGACTTTTAGCTTAGAGTCGGAAATTGGTTAAGCGACGTTATGTACGGTTTCTCCACCTTAAGGAACTTGCTGATTAGTGAACTCTCGAGTAAGGAGTACTCGAGGAGTGGAGTAGGAACGAGGAGTGAGCTTCGTTTCCGAACCACTATAAATCCTTGGTGTTTTGTTTGATTTTTCCTTCCCTTATCTTTTTACATAAATTATTCTTTATACTTGTGATTATTAGTTTAGTTGCACTATACCTTGTTAATATTGTGTATAAGAAGGTTTCACATAAATACTCAAGCCTAAGTTTTTGAAAAGGATTTTTAAAAACCTATCTTTAACAAGTAAATTTAAGAAACTATTCAACCCCCACCCCCCTTCTAGTTTCTACAATTGGTATCAGAGCGTGGTTGCTCAAGCCTTTATAAAATATATTGTATTTTAAAACTTGAATCGATCTATGGATTCCAACAAGTATCTAGAAGGGCAATCCATGCAAAGACCACCTCTTTTTGAAACTGATAGTTTTATTTATTGGAAAAATAGATTTGAGACTTATGTGAAATCAAAAGATTTAGATCTTTGGCATGTTATTACCAATGGTGGTTTTACCTTATCAATATAATGAAGTTTCTAAAAGCAAAGAGATAGATACTTTTGACAAAGCTAATGATGATACTAAAAGGAAACTTGCTAAAAACAATGAGGCTAAAATGGTGATTTATAATGCTTTACCAAAGAAAGAGTACGAAAGGAGTTTTATGTGTGAAACCGCTAAAGATATTTGGAACACTCTTTTAGTAACCCACCAAGATAATAGCCAAGTCAAAGAAAGTAAAATCGATCTTCATGTTTAACAATATGAACAATTTTTCATCTTAGAAGATGAAACTATTGATAGTGCATTTGCTAGATTTAACACTATTATTACTAGTCTAAAAGCACTTGATGAAGGTTTTTCTAGCAAGAACAATGTTAGGAAGTTTCTTAGGTCGTTTCATCCAAAGTGGAGAGCTAAAGTCACGGCGATTGAAGAATCAAAGGATCTCGCCAAATTATCACTCGATGAACTCATTGGTAACTTGAAGGTTCACGAGATGATAATTTTGAAGGACTCGGAAATGGTGAAAACTAAGAGTGAAAGAAAGTCTCTTGCACTCAAGGCCAAGAAGGCACAAAGTGACCATGAAAGCTCCTCGGATAGTGATGATGAGGAATATGCCATGGCGGTTAGAGACTTTAAGAAGTTCTTTAAAAGACGAGGTCAATACGTGAGGCAATCAAACAACGACAAGAAACCCTTCTCCAAAAACCGATTTGCCAAAGATGATAAAGGTGATAGGAAATGCTTTAGATGTGGTGATCCAAATCATTTCATCGGTGATTGTCCTAAACCTTCACGCGACAAGAATCACACGACGTTTGTTGGAGGTTCATGGAGCGATAGCGGTGAAGATGTTGATGACAACCCCAAAGATGAGAAATGTCTTATGACTCACACTTCTAAAGAGTTACATTCCGAAAACAATTATTATAACAATAATAGTTCTTCTCAAGATGATAGTGAATTAGAAGGCCAATACAATAACTTGCATAAGCTTAGTCTTAAATTAATTGAAAAGAACTAAGTGCTAAAATCAACTAGAACTAAGCTTGAGAATGAGATTAGTGAGCTAAAAGAGAAATTAGCTAAGCTTGAGAAAAACAAAGAAGTAGATCTAGGAGGCTTAAATGTGAAAACCTTAGACAAGAAAATGAAAACCTCAAGAGCACCTCTATTAGACTTGAAAAGTTCATGAGAGGTACTAATGCTCTTGATGATATGTTAAACAAACAAATTCATTCTAAGGAAAGACTTGGGCTAGGATATAACACTAATGAAGCATCAACTAGTGAACCATAATAAGTTTGGTTTTCAGAAAAACGCACCCCTATACGCGGTTCTCCAGCATATGGGGCGGTTCCTTATTGCTATGGAACCGTGGGTGGAGCTAAAGAACCGCGGCCAGAAGAAGGTTTGTGTGAAAATCCTGAACTTTCTGAAAAATCTATTTTAGGTGAAGGACCAAAACATATTCTTATTAACAAGGTCAAAGTACCTATAATTGAAAAGCCTATTCTAGATAAATTCTACAAGCCCTTGAGTAAACCTCTAATGAGAACTAGAAACTTATCTAGACAAACATCTATCCTCCAAGAGTACGAAATGAATCTAAACCTAGAAGTAGAACACCTATGCCAAAAAGAGATGATCAAGCTAAATCACGACCTAGAAGTAAAACTCCAACACCTAGGAGGAATAACAATAATTCTAGATCAAGATCAAAGACACCTAGGAGAAACTATGGACAACAAAATGGCCATATGAATTGGAATAATTTTCAACAATACTTTTCCCCATGGGGAATGTCTCCTTCATTCATGCATCCCAACCAAATGCAAGGGATGTTTGGAACTAACAATTTTGGACCCATGAGATATTGGGGACCAAATGTTTGATCTTGTGTGTTGTTACCTAGATATGCTTGGGAATCGATTTAGAGCCCGACGAGTGGATTAAGAATAGTGGTTGTTCTAAACACATGACGGGTAATCTAAGTTTGTTCTCGCACTACAAAGCATATGATGGAGGTAACGTTACATTCGCAAGTAATCGAAGGGGTAATATCATTGGCAAAGGTACAGTCTCTCTTGACTCTATGACTATAGAAAACGTAGAGCACGTAGATACCTTAGGTTTTAACCTTCTAAGTATAGGTCAAATTTGTGACAGTAAGTGTAAGGTCATCTTTTCAGAATATGACAGTGAAATCGTAAAAGATGGAAAAGTCATTGGAAAAGTTGTTAGAAAGCGTGGGCTTTATGTCATTAAGGTCAATAGGAAGTCAGATGACAACTTATGTCTAGCGACTTGGCATAGGAGATTAGGTCACGCTAATATACGTTTAATTCAATCTTTAGTCTCTAAGGAGTTGGTAAGACATCTCCCTAAGATGAAGTTTGATAGTCACTTTTGTAATGCTTGAAAAATTGGGAAGCAATTTCACTCAAGTCACAAAGCCAAGAATTTGGTTTCGACCTCTCGGTGCTTAGAGCTCCTACATATGGATCTCTTTGGACCTTCCGCCATACGGAGTTATGGAGGTAACCTTTATACCCTAGTTATAGTTGACGACTACTCTAGATTCACTTAGACTAGATTTTTGGCGTCTAAGAATGAAGCTTTCGATCACTTCAGAACCTTTAGTCGAATAATTCAAACTAAACTAGGATGTTCAATTATCTCTATTAGGACGGATCATGGTAGGGAATTTGATAATGAAGTGCAATTCGGTGCCTTTTGTGAAGCTCATGGTATTACCCATAACTTCTCGGCTCCTCGCACTCTACAATCAAATGGGGTAGTTAAAAGGAAGAATAGGACCATCCAAGAGATGAGTAGGACGATGTTAAATGAGCATTCTTGCCTCAAAATTTTTGGTGCAATGCCGTGGACACATCGACCTACATTCTCAACCGAATTCTTATTTGACCTTTTCTAGGAATGATCCCCTATGAGATTCTTAAAGGTAAGAAGCCCTCATTGGAATACTTTAGGGTGTTTGGAAGCAAGTGCTTCATTCTCAACACCAAAGATTAACTCACTAAGTTTTACCCAAAGTCTTACGAAGGTATCTTTTTAGGTTATTCTCAAACTAGCAAAGCCTACATAGTCCTCAATAGAACCTCGGGTGTAATTGAAGAATCACTTAACGTGATTTTTGATGAAACCCCTCCTTCTTCTAAGACACCACCTTTGGTAGATGATGACTTGGATGAAATAGACATAGTTAATATCAAAAGATGTTAGAAACATAGGAGTTGAAGACCTTAGTGTTGAAAAGGGAGTAAACATTAAGGAGTCAAAGGATCATGCTCTTGATAACGTCATAGGCGAATTAAATCAAAGGACCCTAAGATCTCAAGTCCAAAATCAAAGTAACTTCTTTTGTTTCGTCTCCTTGATTGAACAAATAATGTTAAAGAAGCTTTGATGGATGAGAGTTGGGTCATCGTTATGCAAGAAGAACTGAATCAATTCATTGCTAATGAAGTTTAGGAACTTGTTTCTCCACCTAGTAGTTCGACCATCATAGGAACCAAATGGGTATATAGGAATCAGTTAGATGAGAATGGTGTTGTGTCTCGTAACAAGGATAGACTTGTAGCTCAAGGCTATAATCAACAAGAAGGTATTGATTATGACGAGACATACGCACCCGTAGCAAGATTAGAATCCATTAGAATCCTTTTAGCTTACACTTGTGCCTTAGACTTTAAGCTTCAACAAATGGATGTAAAGAGTGCATTTCTTAACGGTTTGATCAATGAGGAGGTATATGTGGCTCAACCTCTCGGCTTCATTGATTTTGAGAAACTGGATCATGTTTACAAGCTTAAGAAAGCTCTTTATGGTCTCAAACAAGCACCCAAAACTTGGTATGATAGACTTAAAGCGTTTCTTGTAAAACATGAGTATACCATGGGGATGGTAGACAATACACTCTTTACAAAGAAGAAAGGTTCTCACCTCATTATTGTACAAATATATGTTGATGACATTATATTTGGTTCAACTTGTCAATCATTGTGTGATGACATTGCCAAAATCATGCATGACGAGTTTGAAATGAGTATGATGGGAGAACTTAATTTCTTTTTAGGACTCTAAATTAAACAAATGGACGATGGTATTTTCTTTAATCAATCCAATTATGTTAAAGAAATGCTAAAGAAATTTGGATTAGAAGACTCTAGACCAATGAAGACCCCTATGGCCTCGGATACTAAACTCACTGTAGATGATGATTGTGATTCGGTAGACAACACCAAATATAGAGGTATGATTGGTAGTTTGTTGTACCTAACGGCAAGTCGACCGAATATCATGTTTAGTGTTTGCCTTTGTGCTCGCTTCCAAGAGGCTCCCAAAACCTCTCACCTTGAAGCGGTTAAGCGTATCGTCCGATACATTAAGGGCACTATACATTTAGGATTATGGTATCCTAAAGAGACCGGCGAAGAAACCATTGTCTAGGCGGACTCGGATCATGCGGAAGACTATGTGGACCGGAAAAGCACTATTGGAGTTTATACCTTCATGGGTTGTTGTTTAACTTCTTTGTTCTCCAAGAAACAAACCGCTCTTGCTATATCTACCACGGTAGTCGAGTATGTGAGTGTCGGTAAAGCTTGTCAACAAGATCTATGGGTGAAGCAAACGCTTGTTGATTACGGGATTTCTCTTGATGATGTTCCCATCATGTGCGACAACAAGGGTGCAATAGACCTTAGCAAGAATCCCGTGCAACATTCGCGAACTAAGCACATAGAGATTCACCATCATTTTCTTAGGGATAATGTTCAAAATGGGAATATTTCAATTGAGAAGGTACCCTCGGTAGAAAACTTAGCCGACATCTTCACAAAGTCACTTAAGAGGGAACCTTTTAATTACTTGCTTCTAGGTCTAGGTTTAATGGAACATATTCCTTAATTATGCATTTTAATTAATCGAGTCTTTTTCTCTTTTGAGTCTTTTCTTTCTTTGAGCTTTTGGGTATCACAAACTCCTTTTGAAAATATTCTCTTCTCTTTTTTAAAACTCTCCAAGCTCTTTCAAAAATGGTCGAGAAATGTTTGTGCATTGTTAATACAATCTAAAAACATTTTTCATAACTTCTTGCTATTCATAATGAGCTTACATAATTCATATGTATGGGTCTCTCAAATATAGCAAGAACAAAAGAGAACTATGAAGGATCATTGTGTCATGACTTTGTGTCTAGTTCTACACACCTCCATCATCGATTTTCTTTAAAATCCATGTATTTTGGTCAAAACCTTGTTTGGTGAGCTCTTGTGTATTTTCTTTGTCTATCTTTGCTTCTAAGCATATCTCCATGATTAGTTAGACTAGAAAAATAGGATTTGCTGAATTGGAAAATCCTCCCTCATCACCAAATTCAACCCACTGTGGGCGGTTCTCTATTGAGACCGCGGTTCCCTAGTGATAAGGAACCGCCTGTTGAGATAAGGAACCGCACCCAGTACTCTCATTTTTGGGTATTCCTGAAACTCCAAATTTGTTCCAACACTTTTTGGAATCTTTGTTTCAACCCTTTAACCACCCCTAAAATATCTTGGGCTTTCTCTATTTAACCTTAAGCATTTTGCATCCTTTCTCAAATCAAAATGTCTTATTCTCCAAATGAAAGCTTTGATTCTCCTCCATTTTCTCTAACTTCTTTCAATCCCAGTTCACCCAAGAACACTCAAAATCACATATCTTCTTCTTCTAATTATGGAACTCCTTATCTTCCACCACTAGCCTTTAGAGTTCTTCCTCCTTCACATGATAATGTCATGCATCATGGAACATATTGTCATTGTTGTCAATATCAATATCTTGCTATGGCTCATATCTATGAAGAATTGAATTACATCAAGAGTCTCTTAGTCAAACCTACTCTTCACTATGACTATGAGATCTCTACCAAGCCACCACCAACTCCTTCCGCCACTACCTTGTCTTTTATCTAAGCATTGGTTGCTTATCTTCAAGACATCTAGTTCAAGCAAATCTTAGAGTTTGTTTAACTAGGATTAGATTTACTCTTTTCTTTTGGCTTGTGTTTGTGTCTCATACATCTTTGTATGATTTATTTCCTTGTATCTTTTATCATGTTTCCTTTTAACATGACTTATCTAGGATCTTTTGTTTCTTCTCTTATTTTTTTGTGACCTTTGCTATATCTTGTTGGGTGTCTCTTCTCTTCTACTAACCCTTCTATGTAGCTTGTCACCATATATTGATTCCTTGGTGCCCCAAGCAAAGGGGAATAAGCACCAAGAGGGAACATTTGCAAAGTCTGATTATTTTCTTCTTCAAAGACTTTTGCAACCTTTTTTCTTCAAGAATCTGTTGAACACGACCATGATCATTAAACTGTCCGAAAAAAAGTGCAAAGCCAAGTGGCATTCAATGCTCACGGCATCACACTATAAGAATATCAAAGGACAACATAAGGAATAGAAATGCATAATGCAAGAGCATGTTATTTAACTTATATAACAAAAGGTGAACATTAGTTAAGCAATGACCAGACATCTTATACGCAAACAAATACCCATACACTTTAAATATGTTAATCGAGTAGCCTATGAGGTTATCCAACTCAATTATTCTGAGATCAAGGCTAGAGGGTGTTCCACATGTGGGGGTGTTGCTGCATTCAATACAACGATTGAGCATGAAAATGACAACAGGCCAGGGAAAAAAATATACATGCAATAGAAACATTAGCTACACGGCGTGGAGTGGTTAGAGTTAAGGGTTGGAACGACAACAGATGTTGCTCCCAAGATATCAGCCCATAGGTATGACAGCCACGGGGTTCATACAAAAACTGATTATCTATTGGTATTCTTTAACATATAGAACAAATGTCTCACGCAACATAAATAGAGCAATAAACATAAGGATCACCAAATGGTTCACGACAGCCTAGGAAGTAAATATAAAAGTAACATAAAAAAGCGCAAGCCTGTTCATGACTACTAATTTACAACCAAAAGAATCAACGTATGCAGTGGGCACAAACAAAACAGACGCCTAAACAAAGGGGATCAAATGGGTAACCAGAGCTTAAGCATCCAACATAACAACTTCACACGCAAACCCTAAACAAAGGGATATTTTGCAGCACAATAACATAAACAAATGAGAGGGGATCCAATACCTAATCACAGTCCACCCAACAAAGATACCACAAACGCATGAGAACATGGGAATGCACAAATTCTTTTCAGGAGGCTGAGTAGAAAATTGGCACAGATGAGCAACCATTGTAAAATAAGTAAGAAACACACAAATAATGCAACCCCAGTACGATTGGCTGGTGGTGGGGCTTTATATATGGCTGCCACGGCAAAATAACGAACGGGTAGCATCATTACACCAGTATGTAATCAACGGTTGAGATGGATTTTCTGTAGCCACCACATAACCAAACAAACGCAATTCAGGAAAGGGAAATTTAGTATATTAATAAGGAAAGGCAAATCAAGGGCAAAGGGATTTTGTTCCACCATCACAAACAGGGAATTAACATTGGCATCGCCGGTATAAGAGACTGGCGACCTTTCATCAAAATGTGCCAAATTCTTACCGGCCACCTATCATTTATGATTGCAACTTTTGAAAAGAAATAATGTTGTTTCCTTCCATATTTTTTAGGCCAAGACCTAACATTGTCGGCCCACACAGGCCACCCGCCATGGCTGCAACCACAGCCTTAACGCGTCGGCCAAGCGAACATATTCTCTAATTTTTTGCCCCACATAAATGAGCAATCAGATATGAGGTCCTGCCTGCTATGGCTGCAAGACTTACTAAGCATGCCCCGCCAAGAGGCAGCACACCCGAATAATAACTGGGCTCAAAAAGTATCTGTTAATGCAATGATGCCTAAAAACGTTACTTGCATTTTTTGGTCTCGTTTTGTTTTGATTACGACAATATGTAAAAACAAGCATTTACGAAAACAACGAAAAACGAATTCTTGAGTTCAAGTATTTTTCATTTCAACCATTATCGCTTAAGGTATGAACAAACAAGTATTCATCCTAATTAAGTGATCAAGGATTTAATCTTTTCTTAAAATTTACTGTTTATTAAGTTTGACAAGTTTTTATTATTAAACTTTCTTTTTAAGAAAATGTTTTATTAAATTAATTATTTGAAAATTTGAAATTTGAAAATGGCATATTCTATCTTGGTTTGGAATATCCTTTCAGGATCTTTTAATCCCCAGATTCGAACCAATCCACTAAAAGACAAAAGGGAGAAGATTCTATGCAGGCGGTTCCTTAGCACCTATAGTGGTTCCTTATCGATAAGGAACCGCGGGCTCCAATAAGGAACCGCGGGGAGATATAGCCGTTGGATGTTTGTCTTATAAATAGTGGACCATTCACAGACTTTCAACTCACCTCTTTTGCACATACATTTCTAGATTCTTTCATACTTCTTAAATCACTCAAATCCTTGATCATTTGTTTGATTACTACTTGTTTAGAAGTGAATCTTTCTCCTCTCATCTTTTCCTCTCAAAGTGCAAATAGAAGAACACTATCATCCTTGAAGTGTTGTGTCTACCTCAAAGATCCATTAAAGATCCAAACTTATTTATTCATTGTTGTGTAATTGTTGTGAAGATCTAAGTAGTCGTGTCTATTTGGAAGTTGTGTACGTATTAAGGTTAATACTTGGTCCTTAAAGTATATTGGTGTAGATTGGCCCTAGCTATGATTAGGGCTCGACTTTTATCTTAGAGTCGGAAAATGGTTAAGCGACGTTGTGTACGGTTTCTCCACCTTAAGGAGCTTGTTGATTAGCGAACTCTCGAGTAAGGAGTACACGAGGAGTGGAGTAGGAACGAGGAGTGAGCTTCGTTGCCGAACCACTATAAATCCTTGGTGTTTGGTTTGATCTTTCCTTCCATTATCTCTTTACATTCATTATTCATTATACTTGTGATTATTACTTTAGTTGCACTATACCTTATTCATATTGTGTATAAGAAGGTTTCACATAAATACTCAAGCCTAAGTTTTTGAAAAGGGTTTTTAAAAACCTATCTTTAACAAGTAAATTTAAGAAACTATTCAACCCCCCCCCCCCCTTCTAGTTTCTACAGTATCATCATCGCTTTTTTTACCGGTATTATCATAGCATTTGTAGAGCATTATAGTTGCGATCTAAAAACCGTTTCGAAACGACTTAAGCATCTTACAACTGGTAACCTTTAACCATGAACAAAACTCGCAGCAATCGATATGCAAACCTATTATTAATAGAGGGAAACCACGGTTTCATAGGAACAGTTATTCCCCTCACAAACCCAATAAACTGCTGGTTTTTCCCTCTCACAAACACACCTCTCCCTAACAGATTTTACACAACACATCTCACATACCCATTAGCTGGAAGACATAAATTACCTGCATGTACTCTGGCTGCAAAGCTATTAGCTTGCCCTGCCAACCTAAGCTTCTTGGCCATGTACGAATCATATGTATGCCGGCAACCTTATGCCCGAACAAAACCAAATGACATGACCAGAAGTGGATATCAACCACGCGTCATAAGAACGCTGATACTCATAATACTTGGTTTTCATACGTTGTCAGATGTGAAACCCCGATACTCATTTACCAAAATCACAACAGTAAAGGTGAAATAGTTTACACCAAAACCAACTATTAATCGTTTTCGGGACCATAACATCCGAAACACCCATTTCAAGGTGGGAAAACTTACCCAATGAATGAAGCAGTCGGTCAAAGGAAACAACAACCTAGCCTAACCAAGGCTACCTACCGACAATCAACATCGCCCACCATGAACGGTGGCAACAAATACAACGGCGAAAAAGAAGGAGAAAAAACAGGCTCCCAAATTAAGCCATGGGTGCTTGATAACAACAAATTTAACACAAATATTTAACTAGATTCTCGATAAGAACAAATGAACAGAAATCCTTAACCATATAATCAAAGTAAGTGAGAATGAGGACAACAAATACTGCCGCCTAATATGATAATCGAACCATGATGTCACGAGATGATCGTGATCGTGAGAATCAAACCAACCCAGATTCGATCAAAAGGCAGCGGATCAAATTTATAGGGAAAAACAATGGCAGCCGATCTAAAGGTCAACAATGGGAGCCAATAATAAATAGGTGAATATATACATGCACTGTGACGAAAGGGTTTTTGTGTCACCACCACAAACAGACAACACCCATTAATCAAAGGACAAAGGAAAAATAAAAAAAACCATGAAAGGGAAGCGGTTAATTAATGGCAACGGGTGAAGGGGCAAACACAATAAACACCCAAAACCAGCATTAATGAGAACGGAGAAATGGAGGGGCTGGAAAACGGCACGGAACCCCAATGGTATGTGAGATGTGTGTGTAAAATCTGTGAGGGAGAGGTGTGTTTGTGAGAGGTAAAAACCAGTAGTTTGTTGGGTTTGTGAGGGGAATCACTGTTCCTAAGAAATCGTGATTCCCCTATATTAATAATAGAGTATTTTTTAGTTGACCATAATAGAATAAAACATAATGAAACTCTTAAAAGAATATTAGACTCATTTCGAAAATAAAATTAAGACGGATGCATACTTTGCAAAAAAATAATTTTCATTCTACCATTAGTATTTATTTAGATGTTATAAAAATAAAGTCTTATAAAATCGAATGAAATAAAGATAAAAAGACAATATCATTTATCTACAATAAAAATTCAACATGGCTATTTAGGAATACATTTTGGTGTACTAAAATTTAGGCAAAATTAAAAACAAAAACAATCCAAGTTTCTAATCCACGTTTCTGTAACTGCTCTAAAACCGCTGACTAATTGAAGAAACCATTTTACTACTTATATTCTAAGAGAAAAAAACATGAGATGATGAAGGAACATTGTGTATAAGAGATCTTCTGCCTGGCAGATCTAGAAGTGACTACAAATTAAAGTTTTAAACCAACATAATGTTTGTACAATCGTTAAAAGGTACGTATGAATTTTCTTTATATACATCTTTACAAGTTTGAGTTAGTGTGGTGCGATAGGACAAATTGGTTATAATATAAGTGATAACATACAACAATTCATATGCATATTAAGTGTTTGATAGAATGCATAAATGAAAAAAGTTATGGAAATAGTGTATGCTAGATCATACTCCGTGACTAAAACTTTATAACTACTTTGTAATGTATAATGATGCTACGTCATTTTAGCAATCATAATGTGTTTTTCTGTTCCACTGCAGTTTGTATATAAAAACTCAGCTTTATTTGGTATCTTTCTTTTAATGGTTAATTTTGGTGCATGATATTGATAGTAAACAAAACGAAAAGTGCATTTAAAGCCAAGTAAATGATTTTAGATAAAACCGTTGATTAAGACGATAGGTGATTCTGAAATACCACATTCCCCATAACAAGCCAAGTAAATAAAAAAGAGACCAGTCCCTTTCGGTAATATTTTATTCAATCAGTAATTCCGTTGTGATTCTAACGTTATCTCCAAATTATTCCAATTTCTATTGTAACTTCTTCCTTGATTTAGAAATAAGTTAAGATTGTCAAGTGAAAAATATTCTTTTTGAATTTTGATTAACTTGCAAATAGATTGTAACAAGAATTTTAATTATTGATGTTTTATTGGATGAAACTCTTGCTTATCATATTTCATAATAAACGTACTAGAACCAATTTATATTTGTTGATTGTCTTATTCTATGCAGTGGCGGACGTAGAAAATTTAATCGGGGGGCAATTTGTTTTTGATAATAACAAGGAAAAATCAAAACACCGAATATTTTAACTTAAAAATAGAGGATTTTTATGGTTTAGAGTGTCAAAAGTTGGATTTCAATTTGTAAGTGGTGGGCAATTTACATTTCGAATGAGGGGCATTTAAAAAACTGTCAAAATCGAAAAAAATTACACTATAATCGCGTCTTTTTGGTCGAGCCATGGGGAGCGCCCCCACCCCGGACCTTATACATAGGTCCGCCCCTGATTCTATGTTTTATAGTTTTTGGCAGGTAACCTGACGACATCCACACGACAGAACGGATGTCAAGATATGACTATAATATATAGTCAAAACCTTCTTCAATCAGTTAGTGAAATGTGACGTTTTAACTTCCGTTCAGTCTCTCAAAGTTAGATATGATCATGTTTTTTTCTTTATGCGCATCTAAACTGTGAATATGCTAATGCATTTGATATATGTTGTTATACAAGGTGAATCTTTCAGGCCAGTGGCATGCAACAAACCAATTGATGTGGGTCACTTGGAGACTAGAAGACATGTAGACGAGTGAGCCTTAGAGAAGGATGAGAATAATTATTACACTAAAAGGTATCATATTCATTTCACTATATTAGATTAAATCTCTTCTAAACATCATATGATGATTTGATTAACATAATTTATGCAATAAGATCTGACATTCTAATTTTTAGAATAAAGATCAAAAAGTTTGGACAAAGTGTTTTAACTATAACCCCATACAAGTATGTGTTATATTGAAAGCATTTCAAATATAAAATATGGTTAAAGCAATGCCCCTTAGTCACACACTAACAAGCTCATGTTATTATAATTTTATTCTTTCAACTGTAATCATAAGATAGGTTATGACACTAGCTCAACTGTAATCATATATCACTGATATATATTTATGTTTCTTCCACGTATTTACACTAATTCCTGTTAGGTGTATGTTGTAAATATCATTCAGTTAGACATTGGGATTTTCAGTTTGTTAGTACTTGGTAGTAAGCACATAGATTATAATTTTTGCTAATTAGTAAGGTTCGAAACCATAAGATTTGGTTGGTTGAATGCTTACAATGATAATTTTTATGGTGACTCGTGTTATTGGGAAATCAGAAAAACTGAAGGCAAGCTTCTTATAAGTTATAAAGGTGTTGTGAGTGGTTTTGAAGCTACCGTTGTCAGATTCGATGAGAAGCTTAATGTCACTAGGTTTGTGTTTTATAAAACCACTTTTATGATCATAACAATACCGCAGAGACTATTGGTGAGTATATGAGTGGCCAACATAGGATTTATCCCTCTACATAAACGATGAAGAAATATCAAGCAACTTGGAATACTTGATAAAGTAACATTTTGTAGTAATAGTTATTACTGTACACATGATTTAGTTCCTCCCGGATGATGGATGCTAAAGTGCTAAACTTTGTATACTCTTCTTGACAACATATGGAAGTATTTGATCAGCTTAACCTATACGTTGTTGTAACTTAACTTTTTGTTGTAAAATATTTAAGATCATATGGTAATTATGTTGTTGAAACTGAAAGGTATAATTTTTGTTGAATTATTAAATACGTGCTATTTTTTTTGAAAAAATTAACATTTTAGTTTTTAATATACAAGAAAACATTATTCAAGAACTTAAAACAAAATCTCATATGTGTATGGACCAATGGTTTTAAAAGGCGCGTTAAGGCTTGAGGCGCGACTTTCATGCTACGCGACACGCTAAGGCGTCGATTTAAGGTATGGCGTGAGTTGAGCCGTGAAAAAGCACGCTAAGGCACGAAGTGTGACGAGTTTTTTGAATTTAACTCCGAAAACTTAATATTCTTACATGTAATAACAGTTTCCAACCTTTAATTATCATTTACAACACTTATTTAGAACTTAATATATATTAAATATTAAAATATAATAAAAACACACAAATATTTTTATATGTTTTATCGCCTTAAGCCATGCTTTTAAAACGCGAAAGCATGTGATTTGGATATGTCGCTACGACACACTTCACGCTATTTATAACCTTGATACTACAAACATTACGTTATGTTACATTTAATTTTCCTTAAATTCGTAAAAAGAAATATCACTTTATTCTTTTATAACTTCTTTAATATATTTGTCTAAAGCTTGTGTGCATTATGCTATAACTATGACACTAAAAATATTGTTTAATAAATATAATTAGTTATTGAGAAAATCGTTCATGGGACGGGTAGAGACCTAGTATACACTATTTAACATCTTCTTTCCCATTACCGACAACCTGCTCAAAATTTTCTATCTTTTTTAGTTCTTGAGTGTGCATTAATAAGTTTCGAGTATTTTGGAGGGTATACATTCATCAATATCTAATGTTATTTGTACTAATTGCCCTGAAAAACGATTTTTTGCACTACTAGAAAAACAATTTGTACTAATTGCCCTAAAATTTAGTTGGTCATCAAGGTTTCACTAAGTAGTTTCTTTGAAGGAGGTTTTCTGGAGAAGGGCCTTTCATATGAAGCGGATAAGGAGTCTAACATAAATAGGTGAGGATTCGAAGAAGACATTCTTACGCTTAGATGTCATTGCACAACTCGACCCACTAACCACTAACATTTTCCGTTCTAAAAAAATACACGTGCATACCCTGCCTCCAAGCTAGATCCGCCCCTAACCATGAATTACAAATATTTTTATGAAAAAATATGATAAATCATGTTCTTGTATCTTCAACTACCTCATGTTTAACTTTTATGCTTCATTCTTCATCCAATAATATAACTTAACACATAAACTATTTCGAATTCGTGTTTTTTACAATATAAAGTGATTAATCTTAATCATTCATTATTTGAAAAAATATATTATTTTTGTCAAAATGTTCAAAGTTGTAAAAGAACTTCAGAGAGACTAAAGTTGTAATATAATGAAATATGGTTATCAATAATGATATTAGTGATAAAAGCAATATTATCAATAGTGATAAATTAATAAAATATCACTATTTATCACTACTGATATTTCATTACTTTGTCACCAGTGATAAACTAGTATTAGCCCATCTCCCGCTATTTTTTACAACTTTTGAACATTTTAGCAAAAATAATTTTTTCGTTTTTTTTTAAATTAGTTTATTCCGCACCATTTGATTGAAAACAAATGAAAAATAAAAACTAATTCTTTGATATGTAGTAAAAAATGATGCAAAATAACTCATATGTATTCTCTATAACTTAAATGATAATTGTTAACAACGTGCATCAATTTTCAAATCATTGTTAGATCGATCATCTCAATAAATTCATTTGAGGCCCAGGTACGGGGGAGGTTGGCTTGAGCCAAGGACTAAAACGTCAGAAACCAATATATTCTCATTCGTGTTATGGGCTCTCGAGTCGTAGTAGCCAACCCAGCCGAGAATAAAGGTCATAACGCAAGGCCACGATGCAAGACATGGTACCGTGCCTCGCGTTATAGATTTTGTTTGTTAAAAAAAAGTAGGATCACTATAACGCCAGAAATTGTGGTGTTAACCAAGGATGAAGTTTTTCGCGTTGGTGTGAGTTTTGATGTTACGAGAAAAACACGAAAGTAACATGCACCTTTTTTGATAACACTAAATTACGGAACAAAACGTACCCAGACTCTTAGCATCATCTTCACATGAATCCTTTGCATCGTATTCGTCATCCCAGCAAAATGTTTTATTTCGGCAACTTCAATATCCATCATTTCCGTCATCAATTACAGGATCTTTGATCTACATATTTTTCCTTAAGAATTTAGAAGTATAAAGCGTGGAACGAGGTCGGGATCCAGAATTTGGCATCATTATTATTGACTAACCATCTTCATCTTTAAAGAAAACATTTCAAAACCATTGTGACAAGTGAAGAAATTGAAAATGGAGGATGATGCGTATATGCATCATCATCATCATCATCATCATCATCATCAATCTTCACCGTTCTGTTTCAACATAATCATTATCGATCATCATCGGACGCATTTATGAAACTAAACCTAGAAAATGAACATCGTACAGAGAAAATAAACTGTAAAAATCATTATCCCAACATCTCATCAAGTCTAACATATAAGTTCAAATGTCCAATGATATTTTATTCTAAAACCAATTGGTGATAGAAGGAGTTTACCCACCAAGTTTATATGTTGAGTTTGAGATTATATTTCAATAATGTGAGATATTGGGTTTGCACATTAAACAATATATTCCTTAAACCCAAATCACCATGGGTCACCCCTTCAACTATAGCTACGATCCCACCTTTTTCATACCGTCGACATTTACCATCGAGAACATCCAGCCTTTTATCGGCTTCTTTTCGGTACAAGGTTAACCGGGATCCACTGATATCGTCGAACCAGGGTTTAACCAAGGGAATACCATCACACGAAGTCGAATATAAACCTAATGTGTGTCTGATACCAATTGTAATAAACCTTAGCCCATCATCTCATCAAGTCGAATATAAACCCAATGAGGTTTGTTGGTCCACGAATCTTGTGCACATAATGAATCTGTGAAGAACAATGAAGAACAATGTACACAAATAACCAATTGACTAACTAATAACACAAGCTTGTACTTTTCATCATATGTATATCTTATTAATAATGAATCAACAAATATACATGACTTGCCCGGTTGTTTGCGGAACAACAACCGGGCGATGAATGACAAACTAAACTCCCATGTTCATAGCTAGCTAAGCATATGCAACAATGGGAGGATGAAACCCTAAACCACTAAAGTATTACATGTTTGTTTCTGTGGGTGGGAATCATTGACTATTCTATTACAAAGACCACATATATATAGTGGGAGTGTGAAGCTTCCTTGAGAAGCTTTACTAAAGTACAAGTAACCACCTTGTACTTTGTTGTCTTCATCTTTTTCACCTTTGACAAAGTAAGCCTTCCTCTTGAACCTTTGTCTTCATTGCTAATAAGACATGTGCCCACTAATACATAAGACACTTCTTCAGGTCTTCTTAACATCTTCAGGTCTTGTAATCAGTAATAGTCTTGAGGAGTTAGTAAGCTATTATGTCATCACTTACTAACTCCATCATCCTTGATTCTTTGCACACTTACTGAGATCCGCCTCAGCTAATGACGAGTCTATCTCGTAGACTCTAAATAACTCTAAAGAATGACACACTGAACTTATAACATACGTAAGTTCAGTGACTAACACTACTTAGGATACTTTACATCCAAATCCTGTGCAAGGGACAAATCAGGCACTGAATTGACCCAATAATCTCCCCCTATTTGGATAGAAAAGTAGCCTAAGTTAAATAGCAGTAAGTGAGCATAATGGCTTCTTCTTACCTGCTATGTTACAACAATGAATACCAAGAATAACTAGCTTTACTAGTTCAAGTCATCCGCTAACTTGTATCGTCTTGTACCTGTTGTAGTTGTTACTGAACTGCAATGTCTGATCTTGTACTTTGAGAAACACTTGAACCAATTCCCTGATGCTTATATAGAACTCATAAAGGTAACTTCACCTTAGGTCATCAGTGAAGTATATTATATGCTTTACCATAAAGACCATATGCTTCACCCTAGCATATATTAAAGTAGCATATTATATGAATGTAGATCATGAGTTCATTTACCTTCAATCAGAGAAGTGTGGTCAATGGTTGACGCAGCAACCATAAAAGATCAGACAATGCAACTTGTTCAGCAACCCATCTTCAGTAACTTTGCTCAATCAGCCAAATGTAAACATTCTAAGTCCCTAAAGGTTATGTGTTGTGTATGATAGTATGTATGTAGCTTGAGTAAACTTGATGTTTCTTCACATAAACACAAGTTTACCTCTGTCCTCGCTTCTCTCCCCCTCAAAATTTGCTAGGGAACCAAGCAACTTTTGACCGGCTACATACTAGTACACAATCATAGCGTGATGGTCTTCATCTCGCCTGAAATACAACTCCCCCTGAATTTCATCTCCTATCAACCACCTGATGTTATCAAACCCCTGTATAAAAAATGTTTCATCAAACCCTGTAACACAGCCTGGTCTCTCAAAAACTCTGTGGCTGTGGTTACAGCGGGGTAGGGGAGGGTGACAACTGCTGGGGTGGGGAGGGGGGCTGTGAACATATCTTCTTTCTTTATCTTGGTGTGAGAAAAAAATCCTGAGTGACCAAGTCCTTCAACAGCTGAAGGCTCTGAAGATAGCATGTTGATCAGCTGGTCATCTTGCCAGCGAATACCTGTTAAGCTGATTTTTTTTTTTGTGGATTTTAGGTTGTGTGTTTTGTGTATGGTTTGGGTGGGTATATCACAGTTGCATGTGAATCACAGCGGCATCAATATCACAGCGGTGTGTATGTCCGTGGTTCTCTCCCCCTCAAAATATGCAGCTTTAGCAGCATCTTTTGACAGGGGTTCGCTGTTGACAGGGATTCGCTGTTGACAGGGATTCGCTGTTGACAGGGTTTTAATTACAGGGGCTCTGACCGGTGTTCACTTGCCCAGGGTCCAGGTGTTCAGCTGGGGGTTCAGCTGCTGAAGAAGGTTAAGTCCAGAGACAGGGTTCGTTGACCTCTGGTGGCAGGTTCGCTGCCATGGGAACAGGGGTTCAATTACCAAGAGAGTTCGCTGGTGGGGGATTCATACACAGCGACAGGGATCACAACCGCCTGGGGGGTTCAGCATTCTTTGCTCAGGGTTCACTGATTTGAGGGGTTCAGCGACCTGGGGTTCAGCGACCCTGGGGGTTCATTGACCTCTTGACAGGGTTCGCTGACCAGGGGGTTTTATGACAGGGGTCAGCTAGTTTGCAGGGTCACAAATGGCTAGGGGTCAGTCGCCTCTGGGGGTCAGACCTTTGTAATGTTTCCTTCAGAGGTCACGATACTCAGCGACTTACACCATAGTCACAGCTTCATTTGCATAGAGATCATCCTCTTTTTTATTATTACCAGCCATCCCTACAACCATCTTCATCAACCATAAAGCAAAACTTTCATCTCAGCTCCTTTTTCTAAAGTCATCAGCTGTTCCCGTTTTTTTACTTAATAAGCCGACCCCTGAATAACCACAGCTCACATTTTTACTTGTTGGTCCATAATCAGTGACAGGGGTCACAACAGGCTGGAAGTTTTTAGCTGTTAGGACATTTAACATCTCTGAGTAGTTGTTTCCTAGCAGCTCACACAGGAGATCCATTTGTACGCAGGTACATTCCCTTTTAAAGACTCACGTCAGCCTTTTCGTCAGCTATTATTCACTCCCCAGCGTTCGAATAGTACTAAAGGAGTTTAATACTTGGGCTCCGGCAGTAGATGGCATCAATACTGCTGATGGGCTACAATATATATTAAACACAAAGTAACAGCCCCCATTTTCTTCAGTTATAGCGTACATCCCAACCCTGGACTGATTATTTTAATCAGTTGAACAACAGTCGACCGTCTACCTCATCTAGTATCATCTCCAAATCCACCATTTTACTGGTAAACGACTTCCAACAGAAACCAACAACAACTTAAAATCAAACCTATATCGTCTTTCATTTTAACTTGATGAATAACCCCACATTATTTTCATCAGTTACATTTCCAAAACCCAATATCATCTTTGAATACCTTCATCTTTCACCATCGAATGTTTGAAACCCTACATAAAGAACACCATGGTATCCACCGTTGACCACAATTCTACGATTTGAAGATCTCACTTCGAAACCCAACACCCAAAAGAAGATCGATCTTCAATTAACCGTCACCACACTAGCATCTACATGTTAGTCCTTTGATACACACCAGGTCACAACGGTAATCAACCCGAAACCATCAATCCGTCGATACATCACAAGTATGTGTACAGTCTCAATCAAATCGATCTGTATTTAAAGCAATCTTTTCCTGTGGCCACAAGGAGGAGATTACGAGTATGTTTATATCTTGTTCGAGTTGATTTGTGCTGTGTACGGATCTGGAAATGATTTGTGTGAATGAACTTGATTTTGGATAAAGTATTTTATGAGACGGTGAGATGGGATATGTTTTTCAAAGAAGAGAAGTGACGGTGGAAGTATTTGGGATTTAGTGTTTAGGACGGTGATGTTAGGATATAGAAGATGGAAAGATTGTTGATGTGCTTTTGGATCTTAAAAGTGACGGTGGAGTGAGGAGTGGATTTTCATCTAGTTGTGAGATTTATAAAGATAAGATTTGAGAGTGACGGTGGATAGAAACGGAGAGGGGGAGAGTGGGAAGAGGATATTGGGTCCGGTGAGGGTGGGTAGAAAGAATGCAGGGAGTTGGTGGGAGTAATGAGAAGGAAGTGAGGGATTTTTTTGGTATTAAATTAAGAGTAGTCAAAATATCAGTGTTTTCTCCTCTCAACAGACTACAAACTGCTACTGTTATGCAGATTTTATGAACAAACACTATTGATTTTGACCATAAAAATGTTATTAGCTGCCATTTTTGAACAGATCTGGATAGTAATTAATCCAACCCTCTCTGATACCAATTGTTGGTCCACGAATCTTGTGCACATAATGAATCTGTGAAGAACAATGAAGAACAATGTACACAAATAACCAATTGACTAACTAATAACACAAGCTTGTACTTTTCATCATATGTATATCTTATTAATAATGAATCAACAAATATACATGACTTGACCGGTTGTTTGCGGAACAACAACCGGGCGATGAATGACAAACTAAACTCCCATGTTCATAGCTAGCTAAGCATATGCAACAATGGGAGGATGAAACCCTAAACCACTAAAGTATTACATGTTTGTTTCTGTGGGTGGGAATCATTGACTATTCTATTACAAAGACCACATATATATAGTGGGAGTGTGAACCTTCCTTGAGAAGCTTTACTAAAGTACAAGTAACCACCTTGTACTTTGTTGTCTTCATCTTTTGCACCTTTGACAAAGTAAGCCTTCCTCTTGAACCTTTGCCTTCATTGCTAATAAGACATGTGCCCACTAATACATAAGACACTTCTTCAGGTCTTCTTAACATCTTCAGGTCTTGTAATCAGTAATAGTCTTGAGGAGTTAGTAAGCTATTATGTCATCACTTACTAACTCCATCATCCTTGATTCTTTGCACACTTACTGAGATCCGCCTCAGCTAATGACGAGTCTATCTCGTAGACTCTAAAGAACTCTAAAGAATGACACACTGAACTTATAACATACGTAAGTTCAGTGACTAACACTACTTAGGATACTTTACATCCAAATCCTGTGCAAGGGACAAATCAGGCACTGAATTGACCCATTTGATTGAAAACAAATGAAAAATAAAAATTAATTCTTTGATATGTAGTAAAAAAATGATGCAAAATAACTCATATGTATTCTCTATAACTTAAATGATAATTGTTAACAACGTGCATCAATTTTCAAATCATTGTTAGGTCAATCATCTCAATAAAATTCATTTGAGGCCCGGGTACTGGGGAGGTTGGCTTGAGCCAAGGACTAAAACGTCAGAAACCGTTATATTCTCGTTCGTGTTATGGGCTCTCGAGTCGTAGTAGCCAGCCCAGCCGAGAATAAAGGTCATAACGCAAGGCCATGGCGCGAGACATGGTACCGTGCCTCGCGTTATAGATTTTGTTTGTTAACAAAAGTAGGGTCACTATAACGCCAGAAATTGTGGTGTTAACCAAGGATGAAGTTTTTCGCGTTGGTGTGAGTTTTGATGTTACGAGAAAAACACGAAAGTGACATGCACCTTTTTTATAACACTAACTTACAGAACAAAACCGTACCCCAGACTCTTAGCATCTTCTTCACATGAATCCTTTGCATCGTACTCGTCATCCCAGCAAAATGTTTTATTTCGGCAACTTCAATATCCATCATTTGCATCATCAGTTACAGGATCTTTGATCTACATCTTTTTCTTTAAGAATTCAGAAGTATAAAGCGTGGAACGAGGTTGGGATCTAGAATTTGGCATCATTGTTATTGACTAAGCATCTTCATCTTTAAAGAAAACATTTCAAAACCGTTGTGACAAGTGAAGAAATTGAAAATAGAGGATGATGCGTATATGCATCTTCATCATCATTGATCTTCACCGTTCTGTTTTAACATAATCATTATCGATCATCATTGGACGCATATATGAAACTAAACCTAGAATATGAACATCGTACGGAGAAAATAAACTGGAAAAATCCTTAGCCCAACATCTCATCAAGTCTAACATATAAGTCCAATGATATTTTATTCTAAAACCAATTGGTGATAGAAGGAGTTTACCCACCAGGTTTATATGTTGAGTTTGAGATTATATTTCAATAATGTGGGATATTGGGTTTGCACATCAAACAATACCTTCCTCAAACCTAAATCACCATGGGTCTCCCCTTCAACTATAGCTACGATCCCACCTTTTTCATACCGTCAACATTTACCATCGAGAACATCTCGCCTTTTATCGGCTTCCTTTCGGTACAAGGTTAACCGGGATCCACTAATACCGTCGAACCGGGGTCTAACCAAGGGAACACCATCCACACCAAGTCGAATATAAAACCAATGTGTCTCTGATACCAATTGTAAGAACCCTTAGCCCATCATCTCATCAAGTCGTATATAAACCCATTGAGGTTCCATTCTAAAACCAATTGGTAATGGAAGGAATAACCCACCAAGCTTATATGTTAACTTTGAAATTAAATTTCAACCGATATAGAATATTGAGTTTACACACCCAAGACACTCGTCAACATCATTATTAGCATGAGTTATTTGAAGACGATGATGATGATTAATCGAAATTAAATATTCGAAAATTACAGCAATGTGAATTAAATGACATGTTATTTTTCTTAAGAGTACTAAATTTACAAAATTAACCCGCCAAAAAAATTATCACAACAAATCCACATGCTATCATTCTCTCCTACCTTTTTTTCCTTTAAGATATGGGTTTAATGCATTTAAATGTTTAATAGCTATGTACTTTCTCAAATATATCCATATCATACCTGTACTCATAAAATTGTCAAGATAATACTTGAACTTCTGCTTTACCTGTTAATATGGTACCTCAAACTTTTTTTTACCTATTTTACCCATCAACCCAATGCCAAATTTTACATCGTTAGTCCTTTAACTAACGATCGTTTTTCAGAGAAAAAATATTTAACTTAAAAAAAATTATAATTTTTCAAAAAAAATATAGTTAAAAAATTTTTTTGTTTTGCTTTTTACGCTTTTCCTGAAATTGTTTAAATTCAGTTTCGATTTTTTTTTTGAAAATTTTTTTTTTCGAAAAAAGTTAACCTTTTTTTTTTACATTTTTCTCTTAATTTTTTTTAAAGTTATAAATAACTCACATAATTTTCTTCTAGAAAAAAAATAAAAAGTTAAAATTATTTAAAAACATATTCGTATTTTTCTAAATTAATAATTTTAAAACATTTTCAAACATTTCAAAAAAACTTAAAACATTTTAAATTATTCCTTTAATGATTTTTTATAAAAAACTTAATGTTAAATTAAAAATTTACGTTTTTCTCTTATTTCAATTTACCTTTGAAAAAAGTTTATTTATTCCCAAAAATACAAAAAAAAAATTTAAAAATTTTAACTTTTAAGTTTTAAATTTTAACACAATCCTTTTATATTTTAAATATGTTTGGAAAAATTATAACTTTTTTATAAGTTAAAACTTTTTTTTTGGAAAGCAAAAACGGTCGTTAGTTAAAGGACTAACGAAGCAAAATTGGGCATTGGGCTGAAGGGTAAAATAGGTAGAAAAAAGTTTGAGGTACCATATTAACAGGTAAACCGGAAGTTCAAGTATTATCTTAGCAATTTTATGAGTACACGTATGATATGGATATATCTGAGAAATTACGTAGCTATTAAAGGCCTTATTATTTTAATTTATCAAACTTTATATTTTATTTTCTAAGTTTACTTGTAAAAGTTCTATTATTTTTATTTTTTCAAACTTTATATTTTTGTTTTCTTTTTTGGATTTTCTAAGTTTACTTGTAAAAGTTTTATTATTTTTAATTTATCAAACTTTATATTTTATATTGTCTTTTTTTGCTGTTTTACTTGTAAAAAAGGGAGGGGTGGTGGTGGTGGTGATTTTTAACTTATCAAATTTTATAATTTATATTCGTCTTTTTTGCTGTCTTACATGTAAAAAAGGGAGGGGGTGATGGTGGTGGTGGTGGTGACCAAACTCGTGTAGATGGGCAAATAAGCATGCAAGGTTCAGAATGGTTTATATATAGTACGGCTTTGTATCCGTTGTTACTCTTTCTCTTAAAATGGACAAGCATCATAAACCCTACAAGATATGATGATACCAAATTGCAATGCTTCATCTTAATAAACAATCTCAAAGATAGTAAGTAATTTCAAACGAGCAATATGTGGTTAGTGATCAAGTCATCCTAGAAAACTTCTACTCTCTTTGTACAAAACTTTCAATTTTAATGCAGGAAATTTATAGCCTAGATGAATGACATTTAAAATCATCAACAACAACCGCCCTTTCCACCAGAATTTGCATCTTGATTGGGAATGAGTATGGCAGTTCCTTTCAGAGAGGTTGACTTCCCGTAATCTCCATCAGCGTTAAGAGACTTCTTACCTATAATCCTATAAATTTCTGTTAAAGCAGTTAAAAACGCACTTTCAACGTTTGTTGCTTCAAGTGCTGATGTCTCCATGAAGCATAAGTTTTCTCTTTCCGCAAACTCTTGAGCATCTTCTACTGGTACCGCTCTCAGATTTACCAAATCACATTTATTTCCAATGAGCATGATAACGATATTCTTATCAGCATGTCCCCTTAGTTCTTCTAACCACCTGGTCATATGATCAAATGTCGCGCGTTTCGTCATGTCATATACTAACATTGCGCCAACTGCTCCTCGGTAGTATGCGCTTGTCACTGCTCGGTATCTGTCACAGGGAGTTATTAAACAACATCGATTAACACAGCTACATCAAAATATGTGTACACACCAATTTTCGGCAATTTTTTGTATCTGATATAAGCTACATGAAATCTAAAGGAAATACAGTTCATGGCAGGGAAGTAATCTATCTTCCTCAATTTAAAAACATAGAATATAAATATGTACTAGTAGTTGATGCTGATAATTTGATAAATATTTTTCTTTTAAATAGCAATTAAATATCTCTCATTATACAAACAACAAATTTATCTCACAAAGTCGTTTAAACCAACAACCATTTTCTTGTTTGCTAAAAAAAAAACAACCATTTTCTTGGAGAGCTTCACACACAAAATAAGATGCCATTAGACACAAGCCCTTTGGCAACTTGATAAATGCATGTATCACACGGCCTTCCTTAATCTAATCTCTCACCACCATTCGTTCCCATAATTCAAAACAACATTTTAGAGAAAACCTTACACTACTAAGCTTAAGACCATTTTGCTAAAGAAATTCATCATATGACATGTCATATGATGCAGTGGTTGTTCAAGCTCTTGTTTGAGGTTAATGTAATATTTTAGACACATTTTATTATACTTCAATTTTTTTGATGTAATATATTTTATGGGGTGAGTCTTTTTTACCCAAAAAAATAAAAAGGATGATAAAAAAGATTAGATGGGCTCATTATACATAAGACTCTATTACCAACTCAGTCTTATTAATAAGATGCTTTGATAAACAAGGAATTTTTAAGAAATGTAGTACCCATGTAAGGATTGTTTATTTAAACATGAGTATACATATATGTAAGTTTTAATGTCTATTCGTTCGTTGATGACAAAATCCGAGTTTACAGATAAAAACTAATGTTGATGAGAAATGATAAGATAAAGGTGTGTTATCGCAACTCTTAAAGAAGCTAAAATTTAGGCTCAAGAACTATAAATTATTCTATTAGAAGCAGAGATTATGGTTGATTTTGTAAAATTAATTGGTTGTGTTAATAAAGTGGCGGTTGTTCAAAAAAATATTCATATTGGTGATATTTGTTGGACTTTAAATATCATTTTTCATTTGTTTTAGGAATTAAACTTTAGATATTAGTATATTATATAGTATAATGTATATAAAGTAGTTAGTACTAGTAATATATAAGTAATTTCTGTAAATTATCTTAACCAACATGATGGTTCAGTATGTCGATTCACATAATATATATAGATGTAATGTATCGAAAACAAAATCGATACATAGTTTCATGTAATACAATTCCAGTTCCTATTATTGTTTACACTACAAGAAAAAGGGGCAACACCCACAAAATTTTCCTAGGGAATCTTTTCGTAGGAAATTACCTAGTAAATTCCTACAATTTTCCTACCAATTATGCGCACAACCATTAATGATGGTTTCCTTAGTCATTTCCTAGGAATTTGTGACACAATATTTTCCCTAGCTAATCTATCGGAATTTCCTTGCGATTTCTAGGGATTTCGTAAAAATAATAATTACTAGGTAATCTCTAGGTGAATTATACTTATCGCATAGGGATTTCCTAGTGAATCGTCTAAGAAAGTAGTTAAGAATAATAAAAGTGAACACTTTGTATATTATACATATGCGTTTATACTTGGATAACTCTTTTGTTTAAAGAGGTAATTTAGAATCATGAGAAGGCAGCACAATTAACGAATAACTATATCTCCCGCTCCACGACCAATCGTTCATTATCTAATGGATCTTTCCGTTCTAATACTCTATCCGAGAGTTATCAGTATTTATCATATATGTTCCTATCTAACGGGACACTATTAGGTCAAATGACAAGGGCATTGTTGAGAAAAAGATGGCTTTTCTCGGATGAAATGCAAATTGGATTCATGGAACCGGAGAAGGATTTCCCATTCCTTACCCAGAAAGATATGTGGCCATGAAAGGCGAAGGGAGGGAACGCAGACAACATCTTCGTCATAACAGTGTGTATGTTTGTGGTTGTGACGATAGTGTGTGTGATATGTTGATAGTTGTGAGGACAAGTTATGCCTTTATAATAAAAAATATAGCCTTTGGCCCCAATTTTGTGAAGGTAAGAGCTAACCAGTTTTTGGCGAGAACTTTGGCGCCAAATTGTATACAATGATATCGAATCCTCCGTTTAATATTTCATGTATAATGATATCATCTTGAGTCATCCGTTAAACGTCTCATGTATAATAATATCATATTCACTCATCCGTTGAACTTCTTATGCACAACGATAACATCACGACACCTCAGTTTAACCAACGATATCATAACGACTGTTATCTTTGTTATCTTTAGCATCTCATGTACAACGGTACTCTCTCGACTCCTGCGTTGAACATCTCGTGTATAATGACATCATATCGACTTCTCCGATGAATTCTTTATGTATAACGATAACATCTCGTAGATTTACATAATATTACAATATAAAAAATGACATTGTAATAGAATCTTATCATGATATATTGTGATTTAATTCTTGTAAAACAACAACGACCCATACAAAATACTCAATACTCTAATTTGTTTACGTTTATATACCGTTTGTCAATAGTCTATAATATATTTTTCGAACTCTTTTGTACAATCACTAGGAAATCCCTAAGAAAAAGTAATAACTCCCTAGAAATTTGCTAGAGAATTCCATACTTCAAAAACTTTCACCAAAAATTTAAAAAATTTCACCAAATACTTAAAATTTTCTCCAAACATTCACTTTCCGCCCAATCCAAATTTACATTTTGATTTCCCCCTAAAACTCAGTTTTCATTCTCCCCCAAAATCAAATCTCATCTTATCTTCACCTACCAAACCCAAATACCCATATTCCCAGTTGACGCCGACAACTTTCCTTCTGCTCGATAAATTTCAACAATCCGGTAATATATTCTTGATCAAACGTCCATTTAATCATAAACTCAAGGTTTTGATGGGTTAATTAATTGGTTCTTTGTTCGAACTGTTAAATCCTACAGTGCCACCATTAATGGTGGTTCTAAACTTGATTGCATATAGGGTCGTCTCTGTTAAGTGTGAAATTTGTTTATTGTTTTTCAAGGTTTTCATTTTTATTTATTTATGCATATTTATATAAGCTTAAATCGAAATTTTAATTTGATTATATAATTAGGGATCTAAGTGAAAACAAAGGATTTGATTTTAAATCTTAGTTTGAAGTTAATCAAGTTGTACAACTGTACATATGGGCCTTGTACACTATAGAACTTACTACCAGCTGTTTGTGTTAAATGCAATTATGTAATCTGGCGTATATTTGATCTCAAATGTTTAATTATGGTCTCCCATTTAGGTGGTTCTTTCATTTATAGTATTGTAATCAACTTGTGCAACCGATTTTATCATATGAGATGCATTTTGGCATCCAGCTGTTTATAAATATGATTCAGAGCTTTCTAGGAGCCCAATACCATCTATAGATCGATATCAAAATTTTATGTTTAGTAAAACGTTTTTTATTTTTCAAAAGCATTTAACGATGATAATTATAGCAAGCTTATATTATTTGCCAAACTTTTTGTAGACGACAGTCATTCACGACTAAGTGGGTTACATTATAGCAAGCTTAATCAGATTTGGTATCCTAAAATTATATGGTTTAAAGTTTTATGTCCATTAGTGGCTGCATTGGAGCATAAACCCTTATAAATATGTTAATAGTTCCATAAAACTTGTTAGTGTATTTGTTAATTGCAAATTGGTTTGGTGATGCTCATGGAATTTGAGCGTAGGTTGGATGTACAATCATAGGAGTATTAGTTTATGCAGTACTGTTTTATAAGTAATAGAGATACTTTTTGACTTGTGAATAACTAATGAGTTATGTGAATGAATGTCAAGTCGGTGTCCCATCTAAACTTTGTAAGTAGTTTGCTATGGTTGATTGTTGTTTATCCGCAAAAAGAGGGCTTTTTACCAAGATGCAGGGGAGTATATTGATGAGGGAACTAGGAACATAGTTAGACCAAGAGGTATACATGGTGGTAGGGGTGGGCTAGTAGTGCTGTTGGGGATGCTGATCACGTTGCAGATGATTACATGGAGAATTTTGATGAGGGAATGGATGAGCTTGACACGGAGTCATCACAACGTCGACGTGGCTCAAACATAGTCAAAACACACCAACTGAATCATCACAAAGGAGCTGGATTTATCCTTACTAGAATGGGTAAGTTTTGTATATTAAAACCAACCATCTTCTAAAGTCTCCAACTGTTATATCCCTCTGCCTTAGTTTCAACAAACGAAGCCAGTTGCAATGCAACCTTTGATGATGGCTCCTCGTATGACTATGTACCCTCCTGGTGCTCAAGGTATGGGCCATCAGCTAGTCTATGGACAAGCCCCCTGCTATGATTCCCCCATATTTTTTTTGAACAGTATGATTTCTCCATATGTACTCCCTACTAAACTTATTTATGCACTATTTGCATTTTTTGTGTCTTTGCTAAATTTTTCTGTATGTTTTAGGGTGGATGTGGTTACCAGCAGTAGTTGGTACATAGAATGAGGCCAGGTGGTGGTCCTATACCAAACTTCTTTGTATCAGTTGTCAAACAAGGCCGACAGGGGCATCGACTTGGTAGAAGACGTGGAGCTGGTCCCGTGCAAAAAACTCAGCAGCCCCTCTAATGATGCAACAACATGTATGTAATTCCTTAACTTTTTTCAGGAAGAATTCAAATAAATAATTTCAAATTGGCTTTAGGCGCGGCCTCATCTCCAAAATACTTACATTCGGTGACAACTTAAGTCCGTTAAAAAAGCTTGAGTAACAATTGAATCTCTAGTAGGCGTATTTGAAGCCTTGTCATCCATACAGAAGATTCAAAACTTTCAAATGATATATTATAGTAGAAGAAAAGCAACTCAATTTTTTTCTATAGTATTTGATAGTTCATTTATATTTGCGTTTAAAAACCGAGGTTGCCTTTAACTTATAATAATATAAGTGAACTTGACAATTGTACATAAGTACATAATATGTGTTAGATAGTAGACACACTAGAGGCTGTCTGGAGCGGTAATAAAATAGATACTCCATATGTGATGTCCGAGTCAGATAAAGGATATTAGGTTGAAGACCAGTTGTTGACCACATCATCAATTCTATCTCTTAAATCTCTACAAAAGGTTCTTAATATTTAACAGAATATTCAACCAGCTTGTTTAGCATGCTTTTTCGGATACAACTGCAAGGAGTACCAATACATGTCTATTTCGGTAAGACATTTTATAGGACAAACGCTAAGTGATTATAAAATTGAATTTTAGCATTGGCAAATTTTCATAAAATAGTTCAACTCTGTAACAATTCTGATAATAATATGTAGTTCTTGCTTCTTGATTATAGTAAAAGAAAAAGGTAGATGTTTCACTAAACTTGGTGTTGGCTGCAGATGGTATTGGTGATTACAAGACGGTGCCGACCGCTATGGCGGATACCTTGAGAAAGAGCTAGACAAGGTACGTAGTAAGGGTAAAGGCAAATTTGGTGCCACTGTATTTAGACAGCTTACTTTGTAAGATTAAAGGTGTCGGTTTCAATTGGGTTGGTTTCTGCTCGACTTGGTGTATCGGTTTGATTTTCGGTTAGTTTTGCATGTTAATTAGAAAATTAACAGTGATTAACATCTTGATGATACTCAATGAAGGTCAAGTATTACCTATTGCCAAACAAAATTCAGTTGACATATTTGTAGTATAATTAATATTGTTCTGCTTGAGAATGATATGGTGTTTATGTTGTTAAATTTTGGGTCTGCTATGATGCTTTACCAGGAGTCTTAACTTTAAATTATCTGTATATTTTATTAACCTACACTGCTATTTTGGTATTAATATTACTTAAAAAAATACATTTTGATAATCGGGTCTTATCGGGTTGACCCGATAACCCGATAAAAATATTTTTGTAACCCGCAAGGTGACCAGTACGCGACTAATAAGCATTTTGTTTAAAAGTATACTTGTAGTTGGTTTGAATATGAAGGCACAATCCCGACTAGTCTAAGGTCGGATTTGCAACATATAAAAGCTTTAACAAGCTATAGGAACTTCTTTACAGATTTGCAAACATACAAGATCTTGACCAACTCTTCTATGTTAGTAGATTATCTTATTTATAGTTTCTTTCAAACAACTTGTCAAATATTGTAGGTTGAAAACCTAAAAGACCAACTAGCTGAGCAAGAGAAGGTGACACAAGAACGAGAACGAGTTGCCAAGGAGTTGCAACACGCTGTTGAAGAGCGAGAAAGGAGAGCTGAGCAGCGGGTTAAGGAATTATAGGAGCAAGTAAAAGACATCGTTGAAATGCTTAAAACTCTAAAACCGCCACCCTCTTCACCTTCCAGTTAGTTAATTTTAGTTATTTATTGACATCATCGATCAAACTTATTAAGTTTCTGAAATGTTTGAACCTTGATATCTAGTTACTATCAAATATGTATCTTTTGTTAACATGACTAGAAACGGTCTCTATCGAGCTTTTATGGATATTGTCCTTTAAGCTTGGATGCAAGCGTCTTATGATATTTTGTGTATGAAATGTAACTTCATAATATATTGTTGTTGGAAGTGCCTAGGAAACTTATGCCTTTAGTAGGTATTCACCAGAAAATTCAACTGAATATATGTAGGAAATAACAAGGAAGTCGAACCGAAATTCCATAGGAAATTGCTAGGTAAATCTGTAAGATGGTTTCATAAATCCCTCACTAATGATCCCTCACAAATTTACAAATTCCCTAGGAAATCTGTGGCCATTTTAGTCACTAGGTCAAATCAGTTGTGAAGGATTTCCTAGCGAAAATATCCGTCGGAAACATATAAAATCCGTCAGAAAGCTTGGTCACTAAGAGTTTCCGAGCATGGTTTTCGTTAGGGATTTTTCCCCTCAGAAATTTGTCACTAAAAGCCTTTTGTGAAGGATTTCCTAGGGATTTGGCTGTAGGAACTGGTCGTTTTTCTTGTAGTGTTATCCATTTCTTCCTGTGCAAGCGTATTTCAATGGCACCCATTAGTAATCAAAGATGGAAGTATATTTGTTCGAATGAGGACTAAACGATCAACAATTGTACTAGAGTCATGGTAGAGATTGAAGGAAAGGAACTTCCCCTTTTGATTAGAAGCTACACAACATTCGAAATAGAAAATTACATAGCTGTAAATGAAGCATGGAACTTGAAAATCTTCTTTGAGGTTCGGACATTTGTGGAGAGATTGGAGAGAAAATGCACCGAAAATCTACTTGATATCGCTGCAAAGAAAAGGGGCATTTCGTGTGGGATGTTACAAAGAAAAGCGAGTCTTCTCCAAAAAAGATCGACTCTTCTTCATAACGTAAGCATCAATGCAATCAATCTTTTGAAACGTTAAGACCTTTCATCAAACACATGTCAAAAGGGCTGTAATAAATGGAGACGACATAATCGAAGGAATCGATAAAGGAATTAACAACATTATGACGTCTCCGTTTATATTTCAATGGCACCCACTAGTAATCAAAGAAAGAAAGTTAACGGTAAACGGAGACGACATAATCGAAGGAACCGATAAAGGAATTAACTTTCTTTCTTTGAACATGAAGAACACCATGTTGGTTCGATTCTCACACATGGTATTGGAGAAATTGAATTAAGAACAAACAAAAGAACCTTTTCAGTTCACTACGTCTCATACGCACCAGAAATCAAAGATTCGAAATGTAAGATTACATATATGTGTATGGATCAACTGGAAATTTTAATCCATTAATCTTTTGGATTAGGCCCAACCCGAAACCCATTAGGGTAAATATGGCAGTTATATAATATAACGATTAGAACATAACTTTTACTTTTGTAGAACCGGTGTATACCCTCATCAAAGGCACCGATTCAACATGTATATATAGATAGGATTATTACGATTGTAAATTAACCCATTTTTATTCAATATATCTGATTTATTAGGGTTCATACCCCCCCCCCCCCACCATCTTCTTTGTTCTTATTTTATTATGATATGATGATGATACTCATGATGATTGTTTGATCATTGATGAATGATCCTGGAGATATTGAAAAGACCCTGTGAAACAGTGGTATCAGAGCGGAAGGGGATCAAGCAACGCAACAAATCATGTCGTTATCATCATTCAAAATTAAGACCAGACGCATAAATTAGGAGAAAAGAAGATCATGCCCTTTTTTGAGAAAAAAAGGAAGAAGACAGAAAGATACAAAAGATCCTAAGATTATCTAGATCTGATGGAATAGAGATACAAAGATGCTACATGGACTACTTGGAATCCCATGTCTCATATTACAAGACAGCAAGATCATCGCAGAATCCCACTAGAGGATACGAAGGCATTAGGCGCTTCGAAGATTACCACGGAGATTGGTAACATTGATGGATCGTTGGCTGCAAAAGAGATGGCAAGATCATCACAAAATCCTACTGGAGGATACGAAGGCATTAGGCGCTTCAAATATTACCACGGAGATGGTAACATTGATGGATCGTTGGCTGCAAAAGAGAAAGGACGAGTCGAGCATTTTGGAATTACCCTTGAGGAGGAAGAGGAAGGCAAGCACAAACAAACGCATACATCATATTGCTAATGTAGATTGAAACTTCTAGATGATCTTAGGAAAATAAGAACAAGAAAGAAATGAAAAATCAAAAGGAAAAGAAAAAAAACATGGCTGGTATATTTTTGAAAAGGAAGAACACATATTGTGTTCATAAGATTTTAAGAAGGCAGAAGGACTTTGGAGCCCACTTTCCTCCCTAATCTATTAATCTTTGAACTTTCCAATCTTCTTGTTCCTGATGCTTCTCAGAAATTTTGAATCTTCATGGTTTCTGGTTTTGTTGCAAGTTTTTTCTTCATGCTATGCATCTTTATGTTTGATCTAAGATAAATCTACTTAAATCATCGCCTTGTCCCATATGGCATGTATCATGCCTTTTGTCTAGTGTCCTGGTTAAAGGGTCCATCATGAACTTGGGCTCCAAGGTCCTTCTGCCTTCTTAAAATCTTATGAACACAATATGTGTTCTTCCTTTGCAAAAATATACCAGCCGTGTTTTTTCTTTTCCTTCTGATTTTTCCTTTCTTTCTTGTTCTTCTTTTCCTAAGATCATCTTGAAGTTTCAATCTTCATTGGTGTATGATGTATGCATTTGTTTGTGCTTTCCTTCCTCTTCTTCCTCGATGGTAATTCAAAAATGCTCGACTCGTCCTTTCTCTTTTGCAGCCAACGATCCACCAACGTTACCATTAGGAGTGTAAACGAGCCGTGTCGAGTCGAGTACTGGCAAGCTCGAGCTCGACTCGATTACTAAAACTCGAGCTCGAAACTCGGCTCGAGCTTCATATTTCGAGCTCGAGCTCGACTCGTCACATAAAACTCGAGCTCGAAACTCGACTCGAGCTCGATTATTTTTGCATTTTATGTTCGAACTCGATAAATACTCGGCATATCAGGCTCGGCTCGACTCGATTTATAACTATAAAAGGGTAAAAATGTAACTTAACTGAAGCTCGATAAAGCTCGCGAGCTTCACGAGCCGAGCATTATGGAGCTCGAACTCGACTCGAAAGTATACTCGAGTAGCTCGAACTCGAGCTCGACTCGTTTAAATCGAGTCGATTACAAGTAGTTTACGAGTCGATCTCGACTAACTCACGAGCTGTCTCGTCTCGTTTACACCCCTAGTTACCATCTCCGTGGTAATCTTTGAAGCGCCTAATGCCTTCGTATCCTCTAGTGGGATTTTGTGATGATCTTGTTGTCTCTTTTGCAGCCAACGATCCATCAATGTTACCATCTCCGTGGTAATCTTCGAAGCGCCTAATGCCTTCGTATCCTCTAGTGGGATTCTGTGATGATCTTGTTGTCTTGTAATGTGAGATAAGGGATTCCAAGTAGTCGGTGTAGCATCTTTGGATCTCTATTCCATCAGATCTAGATAATCCTAGGATCTCTGCAAGCGCTATAAATTTTCTACCAAAGTGCATACCAGGATCTTCTGTATCTTTTTGCCTTCTTTTTTTCACAACAAAAGGTCATGATCTTCTTTTCTCCTAATTTCTGAGTTTGGTCTCAATTTTGAATGATGATAGCGACATGATTTGTTGCGTTGCTTGATCCCCTTCCGCTTTAATACCACTGTTTCACAGGGTCTTTTCAATATCTCCAGGATCGTTCATCAATGATCAAACAATCCTCATGAGTATCATCATCATATCATAATAAAATAAGAACAAAGAAGATAAGGGGGTATGAACCCTAATAAAATTGATATATTGAATAAAAATGGGTTAATTTTCAATCGTAATAATCCTGTCTATATATACATGTTGAATCGGTGCCTTTGATGTGGGTA
This sequence comes from Glebionis coronaria, assembly GCA_025667525.1. Taxonomy (NCBI): domain Eukaryota; kingdom Viridiplantae; phylum Streptophyta; class Magnoliopsida; order Asterales; family Asteraceae; genus Glebionis; species Glebionis coronaria. The sequence continues at coordinate 547,793,567 of CM046874.1, forward strand.
TACACCGGTTCTACAAAAGTAAAAGTTATGTTCTAATCGTTATATTGTATAACTGCCATATTTACCCTAATGGGTTTCGGTCTGTGGGCCTAAATCTTGCAGGCTTTTCTTTTTGGTATCACAGACATTAAACAAGGTCCAACACGATCAAGAGATACAAGAAGATGAACATGTTTCTAAAACAATTGACAGAATGATCAGTCATCAAACGAGAACGTCAAGCACAACACAATCCAAGATAAACTTGAAATTGAAGGAGAGTTAGTGTCTCTATCCATAAAATGAAGAATGGAAAGGAACTTGCGCTACCACCCAAAAATTCAGACCTAGATATTTGCTTACTCGAATTATACAGATTTTTTATGAGCTTTGAGCTTTGGATACCCAGAATGCTACGGTCAACATTCAGTGATTTGTTTGATCAATATATTCCGATTCCTCAAGTGAATTTGGCTTAAAGAGATATGGAAAAAATACCCAATACAGTAGAACAATACGTCGGAGTAACCGGTATGACCATTTAGGGCAATGTTGACTCAAAAGGTGGTGTAGCCAGGAGACAAGATCAGGAAGGTCAGAACATTGCAGGTACATTGGAAGCGGATCAAAACCAAGCAAAATAGCGCGGAGGAAGACCCAAGCACTCTGGAGTATTATTATTCGGATGTTGAAGACAAAGGGGATAACAACAAGAAAGAAAATTATGACTTCGTCATCATACTGTGAAGATCAAAGAACACATTGGGAACAAACGACATGATATCATGGGGAATGTTGGACCTTGAATATCATTTATCATTTGTCATTTGTTTTAGGAATAAAACAACTTATTTCCTTTTCAATTTTCTTCTTGAAAACTCCTTGTTTTTGTAGTAGATCTGATCGCGATTTGCTAGGACCATGAATAGGATGAAGTTATCAAACGTTCTACAAATAGAGACACAAACACTCCTTCGGTTTCAGTTTTATCTTGGATTGTACGCGTGCTTGATTCGTTAACCTTTGATGGCTGATCGTTTTCTCCATCGTTCATAGAAACAGGTCCATCTTATTGTATCTATTGATCCACACACATATGTGTAATCTTACATTTCGAATCTTTGACTTCAATCGCGTATCTCTGTAAGATCAATTGTTCTAAACTCAACACATTTATGTTGATTCCTGGTGCGTATGAGACATAGTGGACTGGAAAGGTTCTATTCCTTGTAAGATCAGTTGTTATTAATTCAACATATGTAGGGGGAACGTTGGAAATTTAATATCATTTTCTATTTGTTTTAGGAATAAAACTATATATATTAACATATTACATAGTTTAATGTATAAAGTTTTAGTGATGGTTCATTGTGTCGATTCACATACTATGTATAGATGTATTGTATAGGCTGGAGAACATATTTATACATACATACTTGTTTTTTGTACTACAATTCTAGTTCTCATGTCTAAACATATTTGGAACATTATCACCCAGAGATTCTCTATGGGTGAAGTGAGTTAAAGAAGAATGTTTTGGGATGTGCCGGATAAAGAAGGAGCTAGTTGGGGATGGAAGAAAATTTTAAAGCATAGGGCCTTATTCAGAAATCACATCAATTATAAAATAGGTTATGGTTCTGATACTTCTCTTTGGTTGGGCAATTGGAATGCCATATGCCCTTAGTGATTTCATATCTAAAGGAATATTCATAGGGATGGTCTTACTCTTGATTGCAAATTTTCTGATGTAATTATGGATGACCTGATGAACTTTCCAAGTCTTTTGATGCTTTGTCCTTAATCCCGCCTCCTATTTTAGATCCTGAAATTAAAGACGTACAAGGTTGTATGGAGAAATAAATGTGGTAGAAATGGTTTGTTTTATGTGAACGATATTAGAGATTATGGTGGTCTGGTTGCTTGGCCTAAGTTGATTTGGTTAGTCAATTCATCCCTAGACATTCTTTTATGGTTTGGTTGAGAATTCATGGAAGGCTAGAAACTCATGATACTATGAAAATTTGTTAAAGTAATGATAATAAGGTTTATGCTTTCTGCAATAATGTTCCGGATAGTCATAATCATCTCTTATTCTCTTGTGTATTTCCTAAAAAGATTTGGAACTTAATGAAGTGTTTAGTAAGATTGGATCATGCTTCGAATCATTGGCAGGACTTGGTGACTTTTATGACTAATAGGCCTGTTAATAAATCAATTTGGTGTATTTTACAAAGAATAGTTCTTGAGGCATGTGTTTATTATATCTGGCAAAAAAGAAATTCGAGGATTTTTCCAAGGAAAAGTAGAGCTCTTGAAGATGTTTGCAATCTTATCAATGTCAATGCCTCTTTCCAAGTTCATGAGGCTGCTGACATTTGGAAATTCTCTGTGCAGAAAAGTAACGGTAAGGGAAAAGTTAAATTTATTAATGGAAGGAGCGAGTGATAATACTTTGGTTTGGCGAAATAGTTTATATTCTTTTCTGGTTGATGTGTTGATGATGACATTGCTGATGTGTTTGGAAGATAAGGATTTTCATAGAATATGTGATCTGATGGATATTGCTTATGGCAGCGTTGTTGTTGTTATATTGGTTTGGAGGACTGATATGGATTGTGCTTGGAACTAGAGTATTGAATTTTCTAAGTGGTATTGGTTTAAATGGAGGGATAAGGAGGGAATCTTGAATAATAATTTTGGGAGTTGATACGTACACGGTGCATTTTGATGCGCACACATGAGATTATATTGAATAGTCAATTTTACCCTTATGTCTTTATGAATTTAATTTAACCTTTCTCTCTCAAAAGTTTTATTCAACAATCAACAACCTATGCTTCTAGTTATTAACATTTTGTACGTATTAAATTTAATACCTAATAATGTGGTATAGTAATATTAATTATAATATTCACAATCACAAAGCTTGTGTGTGAGGTTATTAGTTTCATGGTTCATCGCAGATTTCTCGTGTGAAATATAAAAATTCAGTTGCCTCCCCACAATCAGTTTATCTCTTCCGATCTCAACTCACTATATGGATCTTTTGTATATAATTCGTCATATTTATGGCTCACGTTGCAACAACGACATATTATTTTCATATGGATGTGATGTAAGCCAAGATGCGATATTCAATTAATCCATATGACAAAAGAAAATAAATCACCGGAGCAGATAGATAGGATGATGAACTAATCAGTGGTAGTTTATCCGTGCCAGATATCTTCGATTAACTACATCGTCAAATAATGTATCGATTTTCAAAAAGTATATTTAGTGTCAAATGTCAATAAAAAAAAGAAAAAAAAAACTAATTGCATGATGGATTGAAGTGGCGACTGTGAAATGATCAGAGAGACGGAAACAACGAAATGAAAGAGTGGAAACAGTAAAACATGCAAGGCTAAAAAGAGTAGTAAATTGAATAAGTGTATAATAGTCTATCAAGTTAAAAGTTATGTGGATGAATCAATTTAATATGTGTACATATAATTTTCCAATAATTTTATGTATGTTTGCTCCTGTCTTTTTAAGAGTCATCATGGTGGTCTTTATTTTATGGTTTCGGGCATTTGTCTTTGGTGTTATGTTTATTGTGAGGCTAGTTTAAGAATTGCTTTTTTTTTTGCTTTGGAACCTATGTATATGGTATACGGAGCATATGTGGCGTAAGAAGTGTATGCCTTATGGTTATCGTCCCTATAGAGCTCTTTTGTAAGTTTTGGTCCTACAGAGCTCTTTTGTAAGTTTTAGTTTTAATATATTTGTCGGGTATTGTCCCTTTAACCCAGAAAAAATCCAGTTCCTATTCTTGTTAGTAGTATATTTCAATGGCCCCCACTAATAATCAGAGAAAGAAAGTTATCTGTTCGAACGAAGGACTAATCGATCAACAATATTATGAAATTCATAACCAGAGATGGAGTATAAACAAGTATTGCATACATAAAACACATAACGGTATTGGTATTCTATGTAAATAGTTGTGCTAATTTTTTCATTTCTAAAATTAATGGACATTTGAATGTGATAATAGTATTGGGATACCATGTTTGAAAATTTGAATGTGAAGGTGATAGACAAAAGGGTGGTATTCATATTTATCTTATAAGCGGGTCTTTGACTCACTTTAGATAATGAAAACGGAATCGATAGTGAGAATACTAAGGAATATAATGAGGTTCCTCATTATAACGGGACGTGCTTACATTATAATGGGCAAAAACTAACCTACTTCCAGAAAATAAACATAATACTCAATCGAGAAATAATTTATCTTCCTACAATTTCTTCCTACTTATATGCATACTTACAAAATCCAGATACGTGTCACAATTGATGGTTTAAATGCAAAAAGATAATGAGTGGAGATAAAATATAAAATATTATTGTGTGATATAACACTCTGCATAAGTACTTATATTGTGCATGTTGCAATATCCAAGGTGTGAAAATGCATGGAGTTTTGTTATCAGTCACATTACTTTACATGTACCTAGTTACACTCTGCATGTTGAAACTTTAGCAATGACTCAACTATACACATTTTATCGAAAACCAATTGATCAGCACAGAATTTACTTAAGATGGCCTGTATGTACATATAATGGTAATACATTAACAAGGTCTTAGAAAATCTTATGGATCAAAATTTAATCCATAACCTAGAATAGACATCCATCCATACACATTAACTGTTTGTTTTATGTGTCGCAAATTCTTTTTCATGGCGCAAATGAATCATTAACAATGTTAAATGGACAAGGCTTTGGTTAGAACATTGCTTAGATGATCAAATATCGTGGAAATTAAACCATAGAAATCGAAGGTTTTAAGTATGTATGAAATTCCAAAAAAGGGAGACGAACCTCTCTTGACCAGCAGTATCCCAAATCTGTGCCTTAACCATTTTCTGATCGATAACTAAAGTTTTGGTTTGAAATTCAACCCCAATCGTAGCTTTTGAATCGACACTAAATTCATTTCTTGCAAAACGCGCAAGAAGCTGAGATTTTCCAACGGCGGAGTCTCCAATTAAAACAACCTTAAATACATAATCGATCTTTGAATTGAAATCTCCAACCGAGGTATTCGTCATCCTCAAACGTATTCAACCAATACCTAGACCTTTATCTACCCCTATCAAATTATTAGAAATTCAATGTTTTCCTTAATAAATCATGCGTATGGAAATGTTTGTAGTGTGACCCAAAAGATTATATGGTTGTATTTAGTTTTTGATGAAGATAATGATGAGAACGTGAATGTGTGATGAAATAATTGCATGGAATGTGAAGAATTATATGTTTTCAGGATTAGGGTTTGTGATGAAAAGAGTGTATGGGCATGGAGATTTTTCTTTGTTTTGATCAAAAGCAAGATGGGGATCGATAGAACGGTTTTGACATTAGCTATTCGGATCCTTAAATATAGCTCAATATTATTGATATTTAATTCGTTTTTATTTTCATTTTATGTTTTACACAATCTATTATTAGTATAAGAACACAAACATTTCAATCTGTTAATTGTTACTATGGGTCAAACATGTGTAATAGGTTGAGGGTTGTATTGTTGTAACAGTTAACCCATTTTAAACTGTCATTTTAAGGTTCTGTATTCGTCGTTTGTCAATATTGACTTGAAATTTCTGAATTTAACGTACTAGACTAGCTCAATAATTCTCTAGTTTTGACATGTTACCAACATCTGAATATGCTGCAACATTGTAATCTTTTCTGAATTTAATCAAGTTTTTAACTATTGACATGCTACAACTTAAATTCATAACATGGTGGTGAAAAATAAATCTATTGGACTTATTTTACAGCCTAAAGTCCAATTAAATAACTTTGCAAGACCTTTTATAGTCAAACCATTCATACTTCAGTAGACTGGACTCATGTATATCCAAACCATCTTTTCGAAATATTTTTTACTGGTATATTGGAGTTTAGGCGTTGTTTCAGGGGTTTCGTTATTTTTTTGCATTTTATTGTTACATCAAGCATAGTTCAGTAGATCTTTGGTGTATAGGACCTGAACCACACGAAACATTCACAATAAAAACAACTTCCATACAAGACATAATATGCTGCAACTTTTACTCTAACTTGCAGACATTATCACAGACAAAACCGTATGCATATCACAATGATGCATAGTCACAAAAACATAGAACATTTTACCTGACATATAATAAAGTGGATAATGTCTCATAGTAGAGCATATTCAAGTGTCATTCTCCAACAATTGTATAAAGCACCCTTGAGTGATAAAACGTAGCTTAAACGTAGCTTATGTACCCAAAAATATACAAACAATGAGTTTATAATGTTATTATCTTCTATTTATTGAATCCTTTGTACCCGAGCAACGCACGGGTATTCTACTAGTATATATTTTTGAGATAAAAATTGTAAAAATAAAAATAATTGTTGTTGTGCGGATAGTCAGCACACTTTCTGGGCAATTTTCGAGAGGGTGTTGCACAGTTTTCATTTGGGTTAACTAAACATATGCACGAATGTAGCAAAAAAGAAAAATTCAGGAGTTACCCATACCAAAAATCGAGTGTTTAAAAAAATTACACTGTGTGACTTAAAATGGGGTGTAGCCGGTGCCACACCCGGCACCAATGTAGGTCGTCCTTCTGCAAATGATTTCTCGTCAAATGTGTCGAACTTTTTCCCTTGTGAATGCGCCCCATAAGATTGTTTTGTGCGAAATTTAGGTATGCAAGAAACGTTAAGTCTGCAAGGATTTGAAGAATCTCTCCTGTGAGATTGTTCAAAAAAGGTCTAATGTTTCAATTTACCAAGTGGTATTCGCCCATTAAACTTAGTGTGGGATAAGTCGAAAAATATAATTGAGTTCATATTTTTTATGATCGCTGTTATCTCCTCCTTAAAACTATGATAGATCAATAATATTATATATTTCACCAAAAGTTGCGGAAAATCACGTTCTAAAACGACTCTATCGGCTTATAGTCATTCCTGGCACTCGGCGCATGTCTTTGATCAACACCGGTTATTCCTTTCACCGCAACTTTACAACCAATGGTCGAGTAATACTTGGCACCTACGTACAAATCTTCTGGTTTTGTGTTGTTCTTTGATACATTCTTCATGGCCTTGAAATTTTGAAAATACTTTGCAGGGAGTTGGCCTACAACCCGTTTATAAGATAAACTAAGAACTACTACGGAACTTGGAAATGGGAATTAAACAATACAGGAAAATATTAACTATTACTCAAAACATAGAAAAACGAAGTGGTACAGTTTTCATTGAGTTCACAACATAGTATATGTAAAACAGTAGAAGAAAGTTGGAAGGCATATACAGCATAAAATACTAAGGTTCCACAACCACTTTCCCAGTAGCATGCCCTTCAATGCTCTTGGCCCAAGCCTCTTCAGCTTTACTTAAAGGGTAACTCGAGTCAATAACTGTTTTCAATTTGCGTTCCTTCACTAACTTTGCAAGGCACTCAAGCTTTTTGGCATTTGGAGTACTCATAACTAAAGGTTGAAGTCGCTTCTTAGAAAACGTTATTTTGTTTACGGCATAAGTCCAAAGCAAACCAACACCTGGTGTTATATCAATCACTTTCCCGCTTGGGCCCAGGTTGGGTTCAAAGATTGACCATGTTATACCAGTGGCGCAATGGACAACTACATCATACTTCTGGCCTGATGGACTTTTGAGGGCGGCCCCTTCTGGGGTCTTGTAGTCAAGAACTTCATCTGCTCCTAAGCTTTTGACAAACTCGATGTTGCGGGCCCCACATGTTGCTGTGACATGGATGTTTCCTAGCTTCGCTAGTTGGACAGCATAGTGGCCCACACCACCTGAAGCGGCAGTTACTAGGATGTTTGAGCGTGGTTCATTTTTTTCTAGCTTTAGTCCCCCCATTATAGTGAGGCAGTGTAGAGCGGTGCACGCTGCAATACCTAGACAGGCACCATCTGCAGATGATACTTCTGATGGTCTTTGAACCGTTGATGTCTCCTTAGCCACTGCATACTCAGCCAGTCCTCCTCCTGCAGTACTGCCCTGTCACCCAATCCAAATAATTCAAAAAGGATGGACCTTCTTGTAGTTTCTTAGATACATACCACTAGAGGTGGCAAGATGGACGAGTTATTGGGTTGGATGAGGGGTCAAAACAAGTTTTTTAGTATCAGACAAATTGACCCGAAACCCTGTTTCCCCTTTTTGATAAAAATATTACTACTATATACTGTAAATAGTAAATGTCCTAAATGTGGTTACAAAATCAATATTAGTAAAATAGTAATGCAAGACTCTAAATTAAAAAGAAATTAGGAGGTTGCATGGTAAAAAAAAAGACAGTGAGCGACTTTCAACCCATAAATCCATAATATAAGAGAGCCATTGTAGATACAACACAGCTCATATTGACCCATTTGATAAGTAGATGGGTTGATATAGCCACCTCTAAAGATCACCCTTGTAAAACGTACTTAATATATATAGCGTTGAAGCAATACAAAATTTTGCGTTTTGTAAACAATGGTATAATTAGTGACTCAATTTCTTATCAAGTTCCCGAGACAATAAAAATAGCCATGTCATAGAATCATAGAAATGAAATTCACAAATATCAGAAATAACAAAGGTGAAACTCACAAGGGTGGAAATGATTTTGTCACCGGCTTCAAAATTCTTAACTCCTGGTCCAACCTCCACGACCTCTCCAGCTACATCACCAACTGTTCCATCAAACAATTATCATCAAGTATATGAAATAATGAATAAACACATCATTTGGTGGATAATAAGGTTACTTGTTGACATACAAGGCATCAATTTGATGGTTTTTCTAAAACTATCAACTCAAAACTAATACACCAACGGAATGGTTATTAACAGGAAAAACACAGTAAAACCATACGTCGAGTGGACTTCCTTTCCCTACTCAAGCTAACACATTGCTAAACCCTAAATATACATTGTAGGATAAATGGTGATTCTAATTGAGTATGGGGCTAACCTGGTATAAAAGGAAACTTTCGCGGAAATATAGGGCGTATCGTCCCTTTCTGAATTTTGCAGTCCAACGGATTAATGCTAGCTGCTTCTACTCTAAACAGAATCTCCCCATTTCCAGGAGCAGGAACAGGAACTTCAACATGCTGCACAAGACATAAATATATTACTGACTCTTGTTTATCATTTCAACTTCAACCTACATGGTATAATTATTGAATTTAGTATTGACCTTTTCAACTCACGGCTATTCATAGTGCAACTTTCTATAAGATAATACTAAAGCTACTGCCAATAAAGTCAATCGTACTTCTATATAGTTTCACATAAGGAAAACTTGCACAAATGCGTATCAAATTTATGTTGAGTTTCCTTTCGGGTAGTATCAGGCTTTTTAAGTCAGTTAACCGCGTCAACCTTGTAATTCGATCATAATGAGGGCTTTTTGACTCGTATAGGCGCAAACCCGCATTTCCTTTAGCTGAAAACCTACTGATTTCTTCAAGTTGGGTACCCTTTTTAAACAAAAAAAAGTTTACCTCAAATAGAAGGTAAACATGAGCATACGTTCTCGTAAGTTTGTACGCCAAACACACAGTTATAGCGCTTCAATACACATAAGTAACACCCTAACAATTCTGGTTCTAACAAAAGTAATAGATACAACAGCATAACTGAAACATGGTGGGAATATATACCTTTAAACTGGCAGCACCACCGCCGTAAGAGGTGTACCAAACAGCCTGCATGAACTTTCCCGCCATATTTTAATCCACGGATTCGAGTTTATGAACAAGTTTGTTTGTATGATTGATTAATGGTGAGTGAAAGATTGTACTAGTTGATATTGAATTTAGGTTCTTTTGACTTTTAAGATTTTCAGCTACTATTTGTCTTTTAAATATATAAGAATAGAGGTAAGAGGTTAGTTTAGCTTTTGACAATTTAGTTAATATTTTTATATTGTTTTGTAAAAGAAATTTGATCAAGCTTTGGGCTGACTAATTCGTAGACTTTGAACACTCACCCAAACTTTAGAGCTGGGATGGCACCCGTGGGTAATGAGTATGGGTATATCAAACCCGTAATTTACCCACGTAGTTTTTATAAAACTCACCACCCACCCATTACTCCACTAGTGGGTATAATTTTTTACCCATACCCATACCTGTGGGTATTTATTACCCGTGAATAAACTCATTGTTTAATGTAATGCATAAAGTCACAAAACCTTTTTAAGTAAATAACTATAAACTAAGTAATAGGTCACCAATTAATTTTTCCAAATATCAAATTCATAACTTCAATAGCAACTTTATACAATAATGAAACAAGAATATTTGAATGTATTACGTGAGTGTACCTGAAAGAGAATAATTGATGTTAAAGGATGAAGTTATGTCTTTAAGATCAAAGGATAAACTGAGATTATAAACTAATATAACTTTGATTTTTTCGATCTTTTATATTTATCTTTGTGGTCTTGAACGTAAACAAACTTTCAGTTTTCTAAGTGTTATTTTTTATAACTGATAAATATTAAATGTATACTTGCAACATCAAGTACTATTAATTATGTTTATTGCACGAGGTATGGTTTGGTGTCTTCGTGTTGAGCCGTGGAAAAACACGAGAATTTTCAGGGGTATGGTGAGTGGTGGTTAAATGAATCCCACCACATCACAAACACAAAAACACCACATTTCACGCTCCTTGGTTGGCTTGAGCCATAGAGTATACATTGAGCCCACATAAAAAAAACTTAAAATAACATTTCATTAATAAAAAAAACACACAATACAATAAATTACACAATAAAAAAGAATTACACAATAAAAAAAATTAACCGGAATAAAATTTATTGATCTTCTTCTTGATTCTAGAAGTGTTCAACAAGGTCGTATCGAAGGTCTTCGTGCGTTGCTCTATCCCGGAGTTCTTTTGTTTTCATTTGTTGTCTTTCGCATCGTTCGACCCAAGTACGTGTAATGTTGGGTTCGGGAGAAACGTACATGTGCATATATTCACTTATATCGAACTTTTGGTCTTTCAATATCATGTTGTGTAATATAATGCAAGTGTACATAATTCTCCTAATGATGTTCATTTGATACGCTCGTGCCGGTTGTTATATAATTATCCACATTGCAAATACTCGTCAAATGCATCGGGGCTTGTACCATATGCCAATTGGCGTATGGCGGATGTACATTTCAAACGAGTAGAAAACCCCAAACGAACCGTTGTATCTTGACGTTGCTTAAAAAAAAGGAAGTATTCGGGCAAAGGGTCGGCATTATAATTTTGTATATCACTAACAATTTTATTAAACAAAGTGGAGCTCATACGATACCTTTGTCGAATATATTCTTCCGAATATATAGGTGTCGTATCTTCATCTCCAAAATAATTTCGTTGTAATTTTTCAATTGCTGTCATATTCAAAGCATTTGATCAAAACATGTTTATTTCTTCTTTTCCATTTTATTTGCGCATCTTCTGAACATTTATTTGCATCTTATTTGAACATTTATTTGCATCTTATATACACGGTTTATATCATCGATGACTCGATCGATGCACCTATATATGTTCATGTAGTCCATGCATCTAATACATGGATATTCATGGAACTACCAAAATCCATGCATATTATGTTTTTCCAAGTAGTTGACGCATCAAATATACATCGATGCATATTTATTCTTCAACAAAAATCGAATAATGTCCTCTTAGAGTTGAGATCCCCCTAGACACAATATATAGTATAGACTAAATGAGACAATCTGGGTCATCCATTTATTTTACATTCAATGGTCAAGATTACACCCACTTTTTACTAATTAAAAATATAAATAGAGTTTTAGAAATTAATAATTCATTTTTTTCTTTAAAAAAACACACAGCTCTTTGAGCTCAAAACGGTTTTTTCGTTTTTCCCGTTATCAAAATCGGCGACCACCACCTCCTCCATAACCTTTTTTCCGGCGACCTCAACCACCACAACAACCTCCATAACCGTTTTTTCCGTCGACCTCAACCACCACAACTCCCTAATCACAGATCTCCCTAATCACAGATCTATAAACCTTAATTTTTCCGGTGACCTTAACCACCACAACAACCTCCATTCCATTTTTTCCGGCGACCTCAACCTCCACAACTACCTTCCCTAATCACAACTACCACAAATATGGCTGATGACGATGCGATTGATGCAGATTCAAGTATAGTTCAATACGAAGAAGATGAAAACCCTATGACTCAGAATCAAATTGAAGAGTCAAATGTCGAAGCCAATATCATTCAAACTCCAGGTAAATCATATATGATTCATTAAATATACAAAACAAGTGATTCATGATGAATCATATATGATTCTTGATGAATCATATATGTTTCATTCAACATACAAACATATATAATTCTGTTAAAATAGTCACTCTTTAAAACACTATAATTGGTAAAGGAAATTAACTTCAAAAACAATTTGGATGAATCATGTATGTTTCATCATGAAACATATATGTTTCATCATGAAACATATATGTTTCATGATGAATCATATATGGTTCATCATGAAACATATATGTTTCATTCAATATACAAACAATTGATTCAAAATGAATCATATATGATTCTATGATTCTGTTAAAATAGTTATTCTTTAAAACACTGTAATTGGTAAAAACTTCAAAAACAAGTTGGATGAATCATGTATGTTTCATCATGAATCATATATGTTTCATGATGAAACATATATGATTCAACATGAAACATACATGATTCACTGTAAAAATAATTTACTAAAACAAAACCTAAATGTTATTGTTTAACAGTTCCAAGGAGCACTCCAACTTTGTTCCCAGAAGGCGAGACACCTGGAGGAACGATATACTGCGAACCATATGTCGAAACGCAGTACCTATCTTTTGTGCGGCAAACTTTTGATACAATAGAGCAAGGTGTCGATTTTTATAACACTTACGCTGAAAAGGCAGGGTTTGAAGCTAAGATGACATGCCAAAAGAAAACAAAAAGTGGTTTGGTGAAATCAAAGTATGTCATTTGTAATCGAGAAGGGAATCCAAAGGAGATAAATATTAACACATTGGATCCTCAACACAATGATAAGCAAGTTAGAAATACAAGGCATAGACTAACGGGTTGCCGTGCGAGAATTAAGATTGCTTTGGATAGTCGTACCGGAAAGTATGAAGTAGTTACATTCGATCCGAGACACAACCACCGAATGATTCCGAAAGAATTTGAGCATCTTACAAAGAAACAACGAAAGATGACTCATGCGGAAAAAATGTTTGTTATAAAAGCTTCAACAATGAAACTTGGTGGAACAAAGGTGCACCACTTGTTTTCTATGATGAAAGGGGGTTCTCAGTATGTTCATGGCACGACTGACGATTTTAAGAATCATATCAGAGACGTTAATGAGGTTATAGGAGAAAGTGATGCACATATGTTGATAGAGAAGATGGAAAATAGGAAGTTGTTTGCGTCAAACTTTACATTTCAGTATAAGGTTGAAAACGGCGTGTTAGTTGCACTTTTTTGGGCAGATGAAGTTGATAAATGCAACTACAATGAGTTTGGTGATGTAATATCATTTGACGCAACATTCAGAACGAATAAGTAAGTTTTTGAATAAAAACTTTTTCTTGTAGAATTCTGTATGGTTTACTATTAAACATATATGTTTCAAGATGAAATATATATGATTCATCATGGATCATGTATGTTTCATCATGAAACATACATGATTCATGATGAATCATATACGTTTCATCATGAAACATACATGATTCATGATGAATCATATATGTTTCATGATGAATCATATATGTTTCTTCATGAATCATATATGTTTCATTCTGAAACATATATGTTTCATGATGAAACATGTATCTAATGAACCATGTATCTAATCATTCTCATCTGATTATGATTTACTTAATTTGCAGGTAAGACATGGTTTTTGTTCCATTCACCGCCATAGATAATCACAGAAAGTCGATGACAGTCGGCGCAGGATTGTTGTTATGTGAAGACACAAATGCTTATATATGGCTATTAACTTCATTCTTGACTGCTCACCCAAAGCAACCCGATATGGTTGTAACAGATCAAGATGGGGCAATGAAGCGAGTAATTGAAGCAGTGTTTACGCAGTCTAAACATAGATTATGCATGTGGCACATCATGCAAAAAGTTCCATCAAAGGTGAATTTCATTTACCATAAGTCTGTATTTTTCTTGTAGAATTCTGTATGTTTTATCATGAATCATATATGTTTCATGATGAAATATACATGATTCATGATGAAACATATATGATTCATGATGAAACATATATGATTCATGATGAATCATACATGATTCATGATGAACCATGTATCTAATCATTCTTGTCTAATTATTTTTACAGATATGCAAAGAAACATATGAAGAAACAAATTTCAAAGAACGTTTCAACAAACTTGTGTGGAATATGTTCATAGAGCCTAAGGACTTTGAAGAAAGATGGAATAAATTAATCAAAGACTTCAAATTACAAGACCACAAGTGGATGAAGAAGATGTTTACCCTTCGAGAAATGTGGTTACCGGCATACTTTATTACCTCTCCTTTGTTTGGCTTAATGAGAACCACTTCCAGATCCGAGAGTGAAAATGCATTTTTCAAATGTTTCACGAATCATGGGTCAACATTACTCAATTTCATGATGTGCTATGAAGCTGCCATGGAAAGGAAAAGACACAGGCAAGAGTTTTTAGACTTCAAAACATTTGAAGCAGCTTCAAAACCTTATACAAGGTTAGAGATGGAAACAAATGTGGCTACGATATATACTAGGGAAATATTTCTGCTTGTTCAAAAGGAAATAACGGAATCGGTTTGGGCTTGTCAAATAGTAGAGCTTAGAACGGAAGAGGGAGTTGAGACGGTTCATGTTAAAGACACGAGGGCAGGGGAGTACTGGAAAATTTATACCGAGGAAGGCAAAGAGATGGTTATACAAGAAGAAGACAAGGTTGCTACCTACAAGGTTAGTGAGTGAAATCAATTAAATGTTGTTGTTGTTTCCAAAATAGTATACGATTCATTCACCATGAAACATATATGATTCATGTTGAATCATACATGTTTCTTGATGAAACATATATGATTCATCATGAAACATGTATGATTCATCCTGAAACATATATGACTCATGATGAAACATACATGATTCATAATGAATCATATATGTTTCATGGTTAATGAATCATTAATTGTTGTTACTGTTACCAAAATGATGTATGATTCATCATGAATCATATATGTTTCATGATGAATCATACATGTTTCCTGATGAATCATACATGTTTCCTGATGAGTCATACATGTTTCCTGATGAATCATACATGTTTCCTGATGAATCATACATGTTTCATAATTGTTTTGGTAAATGCCCAAGTATTAATTTTGTTTTTAATGTTTCATAATCAGGTTATGCGTCATCCAGAAGACGGTTCAGTTAATTGTACTTGTAGACATTTCACTCGGTATGGTTTTCTGTGCCGACACGTATTTTGTGTTTTGAAGAACCGTGATGTTGGAAAGATTCCAGAAAAATACATTCTAAGGCGTTGGAGAAGGGATTTAATACCACTTGGATTGAGAAGAAAGACAAACAGATACGGAGAAAAGAACGAAAACATTGAAAGGTTAACTAACGACGCCAACAACGTGGTCGATGAATGCTTGTTTTGGTTGAGTAAAGATGAAGCAAAGTTGGAAGAATTTGTGCAAACGTTGGAAAAAATTAAGAAGGAAATACAAGTTCAAGTTCCTAAGCCACCTTCCCAGGAAACGAGTGATGTAATCCTAGATTTATATGCAATTGGAAAGCCGGCTGCTGATAAACCGATCATAGGAAATCTAGAACGGGCTCGAAACAAAGTCGGTCTTAAAGGAGAACGTAAAGCAGCACCTAAAGGAGCACGTATAAAAAGTGCAAGAGAAATCGCTATAAAAGCTAAGAAAAATCAGGCTAGGAAATGTTTATGTTGCAAACAAGTGACAAATGAACATACCAAGAACACATGTCCATTAAATCCAAAGTAAATTGCAAAGTTGGCGCTTATGGAAGCTTCTCAAGCAGAAGCTAGAAACGTTGCTGCTACAGAAGCTGGAAACGTTGCTGCTATAGAACAAACATCAAACACAGCTTGTTGATCATTCTATGTTTTTTCAAGTCATATTTACTATCAATATATTTTCAATTAACACTTTGTTTTACACTTAGTTTTATACTTTCGATCAACTTTGTTTTGATATTTAGTTCAATTAATACTTGATTATTTCTGCATTATCATTTTAGTTTGAAGTGTTTGGGGATGAATCATGTATGATTCATGAGGAATCATATATGATTCATGACGAATCATATATGATTCATCATGAATCATATATGATTCATCATGAATCATATATGTTCTCTTATGAATCATATATGATTCATCATGAATCATACATGTTTATTTCTGCGTTATCATTTTAATTTAATGTGTTTGGAAGTGTTTCATCATGAATCATACATGTCCATTATGAAACATATATGATTCATCATGAAACATATATGTTTCATGATGAAACATATATGATTCATAATGAATCATATATGAATCATGATGGATTCATTCAAGAGTGATACATTACTATTGTTAAAAAGAACTCTAAATCTAAAAATTTCAAAAGCAAGTGTGATTATTCATACATGTGTCTTGATGAATCATGTATGATTCATGATAAAACATGTATGATTTATCATCAACCATATATGATTCATCAAGGCACATCTATCATTCTTTGTACACAGATAAACCTTGTAATTATCAAAGATTTGAACACATATAAAATACAAACATGTAATTCAAACTACCTTGTACAGACTACATTGTTTAGACTACGTTCAAAATACAATGATTATTAACAATTAGAAACATCAGGGGCCCAACAGCTAGATCTACCAAAAGAGACCCATATTAGTGTTTTTTCCTATCCTTCTACCATTCACAATCATAGAATAAAGTCATACTTCATTTCCCTTCAATTTTCTTAGCCATATCACCCTCTCCTTTCTGAGCCATATCATCCTCTTCACTCTCGGCTGAAGCCTTCTCTGGATCACGCTCATGTCTATGGTTGAGCGCATGAACAATGATTGAGATTCTTTCTTCATTGTCAACCTTTGTCTCAAAATCATAGGCTAGCTTGAACATTTTGGCTCTTTCCTTGTTGAAATTATGAAGAAGAATCTTTGTAGCTATCTTGAACCTCATACGCTTCAACAAAGTTCTTTGCATAGCAGATTCTTCGCATAGACCAACATCCCAGCTCCTCTTACTGTTGTCGGTGTAGTTCTCCAAATGGATCATAGCAAATACCCCGCAGTCTTCATGATTTGTTTTAGTACTCCAACTCAACTTTGGAACATAGCTTTTCATTTTTGAAACTTTGGAGTGACTTGGATGATTATGCTCTTCCAAATACCTTGCAAAGAACTTTCTCTACAAAACGAGAAAGAGAAAAACACGAAAACATATTAAATAAAAAAGATGCATGTGTAACGAAATACAATCATAATCCGTAATTATATATAATCCCCCATAATAAACTTACCAAAATATCGGAAACTTCCTTGTATTTTGCTGAATAGGTATATCCAGAAGCGTTATCAAGAATCAACATTGTATTGGCATTTTAAGGTTGAAAACAACCACATAAAAATGATTTGAAGCGCATATAGGAAAAAAAGCCAACTCAACGCGTGAGAGAGACGCAAAAGCTTCATCACCTTCAAACTGAGCCAATATTGCTTCCTTAAACAGTTTGTATGATGGTTCCTCACCAAGAACTCTGCTAATCATATCTGGTGTCTGTATAAGAAAAAAAAGTCATAAGATAAAACATGAAACTAATAGAACCACTCGAAGAATAGTCAAATGACAACTTACAATACAACCAGTAGAAAAATAGTGATATTTCGTCTCTGGAAGTTTGGTATCATGCTCAGCATAAAGAATGGCGACAAAACAGTCTATGACACTAGCATCTATCCATATCCTTGGTGCCAAAGTCTCCAAATTGACACGTACGGCTGATAGAGGATATCCAGATACAGTTTGAAAAACAATTTCACTACAAAATAAGAAAATAAATGGTGTTATCCAGTAATTTACACAAAATGTTATGGATGAAACATACATGATCCATGATGAAACATACATGATTCATCATGGATCATGTATGTTTCATCATGGATCATGTATGTTTCATCATGGATCATGTATTTTTCATAAACAGTTAACAAAAAAATTCTAAAAGACATGACAAAGAGAGCTTACTATTTGTCGCCTTGCATAGAAAACAAGCTGTTTCCCATGATAAACTCAACTCTGTTAATCAATGACGCAACATTGATTCTCTTATACTGATAAACAGAAGTTATTGGAGAATTTGGTTGGACCAATTTCTTAATACCCATTGGAGGAGTCTGTTGTGTAGGAGTCCCAACAGGCACATCACCAGGCAGCGGTGGAGCAGTCCCAGCAGGCTCAGCACCAGGCAGCGGTGGAGCAGTCCCAGCAGGCTCAGCACCAGGCAGCGGTGGAGCAGTCCCAGCAGACACAGCACCAGGAAGATCCGTAGGCCAAGCCCAATACTCCTCCTGAAACATTGAACCTTTTTTTAATTAAACAATTCATAATAACATAACGTAAAAAATATGAATAAATAATGAAAGGTTAACAAATTACTTCATGGCCAAAAGATTCGATAGTCACATCAACCACATATGGTCCATACCACCATATGTTCGCATTAATCCACTGAGTATAAGTTTCCACATTTAATTCATCAACACACCCCTCCTTCTCAGCAACAACATCCTCAGTATGAGACGTCTCGTTGCCTCTGTCTCCTTTTTCAGCATCAGCAACATTCTCCGGCTCGTCTCTCTTCTCAGCCGGATCACCAGCCGGCTCGTCTCTCTTCTCATCCGGGTCATCAGCCGGCTCGTCTCTCTTCTCATCGTCTTTCTTCTCATCGTCTCTCTTCTCATCGTCAAAATCGTCAATATGGGGTGACTTATCTTGCAACCACATAGTATGTTTAAACAATCCAACATATCTATGGTATAAAGCATCAACTTGTTCATCATTTGGGAAGTCGTTGCTAGCCCTTTTCAAGAGAGTTTCTATCTCAGACTTCTCCTTTGATACTCTCAACAGCTTACCTTCAATAACTTTGCATATACTCTACAAATAAATGTAAAATACACTGAAAGTTAGAATCAAATATGATTCATGATGAACTCTGCATATATGATTCATCATGAAACATATATGATTCACCATGAATCATATATGTTTCATGGTGAAACATATATGTTTCATGATGAATCATATATGTTTCATAGTGAAACATATATGATTCATGGTGAATCGTATGAACTTTGCATATACTCTACAAATAAATGTAAAATACACTGAAAGTTAGAATCAAATATGATTAATGGTGAATTATACATAGTATTATAAACATTTAAAAATGTTGGTTCATACCTTTTTCTCCTTAGGTGGTACACCTGAAGCTTTCATCTTCTTTTTAAGATCAGTGGCACCAAAGAAACCCTAAGTTTGCCGTGCCTCATCCGGACTCCATGCTCCACGAAGCTCCAGTTTACCAAAAACTTGATCTTGAAGCTCAAGTTCTTGCCGCTTATGCATGTCAGTAGAACTCCAGTCCCTGATGGCTGGTCTTGAACGAACAACTGTATATCGGTCATACTTCGTTGAATCAAGATAAAGGAGCTGCACACAATAGAGAAAAAACATATATGTTTAGTGTTACAAAATGTTAAAATTAGTTAAAAATGTAAAAGAAATAAAAGTTAATAAAAAAGATAGGGGACTTACAACTAGAAAATACAAGGGACCTGTGTAATAGCCTTGGAGAGTTTCAGATAATACACCTTCTTTAAGACAACAAGAGTGAACGAAACGAAACCAATCCACCTTAGAAATATCCGTATCTTCATAAATGTGGTTAACCACATTAAGCCTTGGTGCTGCTTTCATGAAGTCCGCGTCACCCATCACAGTTGCGAAAGTGTTAGGAAGTTGAGTTTAAACATAAAATCAACTTCCCTCGCCTGCATCAACTTGTCACTGATGTCCTTAGCCGTGATTCGTTTCCGACCCTTTGGCGCAAACTGTTGTAGCCATGACTTAACAACAATGTCGTTTGAAGGTCTCTCGGGCAAATCAAACAAGGAAATTCCACCAATAGGAAGTCCTAGGATTTAATGGATTTTCTCGGGCGTGACTAGAAAGCTGCCTGTATCAAGCTTAAATTCATAAGTCGACTTATTAAAAGCATTCACAGCAACCCTCGTTAAATGATTTGGTAACTGATCAACCTTAAGACCCCACCAGTAAGAAAAACCAATCTCATTCAAAAACTGTTCCATGTCAACAAGAGAAGCATCTTTTATGACATCCAAAAGTGACTTTGGTACATGTTAGGACCATTGGAATAATTATTTGTAATAGGTAGACTAGGAGGTATGTAGTTCCTCCTGGTCATAGTAGTAGTAGGAGCAAGTCGTGCTCCTGGTCTTATAAAAAGTCAAACTTTATTATTTAGTTATTATTATGTTAGGATATGCATGAGATATGTTAGGAAAGGATATGCATATCAGTTTTACACGTTTTGATTAATGATGTATTAGGGTTTCCTTGTAGTATAAAAGGAACCTTAGGCAGAAGGGTTACACAGACCTTCATCAAATATAATTCTAGTTCTTATTAATATTAGAAATCCTTAGAAAAGGACCAAGTCATTATAGTTATTCTGTTCTTCTTTATAGTATTTGTATTCCTCACTTATACTGTGTATAGAGTCTCTCTGTGAATAGACTTGTGATTACAGAAGTCGTTCACCGTTCCTGACAGGCTACAAGATCCACATCTAGTGGACCCAACAAGTGGTATCAGAGCCTGGGAGAGTCTCTGTACAAGAAGAATCAATTTTTCTCATTACTAACATCTTTGTTTAATCATGTCTGCCTCAAGTTCTACTCAAACAGGAGAAGATAGTACTCCTAGAACTCAGCAACCTCAGCAAATCATTGCTACGGTTTCCAACACAAATAGTAAGTTTCCTCTTCTAAAAAAGGACGAGTATGATAGCTGGGCAATGAAGATGGAATGTTGGATCACCAACACTGATCAAGACCTTTGGAAGATCATTCTGAATGGAAACAGCAGGAAGTTGACTGGAAGAGACAAGAATGGTAATATTACTCTTCTTGACCCTAAAACTCATGAAGAAATCACAGCTGTTCAGAAGAAGATCAAAGCAAAAACTATTTTGCTTCAGTCTCTTCCTGATGATCACATGGGTGACTTCTATCATTTGGATGATGCTAGAGAGATCTGGAATGGAATAAAAGCAAGGTTTGGTGGGAATGAGGAGTCAAAGAAAATGCGAAGATCCATGTTGAGAGATGAATTCACAGAATTCAAGATCTCAGAAACTGAAGGTATCCATCAAGGGTATGAGAGGTTCCAAAAGATATTGAGCCAGTTGAATCAACTTCGTTCGAAACCTGACGATGGCGATATCAATGCAAGGTTTCTTAGAGCCTTACCCTACTCATGGAATCAGGTGGTAATCTCTCTCAAAGCAAAAGGTGGGCTTGACTATCTTAATTTTGATGATTTATTTCATAAGCTCAAAACCTTTGAGCCTCATGTGAGGGGATAATCAAGTGATTCTTTTCCTACTCCTGCTAACTCTGCCTTTGTAAGTTCTATGGGATCCAGTCCCATGTCTTATGCTAGTAGCCCAAGCAATATTATGTCTTCTCAACATACTTTTCAGCATACTTCTACTCCTGAACCAAAAGCCAAGTCTGGTAGCATGGTAGAAGCTGTTCTTCACTCTTTTGTTGCTGACGTTGATGCTCAACAGCAACTTCCTTTTGATGACTTCAAACAGGTTGATAAACTTGACCTGGATGAAATGGATCTCAAATGGCAGATGGCCATGCTCACTCTTAGGGTTCACAAGTTTGAGAAGAAAGCCGGTCGAAAATTTAATTACAACCCAAGAGAGCCAACAAGGTTTGGCAGAAGCAAGGTTCGGTGCTATAACTGCCAGCAGCAAGGTTACTTTGCAAGGGAATTCCCTAACAAGCATGACCAGGAGAAGAGCCGATATTCAACTTTTAAGATTCAGGAGGTGAAGGATGGCAAGAAGGCGTTGGTGTCTGTTGACTCTATGGTCAACTGGAATGATCCTCAGAATGATACCCTAGAAACAGCTGAGCCTTCTACTGATGTGGTTGCAATGATTGCTGGGAATCTATCTGATGTCGAGGAAGCAGAAGAGTTTGCTCTTATGGGCATCTCACCTCAGGTACAACATTGTCCTCTTGGTTGTCATGATAAATATTCAGAATTGTTGTCCCAATATAATGACTTAAATGATTAGAATGATAAGTATTTTTTAGAGGTCCAAGCCTATAAGGCTTCTTTAATAACATTGGAACAACAAAAGAGGTGGCTTCAAGATACTCAACGTGAGTATGAGGATAAAATTAGGATACTGAACATTGATTTAGAAAACACAACAAATATGCTTAAATACACAGAAAAGGTAAAAGATGACAGTATCAAAGAAAAACAAGAAATGAAGGAAAAATTAGATGCTACACTTCTGAGATTTGAAAAATGGCAAAAGGCACCTAAAATTCTTTCAAAGTTAATTGATAGTAGCATGTCTGGTAGGACTAAAAGAGGGTTAGGATTTGATAAATATATTGATTCAGAAGATGTGTTTGATTTATCTTTTTCAAGTATCTTTGATCCTGACAAAGAGGAAGAGGGAACACCTAGCTACAATAGGTTTAAACCAGCAGCAGAAATGCACGATGTCCCTCCACCTCTTACAGGAACTTTCATGCCCACTCATAGGCATAATGACTTGGATGGATCACAGATGCATGAGTCCCTAAAAAGTTCTACTAATTCTAATGACTTTGTCTCGTGTACTTTCAGTGACAAAGCCAGTGACTCTGCATCATGTGGTTCGAGTGAAGAGTCGAGACCTACAAGTTCCAAGTCGAATGACCATGCTGCTACTAGTGCTAGGAAGTGTGAAGAGAGAGTTGTTTTTACTTCAACAGTGTCTAGTCCTGGTTTATTGAGTCCTAGGAAGAATGTTTCTCCTAGAATTGTGTGTAATAAAGTTAGCAGTACGAAACAATGTCATTCTAATGAAAGGTCGTTTAAAACATGTTTTGTTTGTGGGAGTGCATTTCATTTGATTAAAGATTGTGATTTTTATGACAAACATTCTTCTGTACATCAAGCATTTCCTGCTCCTGGTCCATCAGGAGTTGTTCCATATTCTTCTAGAAGACTAAACCCAAGTGCTCAATCTTTTTCCTCTTCTAGAAGAACCTCTCCATTAGTTTCTGATCATTGGAGAAACATTGGATTAATATCAAATAGACCAACCAGTAACTATTTTCAGAATTTTAATCCAAATTATGCATATAATTTTGACCACATGTTTTTTGGTGTGGGAAATCTGGGAACTGCTGTTAAGCCCTTAGCAGGTTGTTCTTGGTCAAACAATAACACTCATATGATGCATAGGCAACCAAAGAACAACGGTGGATCTCATCAATCTTCTTGGCTATCCACTAAAGATCCACAAGGCAGGCTCAAACCTGAAAAGGTTTGGGTCCCCTTAAGACATTAAATTTTGTATATCTCTTTTCTTGTTGTTGTAGGTTACTCCATACCAAGATCCTACTCTAGGAATTGTTGATAGTGGATGCTCTAGGAGCATGACAGGAAATAATAGTCTTCTCTCTAACTTTGTACCATTTCAAGGTGGAAAGGTCTATTTTGGATGAGGTGAAGGCAGGATCACTGACAAAGGAACGATTCAGACGCCTAATCTTAATTTTGAGCAGGTCTATTATGTGGAAGCACTTCAACACTTCAACTTGATATCTGTCTCTCAGATTTGTGACAAGAAGCAGTTTGTCCTCTTTACGGATACTGATGCACTAGTGTTATCCAAAGACTTTAAACTCCCGGATGACTCACAGGTTCTACTCAGAATCCCTAGAAGACACAACCTCTATAGTATCAAGTTGAATGAAGTCAATCCTACTGGTCAACTAGCATGTTTGGTTGCTAAAGCCTCAGAAGATGAAGCCACTCAATGGTACCAAAGGATGGGACATGTGAACTTCAAGACCATTCACAAACTAGCAAATCTGAATCTGGTCTCTGGTTTACCTCCCAAGTCATTCAGAAATGATATCAATTGTCTTGCATGCAACAAAGGCAAACAACATAAAGCATCCTTCAAAGCCATTACTACTCTCAGCCTTATAACTGAACCATTGCAGCTACTACACATGGATTTATTTGGTCCTACCTCTATTAGGAGCATTGACCACAAGCAATTCTGTCTGGTGGTAACTGATGGGTATAGCAGGTTTACGTGGGTTTTCTTCATGGCTGCCAAGAGTGAGACCTACTCAATTCTCAAAGATTTTATTACACTTATAGAGAATCAGTTGTCCAAGAAGGTTAAAGGTATTCGATGTGATAATGGAACAGAATTCAAAAATGCAGACCTCATAGCACTTTGTAATTCTAAAGGCATCAAAAGAGATTATAGTGCAGCAAGAAATCCTCAACAGAATGGCGTGGCAGAAAGGAAGAACAGGACTCTAATAGAAGCTGCAAGAATAATGCTTGCCGATTCCAAGCTTCCAACCATGTTCTGGACAGAAGCTGTTAATACTGCAAGTTATGTTTTGAATAGAGTTTCTATTACAAATCCTCACAAGAAGACTCCCTATGAGCTACTAACAGCCAAAGTACCAAATATTGCTCATTTGAAGCCATTTGGGTGTCTTGTCACCATTCTGAATACTAGTGACTATTTGGGGAAATTTGATGGCAAGGCAGATGAAGGATACATTGTGGGATATTCAGCTCACTCTCGGGCTTATCGTGTCTACAATCTCCAAGCCAAGCGAGTAATTGAAACTATAAATCTCAAGTATTTTGAGGAGAAGTCAAACATCCAAGGCAAGGGTCCTGAATGGTATTTTGATCTTGATTATCTTAGTGATTCATTAGGATATTTTCGTTTCAAAACTAACCATGATGCAGGTCCACAAGTGTTTGCAACTTCTAGTGCAGGTGCTCATTCTAGTCTTTCAGACTCAGATGACGAGGATGATATTTTTGTTGTTTCATCTTATTCCACCACAGTCTCTCCTACTCCTCCTAGTGATGCAACTCCATCAGATATATTGGATTCACAAGTAGCTCTTGACACATTACTCAAACAACAACAAGAAGCTACTACAACAGCTGCTCAAGGTGGCTTTGAGTTTCCTTTGAATACAACTGCTGACAAAGCTGCTCCTAGCACTCCAACTGTTACTCCTAGTGCTAGTTTAACACCTATTGGTAGTCCGGCTAGTGATTCCACTTCCCATACTAGATTCTCAAGTCCTTCTGACCTGGGGAACTATCAAAAGAAGTCTTCTACCAAGCTGGATGATATTCATAAGCAACCAATAGATGGCATTTTCAACTCTGCTTCATATGATGATGACTTTGTTGGGGATCTTAATAACTTGGCACCAGAAGTGGAAGTAGCTTCCAATCCAGTGTTGCAGTCACACAAAGGCCATCCTACTACTCAAATCATTGGATATCCTGGTTCTACTATCAAGACTCGCAGAATGCATAAGAAGGCCACGTCTGATCATCATGCTCTTGTGAGCTATATTGAGGATCAGAAGCGTAATAATCATACGGCCTTTAAACATTGTTTGTTTGCTTGTTTTCTTTCATAGGTGGAGCCTAGATCAGTCTCTCATGCTCTTGAGGATCAAAGTTGGGTGGAGGCTATGCAGGAGGAAATGCAGCAATTCTTGTTTCAGAATGTTTGGATCCTAGTTGATTTGCCAGATGGAAAGACAGCAATTGGTACCAAATGGATTCTCAAAAACAAGAAAGATGCAAGGGGTATTGTGGTGAGAAATAAGGCGAGGTTGGTTGCACGGGGTCATACACAACTTGAAGGCATTGACTACATTGAAGTTTTTTCTCATGTTGCTAGGATTGAAGCCATTCGTCTGTTTTTTGTTTTTGCTTCTTTTGTGGGCTTTACAGTTTTTCAGATGGATGTCAAGAGTGAATTTCTCTATGGCAAGATTGACGAGGAAGTATATGTCACTCAACCTAAGGGCTTTGTAGATCCACTTCATCCCAAGAAAGTTTACAAGGTGGTCAAAGCTCTCTATGGACTTCATCAGGCTCCTAGAGCTTGGTATGAGCGTCTTTCCACTTTCTTGTTGAAACATGGCTATAGAAGAGGCACAATTGACAAAACACTATTTCTTAAGAGGAATACCAAGGACATTATCCTTGTTCAGGTGTATGTGGACGATATTATCTTTGGTTCTACTAAAAAGGAATGGTGTGATGAGTTTCAACAACTGATGAAGGGCGAATTTCAGATGAGTGTTATGGGAGAGCTTACGTTTTTCCTTGGTCTTCAAGTCAAGCAACAGTCGGATGGAATCTTCATATGTCAAGATAAATATGTTCATGAGATTCTTCAGAAGTTTGATATGGATCCTCTTAGACCAGCAGCAACACCTTATGAGGTAGCTAAAGTCAAACTCAAGAATGAGCCAGATCCTCTGGTAAATGTTCATATGTACCGGTCCATGATTGGCTCACTCATGTATTTGACTGCATCACGTCTGGATATTATGTTTGCAGTAAGTGCTTGTTCTAGACATCAGGTGGCTCCAACGGTTTCTAACTTGAATGCAGTCAAGAAAATTTTCAAGTACATCAAGGCTCAACCCAAGCTAGGCTTGTAGTATCCTAGAGAATCACCTTTTGTTCTTGAAGCATATAGTGATAGTGACTATGCAAGTGCTAATAATGACAGAAAATCTACTACTGGTGGTTGTCAATTTTTGGTTCGAAGACTTATCTCATGGCAATGCAAGAAGCAGACGATAGTAGCTACTTCTTCAACAGAAGTTGAATACGTAGTTGCTGCTAGTTGTTGTGGACAAGTTTTGTGGATTCAAAATCAGATGCTGGATTATGGGTTCAACTTTATGAACACCAAAATTTTCATTGACAACCAAAGCACTATCTGCATTGTGAAGAATCCTATTTTTCATCAGCATACAAAACATATTGAAATTCGGCACCACTTTATCCGAGATGCCAATGAGAAGAAGTTGATACAGGTTCTTACGGTTCGTACGGATGATAATGTTGCTGATCTGTTGACTAAAGCCTTTGATGGTCCTCAGTTCAACCACTTGGTGGTTCACATTGGGATGGTCAATCCTTGAGGCCTAGGATTGAGGGGAGGCTAAGCCTAAGGGGAGGCTTAGTGTACATATTTACTTGCATAGATTAACATATTGGTAATTTTTTAACAACAGATTGTATGGGTTCTTGCGGTGTGTGTTACTTCTAGTGGAGGATTTTGCTCACTTCTGGTGGTTGTCTTCATTAATGGTTGGCTTCTAGTCATTTATGGTTGGCTTCTAGTGGATAAAAATCCTTCTTTATCAAGTAATGGTTGGCTTCTAGTCTTGGTTTGGGTCTCTGTTCGCTTCGTTGACTTCTGTTGACCACATTGTGCTTCTAGTGTTGACCCTTATGCGTTTTGACTTTTAGTCAACGCAAACTAATTATGGTATATATCATCTTATTTAACTTTGGTAAATTGGGATTTGCAAATAATGTTATAAGGGGCAAGTGGTTACTTTGCATTAACTGCCTAATTTGAAAGGGCAACCCACATTATTAGGGGTCAATGAACAGTTACTAGACCATTATTTATGGTAAATTACCCCCCTTGACTCATTCATCACAATCATAACACACACACACACGCTCCTACTCTCTCAAACCCTAACCAATCATCTTCCATCACTTCCAATCGACATCAATGGCTGCTTTGGTCTACCAACCTGCTCACAATAAGGTAGCATATCTAGGAGATGGTCCTAAATGTGATGAATTCATAGACATACTAGAGTTTATTGAGGCTTCTAACCTCAGGTATGCGTTTACTGTTTGCCCAATTGTTTATGATAGTGTGATTCGCCAATTTTGGGATACTGCTACACTTATGGCTGTGTTTGGTCGCCCATGTGAACTCCATGCTACCATTGATGGACGTTCTTATGTGGTTACTGAAGCTTCTATTAGGAGTTCCCTTCATCTTCAAGATGAAGGTGGTGTTGTTTCCATCCCCAATGCTGAGGTGTTGGAGGGGATGGCTGCTATTGGGTATAACCATGGGGGGAAGTTTAACTTCCAAAAGAATAGGTTTTCCCCTCAGTGGAAGCTTCTAGTGCACTTTTTGATTCACTGCTTAAGCCCCAAGTCTGGGAGTTGGGATGCCTTTCCCACTCCTTTGGCTACTGGTTTGATCTGCATAGCACAGGGTAGGGTGTTTAATTTTTCTCGCTATTTGTTTGATGGGATGGTTAGCAATTTGTCTAATACTAGATCTAGGAAGAAATTTTTGATGTATCCTAGGTTTTTGCAGCAGATACTTGTGTGTTTACCTCGTGATAGGGAGGAGTATGAGACCCCCAAGCTTACTGCTAAAGTTTACTACAATATGGCTCATGGGTTTAGAGGGGATTGGAGGCCCCTTACTGATGCAATGCTGGGCCTTGCCCAAGGTCCTCCTGATGTTGTTCCTCCGGCTGTCCAAGCCGAGGAGGAACTTCCATTAGGTGATGATCCTATGAAGGAGGAGCATCCTGCTGGTGTGCACCTAATATGGTTGTGGAAGAGCCAGTTGAGGAAGTGGTGGTTGAAATGCCATCCACTTCCAAGGCTGCCCCCTCTTCTATGCCACATTCGTCTCCATTTGTGGATACTCCCCCTCCTAGTCCTGTCCCTCACTCTTCTGATAAGCCCTCTGGTTCTCGTGCTCATAATGATGACCCCTTTATTGCTTCTGGTTCCAATGACGCCTTCCTAGACCCAAGTCCTCTTGGTGGGAAAGCGGAGGAGCCTACTACACTGACTTCTTTGCTTGATCTCATGCACAGGTACCATGAAAGGATTATTTCCTTGGAGGCGGATTTGAATCAACATCGTAAGCTTACCAGGGAATTTGTTCTTCCAATGGCTGACCGGATTAAAGCTTTGGAAACACAGCATAGGAGGAGGAAGAAGCATGTGGTTCAGTCTGATTCTGATGAGGAGGTTGAAGATCTTGTGGAGGATGGCTTGAATTTGTTGGTGAAGGCTGCGTTTGCTGATAAGTCATATGATGATCTGCCGATTCCTCCTACTTCTTCAAGCATCCCTCCTACTGCGGCTACACCTAGAACAAAGGAAGATCTTACTGGTACTACTGCTGGTCCAACTGCTGGACCGTCTCATGATCCTAAGGGGAAAGCCCCTATGGCTGATGCTCCCTCACCCCCTTGCAAGCGTACTCGCAGACAACTTGAGGAGGACAGGTTGGGTGAGGAGGCTGCACAAAGAATGCAAGTGGAGATTGACCAAGCTGCTAGGGCTGAGGAAGAAGCTCTTCAGAAACAAAGACGTGAACAGTTGCAGCATGATGCTATGCATTGGGATGATAACGATTGGATGCGGGTGCTCACTATTCTTACCTCGGATTATTCAAAGTTTATTGATCTCTTGGGTTCTGATGTGAATGAGCAGAATTGTATTCCTCGAGCTATGGCGTTAATGCGTAAGCAACAATTATCGCTTGCTGCTCAACTGCGTGAAAAGCGGAAGAACAGGCCTTTAACAAGAACCGAGGAGAAAAAGTTAATGCAGAGGTATGTCAAGTATCAGTCGGGTGCTCACTTTACTGTGGGTTGGACATGGGAACGGGTTCGGGCATTGCCTTTTTATGAGCTTAAGGATCTATATGAACGAATGATCAAGCGTCAGAACACACCGGTTCCAGAGCGTTTCATCTATCGTCCTCCTCCACGAGTGGTTCCTACTTCTCAACCCGCTGTTGCTCCTGGTTCTTCATCTGATGTTCCTCTTGGTTCTACTGGTATCCCATCTGGTGTTGATGTTTCTACTGCTGGTACCCCACCTACACCTTCGGTTGCTCATCCTGTTTCATATTCGGGTCCTACCACCACCACCACCTATGCTACCACTACCACCACCACTGCTACTCCTGCTATGGCACAACCCTCACCACCCGTGACTGGCTCTCAACCTACTCCTTCTCGTGGTGTAGCTACCGTTGATCCTTTGGTTGGACAAGGTATATATTCTACTTCTGCTGATCATATTCCTGCGACGAAGGTAAAGGTTGAAACCTCGTCTGGTGCTCCAACTCCTCATCGTTCCATCCGTAAGAAGATGGCTAGACGTGGCAAGTCTGTTCCTTATGAGAAGCGTGCTCCCGAAAATCTTATTGATGCAGCTTCCGACAGTGACTCAGAACTGCCATTGGGTACGGGATTTATTACTGCTTGGACGGTTAAGCAATCCACCACCATTCTTGGTACTTTCACCCATAGGATTTCCATCAGTGATGGTTATGTTCGTTATGCTTCGGGTTTGCAAGGTGTGTTGACTTGGGTAGATCGTAGGGATCTTATGTCATTGTATGGGTTTGTGGATGCTGGTATGCCTACTCATCCTAGTGAAGTGCCCTCCTGGCCTGGTCTGACAATGTGGGCTGATTTGAAGATGATGCTTGATTCCCCTCCACATGCTCCACATTCTGGTGTCTGGAAGGTCCAGCCACGCTGGGTAATCAAGAGATGGAAGTTATATGCTGGCTGTGGAGTGCATGTCTTGGAGTTGGAGTCTAGTGCAATGGTGTTCATGCTTACGAATCTGGACTATCCGTTGACTATTGCTTCTATGGAGGCCATGCTTGCTTGTCACTTGCAGATTTCCAATGCCCCTTCCGGGAATGAGACTTCCATGGCGACTACACTGGTGGAAGGGATACAAGCTCGGTTGCAAGCTGACAAGGTGGTTGCGTCTGGTATGTAATGGGTTTGTTTGTAAGTTTTTATGTTTTGTGGTTTATGTTCATCTGTTTATACTGCCATTCTTTTCACCAATATGTACAGTGATTGGTGACTTACATTTTAGATAGTTAAAAAAATATACTTTTTATATAATATCTGCTTATACTTTTCCAAACTTTGGGTTCCTTTTGACTGATTCACACTTGTGCTGGCTTGGTGTTTCATCTGGTGTTGGACCTGGTCCACACAACAAATGGTGCTCAACTCACTATGTCTCACAGACAAGAAAGAGTTGATTCACCTTGAGGGTACGGCTCCTGGTGTGATTTTCAAATCCGTTGATGGTTGCCAGGTTACCCAAAACTGGATGGTTTTCACTTGCCATGGTCCTCGACTGAAAAGTGGCTAATCCAAGGGGGTACGGATCTTGGTAAAGATTTTATCAAATCCGTTGATAGCTATAATAGCTTGCTCAAAGCTATAGGGTTTTCAACTCACCGATGCTTCATTGCTAAGAGTTGGCGAGTCCAGAAGGGTACAGCTTCTGGTAAAGACATATCAAACCCGTTGACGGCTGTGATGGTTTGCCTAAAATCATCAGGGTACCCCCACTCACCATTGATTCACATTCTAAGAGTTGGGCTGGGTTCTGGTCTCCCAAGGTGATGCTTATTCCACCAGAAAGACTGGCTAGCCCAAGAGCGAGCAGCTACTTGGTAAAGGCTCATCAAACCTGCTTATGTTGCTGTGAAGATTCAACACGATGCAGTTTTGTTTCAAGCTTTGGAGGAGCTTCTAGTGTTCCTTGTTGCAGCGGTTCTTATGTTCCTTATATTGCTGATGCTACTGTTTCTTTTGTTGTTCCAATCCTCAAGCTTTGTTGCACGATTTACCAGGAAACTTGAACTCAACAGGTCAAATTCAAGTTTAGGGGAGGATTGTTAGGACCATTGGAATAGTTATTTGTAATAGGTAGACTAGGAGGTATGTAGTTCCTCCTGGTCATAGTAGTAGTAGGAGAAAGTCGTGCTCCTGGTCTTATATAAATTCAAACTTTATTATTTAGTTATTATTCTGTTAGGATATGCATGAGATATGTTAGGAAAGGATATGCATATCAGTTTTACACGTTTTGATTAATGATGTATTAGGGTTTCCTTGTAGTATAAAAGGAACCTTAGGCAGAAGGGTTACACAGACCTTCATCAAATATAATTCTAGTTCTTATTAATATTAGAAATCCTTATAAAAGGATCAAGTCGTTATAGTTATTCTGTTCTTCTTTATAGTATTTGTATTCCGCACTTATACTGTGTATAGAGTCTCTCTGTGAATAGACTTGTGATTACAGAAGTCGTTCACCGTTCCTGACAGGCTGCAAGATCCACATCTAGTGGACCCAACAGTACAGTTCTAGAAAAAAGAGGCGGAAACTTATTCGAGTACGCAACTTTCTTAGCCTGTTCCTTAGTAACAGGTTTCTTCTTCTTCACCCTCTGCTTCTTAGATGGTGATTCATAAACAACCATGGTAGATTCTGACTCCCGTTTCATATCCACCTTGGGTTTCCTATCAACCTCTTTTTTCACAGCACCCTCTTTTTTCACAATGCCCTCTTTTTTCTCAACCTTTGCTTTTTTCACAACACCCTCTTTGGCAGCTACATTCCCAACACGTTTACTAGGCACTTTCTGACTCGCCTTTGCAACTTCCACTTCTTCATCATCTGTATCAACCAGCCCATCATCTATGTTAACCATCTCATCAGTTTCTTCACTCTCACTCTTCGCCACATAATCACTATCACTTGAGGACGGCTCTTTATTCCCACTCTTTGCAACTTCCACATAATCAGTTTCTTCACTCTCAATCACATATGTTTCACCAGTCTCAGCCGGCTTCTCACTCCCAGCCTCATCAGATTCCCCACTCCCATCATCACCACCCGCCTCACTACTATTCTTATGCTCTTTAGTCTCTACATCAGCCAAGTTATTCTTATCCTCTTTAGCCTCTACATCAGGCTCACTACCCTTCTTATCCTCTTTAGCCTCTACATCAGGCTCACTACGCTTCTTATCGTCTTTACCTTTTCGAGAAAATACAATATTAACTTTTTTAGGAAATGGGGGTTTGTCAGTGTTTAAAGGAGGAGGTGGAGGTGGTTCAGGATCAGCTTGCCTAGTTCGCATAGTGGTTTTAGGGGGCGTGGATGTTTTGACAGCTTTAGGTTTAAAAGGCGGTTCAGGATTATCTGTGCTAGGAGCTATAGATTTAGGAAGTGGGATTGTTTTACCAGCTTTAAACTTAGGACGCAAGGTTGTTTTAGGAGCTTCAGGTTTAGGAGGCGTACTTTTTATACTAGCTTTAGTTGTAGTAACTGCAAAAGAGAACACATTAAACAAATTAAACAAAAGAATAAAAAGTTACAATCATATAGGTTTGATGGTGAAACATATATGATTCATCATGGATATAAAAAAAGTTACAGTTATATATGTTGCTCATTCAAAGATATTAACAATCATGAAAGATATATGATTCATAGTGAATCATGTATGTTTTACCATGAAACATATATGATTCATCATGAATCATATACGTTTCATGGTAAAACATACATGATTCGTCAGGATTCAGAATAAAACACTTGCAGAATACAAATGGCTATCATCATAATCTTAAAAAACAAAAGCTAAAGCTATTTCCCTTTCATGTATGTTTTACCATGAAACATATATGATTCATAGTGAATCATATATGTTTCACCATGAAACATATATGATTCATGATGAATCATATATGTTTCATGATGAAACATATATGTTGTCCCATGTATTTGTGATTGATTAAGCAATGAATGAAGAAAGAAAATAGATGAAGAAGAGATGAATTCCTAGAGAGAGAAAGTAGTGAGAGAAAGTAGAGAGGAGATGATTAACTTGGTGAGATTAAATTAGAGAAAAGAATTTGTTACAAATGACCATCCACCCTCCTAACATGCTAGGAGGGTAGTATATATAGTCCACCCACATGCGGGCTTTAATGGACTATATATTGGGCCGGGCTTGTCTTTTGGACTTTAATTAGTTTAAATCCAAGCCCGTGAACCACGACTAAATAACTACTTATTGCAACGTTCTAATAAATATTACAATAGAAACCTATGACCGAACATTCTTGTTTGACTCAATATTTTGAGGCTAACAATCTCCCCCAATGTGAGGTCATTCCTCTTTGATATTTGGATTCCAATGGAGATTTATGAATTTCGTCATAAATGAGTCTTGAACGTGTAACAGTAGTTTTGTTCCTTCATGCTGTGATCTTTGAGCCTTTGTTGTTGTCTTTCGACTTTGTCTTTCAGTCTTGAGATCTTCAAATCATCCTTGACTTATCATTGCCATCTTGCGATCTTGTGTCTTTATCCACATGCTCACACTATCAATTGTTGGATAAGTATTTGGGCATGAATATGTGGTTGTGAATCTTTGACTTTGCTGAGTACACCGTGACGCCACCTTCTCGAGACAAAACATAGACACGGACTGAATGGCTTTGACATTCGTCCTAAATCGGTAGCGTTTTACCTCCGGTCGGTGAAGACCGTTATACGATATTAAATATCGTACCTGTGATCAGGTAGATTCAATTAAGAATCTCCTTGACAGGGTTTCGCGGCAGTACTAGCCGTTCTCTTTACTCGACCGTCTCAAAGCAAGACTACGAACATAAAGAGTGAATCACTTGGATAAATATCCGCTTGATTAAAGTCGTCAATTCAAATTCCTGGAACAAGTTTGATTCATTAAGAATCTTACCATTGTTGCTTTCCAGTTGACACAAGTTTGATTCATGAGAATCTCACAAGTCACCTACCGTAGCGCTGTTTGATGTTGACGCTAGAAGGATTTCCATTCGTCACTGTGAATATTAATGAATATCACTCTGAATGTTCTGGCAAGACCATAAAGATATTGCGTAGAAACCTGAAACGAGTTTGAATCAATTCAGAATCAAACCACTATTGCTTTTCAGTTTTACATATGTTCAATTCATAAAGAATCTTGCATATGACCTACCGCAGTGCTGTTTGATGTTAACACTGGAAGGATTTCCACTCATCATTGTGAATACTAAGTAGTATCACTCTGAGTGTTCTAGCAATATCACAAGGATATAGCGTAGGACTCTCTTGATCTTCATCCGTGTGTCCTAACGAGATTTGATTGATCTCTTGGCTCTAGACTCGATTTGTGCACTTTTAGTGGTCGGAGGCTGGAGCAGATGCCACCTATTCAATATCAACAATCTCGGAGTGAGAAAGTCAATAGAAGTCGTGTTGATCTCCGTGACAATAAAACAAACTTCTTTTGAGAGAAGTCTAAGTAGCTAGGAAAGGGTTGTGCTTCACATCACTGGGTCCATGATGAGTTGTCTTCATGATGTGTTGACCCGGTTTCTGCCTAAGTTGTATGGAGGGCTTCTTTCTTTACACCCTTTATCCTTACTGTTGATGCAAAAGTTGGTTGATCCTTGCTAGACCCGAATTAGGCTTAATTCGGGTTGGCTGGGCTCCGGCTCCTGCACCAAGTGAATCGTCTGGTTGGGATCCTGCACACTAAACAACACGCGTTAAGCTTACCGTGGGAAGGTTTCCCACGATTAAACTCCGGCGTGAGAGTAAGTAATCGATTTAGGGTTATATGTGAGTTTAGAGTGAATTGTGATACCTTTGTGGAACCCTTGGGGGTTCCTTTTATAGGCAGTGAAACCCTAGTGGGCTTTCACTGATCCTTCGGCCCCAAGGAAGAGATAAGCACCAGAATTAGAATGATTGTTATCTTCTAATTCTGGTAGTGAATATCCTCTCCTTATTGGGGTAAAGATATTCCTAGACAGAATATCATTCTGTCTAACCCTATGTCGGCCGTGTCGGGCGTACTGGGCCGTGGGCCGCACACATGTGTGCGGTTACTGTTCATTCAAGCCCATAAGCCTGACTGACATTATCCCACCCATCTGTGATGGGCCGGATACGGGTAGTACCCTTGGGCCGGGTCCATGACCCGGCTGGGGACTATACGTCATCATGTCCCCCCAGTCTAGTTGTTACAACCGTAGGTGGAACCTCTAGACTACAAAGATGCTCCCGGACGTACCAAGGAAACCATAGTAAAGGACTTTTTTGTTCAAGAATTTATGTTGGCCGCGCGTGGCAACCTGGCTTAAGAAGTTATCTTATCACGACTTCATCCATACATAGTAGCCGAGACAAATTAAATATACCATTAAATGTCAAGTCTTACGTAAGAGCCGCATAACCCGACATGAACAACTGTTCATCTGACTTGTCTGACTGACAAAAGTGCAGACAGTCAGAACATTGAGCAGTGCAAACGTGTGGGTCAGATATGACCCGTGGGTCCCACCTGACGTTTCACTTGCCACTTGCCCCCTAGCCACACGATTAAGACTAGTGGCCGACACGTGTCACACATCCAACAGACTGTGACCCTCGAGGCAACCCTATAAATAAGCCACCCCTACGGCTGTGTGAAACACACAGTTCATAACCTCCATTTCTGCCATTAAAGCTTTCTCTCTTAGCTTGAACCAAGTACGCACGGATCCCTTCACACGCAGGTTAGAATACCACGTCCTTACACTCTTTTTTAGTAATGGCTCACAGAAACAGCCCCACCATCGGATCCGTGCTAAATGTCATGACCCAAGACCAATTAAATCATTTTTGTACAAATTACTTCATCCCTACCAACCTACACCCCTCACTTCCTGGCGCCGGAGACCTCATAACTGAGGCTCCAGCGGGTAAGATAGGCCTTTATACTCGCTTGTTTGACGCGGCTAATTACCGCATCCCTTTCACCCACTTTCTCGTAGATCTGCTAGGATATTATAATGTACACATTAGTCAGCTCCACTGCATAGGTGCCTGTAAGATTAGCCAATTCGAGATTCTTTGCCGTGCTAGGAGAATCCCCCCAACCGTAGAGTTATTTAGGTTGTTTTATACCCCCAACCTAGTGAACGGTTGGGTATCTTTCAAGAAACGAGCCTCCAACAGTCCACAATCACACAACAAACCAATGGATTCACTGAAAAATTGGTATGATCATTACTTTTTTATTGACGCAGTGGTATGGCCAGGTGATTATGTCATTAGAACCAGATTCCCGCACGACCCCAAGCCGCACACTAGTACATACAATCCTCGTCACTCTCAAGAGTTAGATCTAAATAGGACTGGATTCCACAGAAACCTACCCGAATCATTCCTATGCTTGCTAGGAATTAGCCGCAATTACTTCGGTCCTTCCAATAGGTATCCCGTTTTTTGGAGAAGGCAGGGCGAAGGTAGGCTAATCATCCGCACCCCAAGAAGAATGTATACATGTGTTTGCATAATAACTAACATTTATTGTTTTGTGCTGGACAGAAATGAACTTTTTTGGACTGTTGCGCCAGGGCGATCCAAGGCTTGTACCGGAAGGTCTCCGTCCTCTTCGTGAAAATGAACAGCCCCTTCTCGAGCACACCCGACCAGTGACGGTTGCCTTGGAAGCCGTGCCTGATCCCCATTCTGATGAGGAACATGGAGACAATGGCGATGGTAACAACCAGATGAACCAAGGAGGGGTCGGGCCCTCCTCACCACATAGAGAACAACAGGGAGATAATATTGAACAAACCGACTCCAGCATTCGCCGACTGATGGGCGATGATGATGATGAAGTGCAACAACATGTCAACTTGGACGAAGAGGAGGAAGCCGAAGAGGAGATTGCTGAACCACCAACGCAGCCCCTCACCAGGCGTACCCGAAAGAGGAGGAACCGTGCGAGAGGGACTGCCTCGGTCGAGATTGGTGAACACAACGCTCCCGCCAAGAGGCTTCGAGAAGACCACCCCATGTATCAATCTGTTGGGAGTGCCACCCAGGGTTCCGAGGCGAACCGGGCCGCTCATCCTGATCCCGTTACCCAAATTGCCCCAACCGCCTCCGAAGTAGCAGGAAGCAATATGTAAGAAACCATCTCAATATGCAAGAATTTCCGCTTCTCTCTTTTTTTTTAAGCCATACTTAAGATATTTCGTAATACTCATGTCGCAGGGACAACCAGGCTGGTGCCGCGCCTCCTTCTGACACCCAAGTGGACAAGGACAAAGGAAAAGCTATCGAAGAAAACCCCACGGCCCCCACAAAGTCCGGTCCTGTTTTTGAAGATGGTTCACCACTGGCTTCCCAAGACTTCCCCACATCAGGCGCTCCCCAGCCTTTTAACCCTATATGGACTATCACCACGGCGTCGCGATTGAGGAGTGCTGACGAGTGCCGGGAGTACCTCAATAACTGCATACCACCAAGTTTGGTGCAAGAGGTAAACTCGCTCAGTCATGCGGATTTGGCGGATGAGTATAATGGGACGCTGGTACATCAAATGGCGATGGGAACCTCAATGAGGGTTAGGTTTGAAGCTGCGCTTGGGCATGTTGACTCTCTCAAAAGGAAAGTTGGACGGAGAGAAAAAATGATTGAAGATAATGAAGCCCTGATTGCTGACCTCCAATCCAAACTAGTGAATGCCGAGGCAACCATCAAAACACAGTCAGCCCGCGCGAGTGAATACGATCAGCAAGTAGCCCACCTTGAGTCTCAACTAGATGCTGCTAACACCAAGGTACATATCCGTGCCGCACCACCCTTATATACTAAAAAATGAATGTACTAACACGTTTTTCCCTACAGGTAACCATGGCGGAAGCTTCTACCCAATCTTACTCCAGCCAAATAGATGTTCTGAACCAGAAACTAGAGGACGCGCACTTGGCCGTCCAAAACATGGAAAAAATGCAGACAGACCTTGCTGAGGAGAGGGCCGTCATCCAAGAGCTGAAAGAGGCAGTTGCCCAAAAAGAATTGATGATTGATGCCCTGACCGCTGAGCGTGACAACGTACTATGCCCCCAACTGCTAACAGCCATTGCCGGCCGTAGGTGGATGGTTGGGCATGGAGCACGCCTAGCCGTTATGAAGGTGCTAGAGGCCCCATCCTTTGTACAACAGTTTGCCAACCTTGTATCTGATGGTATTGACCACGGACGACACGAAGGAATGGTTGAGGCTGCTGAACTGATCACGAAAGGTGGGGACATCGCCCGTCATACCTTCTTTAAGCCCGAAGCTGCCAGCAAGATGACTGCCTCTATGGCCGCGATGCAAGATCTACATTACCCATTCCTGGATGAGCTAGAGGCCACCAAAGATGCCCCCAACACTGAAATCATGGAAAAACTCAGTCCTAGCACGCCTTCCAATGCTTCCTTTCCTCTAACCCTTCCTATATATGAGGACGTAACCAGGGTCGTGCTTGACGAGGAACCCTTAGGTGTGGTGTTGGAAAGAACCGCGGCTCAAGCCCAAAAGCGGGGAGAAAGTGATGAATGGCTGCCGCGTCTGGTCAAAGAACAAGCAGAAATGGGTAGGTTTCTCCCCTCTATTTAGGATTCTCCTTTTTCATGATCAAACACTTGTTTTGTAATCTATGAATATGGATTGTTTCGATTCGTCCGTGCATGTACACGGCTAACAATATTTATGTTTTGTATATAAGTCCGTGAGTAACCACGGCAATTTTGATATGTTTGGAAACCTGTGTATTTTTACTTGTGTTCAAAATATTGTAGCTCAATACTGCATGATATATCACGTCTTACTCACAAAAGAAAATACATACAAGTCTATAATTTACTAGACATGCGACGTGCGTCTTTACTATGCGGAGCACCGTATGGCTATAGCATATGAAACTTACCCCAACGTCTTGTGAGTAAGGTGTCTAGTAAGGATACATGATCCGTGCGGCTGGGGTTGCATCCCTCTTACGCGGCAAGTTGAATTAGTAGGTTCACTTAATCCTCTTACCCCACCTGGAGGCGTATGGTACATGTACGGTATTTTGAGAGAATGCATACGAATGAAACATGGCATATTATAATACAAGTAAAATTCATACGGCTAACAAAGAATCTAACAAAGAAAGAAAAATGATTTGCACGAAACAGGCCGTGGAGCTAGCTAGGCACCACGGCATTTTATTAGAACGTTTACACTTTTGTTTGAATAATGACGACAAGTCCTAAAAAATAAGAGAGGAAACTTAAACAAACATGAGAAAAACAAACAAAACAAATAACCCGCATGGTTCTTTATTAAAGCCGCTTATAGCGAAGTCCCATGCGGAAGCCGTAGCTTTTAAAGATAGCACCTTTTGAGATTGGAGATGTTCCATGTGCGCTCTAGGTCGCGGCCATCCATGTCACGTAACTTGTACGCGCCTCGTCCCAAGGTTTCAGTGACTTCGTACGGTCCTTCCCATTTAGGTCCCAGTTTTCCTGTATTCTCCACTCGGCTTGCTTCATTAGCGCGATAGACGTAGTCACCCGGTCGAAAAGAAACACCTTTGACCTTGGCGTCATAATAAGCCTTCATCTTAGCCTTGGACTTAGCCTCATTGATGGCTGCTATTTCCCTTTTTTCTTCCAACAGATCTAGGTTGATTAGCAGTTGTTCATCGTTTGTGACGACGTTAACCTCCGCCGTGCGGATAGTAGGCATCCCTATTTCTGCTGGTATAACGGCTTCAGTGCCGTAAGCCAATGCAAATGGAGTATCTCCGTTGGCTGTTTTGATCATGGTTCTATGTGCCCATAGCACGTGTGACAACTCATCGACCCATTTGCCCTGTCGTTCATCCAGCCGTGCCTTGATTCCATTCCCCAAGCTCCTATTTGCTCGTTCGACAAGGCCGTTCGTTTGTGGATGCTTAACGGACGCGAAGCGCCGTTTGATGTTCAATGATGCACACCAGTCTTTGAATGGGTTGTCCATGAACTGCTTGCTGTTGTCCGAGATAATTTCCCCTGGTAGACCGAAACGGCACACGATGTGTTCCCACACAAACTTCTTGACCTGCTTACCCGTGATAGACTTTACTGCCTTGGCTTCTATCCATCGTGTGAAGTAGTCCATTGCAACAATCAAGAATTTAACCCCTCCCGCAGCTACAGGAAATGGTCCTGCAATGTCAATTCCCCACTTGTAAAATGGCCACGGGGACGTGATAGGTGTAAGCTCCTGCTGCGGGTGCCGCGGTACTGGCCTATGCACTTGGCAATCATTGCACCTGCGAATCATATCGCGCGCGTCTCTGTGCATAGTGGGCCAATAGTATCTTGTTCGTAAGGCTCGGGCTACCACAGATCGTGGGCCTGCATGCATGCCGCACAACCCTTCGTGTATGTCATTGATAACGTAAGCCGCCTGGCGTGGTCCAACACACCGCAGCCACGGCTGCAAGAAAGAGCGTTTGTAAAGGATGCCTTCCCGGAGTTCGAAATGTTGTGACTTCCTTTTAACGCGCCTTGCTGCTTTTTCCTCGTCTGGAAGGGTTTCATTAGTCAAATAGTTGATGATTGGGGTCATCCACGTAGGTCCCTCCTCTTCAACTATAGCGGTCACTTCCCCTTCCGTGATAGATTTATCCTTGAGTATTTCCACCAAAACCTGTTTAGACAAGTGGGCGAAGCTCGTGGATGTGATCTTACTGAGAGCGTCCGCTTTCTTGTTCTCGCCCCTCGGCACCTGCTTGATGGAAAACTTACTGAAAGTCGCGATTAACGACTTGACTTTTTCCAAATACCTGACCATGTTGTCCTCCTTAGCCACATACCCACCTAGAATATGGTTCGCGACAAGCCGTGAGTCCACGTAGGCCTCCAGGTTGCGGACTCCCATTCTAGCGGCGATTTTTAAACCCGCAATTAATGCTTCATATTCCGCTTCGTTATTGGTGGCCGTGAACTCGAAACGGAGGGCGTACGTGAATTACATTCCTTCTGGATTTGTGAGGATGAGGCCTGCCCCGGACCCGTCTGTGCATGAGGATCCGTCCGTGAATAGCACCCAAGGTTCCGCTGGGACCTCCTCTTGCTTAATGATTGGTTCTTCCTCATCCGGCTTCTCGATCAGGAAATCTGCCAAGATCTGGCCTTTAACAGCCGTCCTTGGTCTGTAAGATATATTATGCCCTCCCAATAGGATGCTCCACTTCTCTAGTCTTCCTGCCACGTATGGCCTAGATATAACCTGCTTAATTGGCTGATCTGTGATCACAACAATCGGGTGCGCCTGAAAGTACCGGCGCAGCCGCTTTGTAGCAAATACTAGTGCTAGCACCAATTTTTCCATGGAGGAATAATTCAGCTCCGCCCCTTGTAATGTTCTACTTATAAAGTAGACCGGGTCTGTACTGTGTCTCTATCCGTCATCAGTACCGCGCTTATTGCGCCATGAGTAGCTGAGAGATACATAACGAGTTCCTCCTTTGGCCGGGGAGCTACCAACATGGGGAGAGATGCGAGATGCTGCTTGAGTTGGCCAAAGGCTTCCTCAGCTTCCTTCGTCCAACGGAAGTCTCCCTTTCTAATACACTTCTTGAGTGTCTTAAATAGGGGTAATGACTTCTCTGCGGATTTAGATAGAAATCTATTCAGCCCGGCTAACTTCCCATTCAGGGACTGCACCTCCTTCCGTGTCTGCGGGGACGGTAGCCGTATCACCGCGTCCGTCTTCTCTGGACAAGGTTTGATGCCGTTTGGGTCAATCAAATATCCCAGGAACATTCCTTCTGTTGCACCAAACGTACATTTCTTTGGATTTAACTTCATGTTAATCCTTCTCAGCGTGTCGAATGTCTCCTGGACATCCCGGAGAAGTGCCTCCTCCGTGTGGCTTTTTATCACCAAGTCATCAACATATACTTCCAAGTTGCGTCCTATTTGTGATTCGAAAGCTTTATCCACCAACCGCTGATACGTAGCGCCGGCGTTCTTTAATCCGAACGGCATTTTCGTATAGCAATATACGCCCTGGCTTGTGTGGAACGCCGTTTTTTCTTCATCCTCCTCCGCCATCTGGATTTGGTGATACCCTTTATATGCATCCAAGAAGCATTTGAAAGGATATCCACACAAGGACTCTACTTTCCAGTCGATTTCTGGTAGCGGGTAACAGTCCTGTGGGCAGGCCTTGTTCAGATCCGTGAAATCCACGCACATGCGCCAACTTCCGTCATGTTTCTTGACCATGACCGGATTGGATAACCACTCGTGGTAGTATACCTCGCGCATGATGCCTGCGTCCACCAGCTTCCGCACTTCCTCCAGTATAACTTGACTTCGCTCGGGCGCCTGGCCGCGCTTCTTTTGCTTGATGGGTTGGTACCCTTGGCGGATCTGGAGCTTATGCTCTGCTATCGCACGTGGCACACCCGTCATATGTTTTGGCTCCCATGCGAATATGTCCAGGTTTGCACTTAAAAGAGAGCACATGGCCCTTTTGCCGCTATCTGAGAGCGCCCCTCCTATGGATACCTCCTGTTCCGGATAGTCAGGGTGAATGGCCACCTTCCAATTGGGTGGTGGTGCTCCATCCTTGGGTGGTACAGGTGGTGCCGGTGTTGTCACAGTGTGACACTCGGATGTTGGCACGACTGTGTTGTAAATAGTAACGATTCCCCCATCAACGGGGAATTTAATCATTCCGTGTGCCGTAGAGGGTACTGCCCGGATAGCCAAAATGCCTGGTCTGCCTATGATTCCATTATAAGGAGAGTGTGAACGTATCACCATGAAGTTCATCCACGTTGTAGTGGAATGTTCCTCATTCCCAATGGTGACAAGCAAACGCAACTGCCCTATCGGCCAGATAGTGTCTCCACTAAAGCCAGTAAGCGGCGACGTGGCCGGTACTAATTGGCTTCTTATTTCTGGGCATAACTGCACAAAGCAGTGTTCATATAGCACCTCTGCTGACGACCCTCCATCCACATACATGCGACGAACA
Organism: Glebionis coronaria; assembly: GCA_025667525.1. Lineage (NCBI taxonomy): Eukaryota > Viridiplantae > Streptophyta > Magnoliopsida > Asterales > Asteraceae > Glebionis > Glebionis coronaria. The sequence continues at coordinate 547,837,629 of CM046874.1, forward strand.
TTGTGTGTTCCAATGCTTATCTCAATAGTGAGAGGCGCGTCAATCACGTCGCTTGCTGTAATGAGAGGGAATGAGATTTCCTTGCCGCGTGAAAATTTTTGGCCAATTTTCTGTCTCGTGGGGCGCTGTCTGGATTGGATCATGTATATGGTAGAAGGCTTGTCCTTTTGGGGATCCTTCTTATCATACTTCTTGTTGTTGTCCTTTCCGTCTTTCCAATCCTTAACTAGGTGCTTGAGTTTGCCTGATTTGATTAGCGACTCAATATGCTTCTTGAGCTGGATACACTCCTCCGTTCCGTGTCCTTTGTCATTATGGAACTCGCAGAAGCGACTTCCTTGCCGACGTTCCGGGGGTGTGGTCATTGGGGGAGGCCTTGGGAAATTCGCCCCTTCAGTCAACAAGATCTCCCGGTAGGACATCTTTAGGGGGGTGAACTTGTCGTCCGACCGTCCGCCTTTGCTTTGGCTCTTATAGTCCGAGCCCTTGTTATTGTTCTGGTTGCCTTGACCGCCCGACTGTCTCCGGGACTGGTCCTTTGACCGGTACCCATTTCCTCGGGATGGGTAGGCCGCGGCAACAGCTGTCTCTCCCTCTATGAAATTTCTGACCCTTTCCATGAGGTCATCATATCTCTCTGGACGCTTGTCGTTGAGACGCCTGATCAGTTCTCTGTCAGTTATGGCGTGCATGTAGTCAGAGATTTTCAGGAGCTCTGGCATGGTTCTCGTGCGTGTGCACTCATCATTGAAGCGCTCAGTGAAGGCTTCTGTGGACTCCCCCGGCCGCTGCTTGACAGTTGCCAATGAGACCGGATCCCTATTATACTTCTTCCTTTGAGTATAATTGTTCTCGAACGCAGTGCGTAGTTCCGTGAAACTATCAATGCTCCGTGGGGGGAGTGCCTCGAACCAGTCACGAGCGTTTCCAATCAAGGTCGAATTAAACATTTGGCACCATATAGGCATGGGCCATCGCTCAATTTTAGCCTGAGTATCGAATATTTTGAGGTGATCCACAGGATCACCGGACCCATCATAAGTCTTGATACATGCCGGCATGCGACGTTTGGTGTCCTCAGAGTAGTTCCGTATGCGGAGGGTAAACGGATCTTCCCTGGGATCGGCCCATGGCCGTGTGAGCCTAGGGTCATCCCATGGTTCACACCATGGACGTGAGAGGTCCTCTGCTTCCGTATCCCGATAGTAAGGGCCACCATAATACTCCTCATTGTTTGGTGGTGGAGGCGTGCGCCTAGGCCGGCGGCGCTTGGGCGGATGGTCGTCTGAGTCCTCCCCAGATGGATCTGGGGACGGTGGTGGTGCCCCGCCTTTTGAATAGGGACCACTTTTCTGAGACGAACCAGGAGCCTTCCTCCCTGTGTTCATTCTATCCCACACACTTGGGCGGCGTGTGGTTCTGGTCAGCTCTCGATCTGGCCGCTCGGGTGAGCCATCCGACCTTTCTCCATCTTGAGACTGCGTTAATTCTTGCATAATGCGATCCCCTATGCGTTCAAACACATTCCGGGGTTGAGGGTTTTCCTCAAAGGTTCCCTGCTCCTGAGGCCGAGTCCTCCTCTTTCTCCGGTTTTGGGAAGGGGTGGATGGTCCACTGTCGCCAAAGTTGAGTCGGGCTTGGAGGTTCCTCCCCAGACTCAATCTTGATGCGATCCCTGGGACGATCCTTTCAAAATTCTGAGTGAGAACTCGAGTAAGATCCTCCTCACTGAGTGGTAGGGCTTCCACTTCTTCCTCCGTCGAAGGTCTGCGTGGTTCCTTGTTAGGAGGGTCTGGCGCACTCCCTGGATCAGGGTTGTCCAAGGTTGAAGTGGGCGGGGGTGTCACCGAGATCGTGCTCGTCACCCCCGCGGGTTGAAAGCCGCTACGGTTACCCAGCCCGCCTGCGAGGCGGTTAGGTGACTGGTTGGGGATGAGAATCCCTTCCCCTTGGGACTTCCGGTTCCCAGGATTCACATTCCTGGGATTAGTTGGCGGGTGTCCCTTCGTCATTGGGGATTTGAGATGAGATTTTGTTCTAGCTTAGTGTTACTGGTCCCACGGATGGCGCCAACTTGTTGATGCAAAAGTTGGTTGATCCTTGCTAGACCCGAATTAGGCTTAATTCGGGTTGGCTGGGCTCCGGCTCCTGCACCAAGTGAATCGTCTGGTTGGGATCCTGCACACTAAACAACACGCGTTAAGCTTACCGTTGGAAGGTTTCCCACGATTAAACTCCGGCGTGAGAGTAAGTAATCGATTTAGGGTTATATGTGAGTTTAGAGTGAATTGTGATACCTTTGTGGAACCCTTGGGGGTTCCTTTTATAGGCAGTGAAACCCTAGTGGGCTTTCACTGATCCTTCGGCCCCAAGGAAGAGATAAGCACCAGAATTAGAATGATTGTTATCTTCTAATTCTGGTAGTGAATATCCTCTCCTTATTGGGGTAAAGATATTCCTAGACAGAATATCATTCTGTCTAACCCTATGTCGGCCGTGTCGGGCGTACTGGGCCGTGGGCCGCACACATGTGTGCGGTTACTGTTCATTCAAGCCCATAAGCCTGACTGACATTATCCCACCCATTTGTGATGGGCCGGATACGGGTAGTACCCTTGGGCCGGGTCCATGACCCGGCTGGGGACTATACGTCATCACTTACATTTCTTTTTCATTCTTCAACCCCTTCAATGCTTACCAAGACATCATTAATAGCACCGTGTTGTGATTGTTCCAGTGCTATCATCAGTACTTAGTCGGCATTCAGCTACGTTCACATTCTACTCCATCTTTCCTAAGGACTTCTAATAATCTATTGGATTGTCCCTGGGAAGATCCCTCCGGTTCTGGTTGGATCATAGGACTTAAACCTAACCACCCTTTTGACACCAATAACGTCGTGAATTAAAGATGTTGTGGGTTGTGACAACCGGGAATTTTCCAGGCTTTAATTAATAATAAATTATATTATTTATTAATAGAAATTCGTTTTCGAGAGATATCATAGTCATTTGATTCGAAAACGGGAGTTTATCTTACATATAGTAAAAGACTACGTAAAAATCTGAGAACTGACGCGGTACAATTAAATTTATATTTAATTTTTCAAAGACATTTGATAAAACATTCATTAAATTATTTAATATTGTAATTATAGTTGTTTTTAAATTTAATAACGTACGTTAAAAACGAGAATATCCAAATGCAATTATAAATATTCTTTGAACGCGAATTATTCGAGGTAACCGATAATTTGTAATTAGTTTAAATAAAAATGCAAACGATTACGAAAATTATCGAGTAAATACACTACTTTATTGGAAAAACTATTTTAAAACCAACGACGCAAATCTCGTAAATCGAGTTAAATTTAACCGAATACTAACGAGTCCCGAACCGTTTATTTACAAAAGATATAAGAGATTTTTATTTTAGTCCCTGCATTATTAGGAACATTTCATTATGTTTTTACAAGTTTTGAATAGCACCTATATATTGAAAAGTTAGGGTTTCCCCTCATTTCATAACAACCCTAACCCTAATTTCCTTATACACAGTACTCTCCCTCAAATAATATCCGCCGCCCCCATCTTAACTTTTGGTCACCACCGACTGCTGAAATCCGGCCGCCACCACCATTAACTTATCATTTTTACTGTCATTACCTAGCCACCACCATCGTCGGTTCCACACACCAGACCCACTATCTTCGTGGCTTTCAACAGCCGCAACATCACCCACCTCGGCACCATCATCATCTCGCGCCACCAGCAGCCACCCAATGAACCACCACAAACGGCCGCTGCCATTGGCTTCCTCCTATTGTCACCCTCCACAGCCACAATATCATCACCACTCATCGTGGTGGATGACCACGATCCAACCTCCATCACCATCTCGTTGCCTCCACCACTCAACACCATTACTATAGTCATCACCACAGCCGCCACCACTTCGACGCCACCAACCGTGATTTCATCACCACAACACCACCATACATCTTTTGACGCCAGCCACCCTCACCACGTGATGTAGGGTTCGATTGTACAAGTACTCAAGGGGGGTTCGTCACCAGCAGGGTGTGTTTGGTTCGTTTACGGCAGCAACACCATCGAGGGTGTTCGCTTCGGCAGAAAGACCAGCCGGGGAGCGTTTATTGTAGATGTAAAACATAGCAGGGGTGTTTGTTTCTGAGTGTAGCAGTGCAGAAAGGGGGCGTTTGTTCCGTTTCGTTAGTCACCACCACGACGAGGTCTTTATCGTTCGTGGTGTGTGCGTGTTCGTGTGTTGTTACCAACCGAAAGGGGGTGCTTGTTTCGGATAGATGCAGCCGCCAAAAACCCGACCCACTAAGGGGTGTTTGCTGATGTTAGTAGCAGAAAAGTGACATTAGGGTCGTTTAGTTTGCTGATTTACAATAGCCATCATGGAGGTGTTTGTTGCTGATGTTAAAACACGCAGGTGTGTTTGGATTCGAGTAAAAATACCAAGAGGGGTGTTTGGTTACTGATTTTAGTAGCCGAAGAGGGTGTGTTGTTTGCTTTTGTTTATAACAGCCGATGGGTAAGTTGGATATGCTGGTGTACTAGACGTTAGGGGCGTTCGGATCTGCTGCATACTGTCGAAAGGGGGCGTTTGGGTCTGAAGTAAAGGTCTATCAAGGGTGTTTGGGACTGCAGGAGGGTCCAACGGGGGCGTTGGGTTTAGCAGTCTGCTGATAAGGGTGCGTTTGGGATAGCAGAAAGCTTTAAGAGGCTGTTTGGGGTTAACAGCCGGGTTGAGGGTGTGTTTGGGGTTGCTGATTTCTAGTGTTCGAGTGCATTGGGACGCGGGTCTTCGAGAGTTTAGAGTGTCGGGCACAAATTGGGCTCATGGTTCGTTGTGGTTTAGTTCGGCTAATAAACTATTTAACTTTATTAGTTATTAAGACGGATTAAACGGTGGTATACAAATATAATTATATATAAACGGTTAAATAAATATGTCGAATACTATTGTTATCAACTATAAAAATGATTATACGTTTAATTATGTGTTTAAATAGCTCACATTGGGCGTTTGGCTTTTTGATTTACAACATATAGGTTGTGTTCGATTGTTACTTAATTATAGTGATTTATTTAGTAATTGGATATATGTTAAAACGTGATTTTGAGTAACGTAGATTATTTAGGAAAATGAAAAACATTGAGAATTGATTAATATGGAAAACTTTGTATAAACGAATAGGTCATGTCGAAATTTCTATAAAATCTTATACTTTATATTTTGTTCGATACAAACTACTATTATAATTGTAAACCGATAAAATAAACAAATACTATTATATTTGTAAACCGATAAAAGTTATACTTTCTACCTAAAAGTGACAATTATTAATTAAGTGGTGATTTTATTTAAAATGTGTCCAACTATGTTGGTTTAATTATTTTTATCACGATCTGTATATTGTAACTACAAAATAAATATATACATTGCTTTATTTTGTGAAATTGTTGTCTCTATTATATAATTCAACATAAGAATTATATAATCGTCCAGTTATGCATAATGTGTACGGAATACATTATATACTTGGTGTGTGCTTAGTTTAACCAACAACCAAACTATTATAACTTGAAATTTAAATATTTTATCAACGGGTCACGTTGGTGTAAATATTCATTGAGAACTCAAATACAAATTTTTACAATTTAGCCGATTAGTAAACCACAACACCATGACCGGGCCGTATCGATTTTCGTTTGTGCGGAGCGTATTATTAGCATCACTAACGTTTGCTCTACATCGTCGAGGTGAGTTCATACCCCACCTTTTCTTGCTTTGAATTGAGTTATAAATGTTTTATAATTGCTCTTTGGGGGAGGTACATGCTTGGTCATAAACTACTTATAAACTTGCTTGTTTGTCAGAAACTGATATTAAACTTGTTTGGTTGTCAATAACTGTGTATACACTACTTGATTGTCATAAGCTAATCTTAAGCTTACTTGGTTGGTCATAAACTATCTTTAAACTGGTTTAATTGTTACGTGCTGAGTGGTCAACTCCTCTAATTGTTATACATATGAATGCTGATACTAAAATTTCTATTGTGATTTTCATAGCCCAAAACTTTAACTGCTTCTTTTACTGGTTCTCGGGTAGAGACAATGGTTGCAAGAATGAACACAAGTGCATATCTCTTTTATGTATTGGTCTAAGTCCCACTTTAACCCAATTACTTTGGCCCATTATCATGAACCGTTAATTTCAGACCGGATGACCGGTCGAAAGCGCGAATGTTATGGATAGATCTATCGGGGTTGACGCCCCTGTCCGGCTTGGTCCAACAGAGGACAAGCGGGCACAGTTTCATTTGAGTCTGTGGACGGATGTCATGGGTTAGGCATCCGTAGGGGCTGCATTATGTGATTATACTACCGGTGTTGTTAACGCTTCGGTGTCATGAGCTTAGACAATAATAAATGCTTTATTTTATTTAGTGACTTTGTATTTGTTATATTGTCACTAAGTGGTTGGAAAATCTTGTGGTTCATAATCAATTCTATTATCATCGAAAACTCTATTATTTATCAGTGAGCTCTACTTTTATCAGAAAATGCTAGTTGTTATCTATGAACTCTGTTTTATCTATAAACCCTATTTATTTCATGTGAATTCTGTTTTATCAGAAAACTCAATTTATTTTCCGTGAACTTTGTCTTATCAGAAACTCTACTTATTTTAGTGAACTTTTTTATATCAGTAAACTCTCGGCTTGTATAAATAAACTCTGTCTTTATCAATACACTTTGAAATCTTCAAAGAAAGTCTATTTATTAGGAAACTGTGGTTTTTAAACTCTTATATTTTACTGCAAGGTGCAGTGATCGGTAAAACCCTAAGTTTTCATAAGTGTTTTAAAACAAACTTATGAACTCACCAACTTTATGTTGACATTTTTAAGCATGTATTTCAGGTACTTGACTATGTGGATTATTTGGAGTCTTCTTTGTGGTTCTTGGCATGTAGAGGTCGTTCTCGGATCAAGACTCGGATAATCATGACGTAACAGGCCCCAAAACATGTGTGCTTTCGCTGGGCCTATTTTGGGGGTGTTACAGATTGGTATCAGAGCCTTGGTTATAGAGAACTAGGTTGCATTAGTAACTCTAGACTATAACCGGCTCTCAGTTTTATCTAGGAGTAACACTCATCACATCATACTTATTCCGCTGCTATATGAATATTTACAATGCATGGTTGTTATTGCTCGTTGCCTGTCATGTTATTACTTGTCTACATGAGTTCGCTTGCTTGATTAGTGTACTTAGACATATAATATACTTTTATATATGAACGGTAGAACATTTATTGGGCATTGTGAGTTACACAATGGTCCACAGACCTTTTTAAAATCAAACGTATTGGTATTATGTGATTTTGGTTCACGATTGGTCACGGGTAATCTCAGGTTCGAGCTAATTTATTCAAAAAGGTTGAGAGGTGTAACAATACTTAACTATGCCTCAGTGGGCCTCAAGTTTGATTGAGTGCGAGATGAAGTTAAGTATGGGACGTTACACAGCCTATGATTTTTGATGAATTATCTCGAGGGTGGGTAAGACTCGTAGTCTTACGTGTTAATGTGGAATGTACTGTATTTTCAGAGTCGAGCTGAGTCATCAAAAGGTTGAGATGTGTAATAATTCATAACAAAACCTGGGGCCATTCTTTGTGAGTGAGTTTCGAGGTTAGGTTATGATAAGTTATTACTCAGCTTGGTGTTTGATGAGTCTTCCTCGAGGATGGGAAGGTTTTGTGTGATTGGATAATTGCTTAATTTGAACTGAGTATTATATAATTATCCTACTTATAACCGTGAGTTTCTTTACTTGATATACGTATACGACTGCTTTATCGCCTATCGACACTTATGTTCTTCGATCCGGTACGTTCGAAACGTCTACTTATGGAAGACGGCTTATTTTCAACTCGTACTCTTTGCTTTTTGTAATTTTAGATAATATCGTTTAGAGATTTTAACGACTTCGAATTGGGTATTTTGCCGGTGACACTTAAGTAGGATGATTTATGAAGTCTTTATTTAAATGGATTGGGACGCCTTTGCATTTGAATAAAGAAATCATAAATCATCGAACCATAAGTTTATAATCACATATTTGCATAGATTAGGACGCTTGTGTATGCAAATATGAGATTATAAGTGAGTGGGCTTAAGGATATCCGACGTGACCCCTTTATATTTATGGTATTGATTTAGTATTCCAGTTTGGGGTGTATTTCTTTTTACTCAAGATTCGTCCATACAAATTTATCGTATTTCGTCTTGTTATCGTATCATTACGACGTTTTGACGAGTGATTCTTTAAGCTTCGTCTGATTCGCGAATTGTTACGAGAATCTTTTCTGAATATAAACTGATCGACGTGAACGTAATGGGATGGTGGTGGTGAACCCTTAGAGACTTTTAAGAACTAACGATTTTTCTAAACTCTTCATTTCGAATTTTATCGTTCTATGAACGACGACCGATTTGTCAGACTGACATGTAGAACCGCTTAGGGTTTAATCCACTTCTACCTATTGCTTATCTAATTAACTATGGGTGGATAACACGATTTTTTTTTAAGTTCGGACAGAACTATATGTGTGTAGATCTAAGTATATTCGATATAACACTAGGGTATAACTGCAAAATCATTTTCTCTACACTTTTATTAGGGTAACAACGATTGAGTTCGAGGACGAACTCCAAATAACACGGATGTGCTGTGACAACCGGGAATTTTCCAGGCTTTAATTAATAATAAATTATATTATTTATTAAGAGAAATTCGTTTTCGAGAGATATCATAGTCATTTGATTCGAAAACGGGAGTTTATCTTACATATAGTAAAAGACTACGTAAAAATCTGAGAACTGACGAGGTACAATTAAATTTATATTTAATTTTTCAAAGACATTTGATAAAACATTCATTAAATTATTTAATATTGTAATTATAGTTGTTTTTAAATTTAATAACCTACGTTAAAAACGAGAATATCCAAATGCAATTATAAATATTCTTTGAACGCGAATTATTCGAGGTAACCGATAATTTGTAATTAGTTTAAATAAAAATGCAAACGATTACGAAAATTATCGAGTAAATACACTACTTTATTGGAAAAACTATTTTAAAACCAACGACGCAAATCTCGTAAATCGAGTTAAATTTAACCGAATACTAACGAGTCCCGAACCGTTTATTTACAAAAGATATAAGAGATTTTCATTTTAGTCCCTGCATTATTAGGAACATTTCATTATGTTTTTACAAGTTTTGAATAGCACCTATATATTGAAAAGTTAGGGTTTCCCCTCATTTCATAACAACCCTAACCCTAATTTCCTTATACACAGTACTCTCCCTCAAATAATATCCGCCGCCCCCATCTTAACTTTTGGTCACCACCGACTGCTGAAATCCGGCCGCCACCACCATTAACTTATCATTTTTACTGTCATTACCTAGCCACCACCATCGTCGGTTCCACACACCAGACCCACTATCTTCGTGGCTTTCAACAGCCGCAACATCACCCACCTCGGCGCCATCATCATCTCGCGCCACCAGCATCCACCCAATGAACCACCACAAACGGCTGCTGCCATTGGCTTCCTCCTATTGTCACCCTCCACAGCCACAATATCATCACCACTCATCGTGGTGGATGACCACGATCCAACCTCCATCACCATCTCGTTGCCTCCACCACTCAACACCATTACTATAGTCATCACCACAGCCGCCACCACTTCGACGCCACCAACCGTGATTTCATCACCACAACACCACCATACATCTTTTAACGCCAGCCACCCTCACCACGTGATGTAGGGTTCGATTGTACAAGTACTCAAGGGGGGTTCGTCACCAGCAGGGTGTGTTTGGTTCGTTTACGGCAGCAACACCATCGAGGGTGTTCGCTTCGGCAGAAAGACCAGCCGGGGAGCGTTTATTGTAGATGTAAAACATAGCAGGGGTGTTTGTTTCTGAGTGTAGCAGCGCAGAAAGGGGGCGTTTGTTCCGTTTCGTTAGTCACCACCACGACGAGGTCTTTATCGTTCGTGGTGTGTGCGTGTTCGTGTGTTGTTACCAACCGAAAGGGGGTGCTTGTTTCGGATAGATGCAGCCGCCAAAAACCCGACCCACTAAGGGGTGTTTGCTGATGTTAGTAGCATAAAAGTGACATTAGGGTCGTTTAGTTTGCTGATTTACAATAGCCATCACGGAGGTGTTTGTTGCTGATGTTAAAACACGCAGGTGTGTTTGGATTCGAGTAAAAATACCAAGAGGGGTGTTTGGTTACTGATTTTAGTAGCCGAAGAGGGTGTGTTGTTTGCTTTTGTTTATAACAGCCGATGGGTAAGTTGGATATGCTGGTGTACTAGACGCTAGGGGCGTTCGGATCTGCTGCATACTGTCGAAAGGGGGCGTTTGGGTCTGAAGTAAAGGTCTATCAAGGGTGTTTGGGACTGCAGGAGGGTCCAACGGGGGCGTTGGGTTTAGCAGTCTGCTGATAAGGGTGCGTTTGGGATAGCAGAAAGCTTTAAGAGGCTGTTTGGGGTTAACAGCCGGGTTGAGGGTGTGTTTGGGGTTGCTGATTTCTAGTGTTCGAGTGCATTGGGACGCGGGTCTTCGAGAGTTTAGAGTGTCGGGCACAAATTGGGCTCATGGTTCGTTGTGGTTTAGTTCGGCTAATAAACTATTTAACTTTATTAGTTATTAAGACGGATTAAACGGTGGTATACAAATATAATTATATATAAACAGTTAAATAAATATGTCGAATACTATTATTATCAACTATAAAAATGATTATACGTTTAATTATGTGTTTAAATAGCTCACATTGGGCGTTTGGCTTTTTGATTTACAACATATAGGTTGTGTTTGATTGTTACTTAATTATAGTGATTTATTTAGTAATTGGATATATGTTAAAACGTGATTTTGAGTAACGTAGATTATTTAGGAAAATAAAAAACATTGAGAATTGATTAATATGGAAAACTTTGTATAAACGAATAGGTCATGTCGAAATTTCTATAAAATCTTATACTTTATATTTTGTTCGATACAAACTACTATTATAATTGTAAACCGATAAAATAAACAAATACTATTATATTTGTAAACCGATAAAAGTTATACTTTTTACCTAAAAGTGACAATTATTAATTAAGTGGTGATTTTATTTAAAATGTGTCGAACTATGTTGGTTTAATTATTTTTATCACGATCTGTATATTGTAACTACAAAATAAATATATACATTGCTTTATTTTGTGAAATTGTTGTCTCTATTATATAATTCAACATAAGAATTATATAATCGTCCAATTATGCATAATGTGTACGGAATACATTATATACTTGGTGTGTGCTTAGTTTAACCAACAACCAAACTATTATAACTTGAAATTTAAATATTTTATCAACGGGTCACGTTGGTGTAAATATTCATTGAGAACTCAAATACAAATTTTTACAATTTAGCCGATTAGTAAACCACAACACCATGACCGGGCCGTATCGATTTTCGTTTGTGCGGAGCGTATTATTAGCATCACTAACGTTTGCTCTACATCGTCGAGGTGAGTTCATACCCCACCTTTTCTTGCTTTGAATTGAGTTATAAATGTTTTATAATTGCTCTTTGGGGGAGGTACATGCTTGGTCATAAACTACTTATAAACTTGCTTGTTTGTCAGACACTTATATTAAACTTGTTTGGTTGTCAATAACTGTGTATACACTACTTGATTGTCATAAGCTAATCTTAAGCTTACTTGGTTGGTCATAAACTATCTTTAAACTGGTTTAATTGTTACGTGCTGAGTGGTCAACTCCTCTAATTGTTATACATACGAATGCTGATACTAAAATTTCTATTGTGATTTTCATAGCCCAAAACTTTAACTGCTTTTTTTTACTGGTTCTCGGGTAGAGACAATGGTTGCAAGAATGAACACAAGTGCATATCTCTTTTATGTATTGGTCTAAGTCCCACTTTAACCCAATTACTTTGGCCCATTATCATGAACCGTTAATTTCAGACCGGATGACCGGTCGAAAGCGCGAATGTTATGGATAGATCTATCGGGGTTGACGCCCCTGTCCGGCTTGGTCCAACAGAGGACAAGCGGGCACAGTTTCATTTGAGTCTGTGGACGGATGTCGTGGGTTAGGCATCCGTAGGGGCTGCATTATGTGATTATACTACCGGTGTTGTTAACGCTTCGGTGTCATGAGCTTAGACAATAATAAATGCTTTATTTTATTTAGTGACTTTGTATTTGTTATATTGTCACTAAGTGGTTGGAAAATCTTGTGGTTCATAATCAATTCTATTATCATCGAAAACTCTATTATTTATCAGTGAGCTCTACTTTTATCAGAAAACGCTAGTTGTTATCTATGAACTCTGTTTTATCTATAAACCCTATTTATTTCATGTGAATTCTGTTTTATCAGAAAACTCAATTTATTTTCCGTGAACTTTGTCTTATCAGAAACTCTACTTATTTTAGTGAACTTTGTTATATCAGTAAACTCTCGGCTTGTATAAATAAACTCTGTCTTTATCAATACACTTTGAAATCTTCAAAGAAAGTCTATTTATTAGGAAACTGTGATTTTTAAACTCTTATATTTTACTGCAAGGTGCAGTGATCGGTAAAACCCTAAGTTTTCATAAGTGTTTTAAAACAAACTTATGAACTCACCAACTTTATGTTGACATTTTTAAGCATGTATTTCAGGTACATGACTATGTGGATTATTTGGAGTCTTCTTTGTGGTTCTTGGCATGTAGAGGTCGTTCTCGGATCAAGACTCGGATAATCATGACGTAACAGGACCCAAAACATGTGTGCTTCCGCTGGGCCTATTTTGGGGGTGTTACATGGGTATTTGATCGTAACCATGAAAACCACTTTAATTTCTAACAAAGTGTTTGAAAAACATATAACACCTTGCTAGTTTTGTCGTTTCAGAAAGGCTCCCCCTTCACATGTGCATCGATAATCGAAAGTGTTTCGCACATGTGGGTAAGAGTTAAAGTGCTTGAGTCTTATAGATCACATTTTAATCACATTTTCTCCCCCTATCTCTAATATATAAAATCTTTTAATATTAGAGATACCAAATTTGATTAAAATATATTTTGAAAAATAGTCTTGAAAATCTTCGGGAGAAAGATGTGTTAATCTTTTGCATGAAGTTGAATTGCTCCCCCTCAAAAATTGATCCAATGGAATTGTCATTACGAGGATTTGATCCACATTAAACTTTTGAGGATAGCAATTGTTGAACACACAATTTTTGAAAGATTTTGAATATCAATGAGAAATTCTTGAAAAAATTGTGTTCAACGCTTTTTGAAAAATCAATTCTTTTTGACGAAAAGGTTTTTCTAAAGCATAAACTTGAGTTCATAGACTTTGAATGTCTTGACGAATCCACTCAAGTGTAAGAAGATTTAACTTCTTTTGCTAAGGGTAAGAGTACAAAAGCGTACACTCCCCCGTGAATTTAGATCCGGGTTGCAATCTGAAAATGATTACAAGCCATTGTGTTGAGCTCAAAACGTTGAATGTTTTGTGACAAGCTCAACCCAAGATAGATTGCTCTACCCGTTGTTGGAAATATTGTCCAAAATAGACAATTTCCTTTTGAAAAGATAGAAATGACATGTTTTGAAAAATATTTACAACTTTCATTCGAGCTTTATGTACACACCCGTGTCATTATTGAGCGACATTTCTAGGTACGTCCATATTATCGATACTGAAAGACATGTCGAGAAGAATATTTTTGGATTATCAAAGTTTTTTTTTTGTATTTTGCTTTTTGATTAATATTTACAGGTAGATGTTTGATAGATGAATCAAGCAGGATTCTTTGCCAGAACCTCCAGTTCTTCTGGAGTCAAACATCTCATACCAATTTGCCTAACTAGATACGCAAACCTCTCTTTCGAAAGAGCTTTTGTAAACAAGTCAGCTAATTGGTAATCAGTTCCAACAAAGTATAATTCAACAATACCTCTTTCAACTTGTTCCTTAATGAAGTGATATCTGACATCGATGTGCTTCGTGCGGGAATGCTGAACCGGATTGCAGGAGATGGCTATGGCCGACTTTGAGTCACAGTACATAGGTACTTTATCAAAATGGAAGCCATAATCTGTGAGTTGTGTTCTCATCCAAAGAACTTGAGCATAACACGCAGATAGAGACACATACTCCGCTTTGGCTGATGAAAGTGACGTACAATCCTACTTCTTGGAAGACCATCCCACAAGCTTGTCTTGACCTAGAAATTGTGCACCACCAGAAGTACTTTTACGTGTATCAAGACACCCTGCATGATCAGAATCTGAATAGGCCGTTAGAAAGAAACCGGTTTCCCTCGGATACCAGAGTCCCATGTGAATGGTATTCTTAAGGTACCGAAAGATCCGTTTAACCTCCTTGAGGTGCTTTTCAGTTGGTCGTGCTTGATATCGTGCACAATAACACGTAGCATGATGAATATCAGGTCTGCTTGCTGTCAAGTACATGAGGGAACCGATCATGGAACGATATCTCGTTTGATCTATGGGTAATCCCTCTAAATCAGCATCTAGGGATGTGGTTGATAATGGTGTCCCAACGGGGTCACATGATGTCATACCATGCTTTTTGATTATCTCTTGACAATACTTAGCTTGGTTAATAAAGATACCACTTGGGGATTGGTGAACTTGAATTCCTAGAAAGAATTTTAGTTCGCCCATCATAGATATTTCAAATCTGTTGTGCATTACTTTTTTAAACCATTTTGAAAGTTTTGGGTTTGTAGACCCGAAAATAATGTCATCAACATAAATTTGCACAAGCAGAATGTCATCCCCATATTTATAAGTGAACAAAGTTAGATCAATGAAACCTTTTGAGAAACCTTTGGAGACCAGAAATTTCGAGAGCTCGTCGTACCACGCCCTTGGAGCTTGCTTGAGTCCATATAGTGCTTTGTGGAGACGATACACCTTGTCAGGATAATGAGGATTGACGAATCCTTCTGGCTGCGTGACATAGACTTCTTTCTTCAAAGGACCGTTAAGAAACGCCGTCTTTACGTCCATTTGATAGACAATGAATCCCTTATGTGCCGCATAAGCAAGAAAAATCCTGACCGCTTCCATACGAGCTACTGGTGCAAATGATTCTTCAAAATCAATACCCTCTTTCTGTCCATACCCTTTAGCCACTAGCCTAGATTTATTCTTGATGATCGTGTTCTCCTCATCCATCTTGTTTTTCCAGATCCATAGAAGATTTAATGGTGTTACATCGTATGGTCTGTCAACAAGTTCCCAGACTTTAAGTATTTCAAATTGTTGAAGTTCATCCGTCATCGATTCAATCCAAGCATGATCAGCTAATGCTTCTTTGATGTTTTTCGGTTTAGCTGAACTCACGGCGAGTGCGAACATACAAACATCAGCATCGGTGTTAAGCTGTCGTCTTGTGCGAACGAGCTGTGAAGGGTTTCCAATTACATGAACCAAAGGATGATCTCTAGTCCAATGATGTGTTGAAGGATGTCGTTGATAGAACGTATGCATATTTGACGGATCAACATGGTGAGTAGAAGACTCTCCAGTTTCGTGTACCGGTGTACCGAATGGGTTGATGAATTCGTCTTCGTCAGATAATGCATTGTCTGCTCTATTTGTGTTCTCTGGAGCAATGACAGTATTTTTGGATGTTGTAGGATCGATTGTTGAAGTGATATTCTGAGGAGGTAAATCTGCAGCAACCCGTGTTGAAGTAGATGAAGTTGTATCCGGTTGTTGACGATGATCGGTATCATCATTCATATCATGAGTGACAGCGGAAGACTTCGATACAACTTGTTTCTCCCCCGTGAAATATTCATCATACATTGGTCCATATAACATTTCCAACTCTTCAATGGTCGTGTCGACTGTCATATCAGCTCTAGGAACATTTTCTGGAACCAGCGTTGAACTTGACGGTTCATTGCTGTGGTCTGGAGTTCCGAGTTCCGTGCGGTTGTGAACGGAAGTCGTTTGTCGTTGTGGATCGGGACTTAAACTGTTTTGTTCAAGTGCCATTTCTTGCAATTCATCAAATCTGATATGAATAGTCTCGACTATCAGTTTTGTTCTCTTGTTGAACACTCTGTATCCCTTAGACTGAGTTGCATATCCCACAAGAATACATGCATCACCTTTTTCTTTCATCTTATCCAAGTTTTCACCATCTCGAATGATGTAACAAGTACATCCAAAAACATGAAGGTGTTTGAGTGAAGGTTTTTGATCATGAATTATGTGGTATGGTGTCTTTTCGTGTCTTGGGATAATTAAGGAACGGTTTTGTGTGTAGCATGCGGTTGACACGGCTTCGGCCCAAAAATATAATGGAAGTTTTGAAGCGGATAATAATGTTCGAGCAGCTTCAACCAAAGTACGGTTTCGTCTTTCAACAACGTTGTTTTGTTCGGGTGTTCGAGCAATAGATGTTTCATGTTCAATCCCTTCGGCTTCAAAATACTTTCTCAGATTTGAATTCAAAAATTCTGTACCTCTGTCAGTACGAACCACTTTAACTTGAGCCTGAAGACCACGTTGTATCAATTTAAGGAAGCTGATAAGAACTTCAGGTGTTTCATCCTTGGACCTCAAGAAGTGAGTCCATGTGTACCTTGAGTAATCATCGACAATTACCAGAATATATTTCTTTCCATTGATACTCTGAACACGCATGGGACCACACAGATCCATGTGAAGAAGATCTAACCGTCCTTTAGAGCTTGGTGTGGTCTTTGTTTTGAAGCTACTTCGTTTAGCTTTACAAAGTTCACAAGAAGAACAAAGATGATCTTTGATGAATTTCAAGCTTGGAAGGCCTCTCACAATATCTTTCTTGGAAAGCAAGTTAATGGTATCAAAGTTGAGATGAGAAAGACGTTGATGCCATAACCATGCCTGAGTCGTTGAAGCTTTTGCCATGAAGCAAATTGGAGTTGATGAAGTTGTGTCTTGAAGTGAAATTGTGTAAAGATCAGTACCCCGTGTACAGGTAAGTAAGTCATTCCCATCATAATCACGAACAAAACATGTCTTCTTTCTGAAAGCAACTTCCAAATCCGCATCACAGAATTGACCAACCGAGAAAAGATTGTGATTGAGCCCTTCGACGTAGTATACCCTTTTAATCGTGATATTCCCCTGAACCAAATCTCCATATCCTAGGATCGGTGCAAATTGATCATTTCCGAATCAGACCGTACCTAGGAACTTCTCCACGAAGTTAATTAGAAGCTTGAGATTCCCCGTCATGTGCTTCGTGCATCCGGAGTCCATTATGAAGAGAATTATTTGTATCACCTGCAGAAGCGTTAGAACACGATGGAGCATTTGCTAAATTGGATACCACAGTAGTTGTGATAGTAGAATCATTAGTGTCCTTATCAACATTTAAAGGCAAACTAACACTCATTTTCACATTTTCTGTCCTAACTTTAGGCATCCATTTATATCCGGGAGGACATTGATTAGCAAACCACCATTTCCAAGACTTACTGGCAGACTCATATAATTCCTTAATTTTACTTCTAGGATTCTTAGTGGTGGAGTCTGATGCATTACTTTTCTTAGTGGGGGTTGCACCAGAATGTTTCACTTTGCGTTTAGGTGTACTAGCTCTAATAGGCATTGCAACTTGCTTCTTAGTTCTAGTATCTACGCCTTTGACTTTATTTATAGCACACATAGAATGATTAGCATTAGCACACTTTCCACATTTGACACAAACAAATTTCACATTCATAGCATTCAAATGATTCACAGCATTCAAATCGTCATTACATGTGATTACAAACTTTTTATTCTTAAAAACATTCAAATTCCTAGGGTGTTCTTCTACTTCCTTCATCTTCCCTTGATTCTTGTGTTTCCAGACCTTATCATTCACTTGAGTGCGCTTAAGCTGAGGACGGCTAACACTAGTAGTGGAGACTATTCCTGTGGTAGAATACACACGAATATTAGTGTTTCTAGAAGTCTGAGGTGAGTGAGTATCTTTGTTTGTGGGCTTCGTGGACATTCTATACATCCCTGGTTTAATCACATTATTGTGCTTAACGCTTGGTGCTATAGGATTCCTTATAGGTTGAGATTGTGGTAACCTTTCCTTTCCATCCATCTTGGGGGCAAACACAGGTTTTGCAAACGAGGAATTAGATAAAGCAGATGGTTTTCCCAAGATAGAGGATCTATTCTCTTTAGAGGCATTGGGTTGTCTAACAACATTTTTCTTAATGCTAGGTTCCACAATTTTCCCACCCATTTTAGCAATGAGTTTCTGCAACTCTGCTATCGCTCTGTCCCTGTCTTGTAATTGAGCTTTCAACCCTTTAATTTCCAAATTCTGTTCATTCATTTCTCGAAATGTTTGGGAAAGTTTTTCTTGCAATTTATTATCATGTGGAAAACGACCAACGTCTTTTTTCAAAGCAAGTTCAAGTGAATGACAATGTTTTTGAAGGAAATCAGTTTTATGTTGAAGTAACTCAAAAGCCTTTTTGTCAACATTTTCTTTACGTTTCGAAAGATCAATTTCAAGACGTTCACATTCTTTAATCTTATCAAGATATTGGCATGCAACTTCAGAATATTCATCAATATCAGCACAAGATGTAAAATAAGCACACATAACATCTTTAGAAACGCATTCTTGCAAGAGTAAATCATATTCATCTGAGAAATCAGACTTCTCCATTTGAAGATCATCAATGTGTTTCTCAAGAGATTCAACGTATTTTAAATCATCATACATTTCAGTTCGAATGAACTCCTCAAGTTGAAGAACAGTTTCTTTAATCAACGCCGTGTTAGGAATTAAGAGTTCTTTCACAAGCAAGGTAATATCTTGAGGAATTGGACCTGTCCACTCAGCATTTTCACGTTTTGCCCAGTCTCTTTAAACAATAGATTTAACATTATCTATGTGGTGTTTAAGAATACCTAATGTTTTCCTACTCTTGCTTTTAGATTCATCTAGAGGGAGGTAGTTTATGTATTTGTAAACATTAGATTTCTTAGGGGCAAATGCTTTCTTCCATTGAATTCTCTTTTGTTTGCATTCTAGGAACACTTCCTCACGAGTTTTCTGAGTTTGTTTGTTGAACAGGCCATAAAGACTATTCTCATAAGCATAATTATAAGGTTTCACAAACTCCTTATTAACAAGTGGTTGACTATCAGCATCCCAAAGGGCAGTCTCTTCACTATTGGCACTAACAGGCATGCAATCAAGATCTGTCCTTTCAGTCTCATCAAGATAAAGATGCGGGTTCGCAGCTTGAGCTTTGGCAAGGTACTCAGGACTTGCAAAGCTAGCTTGACCCTTAAATATCGAAGGAGGTGCCAGCATTCTCACAGATTGAATAGAATCATGCGTTTTATAAACAACGTTTTTCAAAAATTCGACTTGAGCTTCTAATTTCATTACCTTTTCAGTTTCTTTATCATATCTACTTTTGAAGTCTTGTTTTAACGCATCTACCTCTTGTTTCTTATCCTCAAGAATTTTAGCAGAATCAGTAGTGGTCATAGAGAGCTTTTGTTCAAGTTCATTAACTTTGGTGTTGGCAAGGTACGTTTTTTGGCGTTCATCCATTAAGAAAACATTATATTGACGCTTCTCTTTTGCTAATAACTCAAGAGTTGTATTATATTTGTTTTCAAAATCGTCCTTTTGACTTTTTAACGTACTTCCCTTGTACCCCTCAAGCTCTTTGGTTTTCTGAAGGAGCTCATCTCTATAGGATTCAGTCATCTCAGTAGATTTCATAAGAGCAGCTTTGCATTCTTCAAAGCTTTGAGTGAGCGTAGCGTTTGCCTTCTTTAATTGCTTTTGACTCTTTTTATTTTTAGTGACATCTTTTTGTAAAGTAGCAATTAAATTTGCAAGCGCAATACGTTCCTCTTCATCATATTCATTTGCATGTTGATCATCCTCAGACTCATTATTGCACATGTCTGATGAATCGGGTGTGGTATTGCTATCAACCGTTTCCATCATACATGTGTCATTAATGGCATTGGGTAGATCACTATGCTCAGGAATATCACCAAACACATTATATTCATCAGTAGTGTGTACCTTATCGAGTGGCTCAGTGTCAAAGATAGGGCCATTGTCATCTTCAGTGACTTTGAGAACTTCTTCAACCTTTGCCATGTACGAGTAATGTGCATCGAGCTCTTGATCAGAATCTTCATCATCAGTATCATCAAGCATTGCTCCTTCCTCAGCTGACAATTTAACCCCTGCTTCCATCTTTTTGCATAGCAACATCTTTTCCTTGTGATAGCTGGAGTCTCTAACCCTTTTCGGCTTCCTGCATTCCTTTGCCATATGCCCATAACCTTGGCAATTAAAACATTGAATCCCACTCTGCTGAACCACTTGACTTCCAACCGTTTCCCTATTCCCAGTAGCAGCAGCAATCCTCTGAGTATCATACTTTGCAGTTTGTCGATCATATCTTGCAGAACCCTCAACATGCGTTGGATTATGTCGATCATACCTAGAAGGACTTTCACCACGTCGACATGTGTCATACCTTGGAGGACTCTCAACATATCGGTTCTTTGTGTTAGATGATGTGCGAAGATTGTTGTTGGTGGGTTTGTAGATTTTCTTGTAAGTCTTCATTATGTAAGCAATTTGTTGTTTCATCTCTCGGTTCTTTTGAGCTTAGTCTTCATCACTATCTTCTTCAGATGATGACTCAGATGGTGGTGATGGTGCTCTTGGCGCTTTACCTCGAGATTTTGTGGAAGATGAAGACTTAGATGATGTGGAATATCGTGGTGAAGATGATGTATTGGAGTATGGCTTAGGAGCACGAGAGTGATAATCGTGAACATGTTGTGTGGTAGTCATTAAAGCAAGTGGATTAGCCGTTTTGGCAACACGTTCAGTTCGAATCTCATTTGCTTCATTCTGAAATTGCTTCAAGATGTCAAAGAGTCGATGATATGATACCTCGTCTAACTTTTCTTGTTGTTTCACCAAAGTGACGAATCGTGTCCACTCGGGTTGAAGTTGTTGAAGAAATTGAACATTGACTTGCATGGTGGAGACTTGCAGATTATTTCTTGTCATGTCATTCATCATCTTATAAAACCTGGAGTAGTAAGAGTCAATTGATTCTCCATCCCTTGAAGTAAACTTGCCAAAATTCCAAAACAAGTTTGTTTTGACATCTTGTTTGTTGAGTGATTCTCCTTGTTGCAAGCGTTCAATAGCAGTCCACATTTCATGTGCTGTCGGGCATGCATCAACCGTGGAGTAAATATCATCTCCAATCCTACTTAAAACCATATAGATGGCTTCCTTCTCCGCATCATGCCAAGCACAATTTTCAGGTGTGAGATCAGCTCTTGTTTCATCACGTTCACTTGCAGGTATTGGATCAGTAGTATCTGTGGCTTCTCTTGGAGGAACTGAGATCTTCTTAAATATATATGGTCCATGAGTAATACATTTCCTCAAGGCATCACCATTAGGTCTTGTATCAAGATATCGTATGAAACGTGATTGCCATTGAGCATACCTACCAGATACAAGCATTGGTGGTCTCTCTTTGTTACCCACCACCATTATGTTGTTGTTCGTCACACGATATTCGGCAGTAGAATCCATCTCAATATTCTCTGAAATGATGAAGTGAATATGGATCTTAAGTAGATTTGTTGTGATTGTTGTTGTGGTTTAAATTCCAAAAATTGCAATTTTTCTCCAGTCCGACAATAAATTCTCCAGTCCGACAAAAACGGTAGACCAAAAAATTTTGTATCGCCAAATTTTGAAATTGAGCTAGAAATGTCCTAAAACTAGTATGGAAAAAATTTGAATTTACTTGACGGAAAAATTTTAACTCTTTTTTTTTTTCGTGGAAACGATATTCCGAAACTAGTCTAGATGGTGGCTAAGTCTAAAAAATACTCAAACAAAATTTAGCAAAACACATCATTGGAATCACTTATCGGAATCACTGATCGGAATGTCCAATCGGAATCACTTATCGGAATGTCCCCTAATCGGAATACAATCGGAATGATGTCATCGGAATGTACTAATCGGAATCCTTGTCGGAATGATCTAATCGGAATAAGCTTGTCGGAATGTGCAATCGAAATGATGATCGGAATATTTTGTCCAATCGGAATGATGATCGGAAAGCTGGTCGGAATGTGCAAACCCTTTTCCGATGATACTGATCGGAATCACAATCGGAATCTATACTCCCTTTTCCGATTACACCAATCGGAATGATAGTGCTGTTACGAGATTTTTGGGTAAAAAATTGAATTTTTCGACAAGAAATCCGCGATTTTAACCAACCAAATGCGACCAAATCCCTACCACAGCTATGTAGAAGATTTATATCAAGATTTAGAGCATAGAAACACAAAAAGAATCTTGAATTCGAGATGATTATAAGAGAAAATCACACGAACCAAGTAAAATCAACAACGAATCACAAAACTACCCCATGGCGATTGATACCAAATGTTGTCCCATGTATTTGTGATTGATTAAGAAATGAATAAAGAAAGAAAATAGATGAAGAAGAGATGAATTCGTAGAGAGAGAAAGTAGTGAGAGAAAGTAGAGAGGAGATGATTAACTTGGTGAGATTAGATTAGAGAAAAGAATTTGTTACAAATGACCATCCACCCTCCTAACATGCTAGGAGGGTAGTATATATAGTCCACCCACATGCGGGCTTTAATGGACTATATATTAGGCCGGGCTTGTCTTTTGGACTTTAATTAGTTTAAATCCAAGCCCGTGAACCACGACTAAATAACTACTTATTACAACGTTCTAATAAATATTACAATAGAAACCTATGACCGAACATTCTTGTTTGACTCAATATTTTGAGGCTAACAATATATGATTCACTATGAATCATATATGTTTCATGGTAAAACATACATGATTCGTTAGGATTCAGAATAAAACAGTTGCAGAATAAAAATGGCTACCATCATAATCTTAAAAAACAAAACCTAAGCTATTTCCCTTTCATGTATGTTTCATGGTGAAACATATATGATTCACTATGAATCATATATGTTTCACCATGAAACATACATGATTCGTCAGATTCAAAATAAAACAATCAAATATAAGCATAATAAGTTACCAGATAAGTGTAAATAAGCATTTCTCTTTAATAAATCAAATATAAGTTACCAGATAAGTGTAATACGCATAAAATCCAGATAAGTTACCAGATAAGCATAATAAGCATAAATTAAAAGCATAAAAATTAAAAAAAGACCATTACCAGCTTCTCTAGACGGGTTAGATGATGATTTAAGTTTCGCCTCGTTAGCAGCAGCATACTCATCTCGTATATCCATATAGATGTAAAAATTAGGGTTAGGGTTAGGGTTACGATTATATGTACATTTGAACGATTAGATGATTCCGAATAGATCAGATCTATAACAGAGGTGGTTGGGGTGGTGGTTGGGGTAGTGGTTGGGGTGGTTTCGGTGGTGGTTGGGGTGGTTGCGGTTGGGGTGTTAAACGAGTAGAGAGGACGTGTGTGTAAAAAATGGAAAGTGTGTGTAAAAATGGAAGGTGTTAAACGGTTTTATTTATTTTCAGTTAAATAAAATTAATAAAACCATAACCGTTGAAATGTATAAAAATGGAGGGCCAGGATTATCCCACTTGGTCTATGATAAAGTTGGGGTCTATGGGGAACTTTTTCCTGTCCTCTTAATGCCATGCATCTAAGTCTGCATTAAATATTCGATTTGGTCATGGATTTTATATGATCGATGCTACTATAAATGTCAATCTTATAAATGCATCTAACAAAAGCAACTTTGCAACATAATCTATGAGCATCATATGCATAATAACCTACAAAGCAACCTTTTTTAAAAGTGATGCATCTAACCATGTCGATGAATCTTGATTTACGATTTTGAGACATTGTATGTCAAACTCGATGCATCTAACCATGTCGATGCATCTCGATTTACGATTTTGAAAAATGTGTGTCGAACTCGATGCATCTAACCATTTTAATGCATCTCGATTTACGATTTTGTAACATTGTGTATCAAACTCGATGCATCTAACCGTGTCGATGCATCTAGATTTACATCAAGAACAAGAGCAGGTAGCACATGTGTCGAACACATATTTACGATTTTGAAACATTGTGTGTCTCGAACTCGATGCATCTAGCCATATAGATCCATTTCGATTTACGATTTTGACACGTAACATTTACGTTAATGTAGTCACTTTTTGAACATGAATGAGGCATCTAGCTTATAACTAGGCATCTTAAATCAATTTTATATCATGCATCTAAACATATTCATTGATTATATATTGAATATAAGTTAAAGGATCATGCATCTAAATCCTTTCATTAACTTTAATCAGACTTTGTATAAGTTTTGAACGTGTCTAAAGCGTCCATGCTTTATCAATTTATAAATAGATCGAAACATGTCCATCAATTCCATAAAAAATGCATCTAAAAATGTTTTACGGTTGAATAATGATAATGAAAGTTGGAATGTGGTTATGTAGATGTGCATAAGGTTGAGGAAATAGAAAAACTTTTTGAACTTAAATGACGTCATATGTGGTTATTATCGTTTGGGGTAGAAAATTAGAAAATAAAAGATCCTCCAATATTATAGGTATTCACATAACCAATGAGCCATAAACTAATGACCAATATACCCTTTAAAATTATTTTGAAATGATTGGTCCATATTCCTTCTTATTCTTCGTATTATAAGATATCTTCTTATCTGATCCTAACTATATATATATATATATATATATATATATATATATATATATATATATATATATATATATATATATATATATATATATATATATATATATATATATATATATATATATATATATATATATATATATATATATATATATATATATATATATATATATATATATATATATATATATATAGTTAGGTTAATGTGGTGTATTAGCTTATAATTGTTAAAATAAAAAGTAATTTAGACCATTAGATCTAGGTAATTAAGATTAGATGACATTAATTAAGAGATGTTTTTTTATGTTGCAGTTTTTTAAATAATTAAGAAGTAAAGGGTAAAATAGGAATTCCAACATGGACACTTAGTAACCAATTTTATATCTTTTGATATTCAAAACAATTTTATTTTATTTTTATTTTTCTGACTTTTTTTTAAGTACTTCGTATTTTCATATTAGTTCGAATATGTGATACACCTCTATAAAAGTAAATTTTCAAAGCTTATGTCAACAAATTATTCATTGATAGATCCGTGAAGTACGATTAACGTGTACTGATAGATGAGGATATTAGTAGAAAAATTATACGTAGTAGTGGTTTAGTACAAAGAAAAAAAATATGATGCACCACCAGTTGCCTTGGTCAACAAACTCACAAAAATACTTATACATAAAATTAATGATTGTTACTGGTACACATCATAAACAAGAGAGATTCCAAATCATAAATAACCACTTTTACATTCAATAAAAATAATAACTAAAACAACACCATCTCATAACAACCATTTTTACATCCACTCTACTAGAAAGAATTACTAGAACAACTCGTACATAAGCTTAAAGGTGATACATCACTCGTGGAACTCGTACATCTCGAATCTAAATAACTATAAGCATAAAGGTGATACATCACCCGTGGAGCTCGTACATCTCGAATCTAAGTAACTGATAAAGAAACTCACCGATACATCGAAGAAACTCACCGATAATAAAGGTGACACAAACCCCAAGAACGAGATTTTTTCGATATAATATATAAAAAATATACCAAAATCATTTATAAATCAACTGATACATCAGTATCTTTCGAAATAACTTACTGTTACATTTTTTCGTCAACAAACTCAAACATCAGAAACTGATAATAATCAGCCGAATCTCGACGATGGATCTTGTGATTAGATGGTGATAGCCCCGCTCGTCAGAAAGTTAGATGACGACATAGAAGATATCAACCGACGATAGATCTTGTGATATTTTCATTTTCGTGGGCAAACCGGTTTTGCCAAAGACAAGATTTGGGTTGTGAACGGTGGCTCGAATAGTCATCTAAAATATGAGATCTAAAACTGTGATAATGGTGAGGAAGTGATTTGTATTGATTTTAGAATGGATAGGAGAAAAAAACGAGATCCAAAAGATATGAATGGACAGTTGAGTATTTTGTGAAGATAAGATTGTGCTAAAAAACCGAAATTGCCCTTTTAGTTTGACTATTAAATTTTAAAGTTAATTTAATTAACTACATAGCATCTTATAACAGTTTCGAAATCAGATGGTTTAAAAACCTTTTTATTTTAACAATTTTAACAAGGTAAACCATTTTAACTAAATTCTATATATATATATATACTAGTTTCATAACCCGCCCAACGGGCGGGTTTGGTTCGTAAAACTTTTTTTTGAAACAACGTTAGTTGATCCGTTAAATTGTGTGGCAGTTGAACATATAGGGTTCTGTGTAGTATAACCGTTTTTGTTAAAACGAAACTAACATTTGATTGTTTTAGAGCTTGGCTCACCTAATGGATGTGTTTTATCCCATGTTAATCTTTCGACGTACACAAATGAATGGTTGTGTATGTGTTTGTATATATATTTTTTAAAACAAAACCTGAATTGATAAAATAAAAATAAATTAATAGACTAAATAATTATTTGGGCATACTTGTTCATAAGACATCTTGAGCATCACCTAAGAGTATCATTGGAATTTTCTAATTCAAACGCATAAAGTCATAACCAAAAAATAAATAATCACTTACATGTAATATCATCAGGGTTTATCATTACTTTTTCTGCGTTGGTGGTCAATTCTGCTATATAGATAGGACGGGCATGAATTTTAATTGTCGTTTATATTTTTTACTCGGGTAATTATTGGTGTCAATGAATATAGATTTTTCAAAGAATAGTAAGAATGTTTGTAAAATTATTTTCGTTTATTAAACTATTTTAAGTACCCTAAAGCATAGATGCATATCCCGCTTATCATGTGAGTATTCAAGACATAAGTTAAATAATTGTTAATCAGTTACGAAGATGTTAAGTATGTATAAAGTAAATGGATAAAAATAATGAATGGTAATCTAATGATTTTAATATGTTTATAAGGTGAACCAAATTCTCCTAGTTTTTCAAAACATGTAGAAAAAATTTGTGGAAATAACATACTTGTCGCGAAGTGAAATATGCGTTTATTTTATTACATTTATAAACAAATTAGCAAAAATACAATGATATTTGCCTATGTGCATTTTTGTTATCGACTTTCATAGCTAGCTTCGTTTAGGCTTTTTAGATGTTATGTGATATCTCGTTTAATTCTGGTTTGCTTTAGGTTTAAGTCCGTCTAATGTTGCTAAATTAGCTTTGTGTTTTTAGGCTTGAGTTTTTTTTCCTATTGTCTCTATTTCTTTTGTTGCAATTTTCTAGATGTTTTTCTATGTTTTTGCTTTCATGCTTGTTTATTTATGCTCGTGTCCTTTTTGTCTCTTGACACTTTATCTATTCTATATTGAGTTGTATAATTTTGAGCGACTCATATTTTAAGAATTGATTGACACATTCAAGTTATTGATTTGCTGATGAGATGGCATTTATACATGATCTCATCGTTCTTTTCGGGCTTCAAATGCATAAAAATTTCATTAAAATACCATATATATGCTTGTGTTTGTTTACTTGTGTATTTTAGGTATGGATATCGTGAAAAAGATAAAAGATCACAAGTTACAAGGAAAAGCGGACACGAGAAACGAAGCCGTACAAAGAACCGGGCCCTAATCATGGAATACTCAACAAATACCCTTGAAGACTTGAAGACAAACAAGATTGATCCTCATTGATTGAAGAAATGACACTTAAAACCCTTGTATATTAATAATTACAAGTTTGGTCCCTTAAGTTTGTCAAAATTACACAAAAGGTCCCTCAACTTTGAAGAAATGGCAAGATTGGTCCCTCAACAATTCCAAATTGTCAATTATGGTCCCTCATCAAGCCAAAGATACATTGAAGACCTTTGAAGATCAACATTGTCCAAAATCAACCCTTCAAAAGTGTCAAAAATAACCCTTGAAACACTTTTTAGGAAGTTTTGTGCCAAAAATGACAAAGGTTGAAAGTTGTTACAAAGAAAATAGGCGCTGATAGACTTTTATTCACAAGTGACAAAAGAAAGGAAGAAAAAGGACCAAAACTGCCAAGTTTGGAAGTTTAAATCCCTAAACACGCGCCAAACAACTTTCTCCCTAAGAAAACAGATCAAAACTTGTTACTGTAGCAAGTAAGAACCCAAAATTAACTTTTTACCAACAAAGGGTAAAATGAAATTGGTTGTTCCCACGTTTGATTCACACACTCTAAATCCCATCCCAACCTTAAACCCACACTTCCACTCACCCAAAGGACCCCACCATTCAAACCGTTTCACCCATCACATGAGTACTTGCCCTCCAAGTCATGCCACATGTCAAGATCAACAGCTAAGGATCAATGCTTCATTCCAAAGCAAAAATGAACGTTTGGGATCACTTTGGACAGCTCATCAACAACAAACGCACTCAAGGACTCAAGGGCATTTTAGAGAAATCACATCTAGGGTTTGTGAATAGTGTAGCCAGGCATTTGCCTATAAAAGGAGACCTCAACATGTGAGAATCCCTTGGTTCCAGTTTTAGGCTATTATCTTTGTAATTCCTTTTTAAGTTTAAATAAAATTTGAATTTCTGAAATTTTAAAATCTCTTTTTGATTTAATTAAAAGTTTGGTGTTTGAGTAGCCTAATTCTGAGTTCCATTTGATTGTTAAGGCCTACCTTAATCTTGTGGTTAAGGCACGTCTTGTTTCATAAGGTTTTTAAGGTTTGAATACCTTGAAATCCTAGGTTCTGTTTTGGTTTATTTTGTGTACTAACCCTTGACCATTTGCTATAAGCTCTTACAAGCTTGTTGACACCAAGCTTGTGAAGTGATTAAAGCCCTTGGTTGAGTTGTTTGCTGCTTGTGTTGAAGATATAAAGTCCTTGAGGTTCTACTTTGAACCATCAACCAAGGCAGTTTGCATCATCTTCATTGAAGTACCTTGGTCTTGTTCTAGTTGTTGAACAAGGTCCAAGGAGCATAGCTGGCCTTCCTAGGATGTTGTGGAAGGCAGGTATAATGTAAAACCCGCATGCTTTTACCATGAATAGTGCCCTTAAGATCGTACGTTCTAGATTAAAACTTACCTCATGTAGTATTGATCACATTCATGTGCTAATAATCAAGCAAGTACATACGTGTATGTCATGACAAGTATCGATTACGTACGAACCCATGATAAACAGTTAATAATATATCACGTGAACATAATTAAATCATGAACACCATTTAAAATACTAACTAAAATAATTACGTAAATATTTATAATATATTTACGAGCGTTAAGTTTACGATAAACGACACGTTAAAAGAAACAGAAACACGTTAAACACGAGCACGTTTAACCACGAACGAACACGAAACATCGGGACACGAGAAAGGTACGGGTACCCCATGTGGGGCCCCCATACCCACGGCACACATAGACAAAATGGGCTTGGCCCATGGACTTTACAAGTTAAGGGGGGTAAAGAGTAAAACATGTTTTCACTTTTCATTTTACAAGAAATAAACAAAAAACCCTAAAAGAGTTTTTCTCCTCTCCTTTTCTTCCTCTTTGTGCCGCCACATAAACATCACCATAAGGGGGTGATTAGTTGATTTTGATCTCAAAAACTATTGTGTAATCAGTGTTTGTTCATCCTTTTTCCAAGCTACATAGTGGTATACCTTTCTAACCCTTCTTTTTAATTCTTTTTAATTCTTTTAATCTTTGATTATTGTCATGAACATGTTATTATTTTTCTTATGAAAACAAGGTAATTAATCATTGATCTAACATGTTTTGGTATTAATTAAAATCAAAGAATGGTTTATAAGGGTGTTTGTTTTTGGCCGCCTAGCAAACAAACCCGAGGGGGGGTTTGGTTTGCTATTGCCGCCACCACCAAGACCACAATTGGTCTTGGTTGGCTCATGTGGGACCCACGGCAGCAAGGGGACACGTGTGCCCCGGGTTTGGCCCGGGGTACGGTGTCGAATTCATACCCGATTCATGGTTCGTTGGTTAAAATCATGATCTATGTTACATGTAATTTTTATGAATCATGAACTTAGGATATAATTAATTAATAACATGAAATATTAATTAAATCATGACTTAGGTTATTTTAATTATTAGTTTATCATGACATTAATTTAACCTAAGTATTTTATGTTATAAGTTATAATTAATTAATTATTAAAAACATGCCTATAATTAATTAATTTAGACATGACTTAGGTTATATTATTATTAATAATAATACACATTTTAACCTAAGTATTTTCATTTCATTTTAATTAATACATGTTACACTTTAATTAAAATGCTTAACCTATAGTTTAATTAAAATACATGAAATAATAATTAAACTATACACTATATCATATGACTTAAGTAATAAGCTTATAACACTTAGACTTATATGTTAGCTTATGAAATCAGCTTAATTCTAATTATGGAAACTTCTATTTATAGAAACTTAATTAAATAAGGCAACTAATCTAATTATGGAAACCTTCTATATATGGAAATCAATCTATTTCAGGCAGCTAATCTAATTATGGAAACCTTCTATATATGGAAACTTATTTAATTAAGGCAGCTGATCTATTTTTGGAAACTTTCTATTTTTAGAAACTAATCTATTTTAGGCAGTAAATTCTATTTTTGGAAACTTTCTATTTTTGGAAACTTTCTATTTTTGGAAACTTTCTATTTTTGGAAACTTTCTATTTTTGGTAACTTTCTATTTTTGGAAACTTTCTATTTTTGGAAACTTTCTATTTTTGGAAACTTTCTATTTTTGGTAACTTTCTATTTTTGGAAACCTGCTATTTTTGGAAAGTTACTTATTATTACACAGTAAGTATAATAATACATGAATCACCAGTAATACTTAATCAGAGTAATCAGAATACAAGATAAACACAGTTTAAGGCTTTAAACAGTGAACCATGACCTAAAACATACCAAATCAGCTATAATGAGACACAGAACCCAGTACGTAATCAGTGAATCGATACTTATACACGTGTGTATTCATGTAGCATTAGTGATCCAGAAGTAGGAGTCTTTCTTCCGTTCATTTCACTGGACTTGAGGTACGGATTTCCGTCCTTTCAGTATGGACATTCTTTCCTTATTAGGATTTCCCCGTATGCAGCCAACTGTTTTCCCCAGCATTTGTTTTATTGTTTTGAACTGCTTATGTTAATTTAGCATAAACTATAGCCATATACAAGCATGACCAGTTTCACCTAGTTATGGAGGTACCATAACCATAGCATTGGAGGCACCGATGTTATGACTTCCCCACGGCGGAGTGATTGCTCGTGGCGTCCCTTTTCAGTTTGGCCATATTATTATATCAGGTGGGCGTATGGGTGCATCCTAGTTACATGTTTTATTCAGTTTATCATGGTGAATGTGGTGTGTGCCTTGCACCCTTCACAAGGAGCTGATCCCTCCTACCCAAACCAGTATATTGATTAGAGGCATCCCCTCTAATCAGCATGATGAGGTCACCCCTCCAAGTATTCATGCACGTGACCTTTTCATGACCTATATGGGCTATGGTATATATATGTTAAAACAGTTTTTACAGGTTAAACATAAGGCTTTTCAAACTATAAAACCAGTTTTCATGATACTTAACCAGTTTACTCAGTACTTAGTCTTCCGCTGTTATATGTTACATGCTTATCCTATATCATGCTTTATTGTACATCCGTGCACTGAGCGTCTTGCTCAGCCGTTTTCCTTTTCATGTTCCCAAAACGGCAGGTACTCAGGGACGCTCGTAGATCTCAAACGTAGGTGCATATGGACTGGAAGCTTTACTGTCTTTCTTTACTTTATGCATTTCCTTTACTTTGATACAGTTGCTTTGGACATTGTTTCGTCCTTCCTTTTACAGTATTTATGTTGGTGTGTGATGAGCTTTACTTTGGGATACCGATGTTTGATTCCGGTATTTCCTTTTATGGTTGAATAATGCTTAGACATTTATCCTTGTATGCTTTGATGACACGCCATGATATGCGTAATATTCCATTTCCAAAATGGGGTGTTACAATTATGGTATCAGAGCCAAGGCTTCGACCTGTAGGCTCTCAAATATGACCTGTGATTAGTGGGTAGTCACTACGGTCTTCCTAGAACTGACAGTTGTTTTCATGCATTCATCATTTTCAAGCATACATATACATGTCATTGTTACAGGGTTTTTGACTAAGTAATGGTTGGTACAGGACTGGCCCTATTTAGTCGCATGTGTTTTATCGAAACTTTTAGATTTGGGACCGACCCATAGGCGTCCCCTCGATATGTCTTTTATTTTGAGTGAACTGACCGGAGGCGTTCACTCTCGAGCATCAAAAGTTTTCATAAAACTGCATCATGCATTCATACAAAGATTTTCTTGCATAAAATTTTTCTCGTGAAATTTTGGGCATAAAATTTTTCTTTTATATATTTTATGTTTGAATTGTTAATCATATGTTTTATGTTATACTGTCAGATGGTTCTCACACGCGAGCAAGAGCAGCTCAATGCTGCGATTCAGGCTGCCATGCAAGCCTTACTTCCTCAACTGAGGAATGACATTCGTGCTGAAGTCCAAGCTGTGAATAATCAGCAGCCGCAGAATCAGGCACCTCCTCCTCCTCCTCCCCCAGTGACTCTAGCGGTATGGTTGGAAAGATTTAACAAGCTCCGTCCTAGAGCTTTTGAAAAGACTGATAGCCCCAGCGATGCTGAAAGCTGGCTGACTCACATTGAGAAAATCTTCAATGCTATGGGATGTGACCCCGCCTTCAAGGCAAGATTGGCGTGCTACAGGTTTGAAGGCGATGTACTCAACTGGTGGCTAGCTTTGACGCAGTCAGAAGAAGGTGATGAATGGGTCGCTGGTTTGACATGGGCCCAATTCAGGGAGAGAGTGATGGAACAGTTCTTTCCTAAGGCAGAGCAGGACAAACTCAAGCGTGAATACCACGGGATACGTCAGAGACAGGGCGAGAATAGCAACGAATTCATGCAGCGCTTTCTTCGCCTTGCTGGTTTTCTAGGAGCAGCGGCTGGTACTCCTGAGGAGCAGGTACACCATTTTAGGTGGGCACTTCGCACCTCGGTTGCGAACAATCTAGTATGTGCTACGTTCAATACGGTAGCACAAGTGGCTGACGCAGCAAGAAAGCTTGAGATGTTGCAGGAACGTGATGAGTTCGGGGAAGCAGAAAGACCCGACAAGAGGTAAAACATTTCATGTTCTAGCGTTAACCAGACCGCATCCTATCGTCATATGTTCTATAATCATCTCTTAAACTGTATCTTCCAGGCAGAAAACTGGGGACCGGTCTCAGCCGGCTACTCAGCAGCAGCCCAATCAGCCCAAAGGAAACGGTCACTCTAACGACCGTTCTGTTGTGGAAAGGCGCAACGGTAATGATAATTACCGTAACAATGCGGGACACTCCAACAACAGCAGCTCCTACTATTTACGCATCTTCTTATGATTTCATGTTATATCTCTCATGCTGACACTATGTTAATCTCTACCAGGAACCACGGTAACGGAAGGGACCAGAACCACAGGGGTTCTCAGCCCAACCGTTCAGCTAACACTGGTAAACATCTTATGACGCTTACGTCCTGTACTCGTGCATATA
Source organism: Glebionis coronaria (assembly GCA_025667525.1). NCBI lineage: Eukaryota > Viridiplantae > Streptophyta > Magnoliopsida > Asterales > Asteraceae > Glebionis > Glebionis coronaria. The sequence goes on from CM046874.1 coordinate 547,871,643, forward strand.
CTTTATTCTTAACACGTTCTGTCATCAGCAGGCCCTCAGCAAGCAAGGACTCCTGCTGGAGGATTCACTCATCCTCTTTGCAGCACCTGCCATCACAGACACCCTGGCCCATGTCGTCGTGACTCCGACGCGTGCTACAAGTGCGGCCTCCCTGGCCATCGTATGAGAGATTGCCGTAAGGGTGAAATGGAGGGTACTTCGGGTCATGCTGATACTAAACCGCCTCCTACCACTGGGCGTGTCTATACGACATCGCGCGATCAGGCAAACAAATCTACAGGTACCATTACTGGAATTTTGTATATGTACGGCCAGGCTACATGTGTTCTTTTCGACACGGGTGCCACTCATTCAGTTGTTTCCACTACTTATGCTAAGAACATCAGGACACTTCCCTTGCCATTAGAAAATAAGCTTACCATTTCACGCCTCTGAGGGACTCTGTATTAATAACTCATGTATACAAGAGTCTTCCTCTAGAGTTTGATGATAAAGTTCGTGCAGTAGATGCACTTCCTCTAGACATGATTGAGTTCGATATGATTCTCGGCATGGATTGGCTATCCAAGCACCATGCTACCATAGACTGCCACCAGAGTACATCCATAACGGGTTCATACCCGGACGGTCTGTACAAGTCATATCTACCTTGCAAGCACGTGCATTACTGTCACATGGCTGCGAAGGTTATCTCGCTACGATTCATGACATGGATGCTGAATCCCCATCGATTCAGGATCAACCAGTAGTTTTGGAATTTCAAGACGTCTTCCCAGATGAACTTCCAGGAATACCACCTGCAAGAGAAGTGGAGTTCAACATCGACCTTGTTCCAGGAGCTGAGCCAATCTCTAAGGCTCCGTCTCGTATGGCTCCCATAGAGCTAAAAGAACTGAAGGACCAACTGCAGGAACTTCTTGAACGAGGGTTCATTAGACCAAGCGCATCTCCATGGGGCGCGCCGGTCTTGTTCGTTAAGAAGAAGGACGGCAGCATGCGACTTTGCATTGACTACCGCGAACTTAATAAGATTACCATCCGCAACAGATATCCACTGCCACGTATAGACGATCTGTTTGACCAACTTCAAGGAGCCAAACACTTCTCAAAGATCGATCTAAGGTCAGGCTACCATCAGCTAAGGGTTAAAGAGCAGGATATTGCCAATACTGCTTTTCGTACCCGCTATGGCCATTATGAGTTTGTGGTCATGCCATTCGGCCTGACTAACGCTCCAGCAGTATTCATGGATCTGATGAACAGAATCTTCCATGAATTCCTTGATAAATTTGTCATTGTATTCATCGATGACATCTTGATATTCTCAAAGTCCACGGAGGAACACGAAGATCATCTCCGTACTGTACTACAGATTCTTCGTCAGAAGCAGCTGTATGCGAAATTCTCCAAGTGTGAGTTCTGGTTAAACAAGGTGGCATTCTTAGGTCACATTGTATCAGCAGAAGGGATCACTATGGACCCAGCGAAGGTTGAGGCTATCACTAAATGGCCAAGACCAACATCAGCGACAGAAGTCCGCAGTTTCTTAGGCTTAGCTGGATATTATCGAAGATTCGTGGAGAACTTTTCCCGGTTGGCACTACCTCTCACCAAACTGATGCGAAAAGGAGAGAAATTCGTCTGGACGGAAGAACGAGAGAAGAGCTTCGAAGACCTAAAGCAGAAGTTAGTATCTGCACCTATTCTTACTCTCCCATCTGGTACAGGTGGATTTCAGATCTATAGCGATGCATCGGGGAAGGGACTGGGCTGTGTTCTCATGCAACATGGGAAAGTGATCGCGTATGCTTCACGGCAGCTTAAGCCCTATAAAGAAAACTACCCTACACATGACCTGGAACTTGCTGCAGTGGTGTTCGCATTGAAGATATGGAGGCATTACTTATACGGAGAATCATGCGACATTTTCACGGATCACAAGAGCTTGAAGTATATCTTCACACAGCGAGAATTAAACATGAGACAAAGGAGATGGTTGGAACTGTTGAAGGATTATGATATTAACCTACAGTATCATCCCGGGAAAGCTAATGTAGTAGCAGATGCACTCAGCAGAAAGTCCGGAATGATAAACGGCATTGAGATCAAGGAACAAAACATAAGAGACTTGGAGCGGCTAGACATCGAAATCATGGTACGTGGGCAGCATGGATATTGGGCGAATCTTAGTATAGAACCTGAGTTACTGACTAGGATTAAGGAAGCGCAGAAGGATGATGGAGAGATTTGGGCGATAATTCAGAATTTGGAGAAGCAGACAGAATTCAGAATGGACGCAGACGGTATCATTTGGCAGGGCACGAGACTTTGTGTTCTTGACAATCAAGAACTCCGGGAAGCATTGTTAGCTGAAGCTCACAGCTCCCCATTTTCTATACATCCTGGGTCGACAAAAATGTACCATGACATCAGACAGCACTTTTGGTGGAGTGGTATGAAACAGGATGTAGCCACGTATGTCTCCAAATGTCTTACCTGTCAGCAGGTTAAGATTGAACATCAGCGATCTGGCGGTCTCCTTCAACCGTTGGATATTCCAGAGTGGAAGTGGGACAAAATCACCATGGATTTTGTTACCGGTCTTCCGCCTACCAAGAAGAAGCACGATGCTATTTGGGTCATTGTTGATCGACTCACTAAATCAGCTCATTTCTTACCGATACGCAAGGAAGATACGGTAAGTAAACTCGCAGATACGTACAGAAGGGAGATCATGAGACTCCACGGCACTCCCTCCAGCATCGTCTCAGACAGAGATCCTCGTTTCACGTCGCGATTCTGGAAAGGTCTGCAAAAAGCTTGGGGTACACAACTTAAGCTGAGCACAGCCTTTCATCCTCAAACGGACGGACAATCGGAGCGAACAATTCAGACATTGGAAGATATGTTAAGGTCGTGTGCGTTGGAATGGACAGGTGATTGGGACGATTACATCTGTTTAGTCGAGTTTGCATACAACAACAGCTGGCACGCAAGTATCAAATGTGCTCCTTTCGAAATGTTGTATGGCAGAAAGTGTCGCGCTCCAACTTGCTGGGATCAAGTGGGAGAGCGAACACTTGAAGGACCAGAGATTATAGAAATGACCAACGAGAAGATTGAGGTAGCTAAACAGAAACTGCAGGAAGCGCGTTCACGCCAGAAGAGTTACGCCGATAAGCATCGTAGGGACATACATTTTAATGTGAGAGATCACGTCTTCCTCAAGGTTTCGCCGGCACGTGGTGTTAAACGCTTCGGGATCAAAGGAAAACTCAGTCCTCGGTTCATCGGACCATTTGATATCGTTGAACGAATCGGCGAAGTATCTTACCGATTGGCGTTACCTCCTCAGCTTTCACACGTGCATAACGTGTTTCATGTGTCCTTACTCAGAGGGTACAATTATCATCCCCTTCACATGGTTCAGTATCCACTGGAACAGATACGTGAAGATCTCACGTTTATAGAAGAACCCGAACGAGTACTCGACAGGCAAGAACGAGTCATGAGAAGGAAGACGATTCCATTCGTCAAAATCCTTTGGAGGGACCATACCGAGCGGGAAGCCACTTGGGAAACAGAGGAGTCTATCGGGGCTTCTTACCCTCACTTCATATTTTGAGTTCGGGTATGTCACTTCTTTTCAGCTTACTTTATCTATAATTCGGGGACGAATTATTCTTTTTAGGGGGGAAGAATTGTAAAACCCGCATGCTTTTACCATGAATAGTGCCCTTAAGATCGTACGTTCTAGATTAAAACTTACCTCATGTAGTATTGATCACATTCATGTGCTAATAATCAAGCAAGTACATAGGTGTATGTCATGACAAGTATCGATTACGTACGAACCCATGATAAACAGTTAATAATATATCACGTGAACATAATTAAATCATGAACACCATTTAAAATACTAACTAAAATAATTACGTAAATACTTATAATATATTTACGAGCGTTAAGTTTACGATAAACGACACGTTAAAAGAAACAGAAACACGTTAAACACGAGCACGTTTAACCACGAACGAACATGAAACATCGGGACACGAGAAAGGTACGGGTACCCCATGTGGGGCCCCCATACCCACGGCACACATAGACAAAATGGGCTTGGCCCATGGACTTTACAAGTTAAGGGGGGTAAAGAGTAAAACATGTTTTCACTTTTCATTTTACAAGAAATAAACAAAAAACCCTAAAAGAGTTTTTCTCCTCTCCTTTTCTTCCTCTTTGTGCCGCCACATAAACATCACCATAAGGGGGTGATTAGTTGATTTTGATCTCAAAAACTATTGTGTAATCAGTGTTTGTTCATCCTTTTTCCAAGCTACATAGTGGTATACCTTTCTAACCCTTCTTTTTAATTCTTTTTAATTCTTTTAATCTTTGATTATTGTCATGAACATGTTATTATTTTTCTTATGAAAACAAGGTAACTAATCATTGATCTAACATGTTTTGGTATTAATTAAAATCAAAGAATGGTTTATAAGGGTGTTTGTTTTGGCCGCCTAGCAAACAAACCCGAGGGGGGGTTTGGTTTGCTATTGCCGCCACCACCAAGACCACAATTGGTCTTGGTTGGCTCATGTGGGACCCACGGCAGCAAGGGGACACGTGTGCCCCGGGTTTGGCCCGGGGTACGGTGTCGAATTCATACCCGATTCATGGTTCGTTGGTTAAAATCATGATCTATGTTACATGTAATTTTTATGAATCATGAACTTAGGATATAATTAATTAATAACATGAAATATTAATTAAATCATGACTTAGGTTATTTTAATTATTAGTTTATCATGACATTAATTTAACCTAAGTATTTTATGTTATAAGTTATAATTAATTAATTATTAAAAACATGTCTATAATTAATTAATTTAGACATGACTTAGGTTATATTATTATTAATAATAATACACATTTTAACCTAAGTATTTTCATTTCATTTTAATTAATACATGTTACACTTTAATTAAAATGCTTAACCTATAGTTTAATTAAAATACATGAAATAATAATTAAACTATACACTATATCATATGACTTAAGTAATAAGCTTATAACACTTAGACTTATATGTTAGCTTATGAAATCAGCTTAATTCTAATTATGGAAACTTCTATTTATAGAAACTTAATTAAATAAGGCAACTAATCTAATTATGGAAACCTTCTATATATGGAAATCAATCTATTTCAGGCAGCTAATCTAATTATGGAAACCTTCTATATATGGAAACTTATTTAATTAAGGCAGCTGATCTATTTTTGGAAACTTTCTATTTTTAGAAACTAATCTATTTTAGGCAGTAAATTCTATTTTTGGAAACTTTCTATTTTTGGAAACTTTCTATTTTTGGAAACTTTCTATTTTTGGTAACTTTCTATTTTTGGAAACTTTCTATTTTTGGAAACTTTCTATTTTTGGAAACTTTCTATTTTTGGTAACTTTCTATTTTTGGAAACCTGCTATTTTTGGAAAGTTACTTATTATTACACAGTAAGTATAATAATACATGAATCACCAGTAATACTTAATCAGAGTAATCAGAATACAAGATAAACACAGTTTAAGGCTTTAAACAGTGAACCATGACCTAAAACATACCAAATCAGCTATAATGAGACACAGAACCCAATACGTAATCAGTGAATCGATACTTATACACGTGTGTATTCATGTAGCATTAGTGATCCAGAAGTAGGAGTCTTTCTTCCGTTTATTTCACTGGACTTGAGGTACGGATTTCCGTCCTTTCAGTATGGACATTCTTTCCTTATTAGGATTTCCCCGTATGCAGCCAACTGTTTTCCCCAGCATTTGTTTTATTGTTTTGAACTGCTTATGTTAATTTAGCATAAACTATAGCCATATACAAGCATGACCAGTTTCACCTAGTTATGGAGGTACCATAACCATAGCATTGGAGGCACCGATGTTATGACTTCCCCACGGCGGAGTGATTGCTCGTGGCGTCCCTTTTCAGTTTGGCCATATTATTATATCAGGTGGGGCGTATGGGTGCATCCTAGTTACATGTTTTATTCAGTTTATCATGGTGAATGTGGTGTGTGCCTTGCACCCTTCACAAGGAGCTGATCCCTCCTACCCAAACCAGTATATTGATTAGAGGCATCCCCTCTAATCAGCATGATGAGGTCACCCCTCCAAGTATTCATGCACGTGACCTTTTCATGACCTATATGGGCTATGGTATATATATGTTAAAACAGTTTTTACAGGTTAAACATAAGGCTTTTCAAACTATAAAACCAGTTTTCATGATACTTAACCAGTTTACTCAGTACTTAGTCTTCCGCTGTTATATGTTACATGCTTATCCTATATCATGCTTTATTGTACATCCGTGCACTGAGCGTCTTGCTCAGCCGTTTTCCTTTTCATGTTCCCAAAACGGCAGGTACTCAGGGACGCTCGTAGATCTCAAACGTAGGTGCATATGGACTGGAAGCTTTACTGTCTTTCTTTACTTTATGCATTTCCTTTACTTTGATACAGTTGCTTTGGACATTGTTTCGTCCTTCCTTTTACAGTATTTATGTTGGTGTGTGATGAGCTTTACTTTGGGATACCGATGTTTGATTCCGGTATTTCCTTTTATGGTTGAATAATGCTTAGACATTTATCCTTGTATGCTTTGATGACACGCCATGATATGCGTAATATTCCATTTCTAAAATGGGGTGTTACATATAATCCCTTGATTAAGATTCCTCTCAAAAGTTCATGTTTATGACTGTTTTTGATTTGGTGCTTGATTTTGAGTATTTGTGTTTGAGCTGGTGATTTTTGAGTTTGATTGTGTTAGTTGCTATTGTTTAAGTGTTTTTGATCATTAAAATCAGTAGGTTATTAGTCAAAATCTCAAGTTTCTTTGTTAAGTGGTAGATTAAGGAGTGTTTGGGTCTACTGCATACTTTGGATTTGTGGTTTGCTAAGTGCTTGTGTTGTGGTAGCAAGTGTTGGTATCTGTTATTTAGGTGCTAGTGTTCATCTGTTTGCAGGTTTGAAGGTTTGAAACACATAGATTCATTATTTAGCTATAAAATCTTTAATACTTGGTAAAATTGGCTAGGATTTTGAGGACACCTAGATCTAAGCATAGGCTAGGGCTAACAAGTGCTAAATCATAGTTAATCTCATCAGGGAAGAAGGATTTGAGGCTTGAAATTGGATCAAGTGTCAAGTATATCAGCAAACTTATTTCTGCATATGTTCATTGTTCATCAATAACTTCTAGTGCTTTGATCTTGCTATTTACTTTGATTCAGTGTTTGATTCTTGTTGCTATGTGTTTGTTCTTAGTTTATATAGCTTGTGTATGCATCCTGTTAAGTTTGGTTGGCTTATTGTGGCTAAATCTGCTTATTAAGTGCTTAACTGCTTATTTCCATATCTGGTGCATATCTGGTGACTGTTTGGCTTATTGTGGCTTATTGTGTGAACCATTTTGTGATTTTATTGTTGCTATTGACTCCTTGTGATTCACTGATCACAAGGGTGCCTTTGTTTCCAATTGAATCCAACCAGAACTCTCAAATAAGCTTGGTCAAATAGGCAAAGCAGTGGGAACTCCTTTCCCCTGCTGGTTGCCACTGCTAGTGTAAAACTGGTGTCAGCTTATCAATAAGCTATAATAGCTTATTCCAACCAGCAACAACTTTGTTTTTGTAATAGGTGCTCATATTTTGACCCATTTGTTCATACTGGAGCATTTGGGTGTTTGACTTGAGGGTTTGACTAGAAAACCAACTCCATTGACTTTTTCATAAGTTCATTTGTGCTTATTCTGGCTTATTGGTTGTGCTTATTGAATTTTTGTTGATTGATTTTGCTTATTGAGTCCATTTGAAAGCTCTTGCAAGTTGAATCAAGTCCTGAGGTGCCCTAAATCTCTAAAACGACTATTTTGTCTTTTAGTGAAATTTTTCTTTGCTCATTTCTGGCTTATTGAGTGAGCTTTTTCAAAAATTCTTTTTGCAGATCTCATAAGCATCCCAAAAGAAGGTTGTGTGTCAAATTAGAGCTTATGGCATTAGCTTATGGCTTAATGGGCTGAAAAGCCCAATAAGAATAAGCTGAGTGTTCAATAAGCTGTGATAAGCTCATTTTCAGCTTTTGGGCCTTTAGAGTTTTGTTCTTAGAATTGAATTTTAAGTCAGATAGGGCTTTTCCAATTCAATTGGGCCAAGTTTGACTTTTTGGGCCCAAAAGCCCAATTTGGTTGACTGTTTTTGGTTTTGGCCCATTTGAGGGCCCAATAGGGGTATTTTGGTAATTTCACTTTGATTTTCTAAATATTTAGGTTAAAATAAACTAGTTTGCAAGTTTTTTAGAATTTTTTATAATTTATGGATTTTAAAAATTATTTTATTATTATATTATTATTATTTTTAAAATTTCACATTTTCCAACTTTTTATATTTTTCTTAGGTTTAATACATTAAAATAGGAATTTAGCAACTCTTAGAATAATTTTATCACTTTTAGATTAATTTTTATAATTATTTTAAGTTTTAATAGTTTTTAAATCATTTTAAATAGTTTTTATTAGTTTAAAAATTTCTAAAAATAGTTTTTAATCTTTCTAGGTTATTTTAGAGGTTTACCAATTAGAAAATCTTTATTTGGGCTTTTTGATAATTTATTTGATTTTTAGGGCTTTAATTAGCATTTAAAAATTGAATATTTAATTATTTAAAAGGTTTGAAAAATTTTTGATCATTGGTAAACTCTTAGTTTATTTATTTTGATTTTTGATGAATTTTTGGTAATGTTTAGAATTAATTTTTAATTTGGTGATTTTTAAGGTTCTACGTTTTAACTTTTTAGTAGTGTTTATTTTTATTTTTACATCTTCGTCATCTTCTTTTCTCATCCCCTTCTAAACCAATCATTAATCACAAACATTTAACAAATTTCTCACACACATATACCTCCTTGGGAAACGAACTTTCATTTCATTAAGGGTCATTAACACTTGATTTTTCCTAAAGTCATTTGTTTGATACTTTTCACTATTTACCCTCCTTTTCCTAAGGATGTGGTAAAACACTACAACCATTTGCACACCCATAATAGAGACATATAAACATAATTTTAATTATGTACAATCTACTAAAACAAAAATAAAAGTGTCTCAATAACTTTTAAAAATGTGTAAATCATTACCTTTTAAAAAATGCCGATTTTATATACGAAGTAAAAAAAATATGTAAAGGCACTATTGAAGTAACAAAAGGCTCGTTAAAATTTGACAAATAGCCCTTAAGCACGCACTTACAAATAGGGGTGAGAATCGGGTTGGGTCAACCGAGTTCGGGTCAATTTGGGTCGGTTCAAGACTCAAAAAATCATTCCTAGATCTGAGCCTAATTATAACTCAGGTCACTCGGGTTCGGGTCAATATTGGTCAGGTCAATTTCTACGGGTCAATTCGGGTTCGGGTCAACCCGAGTATAACGAAAAAGTTTAAAAAGTTGCTTGTTTAAGTATCAATACAATGTAAATTGTGTTATTCTAAGTCGGGTTTGTCAAGTTCGGGTCAAGTCGGGTTGGGTCATTTCGGGTCAAGGCTAAAAAATATAAACCTGAACCCAAGCCTAATTAGAACTCGGGTCAAATCACGAATACTTTTTTAGGACCGAGTAATCCGACCCAAATAGACTTATTTGGGTTCGGGTTCAGATCGGATCAAATCGGATCGACTTTTTGAATACGCACTTACGCTGCATCAAGACATCTAGTTAATTAGCTATTACCGAACAAATTATTATACTTGAAAATTAACTGTGTTAAATGCATCTTTTTTTCAAACATAATTCTACTTGCAAAAATCCAACTCTAAGACCACTTTTGACCTTTGGTTAATGCATTACTCGAACTGTGGATGCTAAATTAAAAGCTGACTGATCGACTCCTCGTACCTGCCATATGGTCGTTATAAAACCTGCAAACATCTCAAACAAACACAACGACTTAATTACTATAATGTATCTATACCGTTTTCATTCTAGGAACTTCGCAAGTATAATGGCTATTTTAAAATATAGTATATTCAATATGAAATATTTATCCGACATAATTAGTTTTTAGCAATGAAAATCACATGGAATCTTGCATCATTTCAAACTTGTACAAATAAATGAAAATGGATTATAGTAACAATCTGATAATCAGTTTAGTAAATGTGTGTAGGTGACTTTAAAAATATATCTTACTTTTTTGCATGGATAAAAATATGAAATTGCCCACGGGAAGTGTGACAAAGAGATATGTTCCATTCTTTTTATCCGCCATATGCATAAAACCCACGGGTTTGTGGCAAGTAGCATAATATGGCTGACCTCGTATTAGTATATATGACAAGGGCATAATCTATTTTACAAACACAATCGCAGAGACGCAAACACTATCAAACCATTTAAGGAATATGCGACTTTTTTAGATTTTTACAAATGAGATCTTGTGAATCTTTTTGCCAGCCCAAACAGGATAAAAGAGCTTGTGATATGTTCATGGAGAGCTTAGGTAAGCCACATGTTACTGACTGTATCACGACTCACAAGTATGAAATGACAGCTTACTTATTTATTAGTTATAATCCAATTACTGGATCCACTAATGATACAAGTGACTAACTTTAAGTAAATGACTTGTATGTAATTAACATAGAATTTAATTAAATTTCACCATGTTCCACCATGTGACTTGTTCAGTACCTTTCTTTTCTTCTACTATAATTTTCTTTCATCCGTTTGAGATAAAACACGACCCAAATCATCGCATTGATATAATATGACGACATACACTTTATTACCTTACCATCATACTCTTTGTGGGAAAGAACCTAAGGAGCAATATGTAAGAGTTCCAACAGTGAATTCAAAAATACTAAAAACAATTAGCATCTAGATATGGTAAAACCAACATGTAAGAAGCACCATACCTATTAACTTCCATAGCTATAATCAAGTTGTATAGAATTATGTCACGATATAAGGGCAACAATTGCTTAAGGCACCAACACTAAGACTTCATACCTGAAATGTGAATGCTCTCGTGTATGTCTAAATAAACACCAACAACCAATTCAAAACAAATTAAAACATGAATCATAATGTTGGAAAAATACCAACAAATGGTTACATATATTCACCACATTATCAGTAAATTTAAATTGATGCGCTTACATTTGCTCTTGATTCCTTTTAAACTAATTCACATTTTCAGAAAGGTACTCATTTGAATGTGTTTCCTTTAAATAAGTATGATTATTAATTAAAATAGCAAGTACCTGAAAGTTATTCAAAGTTACAGAAGGAATGTGAAGATCCAAAGAACAAAGAAAGCATCCAAGACTGCTACAGGTAAAGATAGATATAACATCGCGTTTCCTGAAAGATCACTTATGGGACCAGTATGTTCTGTAAGTTCAAGCACTTCGGATGCAATAAAAAAGGTTGCTCCATGAATGACTACCTTTGAGGTAAGACCACCAAGGGTTGGTCTTACTACACAATATCCCATAGAAACAATTAGAATGATGAGGCCTGTTGAGAGCTCTAATACGGTAATCCCTGTTGGTGGCACGCCACTGTTATTAAAAATTGCATAGTCAAAATACCATAGCGGCGTCTGTATGGGCAACAATGTGTGGAGAGAACTAATAAAAAAACTAATCTCACATAAGCAAATTCCTAAGCAGCCAATTCGAATAACAAACCCAGCAAATAAATTACTTGGTCATGATTTGATTCTCAAGGCAGCACTAAATTCTAAATGACGTGAAAACTTAAAACTGAAATCTAATAAAAAAACAAATTTAATATACGAACATTCATTTTACATGTTCTCATATATTCAGGAGGGGTGAAAGCTAAGTTGCTTTTTCCGTATCGGCTGCTCTTCATTAGGACAAAGCACGAGAGCCATTATGCATGCTGCCTAGTGATGATACTAGCAATGCTAAAGTTAATGGTGGAAGGTTCTGTTTCTCCATTGTTGTGTCACCAGATTTTGCTGATGCACCACCTACTGGTGCCCTACTGCTACTGAAGCACCTGCTTCCAAACCACCCAAGAAGCCTATTTTTTTCTAATCTGTATTTCTTGATTTTACTCCCACCCTTAGAAGAGCTTGTAACTTTTCATGTAATATATTCATATTTATGTTTTTGTTGGAAGTGAAAAAGGGGAAGATTGTTAGAGTAGACAAGGACAAGTATCTAAACAGCGTCAATGTGAGTCACTCCAGTTGCTAGTTTTTTCTTCTATATAATTTCCCTTAATATAACTTCAGACTTGTCAGTTGAGAGAAATTTGGACTCACATAAGTACGGCTTTTAAATGGGTTAAGCTGATATTTTTGTTCTATCAAGTTGGTTGAACAAAGAGAAACTTAGCAAATAAAAACTGGTTGAATAGGTTGAGACTCATTCAAACTCCAAAACTGAGTCTGCGTGCATACAACTACATAAACCCTTTCCACCAATGTGTCGGAAACATGGTTACCAAAAAATAAAAACACCTTTTGTGCAGATAATTAGATTATTAATGTAGTTATTATTTTTCTAGTGGCATTAATCGTTATAAATAAACTTGAAAGGACAAAAAGGTTCACAGTCAACCCAGCAGGACATGATCCGACCCATTTGAGCAATACAAAATACAGACTTTAACTCTAAGCCTTTATGACCTATTACCTAACCAACCCGACCTTAATATATTGACACCTTGTCAAAAGCCATACTTTTTCAGTAATATCAAATTTCCTGACTCAAGGTTCCATAAGAACACGGTACCTCGAATTGATTACGGTTGAGCGTTAGTTGTGCTTCAGTGCCTATCTGCGTTATTATATACCAAGTCACACTCAGATCTAGAAAATATTCATGCATACAGAAAATCCCCAATGGAAACATGAATAATCCATGTTTTTGTAAGAAGTCTGATAGTTGCGAAAGTTACGCCTAGTCAGGGTAGGACATGTATTAAAGTTTTCTAAACTCATCAATTTAAAGTTCCTATAGACCACGTGAAAATCAAGTAGCAACAAAAGTCTAAAAACAAAAAAAAAACATTAAAAAACAAAAGATATACTAACACATTACGTAGTTTATATGTAATAGATGCATATAATTCGTCCATAACCATACAGTTGCATAAATGATTAAAAAATCAAAATTAATTGTTACCTGTACAATTACAGTGTTGATATGCCTTATCTTCTAAATATTATCCAGGAGATATGAATCTGTCGAGAAGAAGCCCTTATTTGAAAAGTAGTGGTTCTCAATCCTTGCAAAAGCCTGCTGCATATGATCTACTTATATATAAAGTACAATGGTAATTTAACCGGTTCTCAGCATTTAATTTAGCTAAAAAGACCATTGGGGCATTGCCCCAAAGGTATCAAACCCCACCACAAAACTCTATTGGGACATCTTGTTATAGGCTCCCAATTGGTGTTGCAAAAACAATCAGCTATTGAGAAGATAAAATTGATGTCAGTTTAGTTAATTGGAGAACAGGATAAGAAAGCATACCATCAGGGTATATTTCAGCACCTCCGCCTTCATAAGACCAGTCGATCCCTTTCTTCCTCAATAAGAAGATCCCTCTAAGGAGAATTTCAGTCACCTTAGATACGAAAAAGATGTATAAAGTCCAAATAAGATTGTAGCCATTCCCTTTTTGATTAAATAAGATAGTTAATTTGGACCTTTTTTGCCATGTAAAAACAGAACAGAGAGAGATCATAGACTCAAGAGCTCCAATTGCCCCAGCTAAAGTGAAAAAAAAAAAGATTTACCTATTTCTGTGAGCATTTAAGATATTAAGGAGAAGTATCAAAAGTGGAATGAAACCTATTGTTGTACTTGTTCGTGCCTTTTCACGCCAAAGTACTATGCAACACCACTAGAATAGTGTGCAACTATTTAGCCTCTTGTCTCTTGACTTATGATAAGAGCCCTTTGTGGCTTTGTATCATTTTCTCTGACTATTTCTCAAAATGCACGTTAAACTCAAACACAAGTGACCGTTATTTGATAAAAGGACGGAAATATGAAAATAGAAGCAGGGGGCATACCAATTGCGGATTGGGTGCACCTAGTAGACCAAAAAATTAATATGTAATTAGGATCTTCTTAAGGAACTTGAGTAATGATGATAGGGGTACTATATGGTGTTTTATTTTGACATATTGGGTTGACAAAGAATATACCAGCATATAATCCCTGTAACAAACAAAAAATATAACAAAGCAAAACATCGCCTGATAATGCTGCAGAGGCCACAAAGATTAATTCATACCAACCAAATCTGATGGAACACCTTGAACCACCAACAGAACTACAGTTTAGTAAAACCAAAAAAATGTATTTTTAATAGAAGAGAAAGAAGCACACCCGGTAGGGCTCGAACCCACAATCGGCTGATTAGAAGTCAGGCGCCTTATCCATGAGGTCACGGGTGTTCTTTGAACATTAGTTAAAAACAAATGTGTAAAATAAGAGTGATAAATTCACTGGCATACACTTGGTTGATATTATATCATCCTTTTATTCAGATATCGTTTTTCAAGTATATTACTATGGAGTGGCATGGTCTTACCAGCTCAATTTCAGATTCATAGTTGGCATCCAAAGTTTGATGTTCTACAACTTCACGTTCTTCGGATGCACATTGAGCCATGATTTCCTCCTGACATGCAGATAAATTTCAATCAGTAACAATACAAAATAAGTCGTGGTACCATATTCCAAGTCCAAACCTGATTTTTATGTCTGCAAGAAACTATGGAGTTGCTTCTTTGCGTCAACGTTAACTTATTGGCGTCTCAACTGATTGGTGGATATATTTGTTACCTGCAAAATATAATCAGAATTCAAACAATACACAATGATCTCACTAATGTTGTTATTGCCTTTGGTTAATATATTAGCATCGATCGAGTATAACTTTATTTGTCTATTTGTATCTTTGTTTGATGACACCGTATATGCTTCTATCTACCTCCAATCAGTATATGTACAGAGTCACAAAATGATGACTAATGGTTGCATAATCAAGAATTTAAAAGAATTTGCTAAGATGGACATAATAAGGAATTAAGTTATCGCGGACGGTGTACAAACATTTTTGTCCGATTTAATATCTAAATGATCAGTATGTTAATTCTGATAGAAGACATTACAATTGCTACAAAAATGGTTATTCTAGAGCAGAACATTTCAATGAAACTGTTGCTGATAAATTACCACCTCCATCATGGTTATTCTGGTGATCACTTTGGTTGTCTGCATATTCACCTACTTCCAGCAACCATACAACTGACTCATTTAGCATAAGAGCCATTGTTGCACGTTCTGAAGTAAATCCCATTTCCACGAAGTGCTGCGCAAGTGCCTCTAGCTTTCTTGTTCATGCATCTCCTGGGCTCGCCTACCTTTTTGTCATGTAACAAAATAAATGCACCTCATTGCCCTTTCTCTAGCTGCTACATGTGACGGAGTAGAACCGGGTTCTTATAATTTATGAGTCGGTTGTCCCTAATAATGTACAATAAAGCTAAATCCTATATAATGATAACTATTACCTGCTGCGAAAGGTGCAAAAACTTTACTGAAACTGTCCCGTCAGTCCATTGCTCTTCAAATTCGTTGTGACCTGTTACAAATCAACCAATCAAATAGAAATCGTAAATTTTTTTACTTTTAACAAAAAAATAATAGATAAAGGCTTCTAAAACACAAGGCCAAGGCTTCTCAAAACCTACAATCGCAAAAGATGTCATATACACGTGATTTAATCACATAAGAGACTGATCATAAGGCAAAAAAGGTACGAAACTCACTGTAAGCATAGATTCCTGTCAAAAGATAGTAGTATTAAATAAGCAACTTGGTCATATTGCTCATTTAAATACACAGATTTATGTAAATATAATTAGTATTTTAAGCACTTCAGGGTATAGTTATTGAAAAAACACTGCTGCAACATGAAGTATAAAATCTCTTTTGACTAAGAAGTACTATAAGGGGGTGTTTGGCTAACCTTCATAATACATCCTATTGCTTTAGCATAGAGCTATTCCAAAACAAATTTAACACAGAAATCTCCAAATTTCTCACTACATCGACTACACATCCGTGACCTAAAACTGCTATTATCCACAGCGAATGACAAAGCCTCTCTAACGAATTCATATGCTAGGACGGTTTTTAGCGACTTAAAATCAACTAATTAGCATTCTACATTAAAAAGCAATATGTACAGCTTTGGATCTGAGAAAGGACCAAAAAATTCTACATTAAAAAGAACCAAAAATCATAATAAATATCGAGATTTATTATAATTAATGGCGTTTGAATTTAACTTACTTCTGATCAGTACTGTCACGGGATTGATGTTCGTGCAACAACATCATCGTCTTCATCATCACTGTTACATGTAATAAACATGAATAAAAGAGTTGGTATCTAAACTGAAAATAATAGCCAAAGCAGAATAATGTTTTAGGGTTTTGGAAGGAAGGATATGCTAAACATAATGAATGA
This sequence comes from Glebionis coronaria, assembly GCA_025667525.1. Taxonomy (NCBI): domain Eukaryota; kingdom Viridiplantae; phylum Streptophyta; class Magnoliopsida; order Asterales; family Asteraceae; genus Glebionis; species Glebionis coronaria. The sequence goes on from CM046874.1 coordinate 547,888,237, forward strand.
TTTTAAAAGATTCGAATAGTTAGGGAATAGATGTCGCAAACCGAATTTTATGTAAACAAAATAGCCGAATTATTAGGATCCGATTTCTTTTTCTAGAAATAGAATATTATTTCTAAAAATTGAATATTAACTTGTAGCCAATGAAATAATGCCACATTGGATATGACATGGCGCCTTTTATTTTCCTATGTCAAACTTAGTCTCATATATATATATTATATATATATATATATATATATATATATATATATATATATATATATATATATATATATATATATATATATATATATATATATATATATATATATATATAAATGCACGAAAACGCGAGAACGGGGTGTGGTTCTCGCGTTTTCGTGTCGCGTTTACGCGCGAAAACGCGCGCCGTGCCCTAGGCACGAGGCACGAAAACGCCAAGTGGGGTGTGGTGGCTCTCGTTTTGGTATGGCGCCGTGGGAAAACGTAGGAGCAAAACGCCCCGTACCCTGTGCTCTTAGTGATGATTACAAATTTTGTTATGTAAACACCCCTTTTTTTACTTAAATTGCAAGAGTTATTCCAACAAAAACTTAGATATGTTAAACTCTCGACATTATTTTGAAAAAGGTTAATTGTAACACCCCCATAAAGCGGGTATCACAGTGGTGGATCGATGAGCAAATAGCTTACAAAGCACAGATCATAATTATATGATTTTTGAAATACAATTGATGTATACATTGAATTGGTACAATCATTTAAATCGTTGAATAACATTTGTTATGAATATCCCAGTAAAAGATAATCCCCTGTCATTTTATTGCTCCTAAATGATGCTCAATCCATGCTCAAATAATCTTGCTAAATAACCTGTGCAAAACATACTAACGGGGGTCAACATAAAGTTGGTGAATTTACAGATTTTAATCAATTAATTAGTTTGGACATACAATAATCCTAGAAGTAATAATGCATAAAGCATTCTTACTAAAATGTAAATAACATTTGTTTATTATTAGAAACTGAAGCTTAATCCCATAGTCCTCAACAGATGAGGACGTAGTGTCTTACAAAAAGACACCCATTCCTGTTCCAACATGGTATACGTCTGTTGTCCCGGCCAAGGCACAGTGAGCATGACTCACCCAGACGAGGATGGTCAATCCCTAATAGATCTATTTATAACATTCGGGCGATTTACAACAATTTAACAGTTTCAATAGTAAGCAATCATAATCCAGTTTATACAATCTAGTCATGTCCAATATATGTTTGCATATTTTCTTTCCCAAAAGGGAAAGTTTTATCAAAGTTTAAATGGGGCTGTAAACTCACCTTTGTAATACAGCTCGAGGATGATCAAGTACACAATCACTAAGCACACAGTACATCAAATATCTAAGCAATTAAGTATGTCTCAGTATATGCATAATTAAAAAATGCATGCAGTCTAATTGGTTATACCTTTATTCTGGGTATCAATATATCACAGTGTATTTAAATAAATAAATAAACTGTTATCAAGATGGTTAAGTGTGCGTGTTGTTTATCCACTGTTTCCATGTATTCCCGATGTTTTCTAAACACGTATGATATTGTTGTCCTTAAAAATAAATTATTAAATTTATTTAATAATTTATTGTGTTTCCAAAAATAATTAATAGACTATTATTAATTAAATCTGTCGATAAAACTTTTATATTTTTATTCTAAAACTATAAAAATAGTTTTTGTGTACCAACGGTGGCTATTAAAAGCTAGCAGTGGGTATCTTTATTAAAAACATTGGTCACTTTATAAAAGCAGTGGAAACATAAGGTGTTAGTGGAAACAACGGTAATGATTATGGTTAACGGTGGTAATGGTAAAGCTACCGGTGGAAACTGTTAAGCTTGACAGTGGAAACTGTAAAGCTTGACAGTGGGAACTGTTTTAAAGCTAACAGTGGGAACTGTATAGCTAACAGTGGGAACTTTTGGTAGTTTAATACTAACAATGGTAAGTTAGTTTGTATGATATTAACGGTGGTATCATATCGAGGTCAATAGGTACTACATAACTAACGGTAGGAAGATTACAACTAATGGTGGGTAAACTACATGCATATCTACATCTTAAAACATAAACATAAGTATACCCCTATCGTTATAACTCTGGATCTAACATGCTAGTCGTTATCAGCAGTCCCAAACGCCCCCTTATCAGCATGCATGACTTCAGCAACCCCAAACGGCCGCTTAAATCAGTCAGCAGTCCAAAACACCCCCTTATCAGCAAATCCAAACGCCCCCAAAGCTGCTTGACAGCAGATCTTCGATCCCCACGCCATGCATGTCGCTCCCGACAGTAAATCAATACAGATCCGTATAGATCCGCGTGGATCTAGGCTAACCAAATGCAACCTTATTTGTTTTCTGCCTTAAAACCAAACACCCCTTTATGTTGTTTGTTAAATGCAGATCCAAACGCCCATGGTGGGCTTGTAAACGCAGAACAAACACCTCGAGGAGACGGGGATCTTGGGGTGGTGATGATGGCAGCAGGAGGGCTTCTGTGGTGGTGGAGGCCACGGCTGTGGTGGATCCTAGGTAACCACGAATGGTGGTGGGTGGCTATAAGGCAGGTGGCTGCTGGTGGATAGCAGCAAGGACGGCGGTGGTTGCGTGGCTGGATGTAGGGTGGAAGGCAGCAGCCTATGGTTGCGAGGATGGTTTGGCAGCAGGAGCTGCGATGGAGGTGGCTGATGGCAGCAGAGCTGCTGTGTGGCTGGGGCCTTCAGCAGTGAAGGGTGGCGGCTGATGACCACGAACCAGGTGATGGCTGCATGGTGGTGATGTGATGGTGGTGAGTGGCCACAAAAGTAGCGGCTGCGTGGCTGGTGGCCACGGCTGATGATGGTTGGTGACCCAGGGGTCACGATTGGTGGCTAAACCGCAAGTAGGGTGGCGGCTGGGGTGTTTATGGCAGCAGGGGCTGCGGTTGGTGGTGATGGTTATGGCAGCCGGTGGTGGTAGCATGGTGGTAATGTGGTGGTAGACGGACATAGGTATAGATCTACCCGATCTACAAGCTAGAGGTGGTGACGGATATATTTTCCGATGGACGGAAAATAGCCATAAAAATGTGATGGCTGCCATTTTTGATGGAGGAGTGTGTGTGTGGAGGCTAGGGTTGAAGTGGGGATGAAACCCTAGTTCTCCCTTTTTATATGCACTAGTTAATTACAAAGTGGAAGGTTCCTAGTAGTGTAGGGACTAAAGTGCAACTTATAGTATACTTTCGTTAATACACGGTTCGAGGCTCGTTTACATTTTATAGAATTAGTTTCGTTTTACGAAAACCGCGTCATTGATCTTAGAATCATTTTCCAATAACATGGGGTATTTATATGACGTAAAAATACCAAAAACGTCTCTGTTTATTTAAATGACAAGTATTTGTCATTTATCGTTTGTATAACGTAAGTGTCATTTTAATAGAGATACTTCTCGTTTAATCCCTCCGTAGATGAAAGTAATAATAAACAATTTAATCAAATTGTTTATCACGTATTTCTCGACAATAATTTATGTAGTTAAATTATTGAATTATCGGTACGCGGTTTGTATGACTATTGTCAAATTTTCAAATCCGATGGTTTTTGTATGGTTCAAAATTTGAAACATACTCCATTATTATTTAATGAACGAAAAATCTCGGGTTTTACACCATCCACATGCCACCTTGAGTTTCGTCCTTAAATTTTGATTACTATTACTAGGTTAAGAAATGATCTAGGATCATTGAGTAGATTTTTATTACATTATTCTCATGGTAAAATCATGGATTTTACAGCACCACCCCGTTATTTTAGCTTCGTCCTCAAAGCTATTAAAAACTTTGTCATCTGTTAGGGTATAGATGTCATAGATTTAAAGGTTCGTCTTAGACATACTCAGAAACAAATGGTGCCAACAATGTAAGGAGATAGTTATTTGGATTGCTCTATAAGTCCGATTGGGCAGTATCTGAGTGATGCTACCATTACGGATGAATAGAAAGCAATGCAAAGAGATCTTTATCCGGGTCACTCTATATATCCGATTGAGCAGTATTTGGATGCTGCTACTACTATGGATGGATAGTATTATCCGAAGGTTTGACCTTGAATCCGATATAGCGATAGTAGCTCGCGGATAAATTAATGATAATTAAGAGAGGGCAAACTTTGGAAGTTGTCAACTAGGAAAAGTCGATGTGGTGTCAACTATACTTAGTTGGTTAATCTCTTGACGATAGCTTGTTCATTTAGAAAAACAACAAGCCAAGATTTGAAGTCGGAGAGGGTTCTGGAACTAGACATGCTGATCTTGTTCAAGTTCGGATTGCTGCTCTGGCCATGAGCCAGGAGCAGAACATGACGGACGTCCACAGCCTGTTGATAGCAGGCCAGGTAGAGTACACTGCCCTGCATGAGCACATAGACTCTCTCTCTTGGACCATATGGGTAAATACTTAGATAGCACAAGGTTATTGGGCCACGAGGCCTTGCAGTGGTTGTTGGAGGAGAACTACTTCCTCTATCGGCATAATCACACCTTGGAGGGGGCCTTGAGCATAAGACCCACACTTCTCCCACTGCACAAGGGCAGTTCTTGTCTTTCTTCTTTGATCTTGCAGCTGTTTGTCATGATTGTGTGACAGCAGATACCGCCTACCATCAAGGAGTCGTTGACAGACTGCGGTCCCAGTTGCTGATTGTACTCAGTTTGCTTAAGGAGTCCTGATTGGCTTATAGAGGTATTGCAGAGTACCTTGTCGGCACCTGCAGCCTTACCAGCCCTACCAGTACCAGCCCTATCTAGCAGACCTGTTGGCCAGGATTTTTGTAGATGTACTAGATCTTTTGTTTACCACGATAAGCTTTAGGGTTGTATTCAAGCTATCATGCACAATTCACGAGTCACTTAGAAGTTTAAGAAATCATTCGTCAAATCACAGTAAGTCTTGTGATGATACATTGTAAAGGTAGTTTATTACAATATAGTACGATAAATGATAACGTTAATGAAGTTGGTGGCGTGTGTAGAAACCCAAATTGCTAGGGGTTTACACCACCCCGTTATTTTAGTTTCGCTACCGAAGCTAAAGATGAAGTTACTTGTTCAGGGGACAAGTGGGGGCACTTATTCCTTAAACGTGTAATCTTGTGAACTCGAGTTCTAAGTTTACAAGGTTGGATTGACTAGGACAAATTCGTCTTAAGTCTTGGTTTTCATTGGATGTGCCTCCGGGGCCCCAATGTGTCTTGATGAGCGTAGATAACAGTTCATTAATGTTACTACTAGTTCTTAAAGATTTTTTTAGTCTATTAAGCTCTAACAGGCTGATGTGATGTCAAGTTGGAAATATAGCTTTGGCTGGTACCGCTCTTGCGTCAAAAAATTTCACGCGAAGGGCTTCCCGATATACTTCTAGCCTGTGGAAGGCAACATTAGCTTGACACCAAGCTTCTCTTAGTGATAAGGCTAAGATTATTGTTGGAGATACTTGGGTAGGAAGCTACAAAGAATCTGCTTCATTTGTGGCTGAGTTGGGGCATAAGTTGCATGGAGAAGAAGTACTTCAAATGATGGAAATCAAAGAAGATACCAAGAATAAAGAAGTGTGCATCTTGTGTGATGCTGGAAGGGTTGTGCGTTCAATGTAAGTGGTCCAAAATTTGCACAAATTTTTGACTTCTAAAAAGGGGAAGTCATTCATTTCAAGGCTAGTTGGACAAGGGTATTGTCGAACTAATTGGATCCGAAGAGGAAAAAGATTGTCCAAAAGAGTTTTAGACATCAAATAACGCTTTTTGGGTGATGACGAACATAACCCTACAAAATACACCCATTGGGAGTTGGGCATGTCTTTTATGCTTGGGTTTGTCTTCCTCGACGAGTTAAGAAATGTGGGTTAAGAAGATAGGGCATCCTCTTACCAAGTATTTCTGGTCTTCGGTACAAGAGATGACACTAAGTCTAGTGTCAAACAGTCTGTGTTACCATCACCTCGAATGATTGAAGTTTCATTTCTCAATTGCAGATGAACCAGCTCTCTTTCCTATGACACCCCAAAGGGGTCAAATGAAACGAAAGTGGGCACTCCCGAAAAGGGTTCAAAATGCAGTGGAAAAGAACTCTCCCTGGAAGGGGTCAGATGCAGCGGAAAGTAGGCACCCTCAAAAGATTCAAGTGCAGCGAAAAATGGACATTCTTAAAGGAACCAAATACAACGGAATCGGACGTCCCCTAACGCGGTCGAAAGCAGCGGAAATGATATTTGGGCTAAGGATAAGCCCAAGAATCAAGAGCACAATGCTATGATTCCAAAAGAGATGAATACGGGTCTTCTTAGGTTTTCTAGATGATGATGATGTAATAACGATAAGATATTTCTGGAGGAAATCGCGTGTCAAGGAGGGATACGTTACATGGTCGGATACATAAAATAATATCAATAATGAGTTATGACGAATACACTTAAGCTCATGTGATTATAAATTTCTATTTACATTGATAAGCGTCCTTATCCATGTAAGGTGAAATTTATAACTCCATTCGGTGACCTATGATTTCTTTATTCAAGCGAACAAGCGTCCTTACTCGTTTCAATAATGTTTTCATAGCCCACCTTACCTACCCGGCAAGGCTTATTATTTAGGATAAGTATAACGTCTAAGATAATAGATATTATTAAGATACTTTACAGCCCGTTTAGTTATAACTTTCGTCTTCGGGCGTCCCATTCCACCGTGATACGAATTTTAGAAGTAAACTTCTGGTCCGGTGGCCTATGATTTCACCTTTAGATGTCCCATTCCGTCTAAAGACGTAATCGTAATTAACTTAAGATCAAGAGTTTCACGTCCCATATGTAAAATATAGGATCATAAGTACCTTGATTTTGGGTCCCACCGCATCATTTAAAGATGCAAATTTATCCAAATAATACCACATGATATTATAAAAAGCACGCGTATAAGAGTCGTTAATAAGTCGTGTTCCGTAGATATACATATAAAATCATAAGCGAGAGAAAATACATGTTGACGCGCGATAACGTGCGCGAGAGTACGCACCAAACAAGGAGTTCATATGTATAATATAATATATAATAATGTATTACAATCATAAGCATATATATTATATCTTATAGTTCCTTCTAATAAGATATATATATATATATATATATATATATATATATATATATATATATATATATATATATATATATATATATATATACACATAACAGCAAATTCAAACATTTAATGAAATGTAGTTCGCTAGGTAATGCTTTCTAGTCTGTTTTTAAATATTCCAATTTGTATGTTTGTTTTAAATTCATTTTCATTAAGTAGCCTGTCAGTTATCCTAGTGGTTAGAATAGACTAACCAGTTCTGTTCATCGAATAACTATGTAAAGATAGTATGCTTAAGTTTTAATACATTGAATGAGATAAAGGTTCTAAGGTTTGCTTATGTTTCGGCTTTGGGCAAAACAAGTCCCTCTATATTTTACCAGCTGTACACTTTCCGGTTCTTAACAGCTTTAGTCCTTAGGGTTTCTAGTATTTTCGGGAGATGGTGAAAATAGTCCCTTTATTTAACATTAGGCTTTATAACTTCCAATAAGTGGCGAACTAACGCTTTGAGCTTCTAATTGCTTCGGCTGATTACAACATTAGTCCTTAGAGTCATAAAATGACAATCTAACTTCCAAGAATTTACAAAAGTGGTCCTTAAGGTCTAATAAGTTACGAATGGAATTTATTAATCCCTACACTTTCAAATATTTACAATATTAGTCCTTGTAGTTTCTGTTTTATCAAGACAAGTTTCAATTGTCATGGTTTTAATCCATAAGTTTTATAAACTAATGTTCTTAGTCTAAAAGTTTTTATAGTTATATCTTTGGTATAAAAACTTTACTTAAGTGTAAAATCACTAAGTGAGCTTATTAAGTGCACCAAAAGAGCTAATGGGCTTCCCATACCCTTATTGAGCTTACAAGATCCATTAGCAATTCTTATGAGCTAAGGATTTCTTAATGGGCCTAATTATAGTTTTAGATCCATCAATGTTAGAGTTTTACTACATCGGTTCATAGGACAATAAATGGGCCTAATGGTCTTCCTAATGGGCCTAAACATATTTTAGTCCATTAATAATTCAAAGTTTGCTAAGTGGGCTTACTAGGCATTAAATGGGCCTAATATGCTTAGTTAATGATTCGGCTATATGGTATTGGGCCTATAGGGCCTATTCAAGTTTTGGGTTACGGTTACCTGTGCTTAACTAGTCCATTAATAATAGTTAACCATTTATCTAGGTGTGAAGTTTATGAAACCTTACAAGCTTATTGGTTCTTAAGGGTTAATTCAAGATCTCCAAAGAAAATTTTATAAAATCAAATTTTAGATTTCCCCGAACATTTTATTAGATTTTTCAATATTTATAAAATCTAATTAAGTTTACTAAAGATAAAAAAATAATTTGTTTAGATTTCCCCCCAAGATTTAGCAAGACGCATATTATTCAGTTAGATTTTTATAAAAATCAATTTAGATTTTCCAAGATTGAGTAAAAAAGATAGATCTATTTAGGTTTTTAGAGACTTAAAAAAAATCTTCTTAGATTTTCTAACGGGTTCGAGAGATTCTGTCAGATTTCCAATATTCCCAAAGTTCTTATTTAAATTTTCATTTAAATGTTTCCGTGTGTCTGTTATGTATTAGATTGTTCGTGGTTATATTGCACTGTTCGGGCCATCATACTTCAGAAGCCATTCTATAAATGTTTGAGGAGCGAGGGCACTTTAAATCGTAAACCCAACCACTCAGTCAAAACGTAATATCGAGATGGAACATCTTTAGTATAAAGCTCCCTACTAACATGGCATGTTTATTTGTTTTATTAAATATCTTGAGTATTTAATATTCCTATAATAAATATAAAATAGTTATATTACGTAAATATGTACAAGTTAGCATCTAATACAATCAACAATTACGAATGCATAGAATAATGAATGCGCACTTAAATCATATAGTTATGCATGCTCTCTATGATATATGCTTTCTAAGTATGTCCCAAAAAAAATCCCCAAAAGATTTTTATAAAGTTATAGTCCAGTTTTAAATAAAAGAAAAATATTTTTATTCTTATTTTATTTAAAAATTAATCTGGTTCGCTATAATTAAAGCTCTGATACCATTCTCTGTAACACCCCCATAAAGCGGGTATCACAGTGGTGGATCGATGAGCAAATAGCTTACAAAGCACAGATCATAATTATATGATTTTTGAAATACAATTGATGTATACATTGAATTGGTACAATCATTTAAATCGTTGAATAACATTTGTTATGAATATCCCAATAAAAGATAATCCCCCGTCATTTTATTGATCCTAAATGATGCTCAATTCATGCTCAAATAATCTTGCTAAATAACCTGTGCAAAACATACTAACGGGGGTCAACATAAAGTTGGTGAATTTACAGATTTTAATCAATTAATTAGTTTGGACATACAATAATCCTAGAAGTAATAATGCACAAAGCATTCTTACTAAAATGTAAATAACATTTGTTTATTATTAGAAACTGAAGCTTAACCCCATAGTCCTCAACAGATGAGGACGTAGTGTCTTACAAAAAGACACCCATTCCTGTTCCAACATGGTATACATCTGTTGTCCCGGCCAAGGCTCAGTGAGCATGACTCACCCAGACGGGGATGGTCAATCCCTAATAGATCTATTTATAACATTCGGGCTATTTACAACAATTTAACAGTTTCAATAGTAAGCAATCATAATCTAGTTTATACAATCCAGTCATGTCCAATATATGTTTGCATATTTTCTTTCCCAAAAGGGAAAGTTTTATCAAAGTTTAAATGGGGCTGTAAACTCACCTGTGTAATACAGCTCGAGGATGATCAAGTACACAATCACTAAGCACATAGTACATCAAATACCTAAGCAATTAAGTATGTCTCAGTATATGCTTAATTAATAAATGCATGCAGTCTAATTGGTTATACCTTTATTCTGGGTATCAATATATCACAGTGTATTTAAATAAATAAATAAACTGTTATGAAGATGGTTAAGTGTGCGTGTTGTTTATCCACTGTTTCCGTGTATTCTCGATGTTTTCTAAACATGTATGATATTGTTGTCCTTAAAAATAAATTATTAAATTTATTTAATAATTTATTGTGTTTCCAAAAATAATTAATAGACTATTATTAATTAAATCTGTCTATAAAACTTTTGTATTTTTATTCTAAAACTATTAAAATAGTTTTTGTGTACCAACGGTGGCTATTAAAAGCTAGCAGTGGGTATCTTTATTAAAAACATTGGTCACTATATAAAAGCAGTGGAAACATAAGGTGTTAGTGGAAACAGCGGTAATGATTATGGTTAACGGTGGTAATGGTAAAGCTACCGGTGGAAACTGTTAAGCTTGACAGTGGAAACTGTAAAGCTTGACAGTGGGAACTCTTTTAAAGCTAACAGTGGGAACTGTATAGCTAACAGTGGGAACTTTTGGTAGTTTAATACTAACAGTGGTAAGTTAGTTTGTATGATATTAACGGTGGTATCATATCGAGGTCAATAGGTACTACATAACTAACGGTAGGAAGATTACAACTAATGGTGGGTAAACTACATGCATATCTACATCTTAAAACATAAACATAAGTATACCCCTATCGTTATAACTCTGGATCTAAGATGCTAGTCATTATCAGCAGTCCCAAACGCCCCCTTATCAGCATGCATGACTTCAGCCACCCCAAACGCCCTCTTAAATCAGTCAGCAGTCCTAAACACCCCCTTATCAGCAGATCCAAACGCCCCCAAAGCTGCTTGACAGCAGATCTTCGATCCCCACGCCATGCATGTCACTCCCAACAGTAAATCAATACAGATCCGTATAGATCCGCGTGGATCTAGGCTAACCGAATGCACCCTTATTTGTTTTCTGCCTTAAAACCAAACACCCCTTTATGTTGTTTGTTAACTGCAGATCCAAACGCCCATGGTGGGCTTGTAAACGTAGAACAAACACCTCGAGGAGACGGGGATCTTGGGGTGGTGATGATGACAGCAGGAGGGCTGTTGTGGTGGCGGAGGCCACGGCTGTGGTGGATCCGAGGTAACCACGAATGGTGGTGGGTGGCTGACGGGCAGGTGGCTGCTGGTGGATAGCAGCAAGGACGGCGGTGGTTGCGTGGCTGGATGTAGGGTGGAAGGCAGCATGTGACACCCTAGAATCGAGGTCATTAACGATACCCTAAATTACGCTAATTTTTGAAATTTTTAATAAATTATAATTTCTATAATTTATAAGTATTTTGGTTAAAGCCGATGTTCGAGGTTATAATTTTTACGTTTGACGTTTTGAGAAGGACGATGATGGTTACGATCCCGAGGGATGCCCAATTTTATATAATTTTTGACGATTTATCGATAATGTAATTTTTCGAGAATTTTATTTACGGTTCGTGTTAAGTTGAGTCGGGTGAGTTTTATAGCCTTCCAAGTACATTTAAAGTATCCCAAAAATATTTTGGAGCGTTCGGGAAGATTTCCGACTCCCGTAAAATTTTCAAAATTGACAAATGAGTCAAACCCGCAAAGTTTTGAGGATGTTTTTCATTTAAGGACAAAAGAAGCCAAATATTGCATTTAAGCCCCTCCTAACCCACCAAAAAGGCCCAAACTTGTCATAAACACAAACACACACAACATTTACAAAAAAAAATCAAACCCACTCCCTCTCTTCTCTCTCAAACCGACGGACACCCCAAACCCACATCAAAAATTCACCAAAAATCATTTTCCACTTGATTTTTCAAAAATCTAAGGTTAGACCACACTTAGTTTGGTCATTCCCCACCTATTCATGTGCTCAAATCCAACATGCATTGATAAAAAATTTTCAAGATTTTTCCATATGATCCAAATTCGTTTTTGAGGCTAAAAGAGCTAATGCATGTTGATAATTAAGTGTTATGGAAGTATAAACACCATGAAAACCCACCAAAATTAATTTGGTTGTGGTGATTGGGTCACCCAAACCCCACGGCAAAGGGGGTGTTTGGGGAGCCATGGTGGTTGTTGATTTTGCATGTTATATTTGTGTTTGGTTTGTTGTTTTAGGATGATTCATATAGGTCTTATTACTTGCATGTTCATTTTCTTTGATTCTTGATATTGAGATTGGTTGATCAATAGGGGTAGGATGGAAGTTTGATGTTAGGATATGTTTGGGAAGGCTTAGGATGATGTTTAGTGTTGGTTAGAAGTCTTGGAATCGAGTCTAAGCATGTTTTTGGTATGGTCATATTTAGGCAGAAACATTTGGTCTATTTTATAAAAATGATTTTTGTTCCAGGTCTTGAAAACTAAATGTAGTGATAGAGGGTTTTTCTAGCTTTAATTTGGTATAAGGTAGAGCCCGTGACTCAAAACGAGCTAAAAGTTATGACATTTTAAAGATCGGGTACCGGGAGACGAGGACTTTCACAATCCGAATTTGTGCAAAGTTTTAGTCAAATCCCGAGGGTCACAAGTATAAATTGGTAAATGGTCAAGGGTCAAAATTTGGTCCCTAACCTGTATAAATGGGTCTATATGTTGACTTAGGTGTCAAAGAAGTCAAAGGTATTTTTCATATAGGTCAAAGTGGTCAAAATTGGTCGAAGCGCAATTTCAGCCCGTAAAATGTAGTCGTGGAAATGAGTTGCGTAACGGGTCGTAAAAGTGAAAACTTTTGTTGGGCTTAAAAACATGTTATCTACAGGTCATATAGGATTTTTGGAAATTTTGTCAAATTTTATAAGCATGGTTTAATAAGGTAAAACAGCCCGTACTTTAGTCAAGTACCGGCGAGAATGAGTAAAAATGGACAACGTAGGTTATAAGAACGAATGGAATAAAATGAATGATACTTGTTGTTTTTGTTTTTGGCGTGAGTTATATTTGTCCTAAGTGACTTGTATATATGTATTTTATACAGTACCATAAGTATTTAAATGAGATTACTCATTACGCGTTATTTGTGATAGGTGTTGATTTAACCGGGCATCCGTAACATCGTCAGTGATCACTCCTCGAACTACCGACTACTTAATATCTAAGGTGTGAATTTATAGCCTCGCTTATATTATTTCAAATTGTTTTACCCGCGAGGGAAATGCATGCTAGTTTTTAAAAAGGAACGTATATCATGAATGATTGTTAGACCCGAAAGTTGCCTTAGAAATTGTGTTGAGTACCAAAGTTGCAAAAGTCCCTAAATTCATGAACTATTAACTATTGTCTTGCCCTCGAGTAGGGGGAAATAGCCGCTTATGCAATTTGTAGTACTACGGGGTTAACGACCCAATGCTAGCCGAGAAGCTGTACTTATAGTAAGTTCTGCGGTAGATTATTTTGTATGAGAAATAAGGTATAATTGCAACTGATGCCTTTAGAAGGGGCACTGGTTTCATCTGAATCATGCCGGTATATTTACGCGGGTGATTGAGTTAACGGATTAGTGTCATGAGCTTAAACACAATTGTCAGTATCCTGATTATAGTTTGTTTGATCGACAAGACTATAAATGATCACGAATGGTTTTTATTATATATACGTTCAAATGGATTGAAAAACCTATGAATTCCACTCAACGTTTTCGTTGACCAAATTTTTGGCATGTGTTTCAGGTAACCGCTGAGAAGTAGGATGGAGCATGCATAGGATGGATGTTGTGTGTACGGCTTGGTGTCCGCTTGTTTTTCCCTCCTTTTTTTTTACTTAAACAATATTTTTATGTTTAATGTCATGTGGTTGTAAACTGAAGTTTTTGGGGTTGAGATTCATGGGGACCGAAAACGCTAAACTCTGTGCACTATTTGGGGTTGGAAAAACCGTGGACATGTATCATCTAACAATTTTAATTTCAAGTTTTAAGTCGACGTCTTTTTAGCGTCGTTTGATATATCTTGTGTGCAATGAATACTGTGTAGCACCCATGGTTGTAGTTCCGCTGCGCATACCAAATGTGGGGGGTGTTACAGATTGGTAATCAGAGCCACGAGTTATAGAGAACTAGGTCGTTTTTGAAAATCCTAAACTATAACTTTTGGTGTCGTAAGAAAAGAGTCCAAGCACGCACAACTATCCTGCATGGCTCCGGTAAGATTTATTGTTGTACTTATGGCATTTGACGTATACATTTGAGTAAAGTATATATGTGGGTAATTATTATATAAGTATGGAATTACTATATGTAGACGTTGAAATTTTACGTGAAATATCCGACATCGTAATTTTCATATTAATCATGCATGAGCATCATATTATTACATTTTGGGCATATGTACCACCTTTGCATTGCATTTGCATGCATATATTTATAATTATCGTATAATTACTTATGTACCCTCTGAAATTCGCTGTTATTGCAGGAATGGCCGAGGTACCGCCCAACGATAACGGAAACGATTACGTCGTAGGTCACGAAGGGGGACCGTTTCCTCCGAACCCGCCGGACAATAATAATGGATGGATCGCTCCAGAAGACGAAATAGGGCCGGAAAACGACAATGGCGAAAGTGAGGTGGATAATTTCAGCATGAGTAGTGACGACAATGAGGATTCCGAAGAAGAGCCCGAGGAGCTATTGGATGATGGCATTCCCGAAGATGCCGTAGGACAGACCGAACCCGATTTGTTTCAATCTCCGAATTCGCCGAAGGGTTATGAGGTACCACCGACTGGTCGTTATGAGCAGCAACCCTTTGATCGCCCGATGGACAATAGTAATGGGAGCAGTGGAGAGTCATCCAAGTCGCCATCGATTCATGAGAATATTGCAAGGGTCTATTTTCCGAGACCGAGTCACTACTGGGATCCCGCAGGTCGTTTGGGGAGGATGGAAAGGTTGATGTATGAGCGGTTTGTAGTTGAGACTAGGGTGATTAAGAAGTTTGATAAGACTGAAAGGGAACATCAAAGACTGTTGGAAAGGACTTCAAGAATTGCGTATGATGGGATGATGAACACAAGTGCCATCAACAGTTTAAAATCAATGGTTGCGAATTTAAGTGCTAGTCTTGACCGTGTGAGGGAAGATCAGATGAGGTTGTCGAGGATGCAGAGTTGGGAGCATCGTGTGAGGGATTCATTGCCCCCGGATTGGAGATTCGTGGACGATGTGGAGATGGAGGCGAACGACTTCATGGTTCAGCCGCCTACTGGAGGTGCTTGTATTTCGGTGGGAAGTCAGGTAGCGATTGAGTATGGATCCACATCAGGGACGAAAAAGGAAACAGAATGTGGGCCGGATGAGAAAGGAAAGGGAAAAGTGGATGATGTGGATGAGGACGTGAGTGATGAGGAAACCGAGGAAGACGACGACGAGCCGCCATCCAAGAGGCCGTGTGGATCACCACATGCCTAGTTACTTGTTTTGTATTTTTCTTTGATCATTGTAATAGAACTATTTTAGACCTTTGTATGATGGTATTATGACGAGAAACTCAAGTACTTGATGTTTTGTGGTGAACGATTGTAGTGGCATTACTTGTCACGATTTTGGTTAACTATCAATACAATCTATGTTACCTTTCATGATCTGTGATATGTCTTAAATTTGATCTTTTGTGGTGTGAATTGATGAATATTAGTAACTCCGTAGTGATGTGTCGTTGTATGTATTTTATGTCTGGGAAACTTGATATGAATACTTACATTGTTTTTCTATTTTCCTTGTCTTGCAGAAAGAGATATTCGATAACACAATGCCTCCAAAGTTGACTGCCGATCGTGTTAACACCATGATTCAGGAAGCAATAGCTAATGCGTTGCAAGCGGACCGAGCTGGGAGAAATCAGGATCCAGGAAGGAACGCGGGGAGACAGCAAGCCCCGAGGGTGTGTACCTATTCTAGCTTTATGAAGTGCGGTCCCACGCAGTTCCGTGGAACGGGTGGAGCCTTAGAACTTAGGCGATGGTTGGAAAAAGTTGAAAGTACGTTTGAAATCAGTGGTTGTGCAGAAGCAGATAAGGTAAAGTTTGCAGCAGCTACGTTTCTGGATGATGCGTTAAGTTGGTGGAATACCCAGGTAGCTACGGTTGGATTGGCTGTAGCAAATGCAAGGACGTGGAATGCGACCAAAGCTTTGTTGACAAAGAAGTTTTGCCCAGAGGAGGAATTGGGGCAATTGGAGGACGAATTGAGGCATTTAACCTTGAAGAACAACGATATAGCTGCTTACACTAGGAGATTCAATGAGTTAAGTCTTTTGTGTCCGGACATATTTGCCAATGATGCCAAGAAAATGAAGCAGTATATTAAGGGTTTATCTAGCAACATCAAAGGTGAAACAACTTCATCGAAACCTGGAACGTTTGACGAAGCGGTTCAAATGGCACACGCTTTGATGGACGTTAAGCTTCAGGACAAGCAGAACTACATTGCCAAAGGCAACAAAAGGAAATGGGAAGCGGCACAAAGTAATCAATCCCAAGGCCAGAACCGAGGAGGAAATCGAAACAACCATGGGCCGAACCGTAATCAGCAGTTTAATCAGAGAAGGAACGAAGGGATGAGGGCAGTGACGAACCCTAGAGGTGTGAAAGTGAATCCCCATTGTGGAAAGTGCAACTTGTATCACGTTGGAAATTGCCCGCCGGCATGCGGCAAGTGTGGAAAGGCAGGTCATAGGACTGCTAGTTGTCGAACGGGAGGAGTAGCCACTGGGGCTAATGCTATCAGGATGAGAGGATGTTATAGCTGTGGAGAAAGAGGGCATGTGCAAGCAAATTGCCCGAAGACAGGAAACAGACGGGGAGGAAATAATGCGGCTGCTGTGTATCAAGTGGGAACTGCTGATAAACCACAAGGTCCAAATGTGGTTACCGGTACGTTTTTGCTAGACGCTTGTTATGCTAGTATTTTATTTGATTCTGGCTCCGACAAGAGTTTTGTAGACGTTAGATTTAGTCGTCATATCGATAGGGAACCGGTGTTGTTAACGACTAGTTATAATGTTGAATTAGCCGATGGAAAAATTGTTAGTACGAATTCTATACTGAAAGGGTGTACCTTGAAGTTAGGAAACTACGCTTTTAAAATCGACTTGATGCCTATAGAGCTAGGATCGTTTGACGTGATTGTGGGAATGGATTGGCTAATGGCGCATAGTGCTACGATCGTCTGTGGTGAGAGATTGGTTCAGATTCCGCTGAGGAATAGGGTTTTGACGGTTAAGGGAGACGAATGCACTTCTCGTTTGAAGGTGATTTCGTGTTTGAAGATGATGAAGTACGTAGAGAGCGGATGCGATGTGTTTTTGGCACAGGTTTCGAGCGATGGTGATTTAGAGGCGAGGATCGAAGAGGTACCAATTATTTGCGAGTATCCGGACGTTTTTCCAGACGAGTTGCCAGGTTTACCGCCTAACCGTGAGGTCGAGTTTCGAATTGACTTAGTGCCAGGAGCTGCGCCGGTTGCACGAGCACCTTATCGTTTAGCACCATCTGAGTTAAAGGAGTTAGCGGATCAATTGAAGGAGTTGATGGACAAAGGATTTATTAGGCCGAGCTCATCACCTTGGGGAGCGCCAGTGTTGTTCGTAAAGAAGAAGGATGGTTCGTTTAGGATGTGTATCGACTATAGAGAACTCAATAAGCTGACGGTTAAGAATCGGTACCCATTACCGAGGATTGATGATTTGTTCGATCAATTGCAAGGTTCCAGTGTATACTCTAAGATCGATTTAAGATCAGGGTATCATCAACTGCGTGTAAGAGAGGAGGATATTCCTGTAACTGCCTTTCGTACGCGGTATGGACACTTTGAATTTCGAGTGATGCCGTTTGGGTTGACGAACGCGCCTGCTGTATTCATGGATCTTATGAATCGCGTGTGCAAGCCGTATCTAGATAAGTTTGTTATTGTTTTCATCGACGACATACTTATTTACTCTAAGAGTAAGGAGGAGCACGAGAAGCACCTAAGAAAGATTTTGGAGTTGTTAAGGAAGGAGAAGCTGTATGCAAAATTCTCTAAGTGTGAGTTTTGGTTGGAATCAGTACAGTTTCTAGGTCATGTTATTGATAGTGAGGGAGTTCGTGTAGATCCTGCTAAGATCGTAGCGATCAGGGAATGGTCAGCACCGACGACGCCGACTGAGGTTCGACAATTTTTGGGTTTAGCTGGGTATTATAGAAGGTTTATTGAAGGATTTTCGTTCATTGCGAAACCATTGACGAGGCTTACCGAAAAGAATAGGGTGTACGAATGGGGAAATGAGGAAGAACTTGCTTTCGAAACGCTTAAGGATAAGTTATGTTCCGCACCGATTTTATCATTGCCTAAAGGAACCGAAGACTTCGTAGTGTATTGTGATGCGTCTCGTAAGGGTTATGGAGCAGTATTAATGCAACGTGAAAAGGTGATAGCTTACGCGTCGAGGCAATTAAGGAAGAACGAGGAGAACTACACGACGCACGATTTGGAATTAGGAGCGGTAGTTTTTGCGTTAAAGCTGTGGAGACACTATCTGTATGGGACAAAGTGTGTTGTATTCACTGATCACAAGAGTTTGCAGCACATTTTAGATCAAAAGGAGTTGAATATGCGACAAAGACGATGGGTTGAACTACTAAGTGATTACGACTGTGAAATTCGCTACCACCCTGGAAAGGCGAATGTTGTGGCGGATGCATTGAGTAGGAAGGAACGGGAGAAACCTTTGAGGGTTAGAGCTTTAGTGATGACTGAGAGCGTTGACTTAACCGAAACCATACTGAAGGCTCAGGAGAGAGGATTAATGAAAGGGAATGTTGAAGCCGAGAATTTGGGACGAATGTTGAAACCTCTTTTCGTGATTAGGTCTGACGGACTAAGATATTTTGAGAATCGGATTTGGTTGCCACTGTGTTCATCTGAGGAAGGAAAGCCTGGAGTTCGAGAATTGGTTATGAATGAGTCGCATAAGTCGAAGTATTCGATACATCCTGGATCGGATAAGATGTACCATGACCTGAAGAAAGTCTATTGGTGGCCGAATATGAAGGCAGATATTGCTCGTTACGTCAGTAAGTGTTTGACTTGCGCGAAGGTTCAGGCAGAACATAAGAAACCATCTGGATTGTTGGTACAACCGGAAATCCCAGAATGGAAATGGGAGAAAATCGCAATGGATTTTGTGACGGGTTTACCTAGGACTCCTAGTGGATGCGATATGATATGGGTAATTGTGGATAGGTTGACGAAATCTGCTCATTTCTTACCTATGAAGAAGACGGACAGCATGGAAAGACTCGCCAGCGTGTACGTGAAGGAGATCGTCTGTAGGCATGGAGTGCCGTTATCGATCATTTCGGATCGCGACAGTAGATTTACGTCGGAATTTTGGAGATCGCTTCAACGTGCGATGGGCACTGAACTGAGTTTAAGCACGGCTTATCACCCGGAAACTGACGGCCAGAGTGAACGAACGATTCAAACGATGGAGGACATGCTCCGAGCGTGCGTGATTGATTTTGGAGGAAGTTGGGAACGCCACTTGCCTCTGGTGGAATTTTCGTACAATAATAGTTATCATGCGAGCATCAAAGCGGCACCGTTCGAAGCATTGTATGGAAGGAAGTGTAGATCGCCCGTGTGTTGGAGTGAAGTAGGGGAAAGTCAATTGACTGGACCCGAAATGGTTTTAGAAACGACAGAGAAGATCGTGCAGATCAAGAACCGACTACTTGCTGCGAGAAGCCGACAGAAGAGTTATGCCGATAACCGAAGGAAACCGTTGGAGTTTGAAGTCGGAGATATGGTTATGCTCAAGGTATCGCCGTGGAAGGGTGTAATTCGTTTTAGGAAGAAAGGAAAGTTGAGTCCGAGGTATATTGGACCGTTTAAGATCGTTGAACGAATTGGACCAGTAGCGTACAAGTTAGAATTGCCGACCGAGCTTAGTGCTATTCATGACACGTTTCACGTATCGAACCTGAAGAGGAGTTTGGCGGACAAGGAATTGGTGATTCCTTTGGACGAGATTCGACTAGACGACAAAATGCACTTTGTGGAAGAACCTGTGGAAATAATGGACCGGGAGGTCAAGCGGTTGAAGCGTAGTAGGATTCCTATTGTGAAGGTCCGATGGAATTCTAAGGGTGGACCGGAATACACCTGGGAACGTGAGGACTTTTTCAAGGAAAGGTATCCTCATCTGTTCCAGTAAGACGAAATGTGAGTACCAGAAGAGGCGAGCGCCGGGACGTCGCTCTCTTTAAGGAGGGGTGGATGTGACACCCTAGAATCGAGGTCATTAACGATACCCTAAATTACGCTAATTTTTGAAATTTTTAATAAATTATAATTTCTATAATTTATAAGTATTTTGGTTAAAGCCGATGTTCGAGGTTATAATTTTTACGTTTGACGTTTTGAGAAGGACGATGATGGTTACGATCCCGAGGGATGCCCAATTTTATATAATTTTTGACGATTTATCGATAATGTAATTTTTCGAGAATTTTATTTACGGTTCGTGTTAAGTTGAGTCGGGTGAGTTTTATAGCCTTCCAAGTACATTTAAAGTATCCCAAAAATATTTTGGAGCGTTCGGGAAGATTTCTGACTCCCGTAAAATTTTCAAAATTGACAAATGAGTCAAACCCGCAAAGTTTTGAGGATGTTTTTCATTTAAGGACAAAAGAAGCCAAATATTGCATTTAAGCCCCTCCTAACCCACCAAAAAGGCCCAAACTTGTCATAAACACAAACACACACAACATTTACAAAAAAAAAATCAAACCCACTCCCTCTCTTCTCTCTCAAACCGACGGACACCCCAAACCCACATCAAAAATTCACCAAAAATCATTTTCCACTTGATTTTTCAAAAATCTAAGGTTAGACCACACTTAGTTTGGTCATTCCCCACCTATTCATGTGCTCAAATCCAACATGCATTGATAAAAAATTTTCAAGATTTTTCCATATGATCCAAATTCGTTTTTGAGGCTAAAAGAGCTAATGCATGTTGATAATTAAGTGTTATGGAAGTATAAACACCATGAAAACCCACCAAAATTAATTTGGTTGTGGTGATTGGGTCACCCAAACCCCACGGCAAAGGGGGTGTTTGGGGAGCCATGGTGGTTGTTGATTTTGCATGTTATATTTGTGTTTGGTTTGTTGTTTTAGGATGATTCATATAGGTCTTATTACTTGCATGTTCATTTTCTTTGATTCTTGATATTGAGATTGGTTGATCAATAGGGGTAGGATGGAAGTTTGATGTTAGGATATGTTTGGGAAGGCTTAGGATGATGTTTAGTGTTGGTTAGAAGTCTTGGAATCGAGTCTAAGCATGTTTTTGGTATGGTCATATTTAGGCAGAAACATTTGGTCTATTTTATAAAAATGATTTTTGTTCCAGGTCTTGAAAACTAAATGTAGTGATAGAGGGTTTTTCTAGCTTTAATTTGGTATAAGGTAGAGCCCGTGACTCAAAACGAGCTAAAAGTTATGACATTTTAAAGATCGGGTACCGGGAGACGAGGACTTTCACAATCCGAATTTGTGCAAAGTTTTAGTCAAATCCCGAGGGTCACAAGTATAAATTGGTAAATGGTCAAGGGTCAAAATTTGGTCCCTAACCTGTATAAATGGGTCTATATGTTGACTTAGGTGTCAAAGAAGTCAAAGGTATTTTTCATATAGGTCAAAGTGGTCAAAATTGGTCGAAGCGCAATTTCAGCCCGTAAAATGTAGTCGTGGAAATGAGTTGCGTAACGGGTCGTAAAAGTGAAAACTTTTGTTGGGCTTAAAAACATGTTATCTACAGGTCATATAGGATTTTTGGAAATTTTGTCAAATTTTATAAGCATGGTTTAATAAGGTAAAACAGCCCGTACTTTAGTCAAGTACCGGCGAGAATGAGTAAAAATGGACAACGTAGGTTATAAGAACGAATGGAATAAAATGAATGATACTTGTTGTTTTTGTTTTTGGCGTGAGTTATATTTGTCCTAAGTGACTTGTATATATGTATTTTATACAGTACCGTAAGTATTTAAATGAGATTACTCATTACGCGTTATTTGTGATAGGTGTTGATTTAACCGGGCATCCGTAACATCGTCAGTGATCACTCCTCGAACTACCGACTACTTAATATCTAAGGTGTGAATTTATAGCCTCGCTTATATTATTTCAAATTGTTTTACCCGCGAGGGAAATGCATGCTAGTTTTTAAAAAGGAACGTATATCATGAATGATTGTTAGACCCGAAAGTTGCCTTAGAAATTGTGTTGAGTACCAAAGTTGCAAAAGTCCCTAAATTCATGAACTATTAACTATTGTCTTGCCCTCGAGTAGGGGGAAATAGCCGCTTATGCAATTTGTAGTACTACGGGGTTAACGACCCAATGCTAGCCGAGAAGCTGTACTTATAGTAAGTTCTGCGGTAGATTATTTTGTATGAGAAATAAGGTATAATTGCAACTGATGCCTTTAGAAGGGGCACTGGTTTCATCTAAATCATGCCGGTATATTTACGCGGGTGATTGAGTTAACGGATTAGTGTCATGAGCTTAAACACAATTGTCAGTATCCTGATTATAGTTTGTTTGATCGACAAGACTATAAATGATCACGAATGGTTTTTATTATATATACGTTCAAATGGATTGAAAAACCTATGAATTCCACTCAACGTTTTCGTTGACCAAATTTTTGGCATGTGTTTCAGGTAACCGCTGAGAAGTAGGATGGAGCATGCATAGGATGGATGTTGTGTGTACGGCTTGGTGTCCGCTTGTTTTTCCCTCCTTTTTTTTACTTAAACAATATTTTTATGTTTAATGTCATGTGGTTGTAAACTGAAGTTTTTGGGGTTGAGATTCATGGGGACCGAAAACGCTAAACTCTGTGCACTATTTGGGGTTGGAAAAACCGTGGACATGTATCATCTAACAATTTTAATTTCAAGTTTTAAGTCGACGTCTTTTTAGCGTCGTTTGATATATCTTGTGTGCAATGAATACTGTGTAGCACCCAAGGTTGTAGTTCCGCTGCGCATACCAAATTTGGGGGTGTTACACAGCAGCCTATGGCTGCGAGGATGGTTGGCAGCAGGAGCTGCGATGGAGGTGGCTGATGGCAGCAGGGTTGCTGCGTGGCTGGGGCCTTCAGCAGTGGAAGGTGGCGGCTGATGACCACGAACCAGGTGGTGGCTGCATGGTGGTGATGCCATTATGGTGGTGAGTGGCCACAAAAGTAGCGGCTGCGTGGCTGGTGGCCACGGCTGATGATGGCTGGTGACCCGGGGGGTCACGGCTGGTGGCTAAACCGCAAGTAGGGTGGCGGCTGGGGTGTTTATGGCAGCAGGGGCTGCGGCTGGTGGTGATGGTTATGGCAGCCGGAGGTGGTAGCATGGTGGTAATCTGGTGGTAGACGGACATAGGTATAGATCTACCCGATCTACAAGCTAGAGGTGGTGACGGATATATTTTCCGATGGACGGAAAATAGCCATAAAAATGTGATGGCTGCCATTTTTGATGGAGGAGTGTGTGTGTGGAGGCTAGGGTTGAAGTGGGGATGAAACCCTAGTTCTCCCTTTTTATATGCACTAGTTAATTACAAAGTGGAAGGTTCCTAGTAGTGTAGGGACTAAAGTGCAACTTATAGTATACTTTCGTTAATACACGGCTCGAGGCTCGTTTACATTTTATAGAATTAGTTTCGTTTTACGAAAACCGCGTCATTGATCTTAGAATCATTTTTCCAATAACATGGGGTATTTATATGACGTAAAAATACCAAAAACGTGTCCGTTTATTTAAATGACAAGTATTTATCATTTATCATTTGTATAACGTAAGTGTCATTTTAATAGAGATACTTCTCGTTTAATCCCTCCGTAGATGAAAGTAATAATAAACAATTTAATCAAATTGTTTATCACGTATTTCTCGACAATAATTTATGTAGTTAAATTATTGAATTGTCGGTACGCGGTTTGTATGACTATTGTCAAATTTTCAAATCCGATGGTTTTTGTATGGTTCAAAAAGGGTTTTTGAAACATACTCCATTATTATTTAATGAACGAAAAATCTCGGGTTTTACAAGATCCACATGCCACCTTGAGTTTCGTCCTCGAAATTTGATTACTATTACTAGGTTGAGAAATGATCTAGGATCATTGAGTAGATTTTTATTACATTATTCTCATGGTAAAATCATGGATTTTACATTAATCCCTACTACATATAAAGGGTTTAAGACTTTTTTTAAGTACATTTACTTAAGGAAATATAAGAATCTTTTTACTATATTTCCTGATATAACATTTGGCTAAACACAGCATGGAGTAAATGCAAAAACATATTTCTATGTTTAAGACTTGAATAGAATTTTGATCATAACATAGCATTTTCAAACTTTTGAAAATCTCATTAATTCTAATTGTTGTCACATTAATATATAATAAAACCTTAATCCTTTCAAACAAAAAAAAACACCGACCCTCTCCC
The DNA here is from genome assembly GCA_025667525.1 of Glebionis coronaria. Lineage (NCBI taxonomy): Eukaryota > Viridiplantae > Streptophyta > Magnoliopsida > Asterales > Asteraceae > Glebionis > Glebionis coronaria. Next base: position 547,912,806 of record CM046874.1, read on the forward strand.
TTTCTCTTTAAATCGTAGCCGCCACCACAGCCATCAGATCCACTATTGCCACTATCTTCCCCATCACCGATGGTTGATTGATGTGTCTGCTTGATGGTTTGAGTTTGGTGCAGTTGTTTTTATTTGAGAACAAAGAAGGTTTCCCCCTTTCTCTAAAACATAATGCTATCGTATTGATAGCCATGCTATATTTATCAAACCCTTAAAAGATTTCACAAGTTATGCTTTATTGCCTTCTATCATTTACATGTTACAATATATAAAATAATCATATAATGACATTACATAAGGACTTTTAGTTTGAATAGTTGTGATATATTATAATTGGTTATCATCATCATCAAAAAATCTGTATTTGATTTTTTTTGTTTTGTTCCTATGTTAAAAGGTGTGGAAGTACAAGTTGAAAATAATCCATTAGGTGCTGTTGTGGATGCTTATACAGAGGTATATATATATATAATTGTTTAAAAATGTGTTGATGTATATAAGGTGTTTGATGTAATGTCTGAATGGGGTTTGTTGATTTTTCTTACAGGCGATTACTTTATGGCTTAAGGTTGCACTTTATTGGTGTAATCAGACTTTATGTCATCGTAAGCTAAAGTATGTATATCCATTTTTGTTAGGCCATTTTTAATTTTTTCAGTTGTAACTGCTAAATACAAGGTAGTGTTTAATCTCCATGATGAATTCACTATGACATAAGTTCATAAACAGGTTGAGTTTATAAATATAATGATTTATATGAGAAAATCATAATAAGATGTTCACTTCATCCAGCGAGGTATATAAATTGTTGTCTCTTTTAAATTTTATATATATCTTAATTAGTTTAAGTCTTATTTCAGGCTTATATTGATAAGTGAATATCAATAATGGTGATTATGAATTGAATATGTGATTTCACTATTATTTACATGTCTTATTTCAAGCATATATTGATAAGTATGTTCTATTTCGTTTGTATTATCTTCCTAATATATAAGTTTGAAATGCAGGTGACATGGGTAGACTATACTTAGATATCGGACTACTCCATAAAGGCACTTTTTGAAATCTAGGAGCAAATCCATTGTCTTCATAGATTATCATTTCAATTTACAAACGAGAGTGAGCTTAGGGGGTGTTTGTTTTAGCTTATATAGTGGGCTTATAAGCTTATTAGCTTATATAAGCTTATAAGCCGAAACCAAGTGTTTGGTTAAGCTTATATAAGTAGGCTTATAAGCTTATATAAGGGGGTTTTGGTAAGCAAAAGACATTTGAGGCTCTTATAACAAAATGTGGACTTATATAACTATTACATATAAAAAGACTTTTATACCCCCAATTAATAACTACATAATTTAACATTCATATATTTTTGTCATTTTACTTTATTAATTTTAATAAGTTTAACCAAACACTTAACATAGGCTTATATTCTTATGATATATAAGCCATAAATGGCTTATATAATATAAGCCATAAATGACTTATATAATATAAGCCTAAGCCCCACTCATAAGCTTAACCAAACACCCCCTTCATCATGTGAATTATATCAGGCTTACAAGTTTAACTAAAAATGTCCTAATATTTTTTGTTACGTTTAAATAGGTTATGCTAATGTTGTGCCAATACATTGGTACGTTTTGAATAGCCCATTTACCGATGGACCTACACATGACTCTTTCAAATCTCACAAGTATTTTGATATCCATGCTGATTAGGCTAAAGGTATATTGTTGTCCCAATTATATTATGATAGATTAAAAAAATGAGATGGAAAAGATATGAATTTCTAGAGAGAGAAAGTAGAGAGAGACGATTAACTATGTGAATATTAGATTGAGAAAATGAGAACAACCAACCCTCCTAACATGCTAGGAGGGTGCTTATATAGTCCACCCACATGCGGGCTTTCTATTGGACTATATTTGTTTTGGGTCGGGCTTGAATAAATGCTCAGTACCTTGAAAAAGGCCTTTTAAGCTAGCCATCAAGCCCGTAATGTCACGACTATTTTAACTAACTATTACAACGTTCTAATAAATGTTACAATATAAACCTATGACCGAACATTCTTGTTTGACTCAACATTTTGAGGCTAACAATCTCCATTAATGTGAGGTCATTCCTCTTTGATATTTGGAGATTATGAATCTCGTCATAAATGAGTCTTGAACGTGTAATAGTAGTCTTGTTCCTTCATGCTGTGATCTTTGAGCCTTTTTCATTGTATTTCGACTTTATCTTTTATCTTGAGATTTTCAAATTATCCTTGACTTGTCTTTGCCATCTTGTGATCTTGTGTCTTCATCCACATGCTCATACTTCGCACCATCTTGAAAGCTTGCTAACAATCTCCTTTGAATAGAGGTCATTCCTCTACATTAATTGTTAAGGAAGATTTTGATCATCAGATTTGCGGAAGTCTTTAGCTTTCTTGATTGTTGAATGTCTTTGGGCATGAGTATGTGGTTTTGAATCTGTGACTTTGCTGAGTACACCGTAACGCCACCTTCTTGAGACAAAACATAGACACGGACTGAATGGCTTTGACATTCATCCTAAATCGGTAGCGTTTTACCTCCGGTCGGTGAAGACCGTTACACAATATTAAATATCGTACATGTGATTAGGTAGATTCAATTAAGAATCTCCTTGACAGGGTTTCGCGGTAGTACTAGCCGTTCTCTTTACTCGACCGTCTCAAAGCAAGACTGCGAACATAAAGAGTGAATCAATTGGATAAATATCCGCTTGATTAAAGTCGTCAATTCAAATTCCTGGAACAAGTTTGATTCATTAAGAATCTTACCATTGTTGCTTTCCAGTTGACACAAGCTTGATTCATAAGATCTCGCAAGTTACCTACCGTAACGCTGTTTAATGTTGACGCTAGAAGGATTTCTATTCGTCACTGTGAATATTAATAAATATCACTATGAATGTTCTGGCAAGACCATAAAGATATTGCGTAGAAACTTGAAACGAGTTTGAATCGATAAAGAAACATACCACTATTGCTTTTTAGTTTTACATATGTTCAATTCATAAAGAATCTTACACATGACCTACCGCAGTGCTGTTTGATGTTAACACTGGAAGGATTTCCACTCATCCTTGTGAATACTAGGTAGTATCACTCTGAGTGTTCTAGCAATATCGCAAGGATATAGCGTATGACTCTCTTGATCGTCATCTGTGTGTCCTAACGAGATTTGATTGATCTATTGGCTCTAGACTCGATTTGTGCACTTTTAGTGGTCGGAGGCTGGAGCAAATGCCACCTATTCAATATCAACTATCTCGGAGTGAGAAAGTCAATAGAAGTCGTGTTGATCTCTGTGACAATAAAAAAACTTCTTTTGAGAGAATCCTGAGTCAGCTAGGAAGGGGTTGTGCATTACATCACTGTGTCTATGATGCGTTGTCTTCATGATGTGTTGACCCGGTTTCTGCCTAAGTTGTATGGAGGGCTAATTTATTTACACCCTTTATCCTTACATTTCTTTTTCATTCTTCAACCCCTTCAATGCTTACCAAAACATCATTACTAACACCTTGTTGTGATTGTTCCAGTGCTAGCATCAGTACTTAGTCGGCATTCAGCTTCGTTCACATTTTACTCCATCTTTCCTAAGGACTTCTAATAATCTATTGGATTGTCCATGGGAAGATCCCTCCAGTTCTGGTTGGATCATAGGACTTAAACCTAACCACCCTGTTGACACCACGTCGTGAATTAAAGATGTTGTGGGTATTTGATCGTAACCATGAGTGCTTGAGTCTTTAGATCAAATTTTAATCACATTTTCTACCCCTATCTCTAATATATAAAATCGTTTGATATTAGAGATACCACATTTGATTAAAATATATTTTGAAAAATGGTCTTGAAAACTTTCGGGAGAAAGATATGTCAAACTCAGCATGAATTTGGAAAGATCCCCCTCAAAAATTGATCTAATAGAATTGTCATTATGAGGATATGATCCACATTAAACTTTTGAGGATAGGAGTTGTTGACCACACAATTTTTGAAAGATTTTGAAAAATCATTGAAAAACTCTTGAAAAAATTGTGTTCAACGCTTTTCGAAAAATCTCAAAATTCCAAATTTTTTGAAAAGAATGGATTTTTAAAAGCATAAACTTGAGTTCATAGACTTTGAATGTCTTAACGAATCCACTCAAGTGTAAGAAGATTCCTCTTCTTTTGCTAAGGGTAAGGGCACTAAAGCGTACACTCCCCCGTGAATATAGATCCGGGTTGTAATCTGAAAGTGATTATAAGCCATTGTGTTGAGCTCAAACGTTGAATGTTTTGTGACAAGCTCAACCCAAGATAGATTGCTCTACCCGTTGTTTGAAAAATTGTCCAAAATAGACATTTTCCTTTATTAAAAGTAGAAATGACATGTTTTGAAAAATATGTACAACTTTCATTCGAGCTTTATGTACACACCCGTGTCGTTATTGAGCGACATTTCTAGGTACGTCCATATTATCGATACTGAAAGACATGTCGAGAAGAATATTTTTGGATTTTCAAAGATTTTTAATTTTGTATTTTGCTTTTTCAATAATATTTACATGTAGATGTTTGATAGATGAATCAAGTAGGCTTCTTTGCCAGAATCTCCAGTTCTGCTGGAGTCAAACGTCTCATACCAATTTGCCTAACTAGATACGCAAACCTCTCTTTTTAAAGAGCTTTTGTAAACAAGTCAGCTAATTGGTAATCAGTTCCAACAAAGTATAATTCAACAATACCCCTTTCAACTTGTTCCTTAATGAAGTGATATCTGACATCAATGTGCTTCGTGCGGGAATGTTGTACCGGATTGCAGGAGATGGCTATGGCGGACTTTAAGTCACAGTACATAGGTACTTTATCAAAGTGGAAGCCATAATCCGTGAGTTGTGTTCTCATCCAAAGAACTTGAGCACAACACGCAGATAGAGACACATACTCCGCTTCGGCTGATGACAGTGACGTACAATCCTGCTTCTTGGAAAACCATCCCACGAGCTTATCTTGACCTAGAAATTGTGCACCACTAGAAGTACTTTTTCGTGTATCAAGACACCCAGTATGATCAGAATCTGAATAGGCTGTTAGAAAGAAACCGGTTTCCCTCGGATACTAGAGTCCCATGTAAATAGTATTCTTAAGGTACCGAAAGATCCGTTTAACCTCCTTGAGGTGTTTTTTAGTGGGTCATGCTTGATATCGTGCACAATAACACGTAGCATGTGATATATCTGGTCGGCTTGCTGTCAAATACATGAGGGAGCCGATCATGGAACGATATCTCGTTTGATCTATGGCATCTCCCTCCAAATCAGCATCTAGGGATGTGGTTGATAATGGTGTCCCAACGGGGTCAAATAAGGTCATACCATGCTTTTTGATTATCTCTTGACAATACTTAGTTTGGTTAATAAAGATACCACTTGGGGATTGGTGAACTTGAATTCCTAAAAAGAATTTTAGTTCGCCCATCATTGACATTTCAAATTTGTTGTGCATTACTTTTTCAAACCATTTTGAAAGTTTTAGGTTTGTAGACCCGAAAATAATGTCATCAACATAAATCTGCACAAGCAAAATGTCATCCCCATATTTATAAGTGAACAAAGTTAGATCAATGGAACCTTTTGAGTAACCTTTGGATACCAGAAATTTCGAGAGCTCGTCGTACCACGCCCTTGGAGCTTGCTTGAGTCCATAAAGTGCTTTGTGGAGATGCTGCACCTTGTCAGGATAATGAGGATTGACGAATCCTTCCGGCTGTGAGACATAGACTTCTTCCTTCAAAGGACCATTAAGAAACGCCGTCTTTACGTCCATTTGATAAACGATGAATCCCTTATGTGTAGCATAAGTAATAAGTGTGTAAACACTTGTCCTTTTTTCACTAAAATCAAGGAAAAACAAAACCTAATCATGTGTTTTATATCGTAAAAGTCGGAATTACGCGTGGTTTTGTGTTTTTGTGTTAAAATAGGTACAAATGATCAAAAGGAAAGAAAACACGGGATTTCACGGTCAAATGTTGAAGAAAAGTCCAAAAAGAAACGAAGACAAAGTCAAAAGACCAAAAGTGTGCCCAAGTTCACGAAAACCGGCAAAATCGACACAACTTTGAAGAAATAATCAACAAAGCCGAAATCGAGCTCGTTTTTAGCGGATTTAAGCTTTTTGACGATATTTGAGTTTGTGGGTCCTACATTTAGGTAAATTGGCCCAAAAGCCCATTAAGGAGTTCAAGTTAACTAACTTTTGGGTCAAGGCCCAATTTTCAAGCCCAAAATAACAAATATAAGACGGATGGAGTTTTCATATGAAAGTCCATGAAGGGCCCAAAAATAATAACAATGGGACGAATGTTTATGGTTGAAGGCCCATTTCATTGAAGAAGGATTGGACGGTTAAGTGAAATTCATTTTCACTTGGCTTGGTCAAATGGAAAGTTTGCTTATTAAATCCCTGGTAAACAATACAACTCACACAGTCAACTTATTCAATCGCCCTCACACGTGTGTATATCACACGTATAAACTTATCCTCACCCCACTCACAAATAATAAAACGTTTATTTTTTACCCCACCCCCTCATTCGATGTAAACAAGAAAAAACCCACCTTCACCACTTTTCTCTCCCATCTAAAAAAACGCAGCTTTACCCCATATCCAAAAAACCTAATTAACCTAAAAAAATTACCATCCATTATTTGGGGCTTTTTGTTTAAGTGTGTATTTCACACACTTGGGGATTAAATCCCCAAGTTTTTCGCAAGATCTACAATGGTGGTCCTCTCTTCCATCTCCTACGTGGCCTAATCCTATTGTTTTGATTGGTTAAACCAAATCACTATCCCAATCCCTCCAATAAACTTGCTCCACATCAGCATACAACAAACACAACTAGCACAATTTACTGCCAAGGTGGCGATCCGTGTGATATTGGGGGTTTTCCACCGCAAGAGAATGAAGAAAGAGAAAAGAAAGAGCGGCCAGGATTTGAAGCTTACTCTTGAAGCTATGAAGAGAGTTTCTAGGGTTTCTCTATAAAAACTCCTAATCTGTAATTTTAAGAGATCACTTTTTTTTCTTTTTTTAATTTTCTGCAAATTAGTTTAGGTTTAATGTATTTTTTTTTTATTTTCCAGTAATGTAATTTTCTTATGATTAATGAAAAGTTTATTTTCAATTCAATTGGTCTCTCATTTAATTTTCTGTCAAAATCACTTATAATCTTTAATCTGCGGTTTTTTTCACTGTTTGGAATTATTATTATTATTAATGTTCGTGTGAATTTCTAATATAATAAAAAAAGAGATAAAAAAGAAAGTGATAAATCTTTCCCCACTGGAAAGATTTCAAAAGTTACTGTTCGAAGTTCCTTTGGTTCGTTTGGTTTATTGGATCAACGATGATGATGATGTCCGAAGGGTAATACGGTGGTGTTTGTTTTCGATTTGACTAGACAGCTCAGCACCTCGTCTACTGCTCAAAGGTTTCATCAAAAGGTTCTAATCTTATTTTTTATTTTTTTTGTTAAGTTTTTAATTTAGTTATTGTTTACTGTTTAATCTAGTTTTAGTTTAAGTTTTAGAACTTTTGATTTATCTGCTTATTTGATTTGGGTTATGTTTATGTTTTATTCTGCTTAGTTAAATATTTGTCTCGATCTGCTTTTTTTTTATGTTATTCTTGTATCTGCTTTAGTTTGCTTTAGTTTGAGTTAATATCTGCTTGTGTTTTTGGATTTACATATTTTTAGTTTGGTTGAAGTTATTGGGATTTATAAATTTCTGTTTATTTCATATGATTTGGTATCTGCTCATTTAGTTCGTTTAGTTGTGGTTATTATTTTCTTATTTTGGTTGTTTAATATTAGCTTATTTACTTATCAGATTATTAGCTTATTTTGATTGTGAGACTTGTTTTGTATGATTATTGGTTACACCTGCTTATGTGGTTTTGTTTTTTTAGAGTAATTGCTTTTCATTTTTTTTTTACTTAGTGCTTATCTGATTAAGCTTATTGTTTTTTTCTACTGCTTATCTGTTAAGGCTGATATTGTGTATTAGCTTATTAGGTTTTCTGGTTTTGCTGCTGAGAAAATAACAGATCCAATTGATCTGTTGGTTTAAATTCCAAGAAAAAAATATATTATCAAAAAGGGTCCCTCCTGGGATTCGAACACAAGACCTCTAGCTTAACAACCAACAGTCTTAACCAACTGCTCTAGTACCTTTCCTGTGTTTAGAATCATAACATTTAATTAATATAGGTCTTTTATGTTTGGCAGTTTTATTTAAATTGTTTAATTACAAGTTTTTAAGTTTATTTATTTTAAGTAAAAGGTTTATTATTAATTTTCTTAAATTCAGTTTTTATAAAAAAATAAAAAGATAAAAAAAATATTTTTATTTAAATTTCTTTTATAATTTTAAAATAGTTTTTATAGATTAAAAGTAGTTTTTAGATTCTTATTTAAATTTTAGTTTTAAAATAGTTTATTTCAATTAATAAATTTTATTTTAAAATATATTTTCATTTAAAGTTTTTAAAAGTTTTTAGTTTTATTTTTAAAAATAGTTTTTACATTAGTTTAGTTTAAGATAAATTTTAAAATAGTTTTCCTTTAAAGTTTTTTTATATTAATTAGATTTTAAATAGATTTAGTTTAAAATACCAAAAATATATTTACCAAAAACAAATTAAGTCTTACGTTAATTGGAAATCAAATTCGAGTCGATTTGTGAAACGAAAAATAGATCTAAAAAGAGTTTGCAAAAACCCTTGTATTAAAATGGCGCCGCTGCCGCTTCGCTCGTACAATTGACGATCTTTCGTGAAGACGTTTGGATTTTGGGATCCGTTCTTTTTTAACGTTACTTTCTTGCAACACAATCAAAAATATAAAAAAATCAAAAACTTAAAAATACAAAAAAAATAAAAAATCACAAAAGCAAATTCTTTCCTAAGATTTGCACAAAAAAAATTAAAAAATCATAAAGTAATACTTTTTCCTAAAAGTATTACACCAAAAATATTACGTATTAGTGTTATTTCTTTAGTTCGATTTCTTTCGTTTTTATTGTGAATATATATTTTTCTAAAAAAAATACAAAAAGATTTTTCATTTATTATATTATATTACGTAGAACATTAATTTACCTACTTTTCAAATAAGCCTTAGTTGGGATTTCATCACCTAACTATTGTATTCGCATCCATAACGAAATAAAAGGGCAAAATAGATAAATACTAGTAAGACGTTTGAACTCAAAATATACAAACTATAAGTTGGGTATAAGGCGACGCGCTATAAAAGGCCGTCTAAGGAAAAAGGTTTTTAAGTGCTTTGTGCCACCTTGTTTCCCCGCTTGCTTGTGCGTATATTGAGAGGGACGACCGATTATTGGTTTGCCAACTCAATTAGTATTAAGTATATATTTTTTGTAGCTTTTTCATATTGCACCTCGAGAGGGAAAATCCTTTTCCTCTCAAAGTCGACCGAGGTCACCTACCTCATTCCAAGTTTTAATTGTATGCGCACTCGCGCGCATACATACATACCGATTGGTGTACCAAATACTTCCAATTCTTCCAAAAAGAAGAAGAAGAAGAAAAACAAAAAGTCCGTCATTCAAGCCGATCCCGAGAATCGAGCTTTCGACATAACAATGGCAACGGATAATCGACCAATGATTGAGATTCTACAATCTCACGTTGAAGGAAACGATGACGCGATTGTGGTGTCGGATATTGGAGCTAATCATTTTGAACTTAAAACGGGTTTTATTCAAATGGTTTCCGCTACACCATTTTTAGGCCGTACTAATGATGATCCACACGCTCATATCAAACGTTTCATACAATTGGCTAATACCGTCAAATACAATGGGGTGCCACAAGAGGCTATTCGTTTGCAACTCTTTCCTTTTTCCCTCGAGGGACAAGCCCGGATTTGGCTTGATAAGGAACCACCCCAAAGTATTACTACATGGATCGACTTAGAGACCAAGTTCATTAATTACTTTTTCCCACCATCACGGACCACCTCTTTAAGGAATGAAATCATCACCTTTGAACAACAATATGGGGAAACGTTTAGTGAGTCTTGGGATCGATTTAAAGAGCTTTTGAGAAAATGTCCACAACACGGTTTCACTAAAGTGCATCAAGTAAATACGTTTTACAATGGTTTAACTCTAAATGACCAAGACTCACTTAATAGTGCCGCGGGGGGCAATATTCTTGTGAAATCAATGAACGAGGCTTGGGCCATAATTCAAAACAAGGCTAAAGTACAAACCAAGAGTGTTAGGGCCACTATGGCAAGTGCTAGTTCTAGTGAGAGTGACAAGAGAATCGATAAACTCACTTCGCTTGTTGAAACAATTGCTTTACAAACCCAAGCCCTCAAAGGTCAAGTGAATGCCTTGAAAGAAACTAGTGAAACGTGTGAGACTTGTGGTGGACCACATTCATATTTCAATTGTGACAAGGTTTACAATAATCAACAACAACAAGTTTATGCTTTTAATGCTAATGAAAGGGTTCCATTTAAACCAAATGTTGATGTTAACCATTTGTCTTACAAGAGTACTAATTATTTGGCTCCCCCGAGTTTTGTAGCACCACAAAGACCACCCCCACCCGCCCAAAATATCCAATACCAAAATAGGAACCAAGGTCCTCAAATGGGTAATTTTCAAGGGAATGCAAATCAAGGGAATTTTAATGGTCAAAATCAAGGTTTTCAAAATAATAACCAAGATTTTTATAATAACAACGGTTTTCAACCTCAATATCAAAACCAAGTTTTTCCTAATCAAGGGTTTAATCAAATGAACATGCAAAATCCTCAAATGGACTTGGTTCTACAAAAATTGACCGAACATGAGAAAATCATGAAAGCAATGCAAGAATCTACTAGACAAATGCAAGAGTCCAACGATAAGAGATTTTTGACAATGATTCAAGCCCTTAGACCCCAAGGAGCCTTACCTTCTAATACCGATATTAACCCTCGTGCTAATGTGAGTGCTATCAATACTCGAAGTGGAGTCACTTTAGTGGGACCTTCCATCTCTTCTCCCATAAAGGAGAGACAAGGCCCGGAGGTCATAATGAGTAATCCTACTCCCCCTTCGGTGATTCCTCCCACTTCCACCCCTAGTACTAGTGTTCCATTGCCGAAAGAGCCTATCCCTACGGTTGTTCAAAAAGCGAGTCCTTCTCCTTCTCAACCTTCAAAGTCTAAGCCTAATGTTCCTTATCCCTCTAGGTTAGACAAGGCTAAAGTGCTCACCAAAGATGACGTTCATGTCTCCAATTTTTTGAAAATGATTTCCAACGTCAATGTTAACATAAGACTTATTGAAGCACTTGCTCAAATGCCAAAATTTGTCAAAATGTTTAAAGATTTGCTTAATAAAAAAGAAAAAATGGTTGAGCTCGTGTGTAACACCCCTAAATTTATACAACTCAATACAGCGGAAGACTCGTTGGTGTTACGGGATAGCACATTACTCACATCATAGACAACGCATAAAAATCGTGTCGTTTAATAGTAAAGCATTTCCATTCATAAATATCAAATTTACATAGGTCCCAAGTCATTGTATTTCATACAAGTTTTACAAAGAATTTGAATGGAAATTATTGTTTAGGTGCGGGCCATGAATTCTTGTTGTCTTCCCGAGAATTACCTTCAAGTACCTGAGATAAAACATGTTAAAAGAAAAGGTCAGCGATAACGCTGAGTGAATTCATAGAGTTTAATAAAATCCATCAATATAACATCGGTATAAAATTATTACCGAAAATCATTTTGTACAAACATTGTAATAGGCCATAAAATAGCCAAAGTTATTTTTATACAAATCCTTGTCGAAAATCATAATATAGGCATTTGCCTTAAAAATCATTATACGAGCCAATGTCGTAAAAACATCATACAATACGTCTTATGACGTTGTATAATGTTAAATAAAAACCGTTATATGAATATGGTTATATAAAACCAAAACACGAACATAATATCAATAGTATGACCCCGTATTGCTAGTCAGGCAATACATCGTAATTCGGTGCGTATAGTAGTATTTCGTTAATTGGATTATTATAAGCCGCATGACATTATTACCTTACTAAAACAAACAACGGGTAGCTAGCCCGAAACTCATTTGCCCATCTAAATTAGCGTGTCGTCACAAAGGTCACGCTATGTAAATCTTCTCATACATAAATTCGCTTACCAATCAATGTGGCACGACGGGGATCAACCGTCAAGGCGCGAACTGGGGTGATCGTCCCTAAATAGTACTATTATATGCATAAGCGTCTACCAAATCCCGGTAGTTCACAATTCATGCTAATGGGACTTTTAGTGACATAACCTAACTTTAATAATCCATTTAATTTCATCTATCGGGTCATTTAATCATTTATCGGGTCATACAATCGGGTCATACAATCATTCGGGTCCAAATCAATAAACAAACAATCGGGACAAATGATGTCCTATTTTATAAAAACATAACATGTTATCTCCCTCGAGGGTTTATAAAACATTTCATAAAAACATTTAAAAGAGTGCGAGGCTATGAACTCACGTTGATGTGGGAAGGCGGTTATCGGCGATTTGGATGTACGGTACGTGCTTCAATCACGGAAACCTAGACAAATAATACTCGTCCTAGACTCATGTCCAATGACTTTATTAAAATAATAATTATGTACACATATGATGATTTTATATATATGATGATCAAATGGGTTTACATATTCTCATTTACTCATTTTAGTATTATGTGTTGATAACTTTTTTACTAGTTTACTAGTTTTACCTATTTACATGTTTTAGGTCCAATAAGCCTATTATAAGTTCATTAACTTGTATTAATCCATTTCATACTTATATTATCAGTATTTATACTTTACATGTTGGGCCCAAATGGGTTAAGCCCAATAAATAAGTTTATAAGTGTTTTAGCCTATTTTGTTGTATTATTAGTCCAATAACGTTAACTTAGCCCATTAATGTCCGTATGTTTTATAGTTCAGGTTTTATCGGTTTTTACTTGTTATATATGTTTATATATCAGTATATGAGTTTATAAAAGTTTATATTAGACGGGTCCAACCGTCTAAGTTTTATTTAACAAAAAACGTTAATTTTACGGTAATAGCCGAAAAAGTCGTAAAAATCATGTTTATAGTTTTATAACTTATAAAACTTATCAAATTACCATTTTTATAAAATGTACATTTATTTATTCTTATTCATATTTATATAAATGTATTATATAAGTTAGTGGGTTTTAATTCATATTTTATATTATATTTACTTGAGTGCTTATATAATACTATTATACTTTAATTTCCAAAATCTGATTTTTATTTTCATGTTCACCAAAACTGCCATATCTAGAGTTCTATATGGAGATAGAAGCTCAAATTTTTATGACATAAACTACATGATATGTGCTCCATTTAACTCTTCTATAGCTACTGTTGAATCAGCCTCTAAGTATTTTCCAAAATCGTCCAAAACAGTAAACTCAGATTTGTACTTTAACCTTGTTTTGATCATATCTCACTCATCCTAATGATTCCATTGCATGACCAACTCTCACATGTGTATGATATTTTATACTTACTGTAAATGGGTTCTACTTCATCATTTTATCAGTCTAACATGTGGTTAGTTACTGTTTTTATACAGCCTACCATTAAACAAGATTTACCCATTTTTACATGTAGTTTGTCCATCTTTTTACCCATGTTTATCCAATCTATCAACACCAAATCTCCACATAACATTTTTAATCATCATTCATCATCATATACATATACATAAATAAAGAAAATACAAGATTACATATTCAAAATAACAAGATGATAGGAAGAAACAATCTCTATACCACCAAAGTGATGAAAAGGTTGAGATTTTGGATGAGCAAGGCTTGGTTCTTGTCACCAAATCTTTAATCTTGGCAAATGAACTTTTGAGTTCTTCAAATGGATGAACACCTTCATGGAAATCATCCCTTTAACTCCATGTAAACTCCTTTTCATTTGTTAAAATCACCTCCAATCTTCATCTTTTCAAGTGGTAATCAACATATGTTGATTATAGATAAAGTTTGAGGTTAAAAAAATGATGAAGATGGTGTTTTATGGTGGAGGTTGGACGTTCAACATGAGAGAGAAGAGTGGGTTTGATGATGTTTGGATTAAGTTTGCATGTGTGAGAAGTGAATGTGAAGCTTGGTGGTTTTGCTTGTAGTTTTGATAAAGCCCATGGACAAGTGTCCCATGGATACTTAAAAAGTTGACAACAAGAGTGTGTGGTGGCTTGTTTATGCCACTCATAGTGGAGGTGGGACAAGTGTCCAACTTGTCTCATCTCCACTAATTTACGGGTACTCCTCGATTCTAGTTTCCTCGATTTACGTGCCCTCGGGTCGTTTTACGAAAAACGTTTTTATAAATAATGAATCAACGGCACAAAACGAATCTAATAAAAATTGTCTCATCAAAAATGGAGTTCGAAAACGTAAATACGTAATCCTAAGGTTTCCGGTTTAATCGTAAAGGACGTTAAATTATTCGCGTAAGTCCTAATCTCTTCTCGTAAATTAGTGAGTTTATGAACCAACTCAAAATTAAAATCCCAAATATAATATTCACGGATAAATTTATTTTCTAAAATGTCAGACTGTCACCAAAAACGGTGTATGTAAACGTAAGCACGTAACGTTGAATCCTCCGGTTTAGACGTAGTCGATGCTACTTCAAGACGTAAATCCAAATTTCTTCCCAAAAATAAGTGAGTTCATAATATAACATTAAAATAATATTTTCAATTAAATATTGAGAATAAAAATATCAATCATAAAATGACGGATTGTCACAGCATTTACCCCTAAACAGGATCTTTGTCCTCAAAGATCATCTTACCTTACTACTCGCTTCTTATAGAGTTAAAGCCATGTGGGTATTTCCTCCACATTCGGTCTTTTCTCACAAGTGTAATTCATTACAATACGCGAGTTTCATCAAACATAACTACGGGAATAAGATCAGGCTAAATGTTGACTTACTTTCTCTATCCATGATGTTCACGGGTTTCTGATGAATGCAACTTTCGCTGATCTAAACTTTACTAAGAAACAATCAGATTCTCACTTGATAGACATTTTATCAAGTTCGATATATAATTCACGCAGCTCTTGAAGTCCTAGGGTAGATCTAGCTTATATACCTTTCAAACCAATCTTTTACATCATCTCAATGGTCCCATACAACGGGGACTTATATCCCATGATCTTTCAGATCATCTATTCATTTTTCCATGGTTAAAATTTTTGGCATAACTACGCTACCCATCTGGCACTTCAAGATCTACATTTCATATTCACATAACCTCCTACCCACTACCGGCAATCAATAATCAGATCCTAATTTCAACAATCATTTCAGGTCTCGCGGGTCGAGTATTTTGTAAGGTTAGGTTTGCCATCATAGGAAACCTTAAACCTGAAAGACATGTCCAACTCACAATGGGTGTTTGTCGGGTGTCTTCATCTCAACTCCTGCTTACAGATGCTCTAATATATAAATCTTAACAAGATTCGATCTCGATCCTAATATGATAATTATCAATGATAATCTCTCCAAAGGAAAACGATTATACGGTTTATTACCAAAGGTCAATCATTCAAACATAGAACAAGACTTCTAGTGTTTTGTATTGTTACTTTACCTCGTCCCTTCGATTTGGGGTGGTAAACAGTACTCTCATCAAGGTTCGTTCCCAATGACTTCTGAGCAAATCTCTAGAAATTCGATGTGAAGCGAGGATCTTGATAAAGATGTTCGATACAGGCACACTATGTTTACATAACTCCTTTAAATATAAAAGAGTCAATTTCTTCATCAAGATTCTATCATTAACGAGAATGATATTAGCAGATTTGGTCAGTCTGTCGACGATGACCCAAATTGAATCAAATTCAGATGATGACCTTTGCGATAGCTAGACGTTTACTAATGTATGAGGCGATGTCTGCCTTCATAATGTGTCATCAGTACAACTTCTTCAGATAAAGATACATTTAGTCAGAAATGACACGAATAGAATACTTATACTTATACTTACAAGATTTCAATATAACTAAATCTCAAAATTTCCATATTTATACAACCACAAGTGGCCTTTAAAACATTTAACGCTATTGGCTTCTCAATTTTAATGGTTCACATTAGCCGCGAACCCCTTTTATTATCTATATTATCCTTTTTACAATCGTCAATTATTTTTAAATTGTTCGGCAATATATTTTGCACATTCATTATTAAGGAACACATCCTAATTGATTCTTTATCCTTTTTACATAATGCGTCAGTATTTTCATTCATCTTTCCTGATGAAATAATTATCATGTTTACAATTTACTCAGAAATTCTTTCTTCATATTTTCTAAGTCTTAGTTCTATCTCAACTATTATTTTTATCAGTTTGCTTGATCCGACGTTTTAAAGCGTCGATAATTATTACACGTAAATTAACAATAAATATTAAGTTTTTATGTAACGTAAACGTTAAAAGTTTAAATTTCTTAGTCCGACCAATTATAATAAAATGTTCAAAATAATTTTTAATTTAATTAACACGATTTTTGTTGATTTATCGAAAATAATTAATAAGATTCGTAAATGTTCGAAAAATCTTTGGTTATACTTTGGTCAAAAGTTTCTTAGTTGAAAAGCAAAATTTGTCGTTTCAAATTTCAAGTTATGGTTTAAATGGTTTCCTCAATTTCTCTTAGGGTCGTCTTGAGGTATACACGAACATTTACCCATAAACAGGAGTTTAGTTAAATGTTTTGGGTATAAGGGAATATTACCTTGAAAATCTTTTGTTAAAACACTTGTCAAAACATATTTGCACTTTTCTTTTTAGTAATTCTCAAAGTCTTAAAAAGGGCTCTTAATTTTTGAAGAGTCAATATAATCTATTATCTTTTAATCACACGTTCAATTAATGTAAATGATCAAGCCTTAAATCACTTGTTAAATATTCAAGGTACAGCTTTTCATTGTTCGGCCAATTCAGGGCAATCTATAAATAATCATTAACTCCTTCTTATTCTTATAAACAAACAGATGGTTCTTAATGATCACGAGCATGAATTTATCAAATTACAGCCTACACACGTGATTCACCAAATTTATGGATGCTACATGTGTATTAGTCAATCCAAATGACATCACGTGAAACTCATAATGGTCATTACAAGTTCTGGATGTAATGATTGGAATAGATAATCTTTTTCGCAGATGCGAAGTTGATAATAACCATGCCATGGATCAAATCTTTAAAACAAACGCTAGAACCTTGTAAATGATCGAACAAATCTTCCATTTTGAGTTATGGATATCGTTTTCGATTGTCAATTTACTCAGTTCACAGTAATCTATAAATATAAGGAATGATAACACCATAGCTCTTCATGATGACGAGCTCGGTAGAATAAAATCTTTCTCCGACAACTCTCTCAGTTGTACGATAATTCCTTTAATTCAGATGGTGCTGACGTACAGTGCACACGCCACAGGTGTAGCACCGAGAATATAATCAATACCAAATTCAACTTGCCTTAATGGCGAAAGTCTAGGTAATTCATCAACAAATACTTCCTAAAGTTTCAGATAACATAAACATCTTTTAATACATTCACTTTTAAGTTCTTTCTAGATTATAATATCTATGACTAATTCACAACCATTCACAATATAAATTCAAGTCTAAATGCAGGATATGGTCATCCATCAAGAATTATTTAGATCACTTTTGATAATCAACATCTTATCTTTTAGGGGAATTCTACTCGAGTTCCCATCAATTAAGACAATGTCGTCATGTCATAATCAATCAATCCGTTCTACTGGCACTATCAACTTTCCAGTTTCATTACCATTGATAAGATGTGAACTTCTCAAAAGACTAATAATAACTCATAATCCTTCACAAATTCAGGGATATATGGAGACACAACTACTATTAAAAGAGTAAGGTCAACGCATAATCTATGCGAGAGAATTTCAAATCAGATACAGACGAAAACATTTAACGAACATGAATATATCCCATGTTTTCCTAATTTGAGTACGCATTCGAAAGCTCCTCGGATCGTTACCCAGGTCATTCAAATGAAATCAAATCATAAGAAATGATAAGAACGTCAATACATCAAGTCGGGTATCAACACTCGGTAATCAAATACTTTTCCTAAGAATCTCACTACAGGAAAATTGGACAAGAAGGGAATATCAATTGTCAAATAAGACAATTTCCACAGATGAGTAAATTTAACTCAGAAGAATAGATGCTATAGGCACATATGTAGGTGTCCCTAACATTATGTCCCTATTTTTCACTTCTTGCAGATCTCATACAATTTAATCTTTCACAATCTTCAAAGAAAATTTAGGGTTTATTAATCAGTTTTATGGTGACTACTAATCAGCCTTGCATGGTCAATTCTGAATTGTATGTAGGCGCGCAACTATATACAATTTCAAGATTAACGATGCAATACTCAGTTCGTCAAAATTTTATCATCATGTTTATAATAAAAACATTTTCATGCTTAATTCTTAAATAAGAATCAAAAATAAATTTACAAAGATTTCCTTTGTTATGAAAACAATTAAGTTTTCAAAAGTGTTTTATAAACAACTTCATTTCGATAACAATCACTTATAAATCTCACTTTGAATAATCCTTATAGTAATGAAAATTCAATTTTTCTCAATGGATACGGTTTTATCTTATAAAAACAATGAGTGATCTGCAAAAGAGTGATGAAAGCTTGGTCACCAAGAACTAACTACAATATGATAGGAAACGAGCTTTAGCCAAATAATCATGAGGTTCATGATCTCGATGGCACTCAAAAAAATAATCCACAACGTAACTCAAATCGAGATGAGTACTTGTTCAATGGTTGCATCACTAATACGAACATTAGGATGAAGCAATAAAAGATAGATATCATCGATACATGTAGGATTTAGCAATCAAAGGTAGTCTTTTTCATTAATCACAAACAAGCCAAAATTGTACCGTAACACATTATGCGTCACTATGTCATACAATTTCAAGAACTCATCCTACCAACTGATATCTCAGTTAAGTTAGGGATTTTTAAAAGATACCACAATGAATACTAATCTACAAGAGTCATTAGGTGTCCCACCTGTCCCGGAAGATCCATCGGTCCCAATTCAGAAGAAGACTTCTTCAATTTATTTATTGGACACTGTGCATCCTCATCATTGGACAATGGCCTAGGAACAACACTTAACACGAACTAACAATAATTTAAAACCTTATAATTCAATCACAGAACTTAACGACTTCCTTTTAACAATTTCATATTCCATACAAGTTAAATTTTACTTTATTCAAGTTTTCAATCAACTTATACTCAATGCGATATCCTACTTCATTCTCAAATACTTCAACTTTATTCTTAGATCTTAATAGGGAAATAAAAGCTCGATATTATCAACACTTAATTTCTAATCCTATAACTCGTACAATAATAGTTGTCAAATGAGTCACTAGTATGAAATGACTCGCACATTTATTTAGATTTCTCGGAAAGGTATTAGTGGCATGGGGCTTTTGTGTAATGGTTCTAATGACAGCCTCAAGTGCAACATTCACCCTTTCGATTTCAATTTAAGAATTGGATGACAACGAATCAGATGACATCTTTCCAGGTGATAACGTTTTGTCAAACTCCACTCTATAAGGAAAGATCGTCATGACATCGATATCAGATTTAATCTCGCCAATTCTTCTTCAAAATCATAATCAACTACTATCAACATTTCTACGAATATCAACCATTTTTTGGGATCATAAATATCCAAAACTAGGTTTAGATCTAGGATAGCTAGAATTCCTACGAGAATAGCTTCGATTAATTTACTAGGGGATTTAGGGTTCCTTGTGACAATCTACGTCGTATAAATACCTCGTATAAAAATCAAAATAATCATCAAAAAATCATGTAATAAAATTACATCATACATATATATATATATATATATATATATATATATATATATATATATATATATATATATATATATATATATATATATATATATATATATATATATATATATATATATATATATATATATATATATATATATATATATATATATATATATATATATATATATATATAATCCAAGTTATATATATATATTAAAATAACACTTCTCAGTCTGGCCTTGTCAGTAACTCGGGAATTCTTCGGCACCGTTATAGTCAAAAGATTTTTAGACATTTTTAGAAAAATGTTTATAGTTAAAAGATTTTGAAATGTTTTATTCAAAACCTTGGTTTAAAAAATCTTTCGTTCTCTATAACGAGAGCTCTGGTACCAAACTGTAACACCCCCAAATTTATACAACTCAATACAGCGGAAGACTCGTTGGTGTTACGGGATAGCACATTACTCACATCATAGACAACGCATAAAAATCGTGTCATTTAATAGTAAAGCATTTCCATTCATAAATATCAAATTTACATAGGTCCCAAGTCATTGTATTTCATACAAGTTTTACAAAGAATTTGAATGGAAATTATTGTTTAGGTGCGGTCCATGAATTCTTGTTGTCTTCCCGAGAATTACCTTCAAGTACCTGAGATAAAACATGTTAAAAGAAAAGGTTAGCGATAACGCCGAGTGAATTCATAGAGTTTAATAAAATCCATCAATATAACATCGGTATAAAATTATTACCGAAAATCATTTTGTACAAACATTATAATAGGCCATAAAATAGCCAAAGTTATTTTTATACAAATCCTTGTCGAAAATCATAATATAGGCATTTGCCTTAAAAATCATTATACGAGCCAATGTCGTAAAAACATCATACAATACGTCTTATGACGTTGTATAATGTTAAATAAAAACCGTTATATGAATATGGTTATATAAAACCAAAACACGAACATAATATCAATAGTATGACCCCGTATTGCTAGTCAGGCAATACATCGTTATTCGGTGCGTATAGTAGTATTTCGTTAATTGGATTATTATAAGCCGCATGACATTGTTACCTTACTAAAACAAACAACGGGTAGCTAGCCCGAAACTCATTTGCCCATCTAAATTAGTGTGTCGTCACAAAGGTCAGGCTATGTAAATCTTCTCATACATAAATTCGCTTACCAATCAATGTGGCACGACGGGGATCAACCGTCAAGGCGCGAACTGGGGTGATCGTCCCCAAATAGTACTATTATATGCATAAGCGTCTACCAAATCCCGGTAGTTCAGAATTCATGCTAATGGGACTTTTAGTGACATAACTTAACTTTAATAATCCATTTAATTTCATCTATCGGGTCATTTAATCATTTATCGGGTCATACAATCGGGTCATACAATCATTCGGTCCAAATCAATAAACAAACAATCGGGACAAATGATGTCCTATTTTATAAAAACTTAACATGTTATCTCCCTCGCGGGTTTATAAAACATTTCATAAAAACATTTAAAAGAGTGCGAGGCTATGAACTCACGTTGATGTGGGAAGGCGGTTATCGGCGATTTGGATGTACGGTACGTGCTTCAATCACGGAAACCTAGACAAATAATACTCGTCTTAGACTCATGTCCAATGACTTTATAAAAATAACAATTATGTATACATATGATGATTTTATATATATGATGATCAAATGGGTTTACATATTCTCATTTACTCATATGATGATTTATACTTTACATGTTGGGCCCAAATGGGTTAAGCACAATAAATAAGTTTATAAGTGTTTTAGCCCATTTTGTTGTATTATTAGTCCAATAACGTTAACTTAGCCCGTTAATGTCCATATGTTTTATAGTTCGGGTTTTATCGGTTTTTACTTGTTATATATGTTTATATATCAGTATATGAGTTTATAAAAGTTTATATTAGACGGGTCCAACCGTCTAAGTTTTATTTAACAAAAACGTTAATTTTACGGTAATAGCCGAAAAAGTCGTAAAAATCATGTTTATAGTTTTATAACTTATAAAACTTATCAAATTACCATTTTTATAAAATTTACATTTATTTATTCTTATACATATTTATATAAATGTATTATATAAGTTAGTGGGTTTTAATTCACATTTTATACTATATTTACTTGAGTGCTTATATAATACTATTATACTTTAATTTCCAAAATCTGATTTTTATTTTCATGTTCACCAAAACTGCCATATCTAGAGTTCTATATGGAGATAGAAGCTCAAATTTTTATTACATAAACTACATGATATGTGCTCCATTTAGCTCTTCTATAGCTACTGTAGAATCAACTTCTAAGTATTTTCTAAAAATCGTCCAAAACAGTGAACTCAGATTGTACTTTAAACTTGTTTTGATCATATCTCACTCATCCTAATGATTCTATTGCATGGCCAACTCTCACATGTGTATGATATTTTATACTTACTGTAAATGGATTCTACTTCATCATTTTATCAGTCTAACATGTGGTTAGTTACTGTTTTTATACAGCCTACCATTAAACAAGATTTACCCATTTTTACATGTAGTTTGTCCATCTTTTTACCCATGTTTATCCAATCTATCAACACCAAATCCCCACATAACATTTTTAATCATCATTCATCATCATATACATATACATAAATAAAGAAAATACAAGATTACATATTCAAAATAACAAGATGATAGGAAGAAACAATCTCTATACCACCAAAGTGATGAAAAGGTTGAGATTTTGGATGAGCAAGGCTTGGTTCTTGTCACCCAATCTTTAATCTTGGCAAATGAACTTTTGAGTTCTTCAAATGGATGAACACCTTCATGGAAATCAGCCCTTTAACTCCATGTAAACTCCTTTTCACTTGTTAAAATTACCTCCAATCTTCATCTTTTCAAGTGGTAATCAACATATGTTGATTATAGATAAAGTTTGAGGTTAAAAAAATGATGAAGATGGTGTTTTAGGGTGGAGGTTGGACGTTCCACATGAGAGAGAAGAGTGGGTTTGATGATTTTTGGATTAAGTTTGCATGTGTGAGAAGTGAATGTGAAGCTTGGTGGTTTTGCTTGTAGTTTTGATAAAGCCCATGGACAAGTGTCCCATGGATACTTAAAAAGTTGACAACAAGAGTGTGTGGTGGCTTGTTTATGCCACTCATAGTGGAGGTGGGACAAGTGTCAAACTTGTCTCATCTCCACTAATTTACGGGTACTCCTCGATTCTAGTTTCCTCGATTTACGTGCCCTCGGGTCGTTTTACGAAAAATGTTTTTATAAATTATGAATCAACGGCACAAAACGAATCTAATAAAAATTGTCTCATCAAAAATGGAGTTCAAAAACGTAAATACGTAATCCTAAGGTTTCCGGTTTAATCGTAAAGGACGTTAAATTATTCGCGTAAGTCCTAATCTCTTCTCGTAAGTTAGTGAGTTTATGAACCAACTCAAAATTAAAATCTAAAAATAATATTCACGGATAAATTTATTTTCTAAAATGTCAGACTGTCACCAAAAACGGTGTATGTAAACGTAAGCACGTAACGTTGAATCCTCCGGTTTAGACGTAGTCGATGCTACTTCAAGACGTAAATCCAAATTTCTTCCCAAAAATAAGTGAATTCATAATATTACATTAAAATAATATTTTCAATTAAATATTGAGAATAAAAATATAAATCATAAAATGACGGATTGTCACATCATGAACACCCGTTTAAATTAGAATTGTTCCATGATTCTTCTCAAAGAGCTTCCCGAAAAGCTAGGTGATCCCGGGCGATTCGTGTTACCTTGCTCGTTTCCTCAAATCGACGATTGTATGGCTTTAGCGGATCTCGGCGCTAGCATCAATCTTATGCCACTTTCGGTTTGGAAACAATTGTCATTACCCGACCTTGTACCGACTCGTATGACTTTAGAGTTAGCTAATCGAACTCTCGCATACCCCGTTGGTATTGCCGAAGAGGTTTTTGTTCGAGTTGGTACATTTACTTTTCCCGTGGACTTTGTCGTCGTCGACTATGAGATGGATCCTCGTATTCCGTTAATACTTGGTAGACCATTCTTAAGGTCCGGAAGAGCCTTAGTTGATGTGGCCGAAGGGGAGTTAATTCTTAGGGTTCGGGATGAACAACAAGTTTTTAAAATGGGAAAAATCACAACTAAATCAAATGGAAAAGAGTCGGTCAATATGATTGATGTTCTTAATTATGATAATGAAGAGATTTTTATTAATCCTTTTGGAATTGTAATCAAAATGATTTTGTGATAAACTCATCCCTTCCCTTAGAGCCTCAAATTTTTTATACTCCTATTTATGATACCTATAGTGATGACACTTCTTCAAGTGATCACACTATCTTCAGTTTAGACGACCCGTCCTTTGACCCACCCACTTTTGACCCACCCATTTATGAATCACCAATCTTTGATACCTACGATGATGACACTTCTTTAAGTGATCTCATTAATTTTGATGACCCACCCCATGATCTTAATGCACCTCATATCTCTATGAGTGATTCTTCCATGGAGACTCCTTTTGACTTTTATACTCCGATTTTAGAAATCATGACTTTTGAGGAGGATCCTCCACTCTTAGAGATCATTCCTACTTTAGAGGTTATTCCATTTGAGGAGGATTTAGATAACTTTCTAAATACCTATTTTCCTCATGAGGAAGAGTTTTCCTATGACTCCGACGATACTTATGTTTTCACATCAAGTTTGGAAGAGGATGACCTTCCCACTTTGGATTTTGATGATATTTTGAGCTTACATGTCACTACCTCTTGCTATTTTCCCATTAAGGAACCGGTTTGTTCTCGGAATAGAGCCTTTTGTGCTTTCATTGCCATACCACCTTACCTTTCCTTGTAAGAGACTTTTGACTAAGGATACCCCACTTTTCTTTGACTTGCGTACCACCTCAGGGTTTATTTCCTTTAATGATGGAAATTATGTGTTTGACCCGGGTGAATTTTTATTGAGGTATGCCTTATATGACTTTACTTCACCCTTTATCATGGAGAGATTTTCCTCCCTTGGAAATCTTGATTTTTCCATGATTTTCCCATTTAAATGATGACATTCGGGAATTCGAGTCGAGCTAGAGACTCGTGATAAATAACTCAAGCATCGTTTAACTAGGTTAGATTCTTACCTTTACCACCCTTTCCACCATTTTTCACCTTCACCCATTTTCACCAATAAGTGTAGGGGGAGCCAAGTAGGTTGTTTGTGTTATGATGTTGTATGCAGGGACATGTGCTTAATGATCCACTTTTGGTGCTTTTGACGCGACCCGTGTTCCCGTGTTTCCCATGTACCTGGTTCCTTCGATAAGTTTTTGCTATTGTGATTCAATCTTGTATATAAATAAAACGAATAAATGTAATCACTATAGTTGTCCTTTCCTTAGCTTGATTTAAACAACGTACTCAATGTCCTAAGTGTAGGGGAGTTTATTCTCCCACATGCTTAAACATTGAGGACAATGTTTATATTAAGTGTAGGGGGGATTTCTATCGAAATTTTAGTGGGCTTTTCCATGAATTTGACCCCATTTAACCGGAAAAATTTTAAAAAATTTCAACGTTTTTCAAATTTTTGATCTATTTTGGCCTAGTAGTATTTTGTTTTATTTTCTTTCCTTTTTGTCATCGCATCGTATTAATAATTTCCATTTTAAGAATAAAGTCAAAAATAAATAAATAAATAAAATGGTTTTAACAAGTTTAGATGTCTTTGATATATTAGGCCCGTCGTGAATATTTTGACTCAACCCGAGTTTACTTATCCAAGTTTACTCTACCTAGTATCCTTAACCATATGGACCTTAATTGGTTTATTAGGCTAAGCATCCACGAGTCTCATTCCTTGAGATTTTAAATTGTGGAGAATGAGAGATGATAGAGTTGATAATAAGTTTAAGGGTTAATTTTTGCTTATATGGTTTTTGTGGCTCTTTCTTCCCGCTTGTATATTTAATTGCTTAATAAATGAGGATTTTTGCGGTGTCGATTCGATATCTTAGCTCTTAGCCAAATCTTTAATTTCCTTGTAATTAAAGCATGAACACATTGAGGGTGCCAGCGTTGTGGACTTCCGACTAAGGTGGCTCATAACCACTAAGTAGGAGGTATTCAGACCATGGGACCGCAGAATTTGACTATATATATCATAATAAGAAAGAATAAGATTAAAACATGACCTCAAGGAGCCTTAGGGTGTGGGGCATGTAGCACGAACCTTGTCATTAGAGCCTTAGGGTGTATGGCATGGTAAGTGTTGAATAAAAATTGATTCAAAAAAATCAATTCCGTCGTTTATCGTTCAAGGAGCCTTAGGGTGTGGACAATAGACGGGGAGCATTTTTACATCTTAAAGAGCCTAAGGGTATATGATGTGAACTTGCTAAACTCCACATAAAGTCTAAAGACTTTGGAAGAATAATTAATAAGTAGTACTATTTGGCCAAATTTTGGGTCCGGGAATTTATTCCCCAAATCGTGTTAAATCATCCTTGACGTGGGCTTACTTTAGTGACAACGTTTTTGAGGACGAGGTTAGGTTTTGAGTGTCGGGTTTGCACCGTTTGGCCTTCATTTTTGGACTAATAATTATTAAATAAGTCAAATGAGCCTACGGGTGAATGACAATCTATAAAATCTAGAGATACAATGTAGGAATTGGAGAAAGAGTTTTACACAATTATCTTATATAAGTGGTTTTAACTTGAGAACTTATGGTAAACAATGATATCGTTTTTAAGCTTGGTATGGGGAACGTGAAACTTGATGGTGATTAATATTCATGACACCAAAACCCTAATTTAAGTCTTAGATTTCTTTACAAGTTTATTCCATCAAATAATTTCTAAGTTAATAAATTGTTATAACTTTTGTCTCCTTTTAAGTTTTTATCTTTTCATCGTAGTAGTATTATTAATAAAGGCCGAGATGGGTTAATTATGAGAAAAATGTAACTTTATGCTTTAAAATAATGCATTGCATGGGGTCATTGCAATGGTCAACTATAGGGGATTTAATAAGTGTGTAAACACTTATTCTTTTGCCACTAAAATCAAGGAAAAACAAGACCTAATCATGTGTTTTATATCGTAAAAGTCGGAATTACGCGTGGTTTTGTGTTTTTGTGTTAAAATAGGTACAAATGATCAAAAGGAAAGAAAACACGGGATTTCACGGTCAAATGTTGAAGAAAAGTCCAAAAAGAAACGAAGACAAAGTCAAAAGACCAAAAGTGTGCCCAAGTTCACGAAAACCGGCAAAATCGACACAACTTTGAAGAAATAATCAACAAAGCCGAAATCGAGCTCGTTTTTAGCGGATTTAAGCTTTTTGACGATATTTGAGTTTGTGGTTCCTACATTTGGGTAAATGGGCCCAAAAGCCCATTAAGGAGTTCAAGTTAACTAACTTTTGGGTCAAGGCCCAATTTTCAAGCCCAAAACAACAAATATAAGACGGATGGAGTTTTCATATGAAAGTCTATGAAGGGCCCAAAAATAATAACAATGGGACGAATGTTTATGGTTGAAGGCCCATTTCATTGAAGAAGGATTGGACGGTTAAGTGAAATTCATTTTCACTTGGCTTGGTCAAATGGAAAGTTTGCTTATTAAATCCCTGGTCAACAATACAAATCACACAGTCAACTTATTCATTCCCCCTCACACGTGTGTATATCACACGTATAAACTTATCCTCACACCACTCACAAATAATAAAACGTTTATTTTTTACCCCACCCCCTCATTCGATGTAAACAAGAAAAAACCCACCATCACCACTTTTCTCTCCCATCTAAAAAAACGCAGCTTTACCCCATATCCAAAAACCCTAATTAACCTAAAAAAATTACCATCCATTATTTGGGGCTTTTTGTTTAAGTGTGTAATTCACACACTTGGGGATTAAATCGCCAAGTTTTTTGCAAGATCCACAATGGTGGTCCTCTCTTCCATCTCCTACGTGGCCTAATCCTATGGTTTTGAATGGTTAAACCAAATCACTATCCCAATCCCTCCAATAAACTTGCTCCACATCAGCATACAACAAACACAACTAGCACAATTTACTGCCAAGGTGGCGATCCGTGTGATATTGGGGGTTTTCCACCGCAAGATCAAGAGAATGAAGAAAGAGAAAAGAAAGAGCGGCCAGGATTTGAAGCTTACTCTTGAATTTATGAAGAGAGTTTCTAGGGTTTCTCTATAAAAACCCCTAATCTGTAATTTTAAGAGAGCACTTTTTTTTCTTTATTTAATTTTCTGCAAATTAGTTTAGGTTTAATGTATTTTTTTTATTTTCCAGTAATGTAATTTTCTTATGATTAATGAAAAGTTTATTTTCAATTCAATTGGTCTCTCATTTAATTTTCTGTCAAAATCACTTATAATCTTTAATCTGCGTTTTTTTCACTGTTTGGAATTATTATTATTATTACTGTTCGTGTGAATTTCTAATATAATAAAAAAGAGATAAAAAAGAAAGTGATAAATCTTTCCCCACTGGAAAGATTTCAAAAGTTACTGTTCGAAGTTCCTTTGGTTCGTTTGGTTTATTGGATCAACGATGATGATGATGTCCGAAGGGTAATACGGTGGTGTTTGTTTTCGATTTGACTAGACAGCTCAGCACCTCGTCTACTGCTCAAAGGTTTCATCAAAAGGTTCTAATCTTCTTTTTTATTTTTTTGTTAAGTTTTTAATTTAGTTATTGTTTACTGTTTAATCTAGTTTTAGTTTAAGTTTTAGAACTTTTGATTTATCTGCTTATTTGATTTGGGTTATGTTTATGTTTTATTCTGCTTAGTTAAATATTTGTCTCGATCGGCTTTTTTTATGTTACTCTTGTATCTGCTTTAGTTAGCTTTAGTTTGAGTTAATATCTGCTTGTGTTTTTGGATTTACATATTTTGAGTTTGGTTGAAGTTATTTGGATTTATAAATTTCTGTTTATTTCATATGATTTGGTATCTGCTCATTTAGTTCGTTTAGTTGTGGTTATTATTTGCTTATTTTGGTTGTTTAATATTAGCTTATTTACTTATCAGATTATTAGCTTATTTTGATTGTGAGACTTGTTTTGTTTGCTTATTGGTTACACATGCTTATGTGGTTTTGTTTTTTTAGAGTAATTGCTTTTCAGTTTTTTTTTACTTAGTGCTTATCTGATTTAGCTTATTGTTTTTTTTTCTACTGCTTATCTATTAAGGCTGATATTGTGTATTAGCTTATTGGTTTTTCTGGTTTTGCTGCGGAGAAAATAACAGATCCAATTGATCTGTTGGTTTAAATTCCAAGAAAAAAATATATTAGCAAAAAGGGTCCCTCCCGGGATTCGAACACAAGACCTCTAGCTTAACAACCAACAGTCTTAACCAATTGCTCTAGTACCTTTCCTGTGTTTAGAATCATAACATTTAATTAATATAGGTCTTTTATGTTTGGCAGTTTTATTTAAAATGTTTAATTACAAGTTTTTAAGTTTATTTATTTTAAGTAAAAAGTTTATTATTAATTTTCTTAAATTCAGTTTTTATAAAAAAAAATAAAAAGATAAAAAAAAATATTTTTATTTAAATTTCTTTTGTAATTTTAAAATAGTTTTTATAGATTAAAAGTAGTTTTTAGATTCTTATTTAAATTTTAGTTTTAAAATATTTTATTTCAATTAATTAAGTTTTATTTTAAAATATATTTTCATTTAAAGTTTTTAAAAGTTTTTAGTTTTATTTTTAAAAATAGTTTTTACATTAGTTTAGATTAAGATAAATTTTAAAATAGTTTTCCTTTAAAGTTTTTTTTATATTAATTAGTTTTTAAATAGATTTAGTTTAAAATACCAAAAATATATTTACCTAAAACATATTAAGTCTTACGTTAATTGGAAATCAAATTCGAGTCGATTTGTGGAACGAAAAATAGATCTAAAAAGAGTTTGCAAAAACCCTAGTATTAATAAGCAAGGAAAATCCTGACCGCTTCCATACGAGCTACTGGTGCAAATGATTCTTCAAAATCAATACCCTCTTTCTGTCCATACCCTTTAGCCACTAGCCTAGATTTATTCTTGATGATCGTGTTTTCTTCATCCATCTTTTTTTCCAGATCCATCGAAGATTTAATGGTGTTACATCGTATGGTCTGTCAACAAGTTCCCAAACTTTAAGTCTTTCAAATTGTTGAAGTTCATCCATCATCGATTCAATCCAAGCGTGATCTGCCAAGGCTTCTTTGATATTTGTTGGTTCAGCTGTACTCACGGCGAGTGCGAACATTCAAACATCACCATCGGTTTCAAGTTGTCCTCTTGTACGAACGGGCTGTGAAGGGTTTCCAATTACTTGAACCAAAGGATGATCTCGGGTCCAATGATGCGTTGAAGAATGTCGTTGATAGAACGTATGTGTGACAACCCGTGAATTTGAACTCATTATTAATCCCAAGAATAAAATAATTATCTCTACAATATTTTTTTTTTGGAAAACGTTATAAATAATAAAAAAAAGGAAGATATTTAAAAAAACTAACAAATGATATTATCACTGATAATACATACGACGGACTTTATGAAAATTTTATTTGTTCTATAGAAATTTATATGTTACGTGTTTAATTAATGCGAAGTGGTAAATAATTACTTTGCTATCTAAATATCGTTATTTACTCTAACTAGAGGCTATCCAACTAAAAGCTTATGTGTTTTATATGAATGAATTATTTTAAGTTTATAGGTCATATAAACGTCAATAATAGTTTATTTTAATGGTTAATGTAAATTATCGAAATCACCGTTAATTATTAATAGAAAGTTATATAAACGTTTTCAACACACGATTTGTTTAGAAAAAATACAAGACGGACTATAAAAAGTCTATAAATTAAATATTTGTCACTTTTAGATTATTTTCAATGTATAAAATAAGTTACTAAGGTAATCGTATTTTATTAATTATTTAATTAAAATATCGTTTTTATGTCATAATGATCACGAAAACGTCTAAATTAATTTTATCAACTTCAAACTGATAAAATGAATTTATAAACTTCATATTAATCATATGAACTTAATTAAATTATTAAATGACTAGAAATAAGCCTGTAATTAAGTTTAAAAGCCCGTAACTATTTTTAAAAGCCCGTAAACCCAAAATAAACCCAACTAAAAGCACCCAAACCCAATTTAGCCCATAATTATCATTAGATAATATAAATTTCGTGGCTTTTGCCTTGAGAAAGCATTAAACGTGTTTTTACAAAGCTAGAAAATAGGAAACCAAATTAGGATAATTAGGAAATAATTAGATATTAGTATTATCAATTATCTACAAGTTATTTACTTACCAAATAATGATATTATTAGTATATCGTGCAAATAATTCAGCCCATACAACAAAAATAACAACCAACGATTGTATGTCCTACAATATATCCATAATTCGATTTCTTAAAATCCATATACTGTGTTATCCCTTTTTCTTCTATGGCCGCCATACATTATGATTTCCTAGCATTATTTGAGGGCCTAAGATAGGATTCAAGTATCTTATAAATGGTTAATACTAGTTCTAGTTTCTTCATTCCAAAAATCATCCAAAAATCATCCAAAAATCACAAGTCGATCTTTGTTTTCTGCCATGTTTTCTACCATCCCTCACAATCACCCAAAACCACCAAGAGTACCAGCTCTAGTACTCTTAAGTACTCCTAAACATTTTTCCCATAACCCTAAAAACAGCCCCTAAGATTGGAACCCTTGAATCCTCTTGAAACGAAAACCTTAGTTGGATTCTTGTTCTTGTTTCATTCCTTGCAGCCGATTCTAAACACCACCTTTACAAACTTTGTGAAGCCTTGGTACATCAATAAAATATTCATTATCAAGTGCCCTTAAACCCTTGTAAACAGCCCCGAAGTTCGTTCTTTGAAACTCTTCAAAAACGAAACCCTAGAAGATGTAAATTAGGGTTTTCTTCAAAACCCTAGTTTCGTAAACTTGGGTACTGAATTTATCTTGATTCGTGTATTCTCCATCAGCAAGCACCCTTGTTTCTATTTCCCTAGGTGATCACGAGGTTGATTTTTCAGTACCAAAAGGGTTCGTGTTCTAGCTTTAAAGTCGAAACCTAGCCGAGACCAAATTAGGGCATCCTAGGGCGTAAACTTGATCAAACCACCAATCCAATGTAAATAGTGTAATACTTAGTCTTAAATAAATTATTATGCACGTTTAAACTCAACCTAGTGGTGCTTAGAATTTAGTAATATTTCGTAAGTAGTAAAAGTCGTTAAAAAGCCTTATTCGGTAGATTAAAGCTCTGGCACGTTTCCCGAGGTAGACACCTCCCCATGAATTTCTGTCATATAGTAAGATACAAGACCTTATTACGATTCCATAGCCTCTTGAATCACTTAAAACGGAGTTATAACGAACCGGGAAATTTAAAATCAAAATTTAAATAAAAACATTAAAATCTGTCAAAGCTATGAAATATTCTGTCTGAAAACTGTTTGGTCGGGCGAGTCATGTTTGGACGTGATTTCGAGCCTCTTATCAAGGACAATATTAATATTCACCTGGACTAGTTTCTAAAATAGTAATCCGTTTTACCTAAGAGTTAACGAGTTGTAAGTTACACGTCTTTAAAGTTTCTGAAAAACCATGTTGTCTAGTGTTAAACTGGCTGGAACTACGTTTTTGTAAGCTAAATTTAACCTACTTAAAGTCTAAATCACGACTAGCTCAGGAGAACATTATCGTAGCCTACCAGGTGGGATAATCCACAGAAACTTCGTTTGTGTCATAACTCTAAAGTATGCAAAAGTTACGGGCTCTCAAAGTAGGCTTGCTGGACACTTTTCAAATTTTGAAAAATGTTTAAAATTGTCATTTTATGTAGAACTCAACTAGTAACACATAGTAAGACGCCCAGTTAAATTCGTACTATAAAAACTTAATCATTAAATATTTCACGTGAAAACGACGTTATGTATAAAACCTAATTACGCTAAAACCGTTCAAAAAGTCGTAAGCACAATAAAATGTAAAATCTGTACATGACATTAATCATGTTAGTCTAATAAAAGTGACACACAATAGTAGCTCTCAAAATAATGGAGAAACGATTTTAATTGTAAAACACTAGGTTCTCGTAATTGTACACTTTTAGGATTTAAATAAAACTTATATCGTAATAATATTATCTTCAAAACTCGAATAATTATATTTATTTGAATTCATATCAACCTATCAATGATTTATAATGCATAAACATGAATATATAAAATGATAAAGATTGATGAAACCCTAGTTTAAAAGATAAAACCCAACACTAAATAATTAAACTAATTAATAGTCGAAAACGTTTTATAAAAACTTTAGTCGTTATTATTCCAACCTAAAGCAACAACTAAGAACGGGTTTATACATGTGTAATATTTTTATATTACACATGGTTTAAATGAATATTATTCTTATTAGGTTACCGGTAAAATTCTACTTTTTCCTGCGACACTTTACTATCAACAAGGTGAGTTCTCTAGCCCCTATCTTTAATTATTTTATTAAACAGTGAGTTTCTTAGCCTATTTCTCAAATTGTTTATCAACTGTGAGTTACTAGCTCATACCTCTTTCGGAAACATTTCTTGATGTATAACGCGTGAACTCAAGTGAACTATTCTTTTCTAGTTGATCTATGTCTCGAAACAACACAAATGATAACTGCCCACGACTCATGAACCGTTAGTCACCTAGCTGTTTACAGCGAAGTGAGCGCGAATGTTATGGATACATCTATCAGAGTTGACACTCCTATTTACTTTGAATAGATGCGTTCAAGTAAATACAATTTCATTTGAAGACGACGGGTGACTTGGGTTAGTCCCCTGTATGGGCACACACATACAAAGTCAGTTAGACTCGTTAACGCACCGGTGTCATGGGCTTACATAGTAGTAAAGATAAACTGTGTGACTTTGTATGTGTTATATTGTCACAGGTGGATACAAATCTTGTGGTTCATTGAAATGATTTTTATTGTTTTCTTAAACTCAAACCTAGGAACTCAAAAACTTTGTGTTGACACTTTAGCAATGTTTTTCTCGGGTATGCTACTATATGGAGTCCGCATTGTTGTTTTGGCATGTAGAGGTCGTTCTCTCGCATCAAGTCCCCTTCACGCCATGAAGTCGCAACCCAAATCCAGTCTTCCGCTGTAGTGAAATTTGGGGGTGTGACAGAATGGTATCAGAGATCTTGATTATAGAGAACTAGGTTGCATTATTAACTCTAGACTATAATCGGCTCTAAACTGCATGATAAAATAACATACCAACCATCTAGTGTTAAATAGTTACTATAAGATAAAAAACATTTACATGTTATTTTCTTTTACAAGGCTACTGAGTGTTGCTATAAAAAGTAAACATCATTGTGAGATTATGCATGGTCACCCATGGGCGTGGATGACGTAACCTAGTGGGTTGAAATCTAGTATTATAATACTACACAACATGTCATGCTCTATTTAGTTAACTGTTAATTAATGGTAAGATATACCAAAATATGATACAAATAAAAGAGGTGACGAAAAGGAGGGTGCTATATGTTGTATATTGAATATACATAGCCTGATCACCTATGTATAATTTAGATAGAACAATAGTATGCTCATAGTAGTTACCAAAAAAAACCAAAATGAATAAAACTCACTCAAACTAAAAGTAATCATTTTTTTTTCTACTATACACTAAACGTATGGGAGAAATCATAAATTCTAAGAGATCTAAAATGCCATTAACCACTTTTATCTTCTTCTCGACAAATATCTTAACGTATATGAAGCCTTGATTTCGGGACGAAATCCTCTAAGGCGGGGTGAATGTGACAACCCGTGAATTTGAACTCATTATTAATCCCAAGAATAAAATAATTATCTCTACAATATTTTTATTTTTTTTGGAAAACATTGTAAATAATAAAAACAGGAAGATATTTAAAAAACTAACAAATGATATTATCACTGATAATACATACGACGGACTATATGAAAATTTTATTTGTTCTATAGAAATTTCTATGTTACGTGTTTAATTACTGCAAAGTGGTAAATCAGTACTTTGATATCTAAATATCGTTATTTACTCTAACTAGAGGCTATCCAACTAAAAGCTTATGTGTTTTATATGAATGAATTGTTTTAAGTTTATAGGTCATATAAACGTCAATAATAGTTTATTTTAATAGTTAATGTAAATTATCGAAATCACCGTTAATTATTAATAGAAAGTTATATAAACGTTTTCAACACACGATTTGTATAGAAAAAATACAAGACGGGCTATAAAAAGTCTATAAAATAAATATTTGTCACTTTTAGATTATTTTCAATGTATAAAATAAGTTACTAAGGTAATCGTATTTTATTAATTATTTAATTATAAAATATCATTTTTATGTCATAATGATCACGAAAACGTCTAAATTAATTTTATCAACTTCAATTAATAAAATGAATTTATAAACTTCATATTAATCATATGAACTTAATTAAATTATTAAATGACTAGAAATAAGCCTGTAATTAAGATTAAAAGCCCGTAACTATTTTTAAAAGCCCGTAAACCCAAAATAAACCCAACTAAAAGTACCCAAACCCAATTTAGCCCATAATTATCATTAGATAATATAAATTTCGTGGCTTTTGCCTTGAGAAAGCATTAAACATGTTTTTACAAAGCTAGAAAATAGGAAACCAAATTAGGATAATTAGGAAATAATTAGATATTAGTATTATCAATCATCTACAAGTTATTTACTTACCAAATAATGATATAAATTCAGCCCATAAAACAAAAATAACAACCAACGATTGTATGTCTTACAATATCTCCATAATTCGATTTCTTAAAATCCATATACTGTGCTATCCCTTTTTCTTATATGGCAGGCATACATTATGATTTCCTAGCATTATTTGAGGGCCTAAGATAGGATTCAAGTAGCTTATAAATGGTTAATACTAGTTCTAGTTTTTTCATTCCAAAAATCATCCAAAAATCACAACTCGATCTTTGTTTTCTGCCATGTTTTCTACCATCCCTCACCATCACCCAAAACCACCAATAGTACCAGCTCTAGTACTCTTAAATACTCCTAAACATTTTCCCCATAACCCTAAAAACAGCCCCTAAGATTGGAACCCTTGAATCCTCTTGAAACGAAAACCTTAGTTGGATTCTTGTTCTTGTTTCATTCCTTACAGCCGATTCTAAACACCGCCTTTACAAACTTTGTGAAGCCTTGGTACATCAATAAAAGATTCATTATCAAGTGCCCTCAAACCCTTGTAAACAGCCCCGAAGTTCGTTCTTTGAAACTCTTCAAAAACGAAACCCTAGAAGATGTAAATTAGGGTTTTCTTCAAAACCCTAGTTTCATAAACTTGGGTACTGAATTTATCTTGATTCGTGTATTCTCCAGCAGCAATCACCCTTGTTTCTATTTCCCTAGGTGATCACGAGGTTGATTTTTCAGTACCAAAAGGGTTCGTGTTCTAGCTTTAAAGTCGAAACCTAGCCGAGACCAAATTAGGGCATCCTAGGGCGTAAACTTGATCAAACCACCAATCCAATGTAAGTAGTGTAATACTTAGTCTTAAATAAATTATTATGCATGTTTAACCTCGACCTAGTGGTGCTTAGAATTTAGAAATATTTCGTAAGTAGTAAAAGTCGTTAAAAAGCCTTATTCGGTAGATTAAAGCTCTGGCACGTTTCCCGAGGTAGACACCTCCCCGTGAGTTTTTGTCATATAGTAAGATACTAGACCTTATTACGATTCCATAGCCTCTTGAATCACTTAAAACAGAGTTATAACGAACCGGGATACTTAAAATCAAAATTTAAATAAAAACATTAAAATCTGTCAAAGCTATGAAATATTTTGTCTGGAAACTGTTTGGTCGGGCGAGTCATGTTTGGACGTGATTT
Source organism: Glebionis coronaria (assembly GCA_025667525.1). NCBI lineage: Eukaryota > Viridiplantae > Streptophyta > Magnoliopsida > Asterales > Asteraceae > Glebionis > Glebionis coronaria. Next base: position 547,949,954 of record CM046874.1, read on the forward strand.
TGAGCCTCTTATCAAGGACAATATTAATATTCACCTGGCCTAGTTTCTAAAAGAGTAATCCGTTTTACCTAAGAGTTAACGAGTTGTAAGTTACACGTCTTTAAAGTTTCTGAAAAACCATGTTGTCTAGTGTTAAACTGTCTGGAACTACGTTTTTGTAAGCTAAATTTTACCCACTTAAAGTCTAAATCACGACTAGCTCAGGAGAACATTATCGTAGCCTACCGGGTGGGATATCCACAGAAACTTCGTTTGTGTCATAACTCTAAAGTATGCAAAAGTTACGGGCTCTCAAAGTAGGCTTGCTGGACACTTTTCAAATTTTGAAAAATGTTTAAAATGGTCATTTTATGTAGAACTCAACTAGTAACACATAGTAAGACGCCCAGTTAAATTCGTACTATAAAAACTTAATCATTAAATATTTCACGTGAAAACGACGTTATGTATAAAACCTAATTACGCTAAAACCGTTCTAAAAGTCGTAAGCACAATAAAATGTAAAATCTGTACATGACATTAATCATGTTAGTCTAATAAAAGTGACACACAATAGTAGCTCTCAAAATAATGGAGAAACGATTTTAATTGTAAAACACTAGGTTCGCGTAATTGTACACTTTTAGGATTTAAATAAAACTTATATCGTAATAATATTATCTTCAAAACTCGAATAATTAAATTTATTTGAATTCATATCAACCTATCAATGATTTATAATGCATAAACATGAATATATAAAATGATAAAGATTGATGAAACCCTAGTTTAAAAGATAAAACCCAACACTAAATAATTAAACTAATTAATAGTCGAAAACGTTTTATAAAAACTTTAGTCGTTATTATTCCAACCTAAAGCAACAACTAAGAACGGGTTTATACATGTGTAATATTTTTATATTACACATGGTTTAAATGAATATTATTCTTATTAGGTTACCGGTAAAATTCTACTTTTTCCTGCGACACTTTACTATCAACAAGGTGAGTTCTCTAGCCCCTATCTTAAATTATTTTATCAAACAGTGAGTTTCTTAGCCTATTTCTCAAATTGTTTATCAACTGTGAGTTACTAGCTCATACCTCTTTCGGAAACATTTCTTGATGTATAACGCGTGAACACAAGTGAACTACTCTTTACTAGTTGATCTATGTCTCGAAACAACACAAATGATAACTGCCCACGACTCATGAACCGTTAGTCACCTAGCTGTTTACAGCGAAGTGAGCATACATCTATCGGAGTTGACACTCCTATTTACTTTGAATAGATGCGTTCAAGTAAATACAATTTCATTTGAAGACGACGGGTGACTTGGGTTAGTCACCTGTATAGGCACACACATACAAAGTCAGTTAGACTCGTTAACGCATCGGTGTCATGGGCTTACATAGTAGTAAAGATAAAATGTGTGACTTTGTATGTGTTATATTGTCACAGGTGGATACAAATCTTGTGGTTCATTGAAATGATTTTTATTGTTTTCTTAAACTCAAACCTAGGAACTCACCAACTTTGTGTTGACACTTTAGCAATGTTTTTCTCAGGTATGCTAATATATGGAGTCCGCATTGTTGTTTTGGCATGTAGAGGTCGTTCTCTCGCATCAAGTCCTCTTCACGCCATGAAGTCGCAACCCAAATCCAGTCTTCCGCTGTAGTGAAATTTGGGGGTGTGACAGAATGGTATCAGAGATCTTGATTATAGAGAACTAGGTTGCATTATTAACTCTAGACTATAATCGGCTCTAAACTGCATGATAAAATAACATACCAACCATCTAGTGTTAAATAGTTACTATAAGATAAAAAAAATTTACATGTTATTTTCTTTTACAAGGCTACTAAGTGTTGCTATAAAAAGTAAACTTCATTGTGAGACTATGCATGTTCACCCATGGGCGTGGATGACGTAACCTAGTGGGTTGAAATCTAGTATTATAATACTACACAACATGTCATGCTCTATTTAGTTACCTGTTAATTAATGGTAAGATATAGCAAAATATGATACAAATAAAAGAGGTGACGAAAAGGAGGGTGCTATATGTTGTATCTTGAATATACATAGCCTTATCACCTATGTATAATTTAGATAGAACAATAGTATGCTCATAGTAGTTACCAAAAAATACCAAAATGAATAAAACTCACTCAAAATAAAAGTAATCATTTTTTTTCTACTATACACTAAACGTATGGGAGAAATCATAAATTCTAGGAGATCTAAAATGCCATTAACCACTTTCATCTTCTTCTCGACAAATATCTTAACGTATATGACGCCTTGATATCGGGACGAAATCCTCTAAGGCAGGGTGAATGTGACAACCCGTGAATTTGAACTCATTATTAATCCCAAGAATAAAATAATTATCTCTACAATATTATTATTTTTGGAAAACATTGTAAATAATAAATACAGAAAGATATTTAAAAAACTAACAAATGATATTATCACTGATAATACATACGACGGACTATTTGAAAATTTTGTTTGTTCTATAGAAATTTATATGTTACGTGTTTAATTACTGCAAAGTGGTAAATAATTACTTTGCTATATAAATATCGTTATTTACTCTAACTAGAAGCTATCCAACTAAAAGCTTATGTGTTATATATGAATGAATTATTTTAAGTTTATAGGTCATATAAACGTCAATAATAGTTTATTTTAATAGTTAATGTAAATTATCGAAATCACCGTTAATTATTAATAGAAAGTTATATAAACGTTTTCAACACACGATTTGTTTAGAAAAAATACAAGACGGGCTATAAAAAGTATATAAATTAAATATTTGTCACTTTTAGATTATTTTCAATGTATAAATTAAGTTACTAAGGTAATCGTATTTTATTAATTATTTAATTATAAAATATCGTTTTTATGTCATAATGATCACGAAAACGTCTAAATTAATTTTATCAACTTCAAACTAATAAAATGAATTTATAAACTTCATATTAATCATATGAACTTAATTAAATTATTAATTGACTAGAAATAAGCATGTAATTAAGTTTAAAAGCCCGTAACTATTTTTAAAATCCCGTAAACCCAAAATAAACCCAACTAAAAGTACCCAAACCCAATTTAGCCCATAATTATCATTAAATAATATAAATTTCGTGGCTTTTGCCTTGAGAAAGTATTAAACGTGTTTTTACAAAGCTAGAAAATAGGAAACCAAATTAGGATAATTAGGAAATAATTAGATATTAGTATTATCAATTATCTACAAGTTATTTACTTACCAAATAATGATGTTATTAGTATATTGTGCAAATAATTCAGCCCATACAACAAAAATAACAACCAAGATTGTATGTCCTACAATATCTCCATAATTCGATTTCTTAAAATCCATATACTGTGCTATCCCTTTTTCTTCTATGGCAGCCATACGTTATGATTTCCTAGCATTATTTGAGGGCCTAAGATAGGATTCAAGTAGCTTATAAATGGTTAATACTAGTTCTAGTTTCTTCATTCCAAAAATCATCCAAAAATCACAAGTCGATCTTTGTTTTCTGCCATGTTTTCTACCATCCCTCACCATCACCAAAAACCACCAATAGTACCAGCTCTAGTACTTTAAATACTCCTAAACATTTTCCCCATAACCCTAAAAACAGCCCCTAAGATTGGAACCCTTGAATCCTCTTGAAACGAAAACCTTAGTTGGATTCTTGTTCTTGTTTCATTCCTTGCAACCGATTCTAAACACCGCCTTTACAAACTTTGTGAAGCCTTGGTACATCAATAAAACATTCATTATCAAGTGCCCTCAAACCCTTGTAAACAGCCCCAAAGTTCGTTCTTTGAAACTCTTCAAAAACGAAACCCTAGAAGATGTAAATTAGGGTTTTCTTCAAAACCCTAGTTTCGTAAACTTGGGTACTGAATTTATCTTGATTCGTGTATTCTCCAGCAGCAATCACCCTTGTTTCTATTTCCCTAGGTGATCACGAGGTTGATTTTTCAGTACCAAAAGGGTTCGTGTTCTAGCTTTAAAGTCGAAACCTAGCCGAGACCAAATTAGGGCATCCTAGGGCGTAAACTTGATCAAACCACCAATCCAATGTAAGTAGTGTAATACTTAGTCTTAAATAAATTATTATGCATGTTTAACCTCGACCTAGTGGTGCTTAGAATTTAGAAATATTTCGTAAGTAGTAAAAGTCGTTAAAAAGCCTTATTCGGTAGATTAAAGCTCTGGCACGTTTCCCGAGGTAGACACCTCCCCATGAATTTCTGTCATATAGTAAGATACTAGACCTTATTACGATTCCATAGCCTCTTGAATCACTTAAAACAGAGTTATAACGAACCGGGAAACTTAAAATCAAAATTTAAATAAAAACATTAAAATCTGTCAAAGCTATGAAATATTCTGTCTGGAAACTGTTTGGTCGGGCGAGTCATGTTTGGACGTGATTTCGAGCCTCTTAGAGGCCGAATGGTTTAATTTTTCTCAAGGAAAATATTAATAATCACCTGGCCTAGTTTCTAAAACAGTAATCTGTTTTACCTAAGAGTTAACGAGTTGTAAGTTACACGTCTTTAAAGTTTCTGAAAAACCATGCTGTCTAGTGTTAAACTGGCTGAAACTACGGGTAAGCTAAATTTGACTCACTTAAAGTCTAAATCACGACTAGCTCAGGAGAACATTATCGTAGCCTACCAGGAGGGATATCCACAGAAACTTCGTTTGTGTCATAACTCTAAAGTATGCAAAAGTTACGGGCTCTCAAAGTAGGCTTGCTGGACAGTTTTCAAATTTTGAAAAATGTTTAAAATGGTCATTTTATGTAGAACTCAACTAGTAACACATAGTAAGACGCCTAGTTAAATTCGGACTATAAAAACTTAATCATTAAAGATTTCACGTGAAAACGACGTTATCGTATAAAACCTAATTACGCTAAAACCGTTCTAAAAGTCGTAAGCATAATAAAATGTAAAATAAGTACATGACATTAATCATGTTAGTCTAATAAAAGTGACACACAATAGTAGCTCTCAAAATAATGGAGAAAACGATTTTAATTGTAAAACACTAGGTTCTCGTAATTGTACACTTTCAGGATTTAAATAAAACTTATATCGTAATAATATTATCTTCAAAACTCGATTAATTAATTTTATTTGAATTCATATCAACCTATCAATGATTTATAATGCATAAACATGAATATATAAAATGATAAAGATTGATGAAACCCTAGTTTAAAAGATAAAACCCGACACTAAATAATTAAACTAATTAATAGTCAAAAACGTTTTATAAAAACTTTAGTCGTTATTATTCCAACCTAAAGCACCAACTAAGAACGGGTTTATACATGTATATTATTTTTATATTACACATGGTTTAAATGAATATTATTCTTATTAGGTTACCGGTAAAATTCTACTTTGTCCTGCGACACTTTACTATCAACAAGGTGAGTTCTCTAGCCCCTATCTTAAATTATTTTATCAAACCGTGAGTTTCTTAGCCTATTTCTCAAATTGTTTATCAACTGTGAGTTACTAGCTCATACCTCTTTCAGAAACATTTCTTGATTTATAACGCGTGAACACAAGTGAACTATTCGTTACTAGTTGATCTATGTCTCGAAACAACACAAATGATAACTGCCCACGACTCATGAACCGTTAGTCACCTAGCTGTTTACAGCGAAGTGAGCGCGAATGTTATGGATAGATCTATCGGAGTTGACACTCCTATTTACTTTGAATGGGTGCGTTCAAGTAAATACAATTTCATTTGAAGATGACGGATGACTTGGGTTAGTCACCTGCATGGGCACACACATACAAAGTCAGTTAGACTCGTTAACGCATCGGTGTCATGGACTTACATAGTAGTAAAGATAAACTGTGTGACTTTGTATGTGTTATATTGTCACAGGTGGATACAAATCTTATGGTTCATTGAAATGATTTTTATTGTTTTCTTAAACTCAAACCTAGGAACTCACCAACTTTGTGTTGACACTTTAGCAATGTTTTTCTTAGGTATGATACTATATGGAGTCCGCATTGTTGTTTTGGCATGTAAAGGTCGTTCTCTCACATCAAGTCCTCTTCACGCCATGAAGTCGCAACCCAAATCCAGTCTTCCGCTGCAGTGAAATTTGGGGGTGTGATAGTATGCATATTTGACGGATCAACATGGAGAGTAGAAGACTCTTCAGTTTCGTGTACCGGTGTACCGAATGGTTTGATAAATTCGTCTTCGTCATTTAATGCATTGTCTGCTTGATTTGTGTTCTCTGGAGCAATGACAGTAGTTGTTGATGTTGTAGGAGCGGTTGTTGATGTGATATTCTGAGGAGATAAATCTGCAGCAACCCGTGTTGAAGTACATGAAGTCGTATCCTTTTGTTGACGATGATCGGTATCATCATTCTTATCATGAATGACAGCGGAAGACTTCGATACAACATGTTTCTCCCCCGTGAAATATTCATCATACATTGGTCCATATGACATTTCTAACTCTTTAACTGTCGTGTGGACTGTCATATCTGCTCTTGGTACATTTCCTTGAACCAGCTTTGAACTTGACGGTTCATTGTTGTGGTCTTGAGTTCCGTGCGGTTGTGAACGGAAGTCATTTGTCGTTGTGGATCGGGACTTAAACTGTTTTGTTCAAGTGTCATTTCTTGTAATTCATCAAATCGGATATGAATAGTCTCGACTATCAATTTTGTTCTCTTGTTGTAAACTTTACATGCCTTAGACTGAGTTGCATATCCCACTAGAATACATGCATCACCTTTCTCTTTCATGTTATCCAAATTTTCACCATCTCGTATAATGTAACAAGTACATCCAAAAACGTGAAGGTGTTTGAGTGAAGGTTTTCGATCATGAATTATGTGATATGGTGTCTTTTCGTGTCTTGGAATAATTAAGGATCGGTTTTGTGTGTAGCATGCGGTTGACACGGCTTCGGCCCAAAAGAATAATGGAAGTTTTGAAGCGGATAATAATGTTCGAGCAGCCTCAACTAAAGTACAATTTCGTTTTTCAACAACGTCGTTTTGTTCGGGTGTTCGCGCAATAGATGTTTCATGTTCAATTCCTTCGGCTTCAAAATAGTTCCTCAGAATTGAATTCAAAAATTTTGTTCCTCTGTCAGTACGTACCACTTTTACTTGAGCTTGAAGACCACGTTGTATCAATTTAAGGAAGTTGATGAGAACTTCGGGTGTTTCATCCTTGGACCTCAAGAAGTGAGTCCATGTGTACCTTGAGTAATCATCGACAATTACCATAATGTATTTCTTCCCATTGATACTTTGAACACGCATGGGACCACACAAATTGATATGAAGAAGATCTAACCGTCCTTTAGAGCTTGGTGTAGTCTTTATCTTGAAGCTACTTCGTTTAGATTTAGAAAGCTCACAAGAAGAACAAAGATGATCTTTGATGAATTTCAAGCTTGGAAGGCCTCTCATAATATCTTTCTTGGAAAGCGAGTTGATGGTATCAAAGTTGAGATGAGATAGACGTTGATGCCATAACCATGCCTGAGTTGTTGAAGCTTTAGCCATGAAGCAAATTGGAGTTGTAGAAGTTGTGTCTTGAAGTGAGATTGTGTAAAGATCTGTACCCCGTGAACTAGTGAGTAAATCATTCCCATCATAATCACGAACAAAACATGTCTTCTTTCTTAAAGCAACCTCCAAATCTGCATCACAGAATTGACCAACCGCGAAAAGATTGTGATTGAGCCCTTCGACGTAGTATACCCTTTTGATCGTGATATTCCCCTGAACCAAATCTCCATATCCTAGGATCGGTGCAAATTTATCATTTCCGAATCAGACCGTACCTAGGAACTTCTCCACGAAGTTAATTAGAAGCTTGAGATTCCCCGTCATGTGCTTCGTGCATCCGGAGTCCAATATGAAGAGAATTATTTGTATCATCTGCAGAAGAATTAGAACATGATGGAGCATTTGCTAAATTGGATACCACATTAGTTGTGATTTCAAAATCATGAGTGTCTTTAGCAACATTTAAAGGCATACTAACACTCGTTGTCACATTTTATGTCCTAACTTTAAGCATCCATTTATATCCTGGAGGACATTTATTAGCAAACCACCATTTCCAAGACTTGCTAGCAGAGTCATATAATTCTCTAGTTTTGCTTCTAGGGTTCTTAGTGGTGGAGTGTGATGCAATACTTTTCTTGGGGAGGGGGGGGGGGGGGGGTTGCACCAAAATGGTTCACTTTGCGTTTAGGTTTACTAGCACTAATAGTCATCGCAACTTTCTTCTTAGTTCTAGTATCTACGCCTTTGACATTATTCATAGCACACATAGAATGATTAGCATTAACAACACATTTTCCACATTTCACACAAACAAATTTAACATTCAAAGCATTCAAATCATTCAAATCGTCATTACATGCGATTACAGACGTTTTATTCTTAGAAACATTCAAATTCCTAGGGTGTTCTTCTACTTCCTTCATCTTCCCTTGTCTCTTGTGTTTCCAAACCTTATCATTCACTTGAGTGCTCTTAAGCTGAGGTCAGCTAACACTAGCAGTGGAGACTACTCCTGTAATAGAAGATACACGAGTATTAGTGTTTCTAGAAGTCTGAGGCGATTGACTAACTTTGTTTGTGGGTTTAGTGGTCATTCTATACATCCCTAGTTCAATCACGTTATTGTGCTTAACACTTGGTGCTAGAGTATTTCTTATGGGTTGATTATGTGGTAACCTTTCTTTTCCATCCATCTTGAGGGAAAACACAGGTTTTGCAAACGAGGAATTTGAGAAAGCAGATGGTTTTCCCAAGATATAGGGTCTATTCACTTTATAGGCATTGGGTTGTCTAACAACAGGTTTCTTAACGCTAGGTTCCACAACTTTCCCACCCATCTTAGCAACGAGTTTCTTCAACTCTGCTATTGTTATGTCTTTTTCTTGTAACTGAGCTTTCAAATCCGAAATATCAAGACTTTTTTTGTTTAGTAATCGACATGACTCGGATAATTTTACTTCCAAAGGTGTATCATTTGAAAAGCTGCTAACTTTGTTTTGCAAAGCAAGTTCAAGTGAATGACAATGTTTTTGAAGATAATCATATCTATGTTGAAGTAACGAAAACTCTTTTTGGTCAACTTTATTCGAAAGCTCGGTTTCAAGACGTTCACACTCTTTGACTTGATCAAGATATTTGCATGCAACATCAGAATATCCATCAATATCAGCACAAGATGTAACATAAGCACACATAATATCTTTTGAGAGGCATTCTTGCAAGAGTATATCATATGCTATAGAAAATTCATCTCTTTCAGGTTGATGGTCGTTCACTTCTTGTTCAAGAGATTCCACATATTTCAAATCATCAAACATTTCTTGCTTAATTAATGTTTCAAATTCCAAAATATGTTTTTGCGTTCTTTCCGCAAGCGGAATCAAAATACTTTTCATAAGCACAGATATATCGTGGGGAATTTCTTTGTTACCTTTCAAACGTTCACGTTCTTTCCAGTCGTCATCTACAACCTTTTTGAAATTTTCAATATTTTGTTTAAGAAAACTAAGTGCTTGCTTACTCTTGCTTACAGAAGCTTTATATGGCAAGTACTCAATAAATTTTGAAACATTAATTTTCTTAGTGGCAAAAACTTGTCTCCATTTAATTCTTATTTGTTCACATTCGTAAAATATTTGCTCACGAGACTTCTGTTTTTGTGGTTTGAAAATTTCATAAAGACTATTTTTCATAAGCATAATTATATGGTTTCACAAAGTTTTTATTCACTGGTGATCTACTCTGTTCTTCAAAAATTAATGACTCATCACTATCGGGCCTAGCAATTAAACAATCAACGTCGGTCCATTGGGACTCCTCAAGATATTGGCGCGGGTTCTCAAATTGAGCTTGCTTGAGGTACTTAGGACTAGTAAAACTAGCGTTACCCTTGAAAAACGAACGAGGTGCCAACATTCGCATGGTTTGAATAGCTTGATTTGTTTTATAAACAATTTTATTATAAAAATCAATTTGAACTTCAAGTTCCACGACTTTGTCAATGTATTTAGCTTGTTTAATTTGAAATCCTTTTTCAAGTTAGCAACCTCTTCCGTTTTCGCAGTGACTAGTTTAGTTTTATCCTCTTGAAGAAAATCAATCTTTTGAGTTAACTCATTCAATTTGGTGGTAGCAAGATACGTTTTGTGTCGTTCCGTACTTAAAGAGGTGTTATAATTACGTTTCTCTTGTTCTAAAAGCTTAAGAGTTTCGTTGTATTTAGTTTCAAAAACATACTTTATAGTAGTAACAACACCCCCTTTGTACCTTGCAAGCTCTTTGTCTTTTTGAATAAGCTCGGCTCTGCAGCGTGTAAGAAGTTCACTAGATTTTATGACGCTTTCTTCAAAATTTTTGAGTGAGCGTAGCGTTTGCCTTCTTTAATTGCTTTTGACTCTTTCTAGTTTAATTGACATATTTTTGTAAAGAAGCAATTAAGTTAGCAAGCGCAATACGCTCCTCATCATCATCATCATCATACTCGTTTGCATGTTGATCATCCTCAGACTCATTATTGCACATGTCTGATGAATCGGTGTGGTATTGCTATCAACCGTATCCATCATACATGTGTCAGTAATAGCTTTGGGTAGCTCACAATGCTCCTGCATATTACCAAACATATTATATTCCTCGTCAGTGTGTCGATTGGCTCAGTATCAAAGATAGGACCATTGTCATCTTCAGTGACGTTGAGAACTTCTTCAACCTTTGCCATGTACGAGTAATGTGCTTCAAGTTCTGGGTCGAAGGCTTCATCATCAGTATCATCAAGCATTGCTCCTTCCTCAACCGACAATTTAACCCCAGCTTCCATCTTCTTGCATAGCAGCATCTTTTCCTTATGATAACCAGAGTCCCTAACCCGTTTCGGCTTCCTACATTCCTTTGCCATATGCCCATAACCGTGACAATTAAAACACTGAATCCCACTTTGCTGAACCACTTGAGTTCCAACAGTTTCCCTATTCCCAACAACAGTAGCAATCCTCTGAGTATCATACTTAGCAGTTTGTTGATCTTACCGTGCAGAACCCTCAACATGTGTTGGATTACGTCGATCATACCTAGGAGGACTTTCATCACGTTGACGTGTGTCATACCTTCGAGGACTCTCAACATATTGGTTCCTTGTGTTAGATGATGTTCGAAAATTGTTGTTGGTGGGTTTGAAGATTTTCTTGTAGATCTTCATAATGAAAGCAATTTGTTGGTTCATCTCCCTATCCTTCTGACCTTGTTCTTCATCACTGTCCTCTTCAGATGACGGCTCAGGTGATGGATATGGTGCTCTTGTTTCTTTGCCTCGTGATCTTGTGGGAGCTGAAGACTTAGATGAAGTGGAGTATCTTGGCGAGGAGGATGTAGTAGATTATCTTGGTGAGGAGGATGTAGCAGAGTATGACTTTGGAACACGAGAGCGATGATCTTGGACATGTTGAGTGGTAGACATCAAAGCAAGTAGATTAGTAGTCTTTGCTACCCGTTCAGATCAAAGTTCATTTGCCTCATTCTGAAATTGTTTCAAAATGTCAAAGAGCGTGTGATAGTTGACCTCGTCCAACTTATTTTGTTGTTTCACCAAAGTTACAAATTGTGTCCACTCTGGTTGAAGTTGTTGTAGAAATTGTACATTGACTTGCATGGTGGAGACTTCCAAGTTGTTTCTTGTCATGTCATTCATCATCTTGTAGAATCTTGAGTAATATGAATCAACTGATTCCCCATACAATGAAGTAAACTTACCAAAGTTCCAAAACAAGTTTGTTTTGATATCTTGTTTGTTTAATGATTCTCCTTGTTGCAGACGTTCAATTCCAAACCACATCTCTTTAGCAGTAGAGCATGCAACAACCTTTGAGTAAATATCATCCCCAATCCCACTTAGAATCAGATAGATTGCTTCCTTCTCTGCATCAATCCAAGCACGATTCTCTTTCGAAGTATTCTCATATGTTTCTTTAATAGTCTGCTCAGCGGCACCTGGCATCGAGTCGGTTGCTGGAGTTGCAGGAATGGTGATTGTAGTGGGAGTATAGGGTCCGTCTGTGATGCAACGGCGAAGAACGTCACCATTGGGTTTTGTGTCAAGATATCGAAGAAATCGTGACTGCCATTGTGCATATCGACCGGACACAAGCATTGGTGGTCTCTCTTTATTACCCGCCACCATGATGTTGTTATTAGTAACACGATATTCAGTAGTAGAATCCATCTCGAAAATGAAGTGAATAGGATCTTAAGTAGATGTTGTTGTGAGTAGACTGTGGTTGATATTCCGAAAAACTTTGTGAAAAACCCTAAACAATGTCTTCGTAAGAAACCAAAAATTCTCAGACCAAAAAACTCGCGAAAATTTTCAAAATCACGTTTTTGAAAATTTTATAACACAACAATTCGGAATATATCTTCAACAATGTCGGAATGTTTGGTATTAGAAGTCGGAATCCGAATGTGTAGTATAAGTCAGAATCCCAAGTATGTAGCATAAGTCGGAATCCAAACTATGTAGTATAAGTCGGAATCAAAACGATGTAGTATAAGTCGGAATCCGCAATCAGATACACAAGTCAGAATCCACAAGTCGGAATCCTCAATTAGATACACAAGTCGGAATCCACAAGTTGGAATCCTCAATCAGATACACAAGTCGGAATTCGTAATCCGGAATGTGGTTACTTGGTGTAATCCGGAATAAAGGTTTAATCTAGAATCTATGTTTTCTTGGTTTAATCCGGAATACGTAATCCGGGATGCTATGTGTGCTTGGTTTAATGCGGAATAAAGATTTAATATGGAATCTATGTTTACTAGGTTTAATCCGGAATACTACACAGAATCACAAGTCGGAATACAGAATATACTATTCGGAATATAATATAAGTCGGATACGATATAAGAACAATTCGAATGTGGAATATGGTGACAATAAGTTAGAATAACCAATTATGTCAAACAGTTCGGAATGTGCTAAACCCTTTTATTCCGACTTGTACTCCCAAAAAAACTTGATATTTCAAACTTTTTACCCAATAATCAAGCCAAAACTACCAATTTTTCGTGAAAATCACCAAGATGAATAACACAAATTCCTACCACAACTATGTAGGAAATTTGTATAAAGATTTAGAGCTCGAAAACACAAAAAAATAATTAATTTTTTTAAGACGAGATGATTTGATGATAAAAAATACACGAATCAACAACAATAACCACAAACTAAACACGAATCTACCCAATGGCGATTGATACCAATTGTTGTCACAATTATATAATGATAGATTAAAGAAATGAGATGGAAAAGATATGAATTTCTAGAGAGAGAAAGTATAGAGAGAAAGTAGAGAGAGATTATTAACTATGTGGATATTAGATTGAGAAAATGAGAACAACCAACCCTCCTAACCTGCTAGGAGGGTGCTTATATAGTCCACCCACATGCGGGCTTTCTATTGGACTATATTTGTTTTGGGTGTGGCTTGAATAAATGCTTAGTACCTTGAAAGAGGCCTTTTAAGCTAGTCATCAAGCCCGTAATGTCACGACTATTTTAACTAACTATTACAACGTTCTAATAAATGTTACAATATAAACTTATGACCGAACATTCTTGTTTGACTCAACATTTTGAGGCTAACATATATTTTAACGGTTAATTTCCCTTGCTCAATAGAAATGTATAATAGTTCACATTTCATTATTTCCAACAACAGATGAGTAGTCATTAATTGGTTCCTTAACACATTGAGCACGTTGATTGGATATACTTTTAAAATTAGACACTTTTAAAATTGTGAAGGAAATGGAACAACCTATCATTAAGGGCATTTGGCATTGTGGTTTATAAAGGTATTCATAAGTTTTTTTAGTTTTGTTTTAGTCTAAGAAAGCCTAAAAACTAACTAATACTAAGTCGACTAATACCAACCCACTAACATATTCATTCACGGTTTTGATGCATCAGATTTTTGCTTTTTGTATACATCGATGTGCAATAAGCACATGCTTTTTCAAGATATTTTGTTTCCTAGAAATAGAATAGTATCAATCAGTAGTAAATTATTTTACGGAACAAAGAAAGACTCAAAAAATTACCATTTCATTAGTCTAAATTACGCAAAAGCACATGGACCAGTATAAGGGAAATGTCGGTTATATTTAAAGTTTCGAACAAGCGTTTCACATATAAAAGGCAAGAAAAAGAAAAATATATATATATACATTTAACATTGGTATGTGTTTAAGATGTTAGACAACCTTCATATATCCTTTACTTTAGATGAATTTTGATTCCCTGGTCAATGATCATGTATGTGTTGGTGCTTTGTTTATCTTAGCAGGTCATTGATGTTTGTATGGTTTGCATGTAACATTGTTGTCTGTTTGCAGGGGCGGGTCAGTATCATCGCATTGGCATGAACGGGTGTGTGTCTGGTTCTCTACTAAAGCCACCTTTTAGAAAATCTCTTCGGCTACACCTGTAAGTATGCTCTTCCATTGGATCAAAATATGTAAACTATAAATGAGTCAGTATGCTCTTCCATTGGATCAAAATATGTATACTATAAATGAATCAGAATGCGTTAGGGTTGAGTTTTGGTTGAACTTAGGTAAAAATCAGAATGGGTCGGATGGGTCGGTTGGTCTGCTTCGCCTCTAGCACGCATCTTGCCACAAGTTGTGTTTCTTACAAATAATCAGCCTATTATCATTCATATTCATACAAGAGAATACACAAAATCCACTTGCGTTAGGTTTAGATTCTTATTGTCATATTTATATAATAACTGAGAGTAATGATCAACGAAGAAGCGCATCCATCTGTTTTTCTCTAACAGAAACAAATGATTGTTTGAACATTATATTTGTGTGGATTAGTTGCAGGTCAAGATACTATAGTAATAATGACATCCTGAGATTTTTGTTTCTGTTTTCAGATCTGACAAAATTATAAGTGAGTTTGATTAAGATTTGTTTTTCTGTTTTAAGATTTGACAAGATTTGTTTTTCTGTTTTAAGATTTGACAAAATTATAACTGAGTTTGATTAAAATTTGTATATCTGTTTTCAGATTTGACAAAATAATAACCGAGTTTGCTGAAGAAAAATTACAAAGGGATGGTATTCAAATAAAAATCGGGTGAAATTCACGATTTTCACTTGAATCGGTAATGTTACTATGGTCTTTGTTGGATATGGTCTGTGTTACTATGGTCTTTGTTGGATATGACGATAACTTTGTTACTATTGTATCTATAAAATTTGTATTTATGTCACGATTTTCACTACAATTTTTTACTTTGCAGAAAAGAGGCGCAGTAAGCAGGCTCGAGAGAATTAAGAATATACTATTTTGGCATATAGGATAACTATCGGTATAACGAACATTACCCACATACTATTTTTACCTTATTCAGGTTCGTTCTTATTAATGTACGTGACTTGGTTGTGTAGTTGCATCCTTTAGGTCTTCACCATATCACACTAGTGGTAGAGGGCAAAACACCTAATCGCTATTCACGTTTGGATTATGCATTTTTGCTATTTTGGTATGTGCAATCATGTTCCGTGGCATGTGGCTTGGTTTAAGGAGTTTGTACCTCATGCATGTTTTGATTATACTGTTGGGCCTATTGTGTTTAATGGGTTTGTACGTTGTGCATGTTCGATTATACTGATGTATACATAATTTTGGACTCATGTAAACTGTATATGTCATAAGCTATACGTACATTAAGATGTTTGTCATTTTTTATCTAAACTAAACAACTGATGTTTGTCATTGTTTTTATTTCATGTTGTTTGTCATCTACAGATCATAAATCTTTTGGACGTGACGTTTGAAGCTGTTGTTGACATCACAATTGGCAACGCACCTGAAGAGATTCATAGGATGTTTTACGCAATGAGTAACATTTGTTATTAGATTTTTATCTCATAATTAAAATAGGTGTAATGTTTCCTTCGAGTTTTACTAAATGTTTTTACATTATTAGAGATGCATACACGTATCCTTTTCTATTTTATTTCTGTGTTGATTTTGGTTTGGAGGTTTTGTTGTTTGAGATGATATAGGTGAGATGTGGATATGGATTTATTGTGACAAATGTAACAGGGTAGATGTGTTTGGATTTGATGTTGGATCGGTGTAGTGGTATTGTTAAGCGGTTAGTATGAGGTCTTTGGATATTTTGTCAATTCTAAGAAATTCATACGATATACTTGTTGATAACTATTTATTTTCTGGAACAAGAGAGATTGAAGATCAATGATATTGAATATAAGGGTAATTTTTTTTCATTTAACTTTGCCACATACGATTTTAACCTATTTTGTAAGTTGTAATTTAGGGAGTAACCTAAACAACCGGTCACCTAAACATGAGTAACCTAAAAGCCCAAAATGAAACTATAGTAACTTAGGCTAACTTTTTTGTAAACTTTAGTAATTTATTTATATGTTAACCATGAATTAAATGCTTTTGAAATATTGTTGGTCATGTAATCACATTTTGATCTAGTGCCAAACTTGCTTCGGCTCCATATTTTATTATGGTTCGTAGCAAGATATGTAATTGTCTTTTCACTTACACTAGCCATCTCTTGTAATCATCTGTCATGATGACTAATAAAATAAGTCTTTGTAGTTCCCTAAAGTTTGGACTTGAAGAAGTCATCGTGACATGTTTTCTTGAAGTTGCTATACAAATGCCTTATGCATTCCATATGCTCAACATCTGGGTACATTTGCATAAGAGCTGATGATTAACCTTTCTGCATATCTGATGTTATAACAAGGCCATTTGGTACCCCGATTGCCTTTTCTAATGACTTGAGAAACCATGTCCAAGAATCTGTATTCTCTGATTTAAGGACACTGTACGTCAATGGAAAAATGGAATTGTTACCATCGATAGTTGTGACATCGGCTAGTTCTCCATTGAACTTACCCTTTAGATGACAAGAATCTAAAGAAATGTAAGGACGACAACCGGCAATAAACCCTCGAGAGCAAGCAGCGAATGAAATGAAAAAACGTTTAAAATAATTTTTTCACCAATTCTCTCAAAATCAATTTCAACATCACTTCTCGGGTTTTTATTTTGTAGTTCGATTTTAAACTCATCCATTTGAAGAAAAATGTCTTCCCACTTCCTATACATATCATTATAGGCTTGTTACTTCCCTCGGGGGACTTTACGATATAGTAAGTTAACATTTTAATGCTTCATCAACCACTCTTTTAGCTCTATAACACTTATATCCCCATCAGGTTTAACCTTATCAATGACTACGCTAGCAATCCATCCTTGAGTGGCATGCTTATTTCCACCCATGTTACTTCGTGTACAAGTAAGTATTTCTACCAATTTAATAACTAATGTGTCCGTTCGTGATTGGATTGAAACAAGCTTTAAATTTATAAACACGAATTACCGGATTGACTAAACACGCACGGGTAAGTATGAACCTTTCGTTTGAGTATAGCTTTTATGTGGTAATACCGAGATCGTTCACCAGGATTTGGAAAACCTATGATCATTCAAAAATCTACTATAATCTTTTTTATTGTAGCAATTATAGACAAAAAAATAACAAGTAATATGATGAGATTAACAATAAGATTAAAGGCAACACTTGGTAAAGACTAGTTTAGGCATCCGTTGTGGTATGATTGTGAAGACATGACAACATATATATGATTATGATAATTAGATGGTTAATCCAATCTATTATTTTCAAAAGCTTCAATCTTCGTCAAGACTTTGGTTAAAGAAAACAAGCATTAGACTCAATCATTCAATTCAAGACTTAATCCAATTTCAACTCATTCGATTCACGGTCATTTCACGAATTTGCTAACACTTATAATTATGTTTCTTGATAATCAAAACTTCTTAAGAAATGATCAATACAAAAGATATCCAATCATAGACAAACCGGCTATGACTTGTTGATAGAAAATAACCCTTTTGACCTATGAAATCTTTATCAACAAATTAAGTTTTTACAACAAATGTCACATGAAACATAAGTACCAATGGTTCAAAGAAAAGCTTGAAATTGAAATAAACATAAATCACAATTACAACCACTACTTCATCCCATAAACATCATCCTACCAAGTGTATAATGAGATTTAGCTACTCATAATGAACAATGAAATAAACTCAGAAATAATAGTCTTATAAGTCATAATCAAGAATCTTACAAAGTGGAAATATAGTTCTAATGGTTAGGGTAATGATCCCTAAGAGTTTCGTGATGTTAACTTTGCTTTTCGGACTCCAAAAGTGACTTTTCTTGCACCACCTTGCTCTAATGGTTAGGGTATAATAACCAAAGTGATGGTTATGGAAGAGTAATGAAAGTACATATGGTTACATGACCTCAAGGGTCTTATTTATGGTGAAATTCAAGGCATCAACTTTAATGCTTAGCTTGTTGGCAAAGGCTTATACTTGGAGCCAAAGGAAGTCTAGAATCTTCTTGTGTATTCTTGTATGTTCATTTAGAAACCTCAAAATTGCATGTATGTAGTCAAAAATCTGTCAACATGAAAGTAGGTGGCAACTTTGGATTCCGCCAGTGGCAACTTTCAGAAATGTTGGTGGCAACTTCCATGATAAATGACTTGTACACTTCTTGAAAACACTTGTTCTTGCACCCGAAAATAGATATTCAAAGGCTTGTAACTCGTACACGGGTCTTGAACTTGACTAGGATTCTTCGTACTCGTACTAATCTTCACATTTGCATTGCTTTATACTTCATTCCTGCAATTGGCTACACAAAGACTTGCAAACACATTTTGGTACGAATATGCACAAAAGCATTATAGAAATAACCAATATACATGTACAATAGTATGGATAACGCTCCCAAAAACATGTTAGATTTGGGTGTTATCAAATCCCCTCACACTTAAACTTTGCTTGCCCTCAAGCAAGAAGAAAAGAAAATTAAATCCAAAGGTACATGTATCTTATAAAAATTCGATGCAAGTCTACCAAGTACAAGTACAAGATAAAACTCATCAACTTAAGTTTTTAAGGTTGAAAAATTGATATATAAAGTCAATACCCATAAAAGTCTAGAAAGTCTTTTATTTCTAACTATACTACACCTAGCAACATGTGAATTGAAGCAACATGTATCACGACTTAGCACATTGGCTAATCGATACCTTTTATTCCTTCTTCTTCCTTCAACTTCATAATATTATAGCCCATTGGCTATTTATTTGTCTTTTTCACTTTTTCTTTCTTTTTCTTCTTTTTTTCTTGGTTAAAACTCCTAGCCATGGATCAACATACTTGCAAAGTTCAAGTTGTGTTGACAAACATTGAGCTTGCAACTTTCTCCTTTTTTTTGAATTTTTCTTCTACTATTATATGAGACTTTGACTTGAGTAAGTTTGACACAAAAATATATCTTAAATCCTCAAAAATTACCGATTAGATAATTTCTTAATTATTTATATACATTTTGCTTGAAACTTTTTTATTTACGATGGCAAACAAGAACAAAAAAAATTAAAATAGCCCAAAAATATAGCAATTAAGCATCTTTTTTTTCTCTATTTCCCTACAACCCCATCATACTTAAGTTTAGCATTGTCCTCAGTGTGATGAAACTGAACAAAAGTTAGGGAATAAGAGAAAAACAAGAATCATGGGCATATCATGCTTTATAAAGAGTACACATGAGTCTTGTCTTCGCCTTCAACTTGTGGTACCTACAAAAACGATAAAACACACTACAAAAACACTCTATTTTTTTGTTTTTATAAGTTTTTATAAAAGCGACACATGCTACACCCCCTCACACTTAAGCAAAACATTGGTTAAAAAATGTTGGGTGTAAGCATGAATTTATTTAAAAAGGAAAATCACATTTAAAAATGAAAATTCAAAACACACGGGTTGCCTCCCGAGAAGCGCTTATTTTGTCATCAGCCTGACTCATACTTTTTTTAGTTTTCGTTATTTTTATCGAGTGGAAAATGTTCACTCCACTCATCATGATATAGTTTAACACGGTGTCCATTAACAATGAAGCTTCCTCTATTCTTGTCATATAATTCAACATAATCGGATGGGTATCCATGTTTAACTATAAGAGGACCGTACCACTTTTGTCTAAGCTTAGGGGCTTTGAATTTATATCGCATGTTAAACAAGAGAACTTTATCACCTTTCTTGAATTCTTTTCGGATTCTAAGTTTCTTGTCATGATAAGCTTTGGTACGTGCTTTGTACAATTTTCAATTCTCATAGGCTTGGAGTCTTAATTCATCGAGTTCATGCAATTGCAAGAATCAGTTTTCTCCAGCGACTTTGAGATCGGGAATACAGCTTCTCAATGCCCAATAAGCACGGTGCTCAATTTCGAAGGGCAAATGGCACGTTTTACTATACAACAAACGATAAGGTGTTGTGCCAATTGGTGTTTTATAAGCTATTCGGAATGCCCACAGAGCGTCGTCAAGTTTCTTTGACCAAACGGAAGGATTGTCCTTAACGGTTTTTTCGAGTATTCGTTTTAAGGCTCTATTGGTATTTTCAATTTGTCCACTCGTTTGTGGATGATACGCGGTGGCAAAGCGATGGGTGACTCCATAACGCTTTAAGATTTTCTCCATTTGTTTATTACAAAAATTGAAACCTCGATCGCTAACTAAAGCTTTTGGCATTCCATTACGAGAGAAAAGCTTTTTTAGAAAAGTGATTACGGCTCGTGCATCATTCGTGGGTAAAGCCTCGGCTTCTTCCCATTTGGACACGTAATCAATAGCGACTAAGATATATTCGAACTTATGGGATTTGGAAAAGGGTCCCATGAAATCAATTCCCCATACGTCGAATATTTCGCTAACTTGGATGTTGTTTTGAGGCATCTCATCTCTTCGTGAGAGGCTACCAGTACGTTGGCAAGTATCATAATTTTCGACTAGAGTATAAGCCTCCTTAAAAATTGTTGGCCAATTGAAACCAGCATCAAAGACTTTTTTCGCAGTGGTGGAAAGACCATAATGTCCCCCATTAAGGCCATGATGACATTCATCAAGGATCTTTCTTATTTCCGCACCATAAACACAACTCCTAATCATTCCATCGGGGCATACCTTGAAAAGATAGGGATCTTCCCAGAAATAGTGTTTAAGATCGAAAAAGAATTTACATCATTGGTGATAGGTTAAACCTTTTCTCAGAATTCTTCCAACGAGGTAATTTGCAAAATCTACAAACCACGGAAATTCATCCGTAGAGATTTTCATAAGAGTTTCATCGGGAAAATAATCATCGATATCTTCATCCCTTAACTCTTCCATGTTTGGATTTTCAAGTCTCGACAAATGATCGGCTGCGACGTTTTATACTCCTTTCTTATTTTGAACTTTGATGCCAAATTCTTGGAGTAGTAAAATCCATCTAATAAGACGCGACTTGGCATCTTGTTTAGAGAATAAGTATTTCAACGCGGAATGATCGGTGAAGACAATCGTTTTTGACAACACGAGATAGGATCGAAATTTGTCGAAAGCAAAAACTACGACAAGTAGTTCTTTCTCGGTGATTGTGTAGTTGAGCTGCGCGCTATTTAGAGTTTTGCTCGCAAAGTGTATAGGAAGGAAATGATTTCCTTTGCATTGTCCTAATACGGCTCCTACAGCGAAATCGCTTGCATCACACATAAGTTCAAACGGCCGCGACCAATCCGGTGAAACCATGATCGGTACATTCGTTAACTTGTCTTTAAGCTTGGCGAATGCCTTTATGCATTCTTCGTCAAAATCAAAGACTATGTCTTTTTCAAGGAGTTTGGTCATCGGTCTAGCGATTTTGGAAAAGTCTTTTAAAAATCAACTGTAGAATCCCGCATGACCTAGAAAAATTCTAACGGCTTTAACGTTAGTGGGCGGTGGTAATTTGGATATCACTTTGATCTTGGCCTTGTCTACCTCCAATCCGGCTCTGGAGACTTTGTGTCCAAGCACAATTCCTTCAGTCACCAGGAAGTGACATTTCTCCCAATTGAGCACGAGATGAGCTTGTTTGCATCGAATGATCATGTGCTCTAGATTAAAAAGGCAAGACTCGAATGAGTTTCCGAAGACTAAGAAATTATCCATGAAAACTTCCATGGATACTTCAAGCATGTCTTAAAAGATCGCGATCATACACCTTTGAAAGGTCGCAGGTGCATTGCAAAGACCAAATGGCATACGCCTATAAGCAAAAGTTCCAAAAGGACACGTAAAAGTGGTCTTGTCTTGATCGGATGGTTCGATAGGTATTTGGAAATATCCGGAAAAGCCATTGAGAAAACAAAAGAATTTGTTCCCCGCAAGTCTTTCCAACATTTGGTCCATGAAGGGTAAAGGAAAATAATCTTTTCGTGTGGCATCATTCAATTTGCGGTAATCAATACACACACGCCAACCGGTAACGGTTCTTATAGGAACAATTTCTTTATGTTCGTTGATCACAACAGTCATTCCTCCTTTCTTAGGAACGCAATGGATAGGACTAACCCAAGGACTATCTTCTATGGCATAGATGATTCTTGCCTCAAGAAGTTTGAGTATTTTGGTCTTTACAACCTCATTCATGTTTGGATTAAGTCGACGTTGCCTCTCAATAATGGTCTTGACATCGTCTTCAAGATTGATTTTGTGCTTGCAAAAATTCTGACTAATACCCGGTATATCAGATTTTTTCTAAGCAAACGCTTCTTTGTGGTTTTTAAGCATAGAAACGAGGCGTTTCTTCTCATCTTCGTCGAGTGAGGCTGAGATAATCACTGGAAGGAGTGAATCCTTCTCTATATAAGCGTACTCGAGATGTTCGGGAAGAGGTTTCAATTCAAGATCCATCGGTGGATCTTGAATGGATTTGGGAACTACAAAGTTCGATTTCGAAGGCAAAACTTCGAAGGTTTTGTTTGTATCATCCTCTTCTTCGAGAGTTACTTCAGAATCAAGGGCCATGAATTCTTCGAATTCACGATCACGATCGGTATCGCTAATCATTTATGAAGTTGTTTGGAATGGTGCATCGTCATCAAGCAATGCATCCAATTCTTCTTCCGTTACTTCATCGATAACATCCACGCGGAAGCATGTGTCATCATTAGAATGGGAATATTGCATAGCTTTGTCGACTAAGAATGTGACTCGATCATCACCAACTCCAAGGTTGAGTTCTTTATTCTTGACACGAATGATAGCATCGACGGTGTGCAAGAATGGTCGTCCTAAAATGGGAGGGACTTGACGGTCTTCCTCCATTTCAAGGATCACAAAGTCGGCAGGAAATATGAATTTGCCAACTTGAAAAAGCATGTTCTCGGATATCCCAATAGGATATTGATATGTATGGTTAACCAAACGTATAGTCATACTTGTAGGTTTCAAAGTATTATTTGAAAGATTCTTGTATAATAAGTATGGCATAAGATTGATACTCGCGCCTAGATCGGCCAAGGCATGACATTCAACATTTTTGGCTAGCGTGCATGGTATGAGAAAGCTTCTCGGATCTCCGAGCTTTGGTGGAAGTTTGCTTTGCAAGGCTGCAAAACATCCTTCATTTAGAAATGCAGCAGAGATTTTCTCCATTTTACTATGATTTCTCACAAGATCTTTGAGGAATTTCCCATAGTTGGGCATGCCAGTTAAGATATCAACAAGGGGCACGTTGATCGTAACTTCTTAGATCATCTTTAAGAATTTGGCATTACGAGCCTCCATCTTTTCTTTTCTTAGGCGTTGAGGATATGGAATTTTGGGTGTATACGCCTTTGGTGTTGGTGTTGGTATAGGTTCGGTTTGTTTTGGTTTGGGTTTGGAAGGAGAAACGGCTTCTTCCTTCTCGAGCTGATCGGCTTCATCTTCACTTTCATCGGCGAAAGTGGAAGTATTGGCGTTTGGGTTTGGTGGTGGATCATAACTCAACCCACTCCTTGTGAATACGGCATTCACATGTTCATTACGGGAGGAGGGTGGGCGGTATGGTTTATCCATAGATCGTTTTAGGTTTGTTTGAGTGTTGCTTGGAAGCGAACCACTCGGTCGATTGGCTAGTTGGTCGGAGATTCGACCAAAATTGGTTTTGAGATCATTGATAGAGGCGGTATGGTGTATATGTCCTCTTTCAACGTTGGTTTTAAGATAGAAGAACTGGTTCTTAATGAACGTGTTTGTTGCTTTTTGAGATTATATGAAAGCTAGCAATGTCTTCTCTAAGCTTGGTTCTTTGGGTTTCTTTTTGTTTGATGGAACGGAATTATCGTTCTCACGAGGTTGTGAGTTACGATTTTTGTTTTTGGGGTACTGTCACACCCCACCATGGAGGAATATGGGGCGCGACGTATGGATATCATCACAACAATAGCGTGTCTATAGAGATAATTAAATGAAATGGAAATATCATAAATGGTGACACAATGTCATGAAGATATCACAAATAATGCGGGCGTCTAGGTAAGTAGGTAACAGGTCTACCTCTTACCAAAGACATACAATTAATGAATAACAAACATATAGGTGTCTATAAAGTATCACTTATTCAAACATAAGTAAAGACTAAGAGGAAAGGGGGTTCCTCCAATGCAATCCTAGCCTCCCAGCTAGCCACTCCTATTCTCACGCTTAACCACATTCTCACCTGAAAGAGACACTAAAACACGTCAACATAAAGTTGGTGAGAGTCATAGGTTTAGACTCCAACTCCAAATCAATTATAAGCTGTGAATAACAACCATTAACAAAAGAACATATGGACAATGTGCTAAAATTATGTATTAACAAATAGCATTCAAGATTAACCAATCACCACAAATCCAAGGCTCCAAGCCTTACCAATAACCATAATTCCAAGGCTTCAAGCCTTACCAGTCATTGTGGTCACATAGGCTCCCATACACTTATGAAGCAATCCCAAGGCCCCGCCTTGTCAAAATCCCCTTGGTACCAAGTCAAACCACAAGAACTGAGACGGTACATGTCCCCATATCCAAATCATAAACACAATCAAGAATCACATAGCAGATAATCACATAAGTGTACACACAAGTCCATCACAAACCATAAAAAAATTCACATCATTCTTTACAAAACCATACAGTGTCTCTTCCATCCCATCTGGAATTCAAAACATTTATAAATCATAGAACATGGGACTATGAAACTCACCTGAAAAAGCTTCTCCAAGTATCAGCGCTCTAGCAAAAATCTAAACACACAAACATATACAATCAAGACATGAACCACATACCAAAATGGCTCATCAATCTATGATGGATATATAACCTTATCCTACCACTTAACCCCATTTATATGCCATATGCATCTCATTACATCCCTCTATAAAGCCCTTAACTTAGTTTAGTTCATAACTCGCCCTGTTAACATTTAACCCATAACAGTCCTATTTTTCATACTTTAAACTATGGGTCGAACACCCCCTTAACCAAAATAACATGCCCTGTAAAATAAACCCTATGCCCTTACATGTGTTAGCTAACTATCCAATTTGGCCGAAACCTTAAGATACTGTTAAGGCCTCCATATATATATATATATATATATATATATATATATATATATATATATATATATATATATATATACTTTTACCTATCCAGAATTTACTGATTTTAAACATATGAAAAGTTTGTTATGATCAGAGGGTCTTACCATAACCCATTTATTTAGCCCTCCTCCAGATATTTTATTTAATACATAACCTAAGTCTCATGTTCGTTTGAAGGTTCAATTATACTCCTAGGTACCCTAACCATCTTAAAACATTAATTTAAACGCGATTGATTTCAAAACTGCTTTGACCTCCGACTGCTGTAACCTGTTTTTGACCCACTTTCCGACCAACAATTTAGTTATCGTTTCTTGCATTTGAAAGCCAACTCAATTAATTTTCCAGGGGTACCAGATCTCAATTTAAAAGTTTGTAAAACTCTATATATGTTCAAAACAATGACCCAAAAATTATGTCCAGCTTTTAATGACAAATTTAATATGATTAACCTAATTAATCGTACATAAACCCTAATTAAAACCTAAAAATGATTTCCAATGATAAAAACCCATTAATTACATCACTAATTACAGGTCATTAACAAACCCCAATCAAAAATTATGAATCTCAACCCTAATCCATCATATTAGGTTACATATACGTATATTAAACGTTAATTGTCATAGTTTTAGTGTGTACCTTAAACCCTAATTCAATTATTGGATTTTCTTGCTCCTTCATTGATAGAAACGACTGAGATTAGGTTTGGGGAAAGCTAAAATCTTTTTTGGGGCTTATGGTGGCTTATTTATGGTTAAAATTAAAAAGGCTTCCTATTAGGACTCAAATTGGGCTCCCCTTTCCCTTCCTTAAGTTTAAGTCAGCCCAAATCCAAGCCCAAACACCATATCACCGACTTTTTTTACTATATTTCTGTTATTAAACCATTACTAAACTAAATGGTACTCTTGGGTTGCATCCGAGCCGAAACCTGAAAGCCTTACGTAAATTTTTCGACTTTTTACACGATTACCGTAAAATACGCAAAAATGGGATTTTTGCTTATATTCTTAAATCCATTCCAAATTATCAAAACTAAGTTTACATGACTTATAATAAATACTAAAACCAATACCCACCCAAAATCTTAATCACGAGACCTCTAAATGCTAGATCCTCGAATCGTAAATATACGATTTTCTATAATACATATACGTATACGTAAAGCCACGAAATAACACCATCTCATTTCATAGTCACTACCTTGTGAGCTCATGAACATGAAATAACCGTTCCTCGATTTACTTATTAGTACCATTTACACATAAACGATATCCAAACCTCACTCCAAACACACAAAATAAACACATAAGCACATAAAAGCACATATTTGCACAAAACACCCTAAACTATAGTCTAAGTGACGAACCCCAAAACCATGGTTGTTACATCACCCCCTCCTAATAGAAATCTCGTCCTGAGATTTACTCCTCAGGATCAAACACACAAACAACAAATCACATGAGGATACTTGTTCTAAATGAACTCCTCTCATTTCCATGTGTACTTTAGTTCAAGTCTCAAATTACCACATATACTAACCAACATTATTTAAACTCATTTCCAAACTATTCACCTCACAGCCCATAAATCTCACAAATGACTCTTTTGAACACAAATCCCTAATAACGGCACATGCAAATATGCATTCTCAAACCACATTTCCCAAATCTCAATACATGAAATATATCATGTAAACCACTCAATTCCCCAGGTAATTCTATACCCATAAACTACTGGTCCAATCTTTCAAAAGATCATAAATGGACCTACAAAACTCGACATCAACTTTTCCTTTGTTCCTAAACATGGCGCCCGTTACTATGGGTGAAACTTCCTACATAACTTTGTCACTAAACTGTAGTTGTTTCCTCCTTTTTAACATATCATCTCTTGTTTCTCTCGTCCTTTCCACAAACACCATTATTATATTAGCAGCCTCTGTGACAATCCGTCAATTTACGATTGATATTTTATTCTCAATATTATTTGAAAATATTATTTTAATATTACAATATGAACTCACTTATTTCTGGGAAGAAATTTGGATTTACGTCTTGAAGTAGCATCGACTACGTTTAAACCGGAGGATTCTACGTTACGTGCTTACGTTCACATACACCGTCCTTGGTGACAGTCCGACATTTCAGAAAATAAATTTATCCGTGAATATTATTTTGGAGTTTTAAATTTGTGTTGGTTCATAAACTCACAAATTTACGAGAAGAGATTAGGACTTACGATTTTATTTTAACGTCCTTTACCGGAAACCTCAGGATTACGTATTTACGTTTTCGAACTCCGTTTTTGATGAGACAATTTTTATTGGATTCGTTTTGTGACGTCGATTCATAATTTATAAAAACGTTTTTCGTAAAACGACCCGAGGGCACGCAAATCGAGAAAAATAGAATCGAGGAATACCCGTAAACTAGTGAGATGGGACAAAATACATTGTCCCACCCCACTAGCAATATGGGACGGCTACAACACAACACCTCAACACTTTGGTGTCAAGTTCTAAACAAGTAGCTAACACTTGTTGCTACATACTTACACTTGTTACATGTAGCTTAACATTTAAGCTTACTCCACCCACTAACTTCACAAAACCACTAGCAACTCAATACCATTCATTCACAACATGCAAAACAACCATAACTTTCTCTCATCTCTCTAGTTTGGCCGTCCATATCTCACAACAACACCCTCATTTGATCAAAAATCAACCACAAAATCTCATGTTATTCATATACATGTTGATGCCCTTTTGAAGCCCTATTGATTGGTGCAAGTTATAACATCCAAGGAGGAGTTTTCATGGAGTAGGAGGGCTGATTTTCCACAAGGTTTCTATGAAGAATGGTGGTCATGAAGGTGGTCTTGGTGCATCATAAGTTTCTCCATCCAAAACCATGTCAAACTCATAACCTACATCAAGTTGGTGGTATAAAGATTGTCCTCCTCATCTTCTTGTTATTTTTGTTTATGTAATCATGTATTTATGTCCTATTGTATATATTTATGATGATTATATGATGATAAAAATGTTATGTGCGGATTTGTTGTTGATAATCATGGATAAAAAGGTGAAAAAATATAAGAAACAAGGCTAAAATCTTGTTTAAATATGTTGGCTGTATAAAATAGTAAAGAATCAAGTGGTAAACTGATAAAAATGGCATAGATTAATGGATTCACAGTAAGATATATGTCTTGTACACATATGAGAGTTGGCCATGCAATGGAATCAAAGTAATGAGTGAGATATGATCAAAACAAGTTTAGGGTATAAATCTGAAGTTACTGTTTTGGACGATTTTTAGAAAATATTTAGAAGATGATTCAACAGTAGCTATAGAAGAGTTAAATGTAGCACATATCATGTAGTTTTTGTGATAAAAATTTGAGCTTCTATCTCCATATAGAACTCAAGATATGGCAGTTTTGGTGAAGATGAAGTTAAAAATCAGATTTTTGGAAATTAAAGAATAATACTATTATATAAGCACTCACATTTTAATATATATAATGTAAAATAAAACCCACTAACTTATAACACTTATTTATATAAATATATATAAAAGGTTAATCAAATGGATAAATTATATAATTGGTGGTGAAATAATGTTTATAAGTAATAAAAACTATAAACATGATTTTTACGACTTTTTCGGCTATTGCCGTAAAATTAACGTTTTTGCTAAATAAAACTTAAATGGTTGGACCCGTCTAATGAAAACTTTATAAAACTTATATACTGATATATAAACATGTATAACAAGTAAAAACCGATAAAACCCGAACTATAGGACATACGGACGTTAACGGACTAAATTAACATTATTGGACTAACAATACAACAACAATGGACAAAAACACTTATAAACTTATTATTGGGCTTAACCCATTTAGGCCCAACTTGTAAAGTTTAAATACTGATAATATAAGTGTAAAAAGGATTAAAACAAGTTAAGAACTTATAATAGGCTTATTGAACCTAAAACACGTAAATGGGTAAAACGAGAAAACTAGTATAAAAGTTATCGACACATAGCACAAAAATGAGTAAATGAGAATATGTAAACCCACTTGATCATCATATATATATATAATCATCATATGTATACATAATTGGTATTTTTATAAAGTCATTGGACAAACGTCTAAGACCGATTATTATTTGTCTAGGTTTCCGTGATTGAAGCGCGTACCGTACGTCCGAATTGCCGATAACCCGCCTTCCCACATCAACGTGAGTTCATAGCCTCGCACTCTTTTAAATGTTTTATAAATGCTTTATAAACCCGCGAGGGAGATAACATGTTAGTTTTTGTAAAAGTTTGGACACCATTTGTCCCGATTGTTTGTTTATTGATTTTGGACCCGAATGATTGAATGACCCGATTGTATGACCCGATAAATGATTAATGGACCCAATAGATGAAATTAAATGGATTATTAAAGTTAGGTTATGTCACTAAAAGTCCCATTAGCATGAATTGTGAAGTACCGGGAGTTGGTAGACGCTTATGCATTTAATAGTACTATTTGGGGACGATCACCCCAGTTCGCGCCTTGACGATTGATCCCCGTCGTGCCACATTGATTGGTAAGCGAATTTATGTATGAGAAGATTTCCATAGCGTGACCTTTGTGACGACACGCTACTTTAGATGGGCAAAATTGGTATCGGGTTAGCTACCCGTTTTGGTTTTAGTAAGGTAACAATGTCATGCGGCTTATAATAATCCAATCACCAAAATATTACTAGACGCTCCGAATTACGATGTATTGCCTGACTAGCAATACTGGGTCATACTATTGATATTATGTTCGTGTTTTGGTTTTCATAACCATATTCATATAACGATTTTCTTTTGCATACAACGTTATGAGACGTATTGTATGATGTTTTTACGACATTGGCTCGTATAATGATTTTTAAGGTAAATGCCTATATTACGATTTTCGATAAAGATTTGTATAAAATGATTTTGGCTATTTTATGGCCTATTAAAATGATTTGTACAAGATGATTTTCAGTAATAATTTTATACTGATATTATATTGATGGATTTTATTAAACTCTATGAATTCACTCGGCGTTATCGCTGACCTTTTCTTTTAACATGTTTTATCTCAGGTACTTGAAGGTAATTCTCGGGAAGACAACAAGAATTCATGGCCCGCACCTAAACAATATTTTCCATTCAAATACATTGTAAAACTTTGTGTGAAATAATATGACTTGGGACCGATGTAACTTTAATGTTTATGAATGGAAATGATTTATTATTAAACGATGCGATTTTTATGCGTTGTCTATGATGTGAGTAATGTGCTATCCCGTAACACCAACTAGTCTTCCGCTGTACTGAGTTGTATAAATTTGGGGGTGTTACAGTTTGGTATCAGAGCTCTCGTTATAGAGAACGAAAGATTTTTAAAACCAAGGTTTTGAATAAAACTTTTCAAAATCTTTTAACTATAAACATTTTTCTAAAATGTCTAAAAATCTTTTGACTATAACGGTGCCAAAGAATTCCCGAGTTACCGACAAGGCCAAGACTGAGAAGTGTTATTTTAATATATATATATATATACTTGGATTATATATATATATATATGATGTAAATTGATTACATAATTGTTTGATGATTATTTTGATATTTATACGAGGTATTTATACGACGTAGATTGTCACAAGTAACCCTAACTCCCCTAGTAAATTAATCGAAGCTATTCTCGTAGGAATTCTAGCTATCCTAGATCTAAACCAAGTTGTGGATATTTATGATCCCAACAAATGGTTGATATTCGTAGAAATGTAGATATTAGTTGATTGCGATATGGAAGAAGAATTGGCGAGATTAAATCTGATATCGATGTCATGACGATCTTTTCTTATAGAGTGGAGTTTGACAAAACGTTACCACCTAGAAAGATGTCATCTGATTCGTTGTCATCCAATTCTTAAATTGAAATCGAAAGGGTGAATGTTGCACTTGAGGCTGTTATTGGAACCATTACCCAAAAGCCTCATGCCACTAATACCTTTCCGAGAAGTCTAGTTGAATGATCAAGTCATTTCATATTAATGACTCATTTGATAATTGTTGTTGTAAGAGCTAATAGGATTGGAAATTAAGTGTTGATTTATATTGAGATTGTATTGCCTTTATAAGGCCGAAGAATAAGATTGAAAGTATTGGAGAATGAAGTAGGATATCGAATTGAGTATAAAATTTGTTGAAACTTGAATAAAGTAAAATTTAACTCGAATGGAATATGAGATTGATAAGAGGAAGTCGTTAAGTCCTTTGATAGAATTATAAGATTTTAATTGATTATTGATTCGTGTTAAGTGTTGTTCCTAGGCCATTGTCCACTAATGAGGATGCCCAGTGTCCAAGAAATAAATTGAAGAAATCTTCTTCTGAATTGAGACCGATGGATCTTCCGGGACATATGGAACACCTAATGACTCTTGTAGATTAGTATTCATTGAGGTATCTTTTAAAAATAATCCCTAACTTAACTGAGACATCAGTTGGTAGGATGAGATATTGGAATTGTATGACATAGTGACACATAATGTGTTACGGTACAATTTGACTTGTTCGTGATTAATGAAAAAGACTACCTTTGATTGCTAAATTCTACATGTATCGATGTTATCTATCTTTTATTGCTTCATCCTAGTGTTCGCATTAGTGATGCAACCGTTGAACAAGTACTCATCTCGATTTGAGTTACGTTGTGGATTATTCTCTTTGTATTCATGAGTGCCATCGAAGTCATGAACCTTATGATTAATTGGCTAAGCTCATTTCCTATCATATCGTAGTTAATTCTTGATGAACAACTCTTCATCACTCTTTGGCAGATCACACATTGTTTTTATAAAGTTAAAACGGTATCCTTTGAGAAAAATTGAATTTTCATCACTATAAGGATTATTCATAGTGAGATTTATAAGTGATTGTTATTGAAATGAAGCTGTTTATAAAACACTTTGGAAAACCTAATTGTTTTCATAACAAAGAAAACCTTTGTAAATATATTTTTGATTCTTATTTAAGAATTAAGCATGAAAATGTTTTTATTATAAACATGATGATAAAATTTTGACGAACTGAGTATTGCATCGTTAATCTTGAAATTGTATATAGTTGCGCGCCTACATACAATTTGGAATGGACTATGCAAGACTGATTAGTAGTCACCATAAAACTAATGAATAAACACTAAATTTTCTTTGAAGATTGTGAAAGATTAAAATTTATGAGATCTGCAAGAAGTGAAAAATAAGGACATAATGTTAGAGACATCTACATATGTGCCTGTAGCATCTATTCTTCTGAGTTGAATTTACTCATCTGTGGAAATTGTCTTATTTGACAATTGACAATTCTTTCTTGTCCAATTCTCCCGTAGTGAGATTCTTAGGAAAAGTATCTGATTACCGAGTGTTGATACCCGACTGGATGTATCGACGTTGCTATCATTTCTTATGATTTGATTTCATTTGAATGACCTGGGTAACGATCCGAGGAGCTTTCGAATGCGTACTCCAATTTATGAAAACATGGGATATTTCATATTCGTTAAATGTTTTCGTCTGAATCTGATTTGAAATTCTCTCGCGCAGATTATGCGTTGACCTTACTCTTTAGATGAAAGTTGTATCTCCATATATCCCTGAACTTGTGAAGGATTATGAGTTATTATTAGTCTTTTGAGAAGTTCACATCTTATCGACGGCAATGAAACTGGAAAGTTGATAGTGCCAGTAAAATAAATTGATTGATTATATTGTCTTAATTGATGGGAACTCGAGTAGAATTCCCCTAAATGATAAGATGTTGATTATCAAAAGTGATCTAAATAATTCTTGATGGATGACCATATCCTGCAGTTAGACTTAAAAATTATACCGTGAATGGTTGCGAACTAGTTGTAGATATTGTAATCTAGATAGAACCCAATATGAATGTACTAAAAGATGTTTATGTTATCTGAAACTTTAGGAGGTATATATTGGTAAATTACCTAGACTTTTGCCATTAAGGCAAGTTGAAATTGATATTGATTATATTTCTGGTGCTGCACTAGTGGCTTGTGCACTGTACGTCAGCACCATCTAAATTAAAGGAATTACCGTACAACTGAGAGAGTTGTCGGAGAAATATTTTATTATACCAAGCCTGTCATCCTGAAGAGCTATGGTGTTATCTTTCCTTATATTAGATTACTGTGACTGAGTAAATTGACAATCGAAAACGATATCCATAACTCGAAATGGAAGAATTGTTCGATCATTTACAAGGTTCTAGCAAATTTGATCCATAGCATGGTTATCATCAAATTCGCATCTGCGAAAGAGATTATCTATTCCAATCACTACATCCGGTGCTTGTAATGGACATTATGAGTTTCACGTGATGTCGTTTGGATTGACTAATACACATGTAGTATTCATAAATTTGGTGAATCACGTGTGTAGGCTGTAATTTGATAAATTCATGCTCGTGATCATTAAGAACTATTTGTTTGTTTATAAGAATAATAATGAGTTAATATTTATTTATAGACTGCCCTGAATTGGCCGAACGATAAAAACCTGTACCTTAAATATTTAACCGTGTGATTAATAGATAATGGAAGCTATAATGACTTTTCAAAGATTAGAACCATAAACGCTTAGGGATTAAAAACTTAATCCTTTACATAAAATGACCATTGGATTAATAATGGTAAGATGAATGCATATAGACTCTTCAAAATTAAGAGCCCTTTTAAGACTTTGGCTTTTACCAAAAAGAAAGTGCAAATATATTTTGACAAATATTTTAACAAAGGATTTTAAGGGATTATTCCCTTATACACAAACCATTTAACTAAACTTCTGTTTAGGGGTAAATGTTTGTGTATACTTTTAGACAACTTAAGAGGAATTGAGGAAACTATATAAAACATGACTTGAAATTTGAAACGATAATTTTTGCTTTTCAACTAAGAAAATTTTGACCAAAGTATAAACAAAGGTTTTTCAAACATTTACGAATCTTATTAATTATTTTCGATAAATCAACGAAAATCTTGTTAATTAAATTCAAATTTAATTTTGAACATTTTATATAATTGGATGGACTAAGAAATTTAAAATCTTTACATTTACGTCTCAAAAAAAAATTTAATAAATAATTATTTAATTAATTATAATGATTATCGACGCTTTAGACGACGGATTGAGAAAAACTGATAAAAATGATAGATGAGACGAAACTAAAACATAGAAGATATGAAGAAAGAAATTTTGAATAAATACGGTTATGATATTTATTTCATCAGGAAGGTGGACGTAATTACTGACGCATAATATAGAAAGAATATATGAGTGAATTGTGGACATGATAATCACATCATCATGAGAAGCGAATATAGATACCGACGCATTATGTAGAAAAGATAAAGAACCAGTTAGGACATGTTCCTTATTAATGAATGTGCAAAATAAACTGCCGAACAATATAAAAATAAACGATGTTTGTAAAAAGGATAATATAGATAATAAAAGCGGTTCGCGACTAATGTGAACCATCAGAATTGAGAAGCCGATATCGTTAAATATTTTAAAAGGCCGTTTATGGTTGCCTAAATATGGAAAATTGTGAGATATAGTTATGTTGGAATTTGTAAGTATAAGTATTATATGTATGTCATTTTTGACTAAAAGTATCTTTGTCTGAAGAAGTTGTACCGATGACAATTATGAAGGCAAACATCGCCTCATACATTAGTAAACATCTAGCTATTGCAAAGGTCATCATCCGAATTTAATTCGATTTGGGTCATCATCGACAGACTAACCAAATCTGCTAATATCATTCCCGTTAATGATAAATGCAAAAGAGTTATGTAAACATAGTGTGCCTGTATCGAACATCTATATCAAGATCCTCGCTTCGCAACGAATTTCTAGAGATTTTCTCAGAAATTATTGAGAACGAACCTTGATGAGAGTACTATGTACCACCCCAAATCGAAGGGACGAGGTAAAGTAACGATACACAGTAATATAAGTGCTATTTTATGTTTGAATGAATGACCTTTGGTAATAGACCGTATAATCGTGTTCATTGGAAAGATTATCATTGATAATCATCGTGTTAGGATTGAGATCGAATCTTGTTAGGATCTAAATCTTAGAGCATCTGTAAGCAAAAGTTGAAATGAAGACATCCGACATACATCCATTGTGAGTTGGACATGTCTTTTAGGTTTAAGGTTTCCTATGATGGCGAACCTAACCTTACAAAATACTTGACCCATGAGACTTGAAATGATTGTTGAAATTAGGATTTGATTATTGACAGCCGGTAGTGGGCAAGAGGTTATGTGAATATGAAATGTAGATCTTGAAGTGCCAAATGGGTAGCGAAGTTATGCCACAATTTTTAACTTTGGAAAAATGAATTCATGATCTGACAAATCATGGGATATAAGTCCCCGTTGTTTGGGACCATTGAAATGATGAGAAAGATTGGTTTGAAAGGCATATAAGCTGGATCTACCCTAGGACTTCAAGGACTGCGTAAATTATGTTTCGTAAATCGAACTTGATGGAATATCTATCAAGTAAGAATCTGATTGTTTCCTATTAGAGCTTAGATCGGCGAAAAGTTGCATTCATCAGAAACCCGTGAACATCATGGATAGAGAAAGTAAGTCAACATTAAGCCTGATCTTATTCCCGTAGTTATGTTTGATGAAACTCGCGTTTTATAATGAATTGCACTTGTGAGAAAGGACCGAATGTGGAGGAAATACCTACATGGCTTTAACTGTATAAGAAGCGAGTAGTAAGGTAAGATGATCTTTGAGGACAAAGATCCTGTTTAGGGGTAAATGCTGTGACAATCCGTCAATTTACGATTGATATTTTATTCTCAAATATTATTTGAAAATATTATTTTAATATTACAATATGAACTCACTTATTTCTGGGAAGAAATTTGGATTTACGTCTTGAAGTAGCATCGACTACGTTTAAACCGGAGGATTCTACGTTACGTGCTTACGTTTACATACACCGTCCTTGGTGACAGTCTGACATTTCAGAAAATAAATTTATCCGTGAATATTATTTTGGAGTTTTAAATTTGTGTTGGTTCATAAACTCACAAATTTACGAGAAGAGATTAGGACTTACGATTTTATTTTAACGTCCTTTACGACTAAACCGGAAACCTTAGGATTACGTATTTACGTTTTCGAACTCCGTTTTTGATGAGACAAATTTTATTGGATTCGTTTTGTGACGTCGATTCATAATTTATAAAAACGTTTTTCGTAAAACGACCCGAGGGCACGCAAATCGAGAAAAATAGAATCGAGGAATACCCGTAAACTAGTGAGATGGGACAAAATACATTGTCCCACCCCACTAGCAATATGGGACGGCTACAACACAACACCTCAACACTTTGGTGTCAAGTTCTAAACAAGTAGCTAACACTTGTTGCTACATACTTACACTTGTTACATGTAGCTTAACATTTAAGCTTACTCCACCCACTAACTTCACAAAACCACTAGCAACTCAATACCATTCATTCACAACATGCAAAACAACCATAACTTTCTCTCATCTCTCTAGTTTGGCCGTCCATATCTCACAACAACACCCTCATTTGATCAAAAATCAACCACAAAATCTCATGTTATTCATATACATGTTGATGCCCTTTTGAAGCCCTATTGATTGGTGCAAGTTATAACATCCAAGGAGGAGTTTTCATGGAGTAGGAGGGCTGATTTTCCACAAGGTTTCTATGAAGAATGGTGGTCATGAAGGTGGTCTTGGTGCATCATAAGTTTCTCCATCCAAAACCATGTCAAACTCATAACCTACATCAAGTTGGTGGTATAAAGATTGTCCTCCTCATCTTCTTGTTATTTTTGTTTATGTAATCATGTATTTATGTCCTATTGTATATATTTATGATGATTATATGATGATAAAAATATTATGTGGGGATTTGTTGTTGATAATCATAGATAAAAAGGTGAAAAACTATAAGAAACAAGGCTAAAATCTTGTTTAAATATGTTGGCTGTATAAAACAGTAAAGAATCAAGTGGTAAACTGATAAAAATGGCATAGTATAATGGATTCACAGTAAGATATATGTCTTGTACACATGTGAGAGTTGGCCATGCAATGGAATCAAAGTAATGAGTGAGATATGATCAAAACAAGTTTAGGGTATAAATCTGAAGTTACTGTTCTGGACGATTTTTAGAAAATATTTAGAAGATGATTCAACAGTAGCTAAAGAAGAGTTAAATGTAGCACATATCATGTAGTTTATGTGATAAAAATTTGAGCTTCTATCTCCATATAGAACTCAAGATATGGTAGTTTTGGTGAAGATGAAGTTAAAAATCAGATTTTTGGAAATTAAAGAATAATACTATTATATAAGCACTCACATTTTAATATATATAATGTAAAATAAAAACCCACTAACTTATAACACTTATTTATATAAATATATATAAAAGGTTAATCAAATGGATAAATTATATAATTGGTGGTGAAATAATGTTTATAAGTAATAAAAACTATAAACATGATTTTTACGACTTTTTCGGCTATTGCCGTAAAATTAACGTTTTTGCTAAATAAAACTTAAATGGTTGGACCCGTCTAATGAAAACTTTATAAAACTTATATACTGATATATAAACATGTATAACAAGTAAAAACCGATAAAACCCGAACTATAGGACATACGGACGTTAACGGACTAAATTAACATTATTGGACTAACAATACAACAACAATGGACAAAAACACTTATAAACTTATTATTGGGCTTAACCCATTTAGGCCCAACTTGTAAAGTTTAAATACTGATAATATAAGTGTAAAAAGGATTAAAACAAGTTAAGAACTTATAATAGGCTTATTGAACCTAAAACACGTAAATGGGTAAAACGAGAAAACTAGTATAAAAGTTATCGACACATAGCACAAAAATGAGTAAATGAGAATATGTAAACCCACTTGATCATCATATATATATATAATCATCATATGTATACATAATTGGTATTTTTATAAAGTCATTGGACAAACGTCTAAGACCGATTATTATTTGTCTAGGTTTCCGTGATTGAAGCGCGTACCGTACGTCCGAATTGCCGATAACCCGCCTTCCCACATCAACGTGAGTTCATAGCCTCGCACTCTTTTAAATGTTTTATAAATGCTTTATAAACCCGCGAGGGAGATAACATGTTAGTTTTTGTAAAAGTTTGGACACCATTTGTCCCGATTGTTTGTTTATTGATTTTGGACCCGAATGATTGAATGACCCGATTGTATGACCTGATAAATGATTAATGGACCCGATAGATGAAATTAAATGGATTATTAAAGTTAGGTTATGTCACTAAAAGTCCCATTAGCATGAATTGTGAACTACCGGAAGTTGGTAGACGCTTATGCATTTAATAGTACTATTTGGGGACGATCACCCCAGTTCGCGCCTTGACGGTTGATCCCCGTCGTGCCACATTGATTGGTAAGCGAATTTATGTATGAGAAGATTTCCATAGCGTGACCTTTGTGACGACACGCTACTTTAGATGGGCAAAATTGGTATCGGGTTAGCTACCCGTTTTGGTTTTAGTAAGGTAACAATGTCATGCGGCTTATAATAATCCAATCACCAAAATATTACTAGACGCTCCGAATTACGATGTATTGCCTGACTAGCAATACTGGGTCATACTATTGATATTATGTTCGTGTTTTGGTTTTCATAACCATATTCATATAACGATTTTCTTTTGCATACAACGTTATGAGACGTATTGTATGATGTTTTTACGACATTGGCTCGTATAATGATTTTTAAGGCAAATGCCTATATTACGATTTTCGATAAAGATTTGTATAAAATAATTTTGGCTATTTTATGGCCTATTAAAATGATTTGTACAAGATGATTTTCAGTAATAATTTTATACTGATATTATATTGATGGATTTTATTAAACTCTATGAATTCACTCGGCGTTATCGCTGACCTTTTCTTTTAACATGTTTTATCTCAGGTACTTGAAGGTAATTCTCGGGAAGACAACAAGAATTCATGGCCCGCACCTAAACAATATTTTCCATTCAAATACATTGTAAAACTTTGTATGAAATAATATGACTTGGGACCGATGTAACTTTAGTGTTTATGAATGGAAATGATTTATTATTAAACGACGCGATTTTTATGCGTTGTCTATGATGTGAGTAATGTGCTATCCCGTAACACCAACTAGTCTTCCGCTGTACTGAGTTGTATAAATTTGGGGGTGTTACAGCCTCTTTCACCAATTATAGTCCACAATAGAGGAAACTCACCCTATCCTTCCATATAGTGCCTCAAATGGCATTCATCGACTTCTAGTATGATAACTATCATTATATGAGAACTCATACATTTCTAACGAGTTTCCCATCTCCCTCTAAATCAGTCACCCAAGCTCTCAACACGACTCTTATACTTGTAGCAATTTCTCACTTCGTCCATCCATTTCCAGTTAGCCGGATATACTCATGTCCAATCATGATCATCAATCCCTTTAGTCCGTAAACCACTTAAAAATTCCATTTTCCTTACAAAAGTGACCTATGACGGTCTTTCACATATTCATTAGTTAGTTTTATCAACTGTCATCCAAACCCATGTTACAACTACTTCCATCAAATTTGGATAGCTCATTAGTAGCACCCATACACTTCTTTTCTCACTTTCCTCAATGAAATATTTATATATATATATTTTTTATACCCAACACTTCCTTTGTACCTACACAATGTCTTACCTTCAAGGTCATAGTGCTCCTCATCTTGTCTCAGTTAGACCAAATCCTTTGTCTATCATGACACATCACATCTATAACTCCTCATCCATTCGATTATCGATACTAAGCCTTCCAATCAAACAATATAGGTCAGTGCCAGTTCCTTTCCACACTACAACAATATTAGCATGCTTAGTGCCTTAGTCTACTAATTAGGCTATACCAAAGTTTTACCTTCGCTTCCTATCTCGGCCTCTTTCATTCATCATTCGCATCTGTCCAAACTTCCTTCTTCTTCCTCAGCTCATGGCATACATCACGATGTTATACTTCCCGTCTTTCAAGTCATCTATACGTCAAAATTTTCCAAGTAGCTTCACTTGTTTTCCTCACGACCAGTTCTCCTACTCCCTCCTAATAGGGACAGACTAGAGTTTCCTGTGATTACATGCGGATCACACTCTCATCCTATATCCATATTAGTTTCCATATGTCTAAACTAAGCCGTATTCTAAATTCTTACTTAAGTCTCATACTTCTATTATGACCTTGCACCTAACATGAGGTACTTTCAATCATCATCTTCTAGGAATACTTGGTTCTCTCCTTCCATGGTTCTCCCTAATTCCATCACTATCATGTCTGGTAACACCTAAATCCAACATGTTTTTAGGAGCGTTATCCGTACTTTTGTACATGTGTATTGGTTAATTATATGATACTTTTGTGCATATGTGTGCCCTATTGTGTTTGCAAGTCTTTGTGTAGCCAATTGCAGGAATGGAGTATAAAACAACATAAAAATGAAGAATTGTACGAGTACGAAGAATCCTAGTCAAGTTCAAGACCCGTGTACAAGTTACAAGCCTTTGAAGATTAATTTCGGGTGCAGGAACAAGTATTTCCAAGGAGCAAATAAAGATATTCAGCATGAGAGTCGCCACCATCAACATACGTCCAACTTGCCACTGGCAAGAGTAAATTTGCCACCATCACATGGGAGTTGATTTGCCTCCACCATCACATGGGAGTTGATTTGCCTCCATCATGAGTGAAGTTGCCTCCAACATTTTTCTAGGCAAAAATGTGTCCACATTCATGCAAGCTCAAGGAATTCCATGCAAGATCATTCTAGACTTTCTTTCTCTCCATGCCAAACATTGAAGTCTAGAGCCTTAACTAGCTTATAAATAAGACCCTTGGGGTCATGTAACATATATGCCTTTCACATATCTTTTCACTTTTCATATCATCTCATAAATAACTATCTCATCCTTGTCCAAACTCCCATTCCCGGATTTGAACAAGGTGGTGTTAGAAAAGTCAGTTTTTGAGTCCAATAAGCAAAGTCATCATCACGAAACCCTTAGGGATCATTAGTAACATTTTTCAACTTTGTAAGACTCTTGATTATGACTTATAATACTTTTATTTCTGAGTTTATTTCATCATTTGTTATGAGTAGCTAAGTTTCATTCTACACTTGGTAGGATGATGTTTGTAGTATGAAGTGATGGTTGTGATTGTGATTTATGTTTAATTCAATGTCAAGCTTTCCTATGATCTATTGATATTTATGTTTCATTTGACAACTGTTATCAAAACTTAATTTGTTGGTAAAGATTTCATAGGTCGAAAGGGTTATTATCTATCAACAAGTCATAGTCTGTTTGTCTATGATTGACTATCTTTTGTATTGATCATTTCTTAAGAAGTTTTGATTATCAAGAAACATAATTATAAGTGTTAGCAAATTCGTGAAACGACCGTGAATCGAATGTGTTGAAATTGGATTAAGTCTTGAATTGAGTGATTGAGTCTAATGCTTGTTTTCTTTAACCAAGGTCTTGACGAAGATTAAAGCTTTTGAAAACAATAGATTGGATTATTCATCTAATTATCATAATCACAAATGTTAACGTGTCATCACAATCATACCATTACGAATGCTCAAACTAGTCTTTACCAAGTGTACCTTTGATCATATTATTTATCTCATCCTTTTTACTTATTGTTTGTTTATCAACAATTGCTACAATCAACGATTATAGTTTCATTTTAGAATAATCATAGGTTTTCCAAATCTCCGTGAACGATCTCGGTATTACCACATAAAATCTATACACCAATGAAAGGGTTATACTTGCTCGTGCGTTTTTAGTCAATCCGGTAATTCGTTTTTATAAATTTAAAACTTGTTACCAACACCACGCATCAAGTTTTTGGCGCCACTGCCGGGAATTTGATTGTGTTCTTAGTTCCAAAATCATCCTATAATCAAACCCATTGTAGTGTCCTCATTGCAAAAAAACCCAAAAATCAAAAAAATATATATAATTTTCTGACAGGAGAGCATTGTCGCCAGCAACACCCTCCTGCCGTCAGCAACACCATCACAGAAGCCCCTTTGCCGTCCGGCAAGGAGCTCCTGCCACCGGCAAGCGATAAACAGAAGCCTAATTGCCGTCCGGCAACCTCTGTTTGCCGCCGGCAAGGTCCCAGACCATAAAAGTAAAAAATAAAACTATGTTCTTATTTTGTTTGGTTTATTTAATTTCCTATTTACTTATTTTCTTATTAGTTATATTTTGTTTGTTTTTGTTTTTATTACTTGTAATCCTTTTCAAAAGTCGTTCAAGACTTTAATGAACACACGTTCTTCCGGTCAAGAATTGCTTAGTCCATACACCGATCCCTAACGTTATATTTACCAATCTCGAAAGAAAAACCGCAAGAAACAACCCTTTGTTTCTTTTGAAAACCGAATCTCAAAAACCAAAAACCCACCATTTGATAATCTCTTAGACGCATTTGTCGTCTATAACCCATTTAACGATCTACCATTTCCAATGGCTGACGATCAATCAATGTGGGCAGCCAACCGAGTAGTAGCACCTACCCCCGAGGCTGCTATTGTTTAAGTTGATCTTGGAGAAAACTTTACCGTGAAAGGTCATCACCTTTCAATGATCAAAGACCGCCAATTTGATGGTCGTGCGAGAGCCGATCCGCATAAGCACATATCTGAATTCATAGAAATATGTGGCATGTTCCGTTATGGAGCCGACGTTGATGGAGACGCCATAAAACTCAAACTCTTCCCATCATCTCTATCCGGAGATGCAAGAGTTTGGTACAACGAGTTGACGCCCGGTACCATTGAAACATGGGAACAAATGAGAACCGCCTTTGTTGGACGTTTCTTTCCACCCGCCATGTACGAAAGACTCATGGGAGAAATCCGAGGTTTCGCCCAACTTCCACAAGAAACACTCATTGATGCGTGGAATCGAATGAAAGATCTATTTCGTAGTTGTCATGGACATGGTTTACTAAAAGGAACCATCACCCAAATCTTTTATCATGGTCTCAATGAACCGACGCAAGCAATCCTTGACGCAGGTGGACTCTTTCTTTATAAGACTCTCAACGAAGCATATCAATTGCTCGAGGACCGAGTTCTCTTAAAACTCGATTGGTCCAAAGATAACCGAACCAAACCTTTCAAGAAAATCGTATCTTTCGTTGAAAGTGACGAAAATTCCAAACTCATGGAGAAGATGGACGCTCTCATATCTAAATTCGACTCGCAATTCAAAACCATCAAAGACGAAATGAAGGAGATGTGAGGCGAATGTACTCTTTGCGGAGGACCACACCCATCCACGGCGTGTTATGATACACCAATAAGAGAACCGCCACAAGAAGCAAACTACGCCCAAGGAGGATACCGATGAAGTGGTTATCGAGGTAACTACTACGGTAGAAATCCCGGCAGAGTATCCCAAAAACGAAAATCATAGCTCACAATCCCGTGAGAACGATAACTCCGGTCCATCAAACGAAAAGAAACCCGAAGAGTCGACCCTAGAGAAAACGTTGTTAGCTTTCATAGAATCTCAAAAATCGACAAGCACGTTCATTAAGAACCAATTCTTCGATCTCAAAGCCAACGTTGAAAGAGGACAAAGACACCACACCGCAACCATTAATGATCTCGAAACCAAACTCGGTCTAATCACCGATAAATTAGCCAATCGACCAAGTGGTTCGCTACCAAGCAACACTCAAACAAACCCAAAACCATCTACGGATAAACCATACCGCCCACCACCCGTGCGTAATGAACATGTGAATGCCGTATTCACAAGAAGTGGGTTGAGTTATTATCCACCACAAAACCCGAACACCAATGCTCCCACTTTCGCCGATGAAAGTGAAGACGAGGCCGATGAGCCCGAGAAGGAAGAAACCGTTCCTCCTTCCAAACCCAAACCAAAACAAACCACACCCATTCCAACACCAACACCGAAGGCATATGAACAAAAAATTCTGTATCCTCAACGCCTACGAAAAGAAAAGATGG
Organism: Glebionis coronaria; assembly: GCA_025667525.1. NCBI lineage: Eukaryota > Viridiplantae > Streptophyta > Magnoliopsida > Asterales > Asteraceae > Glebionis > Glebionis coronaria. Next base: position 547,994,885 of record CM046874.1, read on the forward strand.
AGGCTCGTAATGCCAAATTCCTTAAGATGATCAAGGAAGTTAAGATCAACGTTCCACTTGTTGATATCTTAACCGGTATGCCCAATTACGTAAAATTACTCAAAGATCTTGTGAGCAACCATAGTAAGACGGTGCAAATCTCTGCTGCGTTTCTAAATGAAGAATGTTCTGCAGCTTTGCAAAGCAAACTTCCACCAAAGCTCGGAGATCCGGGAAGCTTTCTCATACCATGCACCCTAAACAACAATATCGAATGTCACGCCTTGGCCGATCTAGGCGCAAGTATCAATCTTATGCCATACTCACTATACAAGAATCTTTCAAACAATACTTTGAAACCTACGAGTATGAGTATACGTTTGGCTAACCACACCTACCAATATCCCATTGGGATATCCGAGAACATGCTTGTTCAAGTTGGCAAATTCATATTTCCCGCAGACTTCGTAATCCTTGAGGAAGACCATCAAGTCCCTCTCATTTAAGGACGACCATTCTTGCACACCGCCGATGCTATCATTCGTGTGAAGAATAAAGAACTCAACCTTGGAGTTGGTGATGATCGAGTCACATTCTTAGTCGATAAAGCTATGCAACACTCCCATTCCAATGATGACACATGCTTCCGTGTGGATGTTATCGATGAAGTAACAGAAGAAGAGTTGGACGCATTGCTTGATGACAACGTACCATTCCAAACAACTTCGGAAAAGATTAGCGATATCGATCGTGATCGTGAATTCGAAGAATTCATGGCCCTTGATTCCGAAGTAACTCTCGAAGAAGAGGAAAACAAGCCGTTTGAAGTTTTGCCTTCGAAATCGAACTTTATAATTCACAAATCTATTCATGATCCACCGACGGATCTCGAGTTGAAACCTCTTCCCGAACATCTCGAGTACGCTTATCTAGAGAAGGACTCACTCATTTCGGTGATTATCTCAGCTAAGCTTGAGAAAGATGAGAAGGAACGTCTCGTTTCTATGCTCAAAAACCACAAAGAAGCATTTGCTTGGAAAACATCCGATATACTGGGTATTAGCCCAAATTTTTCCAAACACAAGATCAATCTCGAAGACGATGCCAAACCCGTTATTGAGAGGCAACGTCGACTTAACCCAAACATGAAGGAGATAGTAAAAGCCGACATCATCAAACTCCTTGAGGCCGGAATCATCTATGCCATAGAGGATAGTCCTTGGGTTAGTCCTATTCATTGCGTTCCAAAAAACGGAGGAATGACTGTTGTGACCAACGAAAATAATGAACTTGTTCCTACAAGAACCGTTACCGGTTGGCGTGTGTGTATTTATTACCGCAAATTGAATGATGCCACACGAAAAGATCATTTTCCTCTACCATTCATGGACCAAATGTTGGAAAGACTAGCGGGGAACAAATTCTTTTGTTTTCTCGATGGCTTTTCCGGATATTTTCAAATACCTATCGAACCATCCGATCAAGACAAGACCACTTTTACGTGTCCTTTTGGAACGTTCGCTTATAAGCGTATGCCTTTTGGTCTTTATAATGCACCTGTGACTTTTCAAAGGTGTATGATCGCAATCTTTTAAGACATGATCGAAGTATCCATGGAAGTTTTCATGGATGATATCTCAGTCTTCGGAAACTCATTCGAGTCTTGCCTTTTTAACCTAGAGCGCATGCTCATCCGGTGCAAACAAGCTCATCTCGTGCTCAATTGGGAGAAATATCACTTCATGGTGACTGAAGGAATTGTGCTTGGACACAAAGTCTCCAGAGCCGGATTGGAAGTAGAAAAAGCCAAGATCGAAGTGATATCCAAATTACCACCACCCACTAACGTTAAAGCCGTTAGAAGTTTTCTAGGTCATGAGGGATTCTACCGCCGATTCATAAAAGATTTTTCCAAAATCGCTAGACCGATGACCAAACTCCTTGAAAAAGACATAGTCTTTGATTTCAATGAAGAATGCATAAAGGCATTTGACAAGCTTAAAGACAAGTTAACGAATGTACCGATCATGGTTTCACTGGATTGGTCGCGACCGTTTGAACTTATGTGTGATGCAAGCGATTTCGCTATAGGAGCCGTATTAGGAAACGTGAAGAAAAACATTTCTGTCCTATACACTTTGCGAGCTAAACTCTAAATAGCGCGCAGCTCAACTACACAATCACCGAGAAAGAACTACTTGTCGTAGTCTTTGCTTTCGACAAATTCCGATCCTATCTCGTGTTGTCGAAAATGATTGTATTCACCGATCATTCCGCGTTGAAATACCTATTCTCTAAACAAGATGCTAAGCCACGTATTATTAGATGGATTTTACTCCTCCAAGAATTTGACATCGAAATCCAAAACAAGAAAGGAGCTGAAAACGTAGCAGCCGATCATTTGTCGCGACTTGAAAATCCAAACATGGAAGAGTTAAGGGATGAAGATATCGACGATTATTTTCCTGATGAAACTCTTATGAAAATCTCTACGGATGAATCTCCGTGGTTTGCAGATTTTGCAAATTACCTCGTTGGAAGAATTCTAAGAAAAGGTTTAACCTATCACCAACGATGTAAATTCTTTTCCGACCTAAAACACTATTTCTGGGAAGATCCCTATCTTTTCAAAGTATGCCCCGATGGCATGATTAGGAGATGTGTTTACGGCACGGAAACAAGAAAGATCCTTGATGAATGTCATCATGGCCCAACTGGGGGACATTATGGTCCTTCAACCACCGCGAAAAATGTCACACCCTCAATTTGGCCCACGTGTACAATTGCACGAGGATGTGACTATCATGACAACCAAGAGACATAGATACAAAAATAACTAAGAAATGTCATTTTTCATTCATAAGACATAAAAATAGAATTGGTCCCAAGGAAAATTGTTTTACGCATCATAATAGCATAAATGAAGTTTTCAAATATCATACATCCAAAGCGAGTCTCAAAGTTAAATCATGATAATTTTTATTAATCTCCATAGCACAACCATGTCACTCCTCCGCCTTGACACCTGAGAAAAATATTGCTAAAACGTCAACACAAAGGTCGGTGAGTTTATAGGTTTAAGTATAAGTAGTGTGATGAACCATAAGATTTTAGTTAGGCAACCGGCAAATAATCTTATAACAAATACAAGATTATTATCAAAATAGCATATGTTCATGATATCCTACGTCTAAGCTCATGACACCGAAGCGTTAACCGTACCAACAAGTTTATATATGAGTGTGCCCAAGCAAATACTACCCCAAAGTATTCGTAACAACCTCAAATGTATTTGTATCTAATTTGGTCACACAACCAACAATAGATAGGGAGGCCAATCCCAATAGATCTATCCATAACATTCGCGCTTACACAAAGTAATTAACGGTTCATGATAGTGGGCTAACGCATCTAGGGGTATCGCTACTTAGACATCATGTAGGCACGTATGAGTTTTAGGCACTCATGTTCATCCGTTTAAAACAAGCAATGTTCTCACCCCAAAGTGATAAAACAAGTAAAAGTGGGGCTATAAACTCACCTCGATAGTTAAGCAAATGGATGAAAATGCAAGAGAGCTTCGAGAATACGACCACGTTATCCACGACCTAGTTAAGTATACATATCGTGTTACGATGACTATAAATCCATAATGAAAAATGTAAGTCTTCCTACTTGTGCTTGACCTTATGTTTTGTTCACGGAAAACTCGAGACACGACTTTGTTAATTTACTAGTGGGCTTAACATATACAAGTTTTATATAACCCAATAGTTAGTTGGGCTTAGGAGTGTAAACGATCCGATCCGAGTCGAGTTTTGGCCTAAACGAGCCAGGCTTGTTTATTAACTGTCTGGCTCGAGCTCGGCTCGAGCTCGAATAAAATTATATTATCTGGCTCGAGCTCGAACTCGAATGTTTTTTGTTGTTCGAGCTCGAGCTCGAAGCTCGTTTACGATTTATATTTTGGTTTAGACTAACTTCTATTATAACATATATAGTTTGATAGACTCGTTTATTAACTCAAGCTCGAGCTCGAAAGCTCGTTTATGATTATTAAAATGATACTAATACTTAATGAGTAAGTTAATGTGTATGTAACTTATATACTTATAGATTTATCATTAAGCTCGAATTTCGGCTCGTTAAGCTCGAATAGCATGTTCGGCTCGTTGAGCTCGTTCGGCTCGAGACACTTAAACGAGTTTTCGAACGAGCCGAGCCTAATATTAGTTTTCAAAGCTCGGCTCGCCAAATTAAACGAACACTAATATTTGTTCGAGATCGGCTCGAGCTCGAGAGTATTAAGTTCGAACTCGAGTTAAACGAGCTCGAGTTCGAGTAGCTCGTTAAAAGCTCGACTCGTTTACACCCCTAGTTGGGCTCACATAAACCCAGCCAAAAACACGCGGCCCAAAAACCTAACCCATGTCTAGGCCCAATGGCCTTTGAATGCAACCCGGCCCAGCCTTTAGGCGATATTAACAAGAAAACATGGGGGCAATCCCTTTTATTACTATGTCTTTCACCAAACACGTCACATACATAACATAATTTCCACCGCCCCATTTACTACTCTCTCTCTCTCTCCCTGGTGGTTTGCATTCTTTGTGTTCATCTTATTATCATCAGGATTTAAACAAAAGTGTGTGTGAATCTATTCTGAAACATCAAACATACATGTTTCTTGATGTGGTTATGGTTCGTATACCCAGGGTTTCATCCCCACATGTTTTTGGTCCGATTCTTGATGTAGGTTTTGAATCTTCTTATAGATGATTCTTCCAAAAGATAAGTCTAATCTCTAATTAGTGTTCATTACATCAAGATCTTTCGTTTCTTTGATGTTCTTTCGAAAATATATGATTTTCTTGGTTTAGAAATACTCTAATTAATCTTAGTTAAATATTTCTAGTCTCAAATATGAATAAACAATTTTTAGGGTTTCATACAAATTGGGGGTTTCGATGGAACTTGCGTGTTTAAATCTTTAATTAATGTTTTCTTTATTAACAATATGTTAATCGAATTAATTGAACCGATTTGTCAATTTAGGGTTTCGGTTTAATTAGGGTTTCATTCATACTCCATTATTTATCTAATTAATTGGTGAATTTGTATTGTCTCGGCTGCCTTAGCTTGGGGTTGCGGGTTTAAGACATTTTTGATATAGTCATTTATTCCTATTGTTACTACTTTAAACATCTATGTTGGTTTGATTTAGACTCGGCTAACATTGTTTTTACTTGTTTCTCTAGGTAACTTCAAGATTGGTCAAGCACACTATGCAATGGAAATAAAAAGAGATTTAGATGGAGGACTCACAATTGAGAGGTTCTCGGTTTGGTGTATCCATAATATGGATTGAGCTTTGGTGCGGTTGACACGATTATATCACTTGTTCCTCACGAATTTACCCAAGACTTTGTACTATGACACTTATATTGGAGCCCAGTTTTGATTGTGGTTGTATGTTTATTGTTAGAGGCTGTGAGATGTGATAGCATATATGTTGGTAGTTTTGGTCTAGGGTTAACTAGTATCTGAATTTTGCATCCTGTGATGTACCCATTTAGGGTAAACTCGGCATGTGTGCTGGACTTTTGTGGTGAGTGGTATGTAAAATATAAGTTTGGGTGGTTGACTTTGGTTGACCATATTTGAGTTCACAGTCTTTTACTACTGGAAGTTTATACTTTTCATGTTTCATGTTTTAGTTTGCATTCAATTGGGTACACACAATACAATTTTCGGCCTAGTAATAGTTTGATGTCCCTTTTTGGGCCCAGTAGGAGTTAACTAGGTAACATTTGGTCCAAGGGGTTTAGTGTATAGTTTTCGGCCCAATAAAAAGGTTTGACAAAATAATATAGGATCAACCAAATGTATATGTGTGCAACGTAAAAACGTGAGTGTAATTGACACGAATACTTTGACAATGTGACCTATGTAAGTGTGGATACGTGTATTCTCGATAATCAACGTGTGTTCATAACCGGCACAAACCGTTAATAAATAAAATAGGTACAAGTAAGAACGTCTCTATTATAATAATATAACGCAAAAGTTCAAGTTGTTACATTCGCTCTCCCTAAAGAGGGCTTTGTCCGTAAAGCAAAGCAAACGATACATTTATGTCGACACTTCATTAGTAAACAAATGAGGATACTTCGCTTTAAATTGATCCTCGCATTCCCATGTAAACTCGGGTCCTCTCCGTGCGTTCCAACTCACTTTGACAATAGGTATGCGACTTTGTTTGAGTCGTTTGACTTCTCGTTCCATAATTTCGACGGGTTCCTCAACGAACACGAGTTTGTCGTTGAGTTGGATTTCGTCCATTGGTATGACAAGCGTTTCGTCGGATAAGCATTTCTTTAGGTTGCAAATGTGGAAAACATTATGCACGCGATTAAGTTCTTGAGGTAAATCCAAACGATAGGCAACGTCACCTATGCATTGAATGATCTCGAATGGTCCAATATATCGAGGGTTTAGCTTTCCTCGTTTACCAAAACGAATTACACCTTTCCATGGTGCAACTTTCAACATTACCCGATCTCCGACTTTAAATTCCAAAGGCTTTCGTCTTTTGTCGGCATAACACTTTTGTCGATCACGAGCCGCTTGCATACGACTCTTGATTTGTACGATTTTCTCCGTTGTTTCGTGAATAATTTTCGGACCAGTAAGTTGTGCATCACCAACTTCCGCCCAACAAACGGGTGAACGACACTTTCGATCGTAAAGTGCTTCAAACGGTGCCGCTTTAATGCTAGTGTGGTAGCTATTGTTGTACGAAAATTCTACTAACGGTAAGTGTCGATCCCATCCGTTCCCAAAGTCGATTACGCATGCGCGAATCATATCTTCCAATGTTTGGATGGTTCTTTCACTTTGACCGTCCGTTTGAGGATGGTAAGCCGTACTCATGTCCAATTGCGTTCCTAACGCTTCTTGGAGAGATTGCCAAAATCTTGAGCAATATCGACCGTCTCGGTCCGATATGATAGAAATTGGTACGCCGTGCTTAGAAACGATTTCTTTCACATATAATCGTGCTAATTGACCATTTTGTCGTTTTCTTTCATCGGAAGAAAATGTGCGGATTTCGTTAAGTGATCGACGATGACCCAAATGGTGTCGTATCCCGCGGACGTTTTTGGGAGTTTTGTAATGAAGTCCATAGTAATTCGTTCCCATTTCCATTCTGGTATCCTAGGTTGGACTAGTAATCCGGAAGGCTTTTGGTGTTCAACCTTAACTTTGGCGCAAGTTAGGCATTTACCAACATAAGTCGCGATGTCAGCTTTCATGTTTGGCCACCAATAGAACATTTTCATGTCATGATACATTTTGTCCGATCCGGGATGGATCGAGTACTTGGACTTGTCCGATTCATGCATGATTAAATTCTCGGACATTACCGTAACGAGGTAACCAACTTCTATTGTCAAGGCACAATGTTCCATCGGTACGTGCAACGAGATTTTTGGTGATCATTCCACCGGCTTCTTCTTTATCGATGTTTTCTACCTTAATAGCTTCTCGTTGGGCTTCTAAGATTTTCACGGGTATGTTTAAACCAATGGTCATCACTAAGGCTTGAACCCTTAGAGGTCTCTCACGAGGTTTTCTACTCAAAGCATCGGCTACAACGTTAGCTTTTCCAGGGGTATAACGAATGTCATAATCGTAGTCTCCAAGTAGTTCCAACCAACGTCGTTGTCTCATGTTGAGTTCTTTTTGGTCCAATATATGTTGAAGACTTTTGTGATCGGTGTAAACTACACACTTAGTTTCGTAGAGGTAGTGTCTCCAAATTTTGAGAGCAAAGACAACAGCGCCTAGCTCCAAATCGTGAGTAGTGTAGTTTTCTTCGTTCGGTTTTAGTTATCGAGAGGCATAAGCTATGACCTTTTTCCTTTGCATGAGAACCGCGCCTAGACCTTTAATTGAAGCATCACAATATAATTCAAAGTCTTCACTACCCTCGGGTAGCGCGAGAATGGGCGCGTCGCGAAGTTTTTGTTTTAAAGTTTGGAAAGAAGTTTCTTGGTCGTCTCCCCAAATAAACTTCTTGTTCTTTTGAGTCAATTCCGTCATAGACTTAGCGATTTTCGAGAATCCTTCGATAAACCGTCGATAATAGCCGGCAAGTCCAAGGAATTGGCGAATCTCCGTAGGTGTGGTAGGAGTCCCCCAATCCTTTAACGCTTCGATTTTAGCAGGATCCACATGAATACCACTACTATCAATTACGTGACCAAGGAATTGTACCGTGTGAATCCAAAATTCACACTTTGAAAATTTGGCATATAATTTTTCTTGTTTCAACAATTCCAAAATTTTCCTTATGTGTTCCTCGTGTTCTTCCTTACTACGAGAGTAGATAAGGATGTCGTCAATAAACACGAGCGCGAACTTGTCCAAATAAGGTTTACACACGCGGTTCATAAGGTCCATGAATACCGCGGGTTCATTGGTTAACCCTAATGGCATGACTTGGAATTCAAAGTGACCGTATCGGGTTCAAAACGCCGTCTTGGAAATGTCTTCCTCTCGAACTCTAAGTTGGTGGTAACCCGACCTAAGGTCAATCTTTAAATAAATGCTCTAACCTTGAAGTTGATCAAACAATTCATCGATCCTTGGTAAAGGGTAACGATTCTTTATAGTAAGTTTGTTCAATTCGCGATAATAGATGCACATGCAGAACGATCCGTCTTTCTTTTTCACAAATAAAACCGGGGCTCCCCAAGGTGAGGAACTCGGTCTTATGAATCCTTTGTCGGTAAGTTCTTTTAACTGTTCGGCTAGTTCCTTCATTTCGGTCGGGGCTAAACGATATGGTGCTCTTGCAACAGGTGCGGCTCCGGGGGTTAGTTCGATGTGAAATTATACTTGACGAAGTGGAGGTAGCCCGGGTAGGTCTTCGGGAAAAACTTCGGGAAAGTCGCAAACAATTGGTACGTCTCCAATCTTTTCTCCTTTGGTTCGGGTTCGTTTTTGCTAGTGACTTGGATAAGAGAAATAGGACGACCTTCTTCGATGTACTTTTGGGTTTTAGTACATGAGATGACATTTAAACTAGCCCGGCTTTTCACACCGTTCTTCTCACCGAGGATGGTTAGGGTTCGGATTCCGTAGGGAATACGGACTTTTTTCTCGTGGCAAATTATCTCCGCATGGTACTTGGATAGCCAATCCATACCAACGATAACGTCAAAACTTCCAAGTTCGATAGGTAAAAGGTCGATGATGAAAAGAGTAGTTTGGAGGCTTAGGGTACAACCCTTAAGTACGGTGTTTGTAGTGATCGATTTACCATCGGCTAATTCCACATTATAGTCGACATCTAATGGAGTGGGGTTCACATTTAATAGTTCACTAAAGGCAATGGAGGCAAAACTACTATCGGCACCGGAATCAAATAATATGGAAGCACATATGCTATTGATGAGAAACGTACCGGTGACCACGTTGTTGTCTTGAATGGCCGCTTCGGTACATAGAGCGTACACATGTCCCGGTGCTCCCGTTTGATTCCCATTGTTCTGCCCATTCGGATTACCGTGGTTTTGACGAGGTTGTCGACGAGCTTGGTTGTTGTTGTTGCCTCGGATTTGGTTTCCTCGGCCTTGAGTGGTAGCTTTAGGACACCTATTCTTAAAGTGACCTTTTTCGCCACAACCATAGCAAGTGACATCCGCGTATTGAGCATTTGGAGTGATAGGAGTCCGTTGATTCGTGGGCTTTGGTGCACTTCGACAATCCTTGGCGAAATGACCGGTTTTCCCACAATTGTGACATGTGCCTCCACATGCACCATTGTGGTGATTACCACACTTACCACAAAACGGTAGTTTTCCTTGGTAACCGGATCCACCGTTCACATTGAACACCTTTACCACGTCTTGGCGTTTGTTAGGGTAGTCACCATGATTGGGGCCATGGTTTCCTTCCCATTTTTGTTTGTTATCACCACTTTCCAAGGTGACGGAGTCCATCAAACCGTCTGTCATTTCAATGGCTTCGTTCAAATCATTGGGTTTTGAAGAGAGACGTCACCTCGGATTAAAGGTGGTAGTCCAACGATGTACCTTTCCACGGCTCGTGTCTCATTTAGTATCATTTTGGGACACATCGACCTCAACTCTTGGAAGCGTTGAGTGTAAGCCATCAAGTTAACTCCATGTACACGGAGGTTCCACTACTCGGCTTCCAACCTTTTCATCTCATTTCTAGGGCAATACTTTTGAGAAGCATTCTCTTGAAATTATCCCAAGGAGTAGCATTGGCCGCTTCCAAACTTATGGCCTTCACATGGATGTTCCACCAAGTTAGTGCACCATCAACCAAGGTGCTAGAGCTAAACTTTACCTTGTCACCTTCGGCGACATTTCTTACGCTAAATTGAGACTCAAGTCTATCAATCTATCGTGCAAGTCCCACGGCACCTTCGGTGCCATTAAAAGTACTTGTGAAGCATGATCGAAACTCCTTGTATGAGCATGCACGCGTAGGAGGTACCGGAATTGGCACTCGATTAGTCTCCTCTTGCGTGCTTGGATTTGTTTCGTTGGCGGCAAGAGCGGCCGCAACTCCATCGGCGATCATTTGACTCAAAACCGATGGGTCGACGGTGATAGGTGCGGCCGGAGTTGGATCGACTCTATTCTTGCGGGTTTTTGGTGCCATGGTCCTAAATTCACAACAGAGTTTATAGCAAGGTTAGCATTACGAGTTCATGGCTAGAGAGTACAAGCATGTCACAAAACACGATATAGCATCCAATGAAGTAATAATCAACAAGTTATGTAGTGCACAAATAATTCATTCCATGATTAAAAAAAAGAAATACAAAGAGTTAACACATTGTTTTAGATTTTTTAGGGATTACAACACATGAAGAGAAAATTTGGAATGATAGTGTATACAAATAAGCTAAACATAAATCTACTAGAAGCGGTGCTCAAGAGCCACAATCCTCTCGGATAAATCAATCAAGGACCTATGGAGAAGAGTGCGTAAAGATCCTATCTCGTAATGTTGGTCCTCGACTCTCCTAGCTAGTCCCGCGAAATGGTCGGGTGGGGGTGGGGCATTTCTACCCAAACCCGCGATGACCGCCTCGTAACAAATATCGAGTCGAACCAATGACTCATGAGGCAAACCACCCAAATTACGTAGCAAGCCTAGCAAAACGATGAGGGGGCATTCCACGAGCCTCGGCGGCCGCGAAGCATCGGCTCCATTATAGCCGCAAGATGGGGGTGGCGTGGGCATAGTGGGTCGACGAGGTGCATCGTGCCTTGGGGGCACTCTCACGGACGGTGACTTCGAAGACTTGCGAGTAGTGCGGGTAGAGCTCACACGTCTTGGGGCCAACTTCTTCCCAATCATAGAACCTCTCACTGGCATCCTCGCGGTACGGTTTTGGCGAGGGGCCCTAGGGGCATGAGATGAGGATGTGTAGGGAGGAACCATCGGTGCCTTGCCACGCCTTTGGTAGCAAATGAGTGGTGGTGGTGACGCGTGAGTAGGTGCATGAGAACTTGGCTCTCCTCGAGTAGATGATAGTGGCGAAGCACCACTAGTAGTGGACTCGCGTCGTGCTCCATCCGTAGATGAGCTCAAGTAGTACAACGAATCTTCGGACGAGATAGACATGTCACTGCCAAATCAAGAAAGGCATGTGTAAGAATAAATCAGTTTTGCAATATGTTGAAATTTTAGTTTGTCATGGCACACACCATTTAGCACAAAAAAAATTTAAGACATGTTGATACAAGATCAATATTGTATTCGCATAGCATGGCACAAACCATTTAACGTAGGGTTTTCAAGAAGTATAATCGCATCAATTTTGCATTCACGTAACATGGCACAAACCATTTATCATAGAGTTTCTAGTAGTGTCGAAATAAGATTAAGCTTTGCGTTCGTATATCATGGCACAAACCATTTAGCATAGAGTTTCAAGTAATGTTGAAATAAAAACTCGATTTTGCATTCGTATAGCATGGCACAAACCATTTAGCATAGAGTCTCACGTAGTGTCGAAATAAACATCGATTTTGTATTCATATAGTATTGCACAAACCACTTAGCATAGAGTTTCACGTAGTGTCGAAATAAACATCGATTTTGTATTCATATAGCATGGCACAAACCATTTAGCATAGAGTTTCACGTAGTGTCGAAATAAACATCGATTTTGTATTCATATAGCATGGCACAAACCATTTAGCATATAGTCATAAATTACGTTACTTGATACTTTTAGCAATTTACTTAGTAGAGTACTAAGAGCAATGAAATGATACGACTTAAAGTTACAACTTACTTGTCGAAGGCGCGAAATGATGTGGTCTGTGGAGATGGAGGTAGTCATAGTCTAGTATTACTCTTTTTCCAAAATTTCATTTTTGACCAAAACCTTTGTAAAAATGATTTTTATAAAATTAACCTAGTTCCCTATAACCATGGCTCTGATACCAATTTGTCACACCCTCAATTTGGCCCACGTGTACAATTACACGAGGATGTGACTATGATGACAACCAAGAGACGTAGATACAAGAATAACTAAGAAAAGTCATTTTTCATTCATAAGACATAAAAATAGAATTGGTCCCAAGGAAAATTGTTTTACGCATCATAATAGCATAAATGAAGTATTCAAATATCATACATCCAAAGCAAGTCTCAAATTTAAATCATGATAATTTTTATTAATCTCCATAGCACAACCACGTCACTCCTCCGCCTTGACACTTGAGAAAAATATTGTTAAAACGTCAACACAAAGGTCGGTAAGTTTATAGGTTTAAGTATAAGTAGTGTGATGAACCATAAGATTTTAGTTAGGCAACCGGAAAATAATCTTATAACAAATACAAGATTATTATCAAAATAGCATACGTTCATGATATCCTACGTCTAAGCTCATGACACCGAAGCGTTAACCGTACCAACAAGTTTATATATGAGTGTGCCCAAGCAAATACTACCCCAAAGTATTCGTAACAACCTCAAATGTATTTTTATCTAATTTGGTCACACAACCAACAATAGATAGGGAGGCCAATCCCAATAGATCTATCCATAACATTCGCACTTACACAAAGTAATTAACGGTTCATGATAGTGGGCTAAAGCATCTAGGGGTATCGCTACTTAGACATCATGTAGACACGTATGAGTTTTAGGCACCTATGTTCATCCGTTTAAAACAAGCAATGTTCTCACCCCAAAGTGATAAAACAAGTAAAAGTGGGGCTATAAACTCACCTTGATAGTTAAGCAAATGGATGAAAATGCAAGAGAGCTTCGAGAATACGACCACGTTATCCACGACCTAGTTAAGTATACATATCGTGTTACGATGACTATAAATCCATAATGAAAAATGTAAGTCTTCCTACTTGTGCTTGACCTTACATTTTGTTCACGGAAAACTCGAGACACGACTTTGTTAATTTACTAGTGGGCTTAACATATACAAGTTTTATATAACCCAATAGTTAGTTGGGCTCACATAAACCCAGCCAAAAACACACGACCCAAAAACCTAACCCATGTCTAGGCCCAATGGCCTTTGAATGCAACCCGGCCCAGCCTTTAGGCGATATTAACAAGAAAACAGGGGGCAATCCCTTTTATTACTCTGTCTTTCACCAAACACGTCACACACATAACATAATTTCCACCGCGCCATTTACTACTCTCTCTCTCTCCCTGGTGGTTTGCATTCTTTGTGTTCATCTTATTATCATCAGGATTTAAACAAAAGTGTGTGTGGATCTATTCTGAATCAACAAACATACATGTTTCTTGATTTGGTTATGGTTCGTATACCCTGGGTTTCATCCCCACACATTTTTGGTCCAATTCTTGATGTGGGTTTTGCATCTTCCTATAGATGATTCTTCCAAAAGATAAGTCTAATCTCTAATTAGTGTTCATTACATCAAGATCTTTCGTTTCTTTGATGTTCTTTCGAAAATATATGATTTTCTTGGTTTAGAAATACTCTAATTAATCTTAATTAAATATTTATAGTCTCAAATCTGAATAAACAATTTTTAGGGTTTCATACAAAAGGGGGTTTCGATGGATCTTGCGTGTTTATATCTTTAATTAACGTTTTCTTTATTAACAATATGTTAATCCAATTAATTGAACCGATTTGTCAATTTAGGGTTTCGGTTTAATTAGGGTTTCATTCATACTCCATTATTTATCTAATTAATTGGTGAATTCGTGTTTCTATAAGGTTTAATTAGAGTCTTATAATGTTTTATAAAAATTTGGGTTTGAATAAATTGGGGGTTTCTATACCCGAATGTTATTTTGGGTTTAATAGATGTTTTGTGGTGTGAATATATAAGGTTCGGCCGATTGTTCATATGGTTTAGGCGTATCTTGTTTGCTATTATTATCACTACCTTGATGTGTGGTATAAATCTTGAAATGAAAATGCATAAAATTTACATGTACTATACGAATCGGGGTCTCGGGTTAATTTGTATTGTCTCGGCTGCCTTAGCTTGGGGTTGCGGGTTTAAGACATTTTATATATAGTCATTTATTCCTATTGTTATTACTTTAAACATCTATGTTGGTTTGATTTAGACTCTGCTAACATTGTTTTTACTTGTTTCTCTAGGTAACTTCAAGATTGGTCAAGCACACTATGCAATGGAAATAAAAAGAGATTTAGATGGAGGACTCACAATTGAGAGGTTCTCAGTTTGGTGTATCCAGAATATGGATTGAGCTTTGGTGCGGTTGACACGATTGTATCACTTGTTCCACACGAATTTACCCAAGACTTTGTACTATGACACTTATATTGGAGCCCAGTTTTGATTGTGGTTGTATGTTTGTTGTTAGAGGCTGTGAGATGTGATAGCATATATGTTGGTAGTTTTGGTCTAGGGTTAACTAGTATCTGAATTTTGCATCCTGTGATATACCCATTTAGGGTAAACTCGGCATGTGTGCTGGCCTTTTGTGGTGAGTGGTATGTAAAATATAAGTTTTGGGTGGTTGACTTTGGTTGACCATATTTGAGTTCACAGTCTTTTACTACTGGAAGTTTATACTTTTCATGTTTCATGTTTTAGTTTGCATTCAATTGGGTACACACAATACAATTTTCGGCCTAGTAATAGTTTGATGGCCCTTTTTGGGCCCATTAGGAGTTAACTAGGTAACATTTGGTCCAAGGGGTTTAGTGTATAGTTTTCGGCCCAATAAAAAGGTTTGACAAAATAATATAGGATCAACCAAATGTATATGCGTGCAACGTAAAAACGCGAGTGTAATTGACACGAATACTTTGACAATGTGACCTATGTAAGTGTGGATACGTGTATTCTCGATAATCAACATGTGTTCATAGCCGGCACAAACCGTTAATAAATAAAATAGGTACAAGTAAGCACGTCTCTATTTTAATAATATAACGCAAAAGTTCAAGTTGTTACAAAAAAAGTCTTCGATGCTGGTTTTTATTGGCCAACAAATTTTAAAGAGGCCTATACTCTAGTCGAAAATTGTGATGCTTGCCAACGTACTGGTAGCCTCTCACGAAGAGACGAAATGCCTCAAAACAGCATCTAATTTAGCGAAATATTTGACGTATGGGGAATTTATTTCATGGGACCCTTTCCCAAATCCCATAAGTTCGAATATATCTTAGTCGCAATTGATTACGTGTCCAAATGGGCAGAAGCCGAGGCTTTACCCACAACGATTCACGAGCCGTAATCAACTTTCTGAAAAAGCTTTTCTCTCGCTATGGAATGCCGAAAGCTTTAATTAGTGACCGAGGTTCCCATTTTTGTAACAAACAAATGGAGAGAATCTTAAAGCGTTATGGAGTCACCAATCGCTTTGCAACCGCGTATCATCCACAAACGAGTGGACAAGTTGAAAATACCAATAGAGCCTTAAAACGAATACTCGAAAAAACAGTTAAGGACAATCCTTCCGTTTGGTCAAGGAAACTTGACGACGCTCTATGGGCTTTCCGAACAGCTTATAAGACACCAATTGGCACAACACCCTATCGTTTATTGTACGATAAAACGTGCCATTTTCCCTTCTAAATCGAGCACTGTGCTTATTGGGCATTGAGAAGCTGTAATCCCGATCTCAAAATCGTTGGAGAAAACCGATTCTTGCAACTGCATGAACTCGATGAATTAAGACTCCAAGCTTATGAGAATTCGAAATTGTACAAAGCACGTACCAAAGCTTATCACGACAAGAAACTTCGAATTCGAAAAGAATTCAAGAAAGGAGATAAAGTTCTCTTGTTTAATATGCGCTATAAATTCAGAGCCCCCAAGCTTAAACAAAAGTGGTACGGTCCTTTTATAGTAAAACATGGATACCCGTCCGGTTATGTTGAATTGTATGACAAGAGTGGAGGAAGCTTCATTGTTAATGGACACCGTGTTAAACTATACCTTGAGGAGTGGAGCGAACATTTTCCGCACAAAGAAAATAAAGAAAAATAAAAAGAAATACGATTCCGGCTGATGACTCAATAATAAAAAATAAGCGCTTCTCGGGAGGCAACCCGTGTGTTTTTAATTTTAAATTTTTAAGTGTGATTTTCCTTTTTAAAATAAATTCATGCTTACACCTCACAAATTTTAAACCAATGTTTTGCTTAAGTGTGAGGGGGTGTAGCATGTGTCGCTTTTTTTAAAAACCTATAAAACCCAAAAATAGAGTGTTTTTTCGTATTTTTGTGTGTTTTATCTTTTTTGTAGGTACCGCAAGTTGAAGGCGAAGAAAAGACTCTTGTATGATGCATGATATGCCCGTGATTCTGGTTTTTCTCTTATTCCCTTGCTTTTGTTCAGTTTTATCACATTGAGGACAATG
This sequence comes from Glebionis coronaria, assembly GCA_025667525.1. NCBI lineage: Eukaryota > Viridiplantae > Streptophyta > Magnoliopsida > Asterales > Asteraceae > Glebionis > Glebionis coronaria. The sequence goes on from CM046874.1 coordinate 548,011,772, forward strand.
CTAAACTTAAGTGTGAGGGGGTTGTAGGGAAATCGAGAAAAAGATGCTTAATTGCCATATTTTTGGGCTATTTTAAAACTTTTGTTCTTGTTTTGCCCTCGTAAATAAAAAGTTTCAAGCAATGTATATAAATAATTAAGAAGTTATCCAATTGGTAATTTTTGAAAATTTGAGATGTATTTTTGTGTCAAACTTACCCAAGTCAAAGTCTCATATAATAGTAGAAGAAAAATCCAAAAATAGGAGAAAGTTGCAAGTTCCATGTTTGTCAGTATAACATGAACTTTGTAAGTATGTTGATCCATGGCTAGGAGTTTAGCCAAGAAAAAAAAAAGAAAGAAAAAGTCAAAAAGACAAATAAATATCCAATGAGCTATAATGTTATGAAGTTGAAGGAAGAAGAAGAAATAAAAGGTATCGATTAGCCAATGTGCTAAGTCGTGATACATGTTGCTTCAATTCATATGTTATTAGTGTAGTATAGTTAGAAATAAAAGACTTCCTATATTTTTATGGGTATTGACTTTATATCTCAATTTTTCAACCTTAAAAAAAACTTAACTCGATGAGTTTTATCGTGTACTTGTACTTGGTAGACTTGCATCGAATTTTTGTAAAGATACATGTACCTTTGGATTTAATTTTCTTTTCTTCTTGCTTGAGGGCAAGCAAAACTTAAGTGTGAGGGGATTTGATAACGCCTAAATCCAACATGTTTTTAGGAGCGTTATCCGTACTTTTGTACATGTATGTTGGTTAATTTTATGATACTTTTTTGCATATTTGTGCCCAATTGTGTTTTCAAGTCTTTGTGTAGCCAATTGCAGGAATGGAGTATAAAACAACATAAAAATAAAGAATTGTACGAGTACGAAGAATCCTAGTCAAGTACAAGACCCGTGTACAAGTTACAAGCCTTTGAAGATTAATTTCGGGTGTAAGAACAAGTATTTCCAAGGAGCAAATAAAGATATTCAGCATGAGAGTTGCCACCATCAACATACATCCAACTTGCCACTGGCAAGAGTGAAGTTGCCACCATCACATGGGAGTTGATTTGCCTCCACCATCACATGGGAGTTGATTTGCCTCCATCATGAGTGAAGTTGCCTCCAACATTTGTCTAGGAAAAAATGTGTCCACATTCATGCAAGCTCAAGGAATTCCATGCAAGATCATTCTAGACTTTCTTTCTCTCCAAGCCAAACATTGAAGTCTAGAGCCTTAACTAGCTTATAAATAAGACCCTTGGGGTCATGTAACATATATGCCTTTCACATATCTTTTCACTTTTCATATCATCTCATAAATAACTCTCTCATCCTTGTCCAAACTCCCGTTCCCGGATTTGAACAAGGTGGTGCTAGAAAAGTCAGTTTTTGAGTCCAATAAGCAAAGTTATCATCACGAAACTCTTAGGGATCATTACCCTAATCATTAGTAACAATTTTCCACTTTGTAAGACTCTTGATTATGACTTATAATACTTTTATTTCTGAGTTTATTTCATCATTTGTTATGAGTAGCTAAGTTTCATTTTACACTTGGTAGGATGATGTTTGTAGTATGAAGTGATGGTTGTGATTGTGATTTATGTTTAATTCAATGTCAACCTTTCCTATGATCCATTGATATTTATGTTTCATGTGACAATTGTTATCAAAACTTAATTTGTTGGTAAAGATTTCATAGGTCGAAAGGGTTATTTTCTATCAACAAGTCATAGTCGGTTTGTCTATGATTGGCTATCTTTTGTATTGATCATTTCTTAAGAGTTTTGATTATCAAGAAACATAATTATAAGTGTTAGCAAATTCGTGAAACGACCGTGAATCGAATGTGTTGAAATTGGATTAAGTCTTGAATTGAGTGATTGAGTCTAATGCTTGTTTTCTTTAACCAAGGTCTTGACGAAGATTAAAGCTTTTGAAAACAATAGATTGGATTATCCATCTAATTATCATAATCACAAATGTTAACGTGTCATCACAATCATACCATTACGAATGCTCAAACTAGTCTTTACCAAGTGTACCTTTAATCATATTATTTATCTCATCATTTTTACTTATTGTTTGTTTGTCAACAGTTGCTACAATCAACGATTATAGTTTCATTTTAGAATAATCATAGGTTTTCCAAATCCCCGTGAATGATCTCGGTATTACCACATAAAAGCTATACACCAATGAAAGGGTTATTCATGCCCGTGCATTTTTATCAATCCGGTAATTCGTGTTTATAAATTTAAAACTTGTTACCAACACCACGCATCAATGTCCGACCAAAATTTCTCACTCAATTCATCAACTCTATAGAAATCGTTATTGCATTGGATAATGCATAACTGTCTCTTCCAAAGATCCTTCATAAACACCTTCACTAAACTGACCCTCTAATCACTTCTCCACGAACTTATTCAGCTCTGCTTCACTACTCATCCCTCGATATTGATTGCCATGAAATTCTATCTTTGTGTAGTCACTCGACTCCCCTTGTTACTTCCACGAGTTCTTAATCTCCCATGTTATGTAGTCACTCCATCATGATCCATTGGTTCAGCTCTTTGTAGCTCCACTCCGGTACTCGATCTGTCCTTCTTCGTCACGAACCATACACAGATTCCCATCATAGTGCTTGTCACCTTTCCGGTCCTTGCAACTTCTGTAACTCCTTCGAAATCTCTTGCATCCTTCTAGCAGATGGCACGTAGTCCTTTCGGCTCCTTGCTTCACGATGTAGCTCTTCACGCACTCCTTCTCGTCTCCATAATGTTACCTAGGAACTTCACACTACGCAGTAGCTTCTAACTTCAACTCGTCTACCACAATATTTCTAAAGGTACTTCAACCCCTCAATGGCTCACTCTTCCTTGTTGTACTTCACCATTAATCAGCCTCTTACCAATCATTCTTTCATATCCATGTTTTCCTTCACGTGTCTACTACTACCTTGCCTCCATAACTATACCAATTCCCTTGCGTGTTAATCTTTCCATTAGTAGAAACTTTCTACTCTACCCTCACATTCGCTAGTACTTTCATCAATCTCCTAATGGTACTTTAACCAACTTCTCATAGCATGACATCTCGTTCCCACGACTAGTCAACTAACTTTACTTACTCCGTTATTCCCGTAACCAATCTAAGTTTCAAAACTCTACAAATCTTAATCATTCCTTTAACACAACCTTTAAACCAAAATACATCTCTCCATTTTAATATCTAACCATAAGTAATACTACCCAACTCTATCCTCTCATTCTAACGTTCCCACAACCGCATAACTAAATCAACCATGACGTGTTACCAAAAGAATTCCAAACAATTGTGTCCCAAAATAAAATATAGGGTAAAACGAACCCTAGTCAAAACAACTAAAAACAAAACAATGTAATCCGAAAGATCAATGGAGTGTGCCAACAACAAAAGTTAGACTCATCACGATTTGTATTACCAAATTTCAATATCTTAGAAAATTTTAAATTTTCATCTCAATTAGTTACTTCACATTAGGACCATATTTTGACACCAATAAATGAAATCATAGTCATATTTTACCATCTTCGTTACTATCAAAGGGCATAACTCAGTTAGTGTACTAAAACTCACTTTATCTATCATCTCCTTTAACAATAAACTCATTTTTTATCTTCATTATTTTATCAAAGGTATCCACTAGTTAGTATAGTATAACGTTATCCTAACTATTATCTTGTTTACTCACATTAAACTCATTTCACTTGTTATTATGAAACCAATACATGTTAATAAAATATGATGTTTTTATTCATTTTATTCTATATTATTATTGATTTGATATTTGCATTTTTGTATGGGGTTCTCTATATTCTCTCGATATCCTCTCGAATTGATCTTGGTTCTAAGTGGAATGATTGTTCTTGGTTACTAAAAAGGGGACTTGGATTTTTAATCTACTAAAGGTTTAAATGCACGAAAATGTAAACTTAAATTTAAAAGCAATTAAATTAATAACAATTAATAAAAACTTGAATTAAAACTAAAATAAAAATAAAGAAACAGTAAGAAACAGTAAAACAGTAACACAGCAATACTTAAAGAAAATTGATTCGGAAGTCACCTTGATCCGGAAGTTCACTCGGAAGTTGGTTCGGAAGTATTGACTCGGAAGTTCATCCGGAACTTTTGAGGAAAATTGATTCGGAACTTTGAAAAATCCTTCACTCGGAACTTTGATTCGGAAGTTAACTCGGAAGTTCGTTCGGAACTTTGATTCGGAAGTTAACTCGGAAGTTCGTTCGGAACTTTTCGTCCGGAAGTTCACTCGGAACTTTCGTCCGGAAGTTGTTGATCCGGAAGTTCGTCCGGAACTTTTGGTCCGGAAGTTTATTCGGAAGATTTAAAAGGAAGTTTATTCGGAACTTTTTAAAAACACATTCATTCGGAACTTTAAACTCATCCGGAACTTTCAGTTCATTCGAAAGATTTGTTCATCCGGAACTTTCAGCTCATTCGGAATTTTTTGTGTTCATTCGGAAGTTCTGGGAATACACAAGAACAGTAACTTCACCCGAAGAACAGGGAAACCGATTTTAATCAAAAACTCAAGCTAAATAAGCAAAAAGGTTTTACCAAATTAACCAATAATCATTTAACTACCATGAATAACAAATCCCAACAGTAAAAACACAAATTCAACAACTTTTTAAAGATCAAATCAATCAAATAAGAACTAAAGAACTTGAATAAAAAAGGAAAGATGAACAAGATGAAATGAAATAGATAGATGTATTGAATGATTAAGGTTTTAACAATCACAAAACAAAGATTAAAATTACAAGATTGAAGAAAAACAAAGATCAAAATCACCAAACACCCTAGTGGTGTTGGTGATGCTACGAATAGAAAGGGAGAAAAAAGAGGGGAGAAGAAAAAAACTAAAAACTGGATCAAAAGTGTGAGGGGTGGGCTTTATATAGGTGTTCCCTTTGGTTGGTGAGTGGGCTTTCTCCCGTTCTTCTTGTCTTCTCGTCTTTTCAGAAAAGTTGACGTTTTCGATTCTGATTCGGGATTTGTTGTCGATTAAATTCAACTCGTCTTTTAATTTCTTCGTTTAATAGACTTGAGTTTCTTCGACTTATGTAAATCTTCCATCTTTGGTCCTTTTCTTCGATAAATCTTCGAATAGGCCCAGTGACTTCAAATCTTTTGCATCTCTTGGACAATAGACTTTATCTTGAGTCTTTTTCTTCGGTAAAACCCGTGCAATCCCATGTTTTCTTCAATATTCATCCGGTTGGCTCTGAAAACACAATAAACACAAAAACCACGCATAATTCCAAACAAATGATATTAAATACGTGTTTTGGTCTCGTTTTAGCCAGAATTAAGTGGTAAAAGGATGGGTGTTTTCACACCTATCAAATCCCCTACACTTAACCATTGCCATGCCCTCATGCAATGCTTAGTGATAAAGCAATTTTACACTTTTCTCATAATCAATCAACCTTGGCCTTATTGAAATAATATTAAACAAAAATTAAAGTACTAAAGGAAATTAAAACTTTAAAGTAAACAAAAGGATAGAAAACCATTTTCACTTGAAAATAGCTACATGGAAATAACTTGCAAAGAAATCAATGACTTACATTAGGGCTTTGGTGCTGCGAAGATTTATCACCCTCAAGTTTCACGTTCCCCAAACTAAGCTTAAAAACGAGATCATTGTTGTTATAAGTTAGTCAATCAAACACTTACACACATGGCTTAATTAAATGCTTAAACTCCCTTATTCCTAGGTGTATCTCTTATATTTTATTTTTGTCTTAGAATGATCATGAAGATGCATTTTTAGACTTATTTCGATAGTTTATTTAGGCTGAAAGCAAAGTATGACGATTTGATCAATAGTTAGCTAAAGGACAAAATCTCTTAAAACTGCTTCTCGGGATATCAAAAATTTCATATCTTGGCATAACTCGGTTCACGATTTGAGACCTTTCTCGGGCCGATATTTGGCATGTACTTCATACTTCATATCTTGAGAGACGTGCTTGAGATAATGGTCTTCTCGTCGTTCATAGAGTTTCTTCACTTGGAGACTTTTGAGAGGTACTCCAACTTTGTTGACCATGACTTCATGATTATTTCTTCAATCTCTATTTGGGATTTTGAGATACAACGATCCGCCTCCTTTTCGGACATGGATCTATTTATCCTCATACCTTGTTAGGGTCTTTTCGGATAGACTTCTCCATGATCTTTATGGGAGTTGATTGCTTTTCGTCGTGAGTCTTGATCCTTCATATTGACTTTGGGAAAATGCTTTTCACATCACCTTGGATCTTTAGCAATAAAATGGAATCCTCATGCCTTGTTAGGGCCTTTTCGGACTCGCCAATCTTCGCGCCCCGCTTCATAAGTTATGCCTTGGCTATGAACTCTTATCATTACCGAGCAACTTTTAAACGATCTTGGGCTAGAAGCTAAGTAACTTTTCAAATCGTACGACCTTACTTATTGCAGATAAATTATTAGCAAGTGATGGGAGAATAGGCAAATAATTACACCAAGTGAGCTTGTGCAAGAATCCCGACTTATAATTGACTCTATCATTTCTCGTCCTCCACAATTTAAAATCTCAAGTAATGAGATTCGTGGACACTTAGCCTAATAAACCAATTAAGGTCTACATGGTTAAGGATACTAGCTAGAATAAACTTGGATAAGTCTATTCGGGTTGAGTCAAAATAAACGCAACGGGCCTAATATGTCAAAGATTTCTAAACTAGCTACACCACTTTATTAATATTTTTACTTTATTGCGGGATATATACATATGAAAGAAACGATAAAAATTTAAAAATTACGACTAAATGGCCAAAGTTAATAAAAAATTTGAAAAATGTTGAAAAATAGGATTTTTTGGTTAAATGAAGGCATTTTAATGGAAAAGTCCACTTAAAACTTCGATAGAAGTCTCCCCTACACTTAAGATAAACATTGTCCTCAATGTTTAAGCATGTGGGAAAAGTCTCCCCTACACTTATGACATTGTGCACGTTGGTTAACCCAAGTTAAGGAAGAGACGACTAAAGTGATCAATTTCAAATGTGAGTATGAAGAAAATTGAATCACGATAGTTGAGAGACAGAACCGGATTTCGGATAACACGGGAGCACGGTTCTTCAAAAATTCCAAGAGTGCACATCCGTGTAATCACATCACCACACAAATACAAACAACTATATAGGTCCCCCTACAGTTAGGAGGTTAAAACATAAAAGGATAGATACTCGGGCTGCCTCCCGAGGAGCGCTTGTTTTTGATAATCGAGTCACGAGCCTGACTCGACCCAAAATTAGTTCATGGGGAACGTGGTGAGGGATGGAATCATCTCTTGAGAGATGTCCTCACCAAAGTACAATTTCAAACGCTGTCCATTCACCTTGAAGTTGGGCCCATTTGGCTGAGAAAGCTCAATGGTGCCATAGGGAAAAACATTGGCGATGGTGAATGGACCAGACCAGCGGCTCTTCAACTTGCCTGAGAAGATCTTCAACCGAGAGTTAAAGAGTAAGACTTGATCACCAACGTGGAACTCTCGATTCTTGATTTTAGCATCGTGGACAATCTTGGTCTTCTCCTTGTAGATCAATGAGTTCTCGTAAGCTTGATTCCTCAATTCTTGTAGCTCGTTGAGTTGAATCTTGCGAAAATCACCGGCTTTGTTGATGTCGAAGTTAGCCCACTTCAAGGCCCAGTATGCCTTATGTTCCAGCTCGATAGGGAGGTGGCAAGCTTTCCCGTACACAAGACGATAAGGCGTACAGCCGATCGGGGTCTTATAAGCAGTACGGAAAGCCCACAGAGCATCATCTAACTTATCGGCCCACGCGGCGCGATGCTCTCCCACAATACGCTCCAAAATTCTCTTCAATCCATGGTTGGATATTTCGGCTTGACCGTTGGTTTGAGGATGATAAGCGGTGGAAAGACGGTGATTGACACCATACTTTGCCATGACTCTAGCAAATTCATCGTTGCAAAAATGAGTCCCGTGGTCACTGATAATAGCACGAGGAACACCGAATCGAGCAAACAGTTGTTTCAAGAATTTACAAACCACCCTCGTGTCGTTAGTGGGTAAAGCCTTGGCTTCAACCCATTTGGAAACGTAGTCAACAGCGACAAGGATGTATTTGTTGCCTTTAGAAGAAGGGAATGGCCCCATAAAGTCGATACCCCATACATCAAAGATTTCACATTCTTGTATGAAATTTTGAGGCATCTCATCTTTATGTGTGATCTTGCCTTGTTTTTGGCAAGAATCACAATGTTTAACCATCTCGTGAGCATCACGGTAAATGGTGGGCCAATAGAATCCCGAATCAAACACTTTTTTGGCAGTGTAGTTGTGACCAAAGTGACCACCGGTGGGTCCTTTGTGGCAAGCCTGGAGAATGTCTAAAGCGTCAGGTCCGTCAACACATCGGCGAATAATCAAGTCAGCGCATTGTTTGAATAGAAAAGGGTCATCCCAAAAGTAAGTCTTAACATCGTTCAAGAACTTCTTTTTTTGTTGGGATGTTAACCCTTGGATGAGAACACCACCCGCTAAGTAGTTTGAAATATCGGCAAACCACGGGGTGCCATCAAGATTGAGATTCATAGACATTAAGGTCTCAAGGGGGAAAGAATCATTGATCACTTTGTTCGGATGATCCCCTTGATATGGATCCTCAAGTCTGCTCAGATGATCCGCGGCCAGGTTTTCGGCTCCCTTTTTGTCACGAATTTCAATGTTGAATTCTTGAAGGAGTAAAACCCAGCGAAGAAGTCTTGGCTTAGAATCATGCTTTGTCATCAAGTACTTCAACGCGGAATGGTCCGTGTATACGATTGTGGTGGAAAGGACAAGATAGGGGAGGAACTTTTCAAAAGCATAGACAACAGCTAAAAGCTCTTTTTCGGTTGTCGTATAATGCAATTGTGCCCCCGTCATTGTCTTGCTAGCATAGTGGATTGGTTGGAAGTGTTTATTCACTCTTTGGCCCAAAACCGCACCAATAGCAAAGTCGCTAGCATCGCACATCAACTCGAAAGGCAGCTCCCAATTAGGGGTAACTAAGACGGGTGCCTTAGTAAGCTTATCCTTAAGCAAGTTGAAGGCTTCAAGGCACTCTTTGGAACGATAAAAGGGGTATCTTTTTCCAAGAGGTGGGTCATCGGGCGAGCGATTTTAGAGAAATCTTGAATGAATCGACGATAGAAACCCGCATGACCCAGAAAGCTTCTCACACCCTTCACGGTTGAAGGTGGAGGTAATTTGGCTATGACATCTACTTTAGCACGGTCGACTTCAAGACCGGCTTTAGAGATTTTGTGTCCTAGCGCAATGCCTTCTTTTACCATAAAATGGCATTTTTCCCAATTTAGAACAAGGCGAGTGTCTTCGCACCACTGAAGCATACGTTCCAAATTGGCAAGGCAAGAAGAGAAGGAATCCCCAAAGACCGAGAAATCATCCATGAAGACTTCCATGGTTTGTTCAACCATGTCATGGAAGATAGCCAACATGCACCTTTGGAAAGTCCCGGGGGCATTACATAAGCCAAAAGGCATCCTTTTGTAAGAAAATGTGCCATAGGGACAAGTGAATGTTGTCTTCTCTTGATCTTGGGGATCGATGGGTATTTGAAAATAACCCGAGAAACCATCAAGAAAGCAGTAATATTCATTACCCGCTAAACGTTCAAGCATTTGGTCCATAAAAGGTAGAGGGAAATGATCCTTTCTCGTGGCATCATTGAGTTTGCGGTAGTCTATACAAATTCTCCACCCAGTAACGAGACGAGTGGAAATCAACTCGTTGTGTTCATTGGGAACAACGGTTATTCCGCCCTTCTTGGGCACACAATGGATTGGACTAACCCATGGTGAATCCGAAATAGGGTAAATCATACCCGCATCAAGAAGTTTGATAACCTCTGTTTTGATGACTTCATGGATTTTAGGATTCACCCTTCGTTGGCTTTGAATTGTGGGCTTAAAGTCGTCCTCCATGAGAATTTTGTGTGTGCAGAAGTGAGGATCAATTCCACGAATGTCGGAGATTTTCCAAGCGATAGCTGTTTTATGCTTCTTCAACATGGCGACAAGTCGGACTTTTTCTTCTTCTTTTAGGTCCTTTGCGATGATGACGGGCGACTTCTCGTTGTCTTCAAGGAAAATGTACTCAAGATGAGGAGGTAGGTCCTTAAGCTCAAGAGTGGGGGGGATCCTCAATAGATGGTGAAACTAACGATGGATCATCATTAGTCACCTCTTTAGGAGAAGGAGGATCAATAGCAGTAACCGTCGGAGATAGAGGAGAAAGATTGTCTTCTTTGAGAAGGTTTTCAATGAGGCGGAGATCTTCATCCCAATTGGTGATAGAATCGTCATGATCTAAGTTCACATCTCCCATGGTAGCTTCCAAGTCTTTCCAAAGGAAATCACTATCTCCAAATAGAGATAGGGATGAGTCGATAGAGGAAACGGTCTCAACATTGGGAAGAGAGGTAGGAATACTTTTACAAGCATCTTTGAAGTGTTCTTCACAAGCCTCATCAAGAATGTCAATACAATTAACACTCTCGTATGAATAAGGCTGTTTGGAAAGCTTTCCCATGTTGGAGACGATTTTATCGTCACCCACTCTCATAATAAGCTCACGGGCTTCAACATCGATTAGAGTGCGACCGGTCCTCATGAATGGACGACCAACGATCAATGGCACACGAGGGTCCATGTCGTAGTCAACAACGACGAAATCAGCAGGAAAAGTGAATTTGTCGACTCCTACAAAGACGTCTTCGGCTATCCCCACTGGATAAGCAACCGTACGGTTAGCTAATTCCAAAGTCATTTTGGTGGGGACTAGCTCAGGGAGAGATAATTGCTTCCAAACGCTTAAGGGCATTAAGTTGATACTGGCACCTAGATCGGCTAGGGCCATGCAATTCTCTACTCCCGGGAAGTTGCAAGGGATTAAGAAACGACCCGGATCACCAAGCTTGGTTGGCAATTTCCTTAAGAGAACAGCGGAGCAATTCTCATTAAGTTGGGTCTAAGCAATGTCAAGAAGCTTCTCCTTGTCGTTTAGAAGATCTTTAAACATCTTAGCGTATTTGGGCATGTGAGCGAGAGCCTCGGCAAAGGAGATGTTAAAATTTAATTGTTTAAACATTTTGAGAAAGTTTGAAACTTGAATATCATCCTTGCTCTTCTGCTTCTCTTTCCTCAACCTTGAAGGATAAGGTATATTGGATGAAGAAGAAGGCTTTAGGGGAATAGGATCACTCACAACCACGGGTGGTGGGGAAATGGGGGTAGAAGGTGAAGGAGGCGGAGAAATTGGTGAAGTAGAAGGATGAGGAATAGAAGCAGGGGACTCGTTCTCCTTAGTCACAACCACCGGTGGAGGTATAGGAAGCTCGGGTTCCTTGGTACCTTTGCCACTGCGAGTGGTGATTGCTTTCATCTCCCCTCTTGGATTCGCAACGGTGTTACTCGGAAGAGTACCCGAAGAAGAGGGTTGATTACCTTGGAAGAAACTAGCCATCATGTTCTTTAAGTCATTTGTTTGACTATCCAAAGTATTTCTCATGTCGGCTCTCAAATCGTTCCCTTGTTTGACCAGGTCTGCCTTCAAGTTGATCACTTCTCTCTGAAGATTTCCCACGATCACATCGTTCGTCCTCATGTAAGTTTCCACTTCTTGGTGTAAAACGGTGGGTTGGTTGGGAGGAGCATTGTATGCGGGTGGTTGATAAGCAGGTTGCTGGTAAACTTGGTTGTTTCGTTGAGGTGGAGGTGGTTGTTTGTGAGGTGAGATGTATGGTGTACGAGGTTGTTGTTGTTGTTGAGGAGGGCGATTGGGGTTTTGTTGTTGGTTTGGGTTGTTTGGAGGAAAACCGGGTGGTGAGAGGTAGTTGTTGGAGCGGTAGCTAAGCAAGTTACGGTCACCTTGAGGTCTAGCTTGATAAGCAGGTTGAGGATAGATGCCATATGATGCATTCACATTTTCAGAAGGGTAGTCTTGGGTGGCAGTACAAGTGGTGTAAGAGTGAGGACCCCCGCATATCTCGCATGGTTGGCTAACAGTATTGACATGAGCGTTTTTAGCGTTGTTGCTGTTGGTGTTGTTAACGGTGTGGGTAACAAGCGATTCAAGAAGCGTAGTGATTTTGTCAAGTCGCTTGTCGCTGTCACTAGTACTAGCACTAGCAACATTGGTCCGAACACTCTTGGTTTGCACACGAGACTTATTCTCAATGATATCCCAAGCAGCATTGGAAGTCTTAGCCAAAAGATTACCCCCCCCGAGGCACTGTTCAGTGAATCTTGGTCACTCATGCTTAAACCATTGTAAAAAGTGTTAATCTGATGCACTTTGGTAAAACCATGTTGTGGGCATTTTCTCAAAAGGTCTTTGAAACGGTCCCAAGATTCACTAAACGACTCATCGTACTTTTGTTCAAAATTTATGATTTCATTCCGCAAAGCGGTAGTACGAGAGGGTAGGAAAAAGTAATTGATAAACTTGGTCTCCAAATCCATCCACGAGAGAATACTCTGTGGCGGTTCCTTAGCAAGCCAATGCCGGGCTTGTCCCTCTAAAGAAAAGGGAAAAAGTTGTAGACGGATTACCTCTTGTGGAACACCATTGAACTTGACCGTATTAGTGAGTTGTAAGAATCTCTTGATGTGGTCATGTGGATCATCAATGGTACGCCCCAAGAATGGTTGAGCGGAGACCATCTGGATAAAGCCTGATTTGAGCTCAAAATTGTTGGCTGCAATTGCTGGTATAACAATTGGATCAGTGTTGCCATCTACATGAGCTTGTAGCAGTTCAATCATCGGGCGATTATCCGGTTGAGGCTCATTGTTGTTGTTATTATTCATGTTGTTGAAAGGTGGGTTGTTGTTGTTTTGTACACCGGCCATGTCTAAGTTATCGAGAGGCTCGGGCTCTTGATAAGACGTTGATCGAGTGCGCATACACCTGCAAAAGAACTAACAAGAGAAAAACAAAGCAAAAATATTTTTTTGGTTTTTATGTTTTTTAATTTTTTTTAAGATTTTTGAAAAAAAAATTATTTTTTTGTGTTTTTTTGAAAGTTTTTATGAAAAAGTAACGTTCACGGGGAACGGATCCCAAAATCCAAGTTCTCACAAAAAATTGTTGATCTTAACGAGAAGAGACGGCAGCGGCGCCATTTGATTTGATATTTGCATTTTTGTATGGGGTTCTCTATATTCTCTCGATATCCTCTCGAATTGATCTTGGTTCTAAGTGGAATGATTGTTCTTGGTTACTAAAAAGGGGGCTTGGATTTTTAATCTACTAAAGGTTTAAATGCACGAAAATGTAAACTTAAATTTAAAAGCAATTAAATTAATAACAATTAATAAAAACTTGAATTAAAATTAAAATAAAAATAAAGAAACAGTAAGAAACAGTAAAACAGTAACACAGCAATACTTAAAGAAAATTGATTCGGAAGTCACCTTGATCCGGAAGTTCACTCGGAAGTTGGTTCGGAAGTATTGACTCGGAAGTTCATCCGGAACTTTTGAGGAAAATTGATTCGGAACTTTGAAAAATCCTTCACTCGGAACTTTGATTCGGAAGTTAACTCAGAAGTTCGTTCGGAACTTTGATTCGGAAGTTAACTCGGAAGTTCGTTCGGAACTTTTCGTCCGGAAGTTCACTCGGAACTTTCGTCCGGAAGTTGTTGATCCGGAAGTTCGTCCGGAACTTTTGGTCCGGAAGTTTATTCGGAAGATTTAAAAGGAAGTTTATTCGGAACTTTTCAAAAACACATTCATTCGGAACTTTAAACTCATCCGGAACTTTCAGTTCATTCGGAAGATTTGTTCATCCGGAACTTTCATCTCATTCGTAATTTTTTGTGTTCATTTGGAAGTTCTGGGAATACACAAGAACAGTAACTTCACCCGAAGAACAGGGAAACCGATTTTAATCAAAAAATCAAGCTAAATAAGCAAAAAGGTTTTACCAAATTAACCAATAATCATTTAACTACCATGAATAACAAATCCCAACAGTAAAAACACAAATTCAACAACTTTTTAAAGATCAAATCAATCAAATAAGAACTAAAGAACTTGAATAAAAAAAGGAAAGATGAACAAGATGAAATGAAATAGATAGATGTATTGAATGATTAAGGTTTTAACAATCACAAAACAAAGATTAAAATTACAAGATTGAAGAAAAACAAAGATCAAAATCACCAAACACCCTAGTGGTGTTGGTGATGCTACGAACAGAAAGGGAGTTAAAAGAGGGGAGAAGAAAAAACTAAAAACTGGATCAAAAGTGTGAGGGGTGGGCTTTATATAGGTGTTCCCTTTGGTTGGTGAGTGGGCTTTCTCCCGTTCTTCTTGTCTTCTCGTCTTTTCAGAAAAGTTGACGTTTTCGATTCTGATTCGGGATTTGTTGTGGATTAAATTCAACTCGTCTTTTAATTTCTTCGTTTAATAGACTTGAGTTTCTTCGACTTATGTAAATCTTCCATCTTTGGTCCTTTTCTTCGATAAATCTTCGAATAGGCCCAGTGACTTCAAATCTTTTGCATCTCTTGGACAATAGACTTTATCTTGAGTCTTTTTCTTCGGTAAAACCCGTGCAATCCCATGTTTTCTTCAATATTCATCCGGTTGGCTCTGAAAACATAATAAACACAAAAACCACGCATAATTCCAAACAAATGATATTAAATACGTGTTTTGGTCTCGTTTTAGCCAGAATTAAGTGGTAAAAGGATGGGTGTTTTCACACCTATCAATTATTATTATTATTATTTTATATAATCCATTTAGGCTTGTTATAACTAAACTATTACACCTTTACAATGTGTGGTGTTATTATTATCATTATTATAATAAAATCTCTTGTTTTACTCTTTTTGTATATTTAAATACTTCTAAAATTTTAAATCCACTTTTAAGAAAATTATCGTAAAATTTCTTTACCCTTTATATGTACCATCACATGTTATCTAAAAAAACTAATCCATTCATTGTCCATATTTTTTTAACTTACTACCAATAAACTTAAAGAAAAGATATGTAAGTCAGGATATCATACCGTACAATTACAAAGTATTTTCAAAATCATTTTCCTTTAATTAGTTAGACTCCTTTGCAAGAAAATTTGGTAGTTTTCATCAATTAAAATACATACCCGAATGTAGACGCACTTCAAAAGATTCAAAACGTCGTTGGAACTCCATCAAACCCCAACACTAATAAATTGTTTAAACACGAGAGAACACTAGGTACGTTCAAGTTATAATAACTACTGAACGACCGTATATCATAACACAACATCTACTAGTATATATACATCCGCATATATATACCTATTAAATCTCCCAAAACATACTCGTTATCATACATGTCAAGTCAATCAATCGCGTCATACACTCGTTTTTCAATACGAGTAATCACCATCTCACCATCTCACCATGCCACAACAAGGCATAAAACCCGTCACAAAAACCAACCCATATCGTGTGACCCCATAATCACAGAACATGACTATTACTCAAAACATAAAACACTAAAAAAATAGCATATCATAGGCAACCATTACATAAACCCCTATTGTTTACGAATACCCAAAATACACATCTCATCATATACAAGCATGTACTAACCCTTTTTCATGCAATCATACTCAGGAACCCATTGAAGTTGTGGTACTTGTATAACTATGTTGGCCATCATACTTATACACTTACCCTTTCCCCAATGCACTCCCTCATATGATGACACTTATAAGAATCAATACAACATATAACACATAAATGCATCTACTCACATAAGCTCATAACCACATAACCAATAAGGTCCAAAACTCCATCTATTAAAATAACATAGTAAAACTCTTAGAATACATAAATCCAAAGTCTAGCTAAAACAGCATAGACAAACTCCAACACAACATCATAATCAGTTATAAGTCATGTCGCCCATAAGAGTGGAAACAACTTAAAATCCTTTCTATCCACCTACTCCTAGTAACTCGAATCCCCACATGATTCTTAGGGAACATGACTTAAACATCAAAAGAAAAATACTATACATTAGGTACACCAAATAACTTATCAATTACTATGAAAGTAATTCATATATCAAAAACGAAACAAAAATTAACATGTGACTAAGTATGGACGACTATAGTTCAATCCATACTAGTCAAAACTCACAGAAAATGAATCAACAATACTCAGAAAATACAATCAAAACCATACACACATATTGCTATGACGCCTATATGTAGGGATCCTTAAGCTATAGACTAGGCTACTAGACTAGGCAACCTAATTCTCTATAACCATTGGCTCTGATACCATTCTGTCACACCCCACCATGGCGGAATATGGGGCGCGACATATGGATATCATCACAACAATATTGTGTCCATAGAGATAACTAAATGAAATGGAAATATCATAAATGGTGACACAATGTCATGAAGATATCACAAACAATGCGGGCATCTAGGTAAGTAGGTAACAAGTCTACCTCTTACCAAAGACATACAATTAACAAATAACAAACATATACGTGTCTACAAAGTATCCCTTATTAAAACATAAGTAAAAACTAAGAGGAAAGAGGGTTCCTCCAATGCAATCCTAGCCTCCCAGCTAGCCACTCTTATTCTCACGCTTAACCACATTCTCACCTGAAAGAGACACTAAAACACGTCAACATAAAGTTGGTGAGAGTCATAGGTTTAGACTCTAATTCCAAATCAATTATATGCTGTGAATAACAACCATTAACAAAAGAACATAGAACATATGGACAATGTTCTACAATTATGTATTAACAACTGGCATTCAAGATTAACCAATCACCACAAATCCAAGGCTCCAAGCCTTACCAATAACCACAATTCTGAGGCTCCAAACCTTACCAATCACCATGATCTCATAGGCGCCCATACACCTATGAACCAATACCAAGGCCCCGCCTTGTCAACATCCCCTTGGTACCAAGTCAAATCACAAGAACTGAGACGGTACATGTCCCCCGATCCAAATCATAAGCACAATCAAGAATCACATAGCAACTAATCACATAAGTGTACACACAAGTCCATCCCAAACCATAAAAACATTCACATCATTCTTTACAAAATCATACAATGTCTCTTCCATCCCATCTGGAAGTCAAAACATTTATAAATCATAGAACATGGGACTATGAAACTCAGCTAAACAAACTTCTCCAAGTATCAGCGCTCTAACAAAAATCCAAACACACAAACGTATACAATCAAGACATGAACCACATACCAAAATGGCTCATCAATCTATGATGGAT
Source organism: Glebionis coronaria (assembly GCA_025667525.1). Taxonomy (NCBI): domain Eukaryota; kingdom Viridiplantae; phylum Streptophyta; class Magnoliopsida; order Asterales; family Asteraceae; genus Glebionis; species Glebionis coronaria. The sequence goes on from CM046874.1 coordinate 548,029,165, forward strand.
ATATAACCTTATCCTACCACTTAACCCCATTTATATGACATATGCATCTCATTACATCCCTCTATAAATCCCTTAACTTAGTTTAGTTCATATCTCGCCCCATTAACATTTAACCCAAAACAGTCCCGTTTTTCATACTTCAAACTATGGGTCTAACACCCCCTTAACCAAAATAACATGCCTTGTAAAAGAAACCATATTCCCTTACATGTGTTAGATAATTCTCCCATTTGTACGCAAACTTAAAGCTACTGTTAAGGCCTCCATATATATATATATATATATATATATATATATATATATATATATTTACCTAGCCAGAATTTACTGATTTTAAACATATGAAAAGTTTGTTATGATCAGAGGGTCTTACCATAACTCATTTGTTTAGCCCTCCTCTAGATCTTTTATTTAATATATAATCTAAGTCTCATGTTCGTTTGAAGGTCCAATTATACTCCTAAGTACCCTAACCATCTTAAAACATTAATTTAAACCCGACTGATTTCAAAACTGCTTTGACCTCCGACTGCTGTAACCTGTTTTTGACCCACTTTCTGACCTCCAATTTAGTTCTAGTTTCTTGCCTTTGAAAGCCAACTCAATTACCTTTCCAGGGGTACCAAGATCTCAATTTAAAAGTTTGTAAAACTCTAGATATGATCAAAACAATGACACCAAAATTATGCCCAGTTTTTAATGACGAATTTAATATGATTAACCTAATTAATCATACATAAACCCTAATTAAAACCTAAAAACGATTTCTAATGATAAAAACCCATTAAGTACATCACTAATTATAGGTCATTAACAAACCCCAATCAAAAATTATGAATCTCAACCGTAATCCATCATATTAGGTTACATATACGTAAATTAAACATTAATTGTCATAGTTTTAGTGTGTACCTTAAATCCTAATTGAATTATTGGGTTTTTTTGCTCCTTCATTGATAAAAACAAATGAGATTAGGTTTGGGGAAAGCTAAAATCGTTTTTGGGGCTTATGGTGGCTTATTTATGGTTAAAATTAAAAAGGCTTCCTATTAGGACTCAAATTGGGCTCCCCTTTCCCTTCCTTAAGTTTAAGTCAGCCCAAATCCAAGCCCAAACACCATATCGCCGACTTTTTTTTACTATATTTCTGTTATTAAACCATTACTAAACTAAATGGTACTCTTGGGTTGCATCCAAGCCAAAACCTGAAAGCCTTACGTAAATTTTTCGACTTTTTACACGATTACCGTAAAATACGCAAAAATGGGATTTTTGCTTATATTCTTAAATCCATTCCAAATTATCAAAACTAAGTTTACATGACTTATAATAAATACTAAAACCATTACCCACCCAAAATATTAATCCCGAGACCTCTAAACGCTAGATCCTCGAATCGTAATATACGATTTTCTATAATACATATACGTATACGTAAAGCCATGAAATAACACCATCTCATTTCATAGTCACTGCCTTGTGAGCTCATGAACAATAAATAACCGTTCCTCGATTTACTTATGAGTACCATTTACCCATAAACGATATCCAAACCTCACTTCAAACACAGAAAATAAACACATAAACACATAAAAGCACATATTTGCACAAAACACCCTAAACTATAGTCTAAGTGACGAACCCCAAAACCATGATTGTCACAGGTACTCACACCAAATGTCGGAGTTTCTACCATAGTAGTTACCTCGATAACCAACTCCTCGGTATCCTCCTTGGGCGTATTTTTCTTCTTATGGTGGTTCCCTTATCGGTGTGTCATCACACTCCGTAGATGGGTGTGGTCCTTCAAAAAGAGTACATTCGCCTAACATTTCTTTCATTTCATCTTTGATAGTTTTGAATTGAGAGTCGAATTTAGATGTGAGAGCGTCCATCTTTTTAATGAGTTTGGAACTTTTGCTACTTTCAACGAAAGAAACTGTTTTCTTGAAGGGTTTGGAACAATTATCTTTGGACCAATCGAGTTTCAAGAGAACTCGGTCCTCAAGCAATTGGTATGCTTCGTTGGTAGTCTTATAAAGAAAGAGTCTACCGGCGTCAAGGATTGCTTGCGTCGGTTCATTGACACCATGATAAAAGATTTGGATGATGGTTCCTTTTAATAAACCATGTCCATGACAACTACGAAGTAGGTCTTTCATTCGGTTCCATGCATCAATGAGTGTCTCATTTGGAATTTAGGCGAAACCTCGGATTTCTCCCATGAGTCTTTCGTACATGGCGGGTGGAAAGAAACGGCTAACAAACGCGGTTCTCATTTGTTCCCATGTTTCTATGGTACCCGGTGTCAACTTATTATACCAAACTCTTGCATCTTCGGATAGAGATGATGGGAAGAGTTTGAGTTTAATAGCGTCTACATTGACGTTGGCACCATATCGAAACATGCCACATATCTCTATGAATTCGGCTATGTGCTTATGCAGATCGGCCCACTCACGACCGTCAAATTGGCGGTCTTTGATCATTGAAAGGTGATGACCTTTCACGGTGAAGTTGTCTTCAAGCTCAACTTGAACAATAGCAGCCTCGGGAGTAGGTGCTACTACTCGGTTGGCGGCCCACATGGATTGATCGTCGACCATTGGAAATGGTAGATCATTAAACGGGTTATAGACAACAAGTGCGTCTAAGAGATTATCAAATGGTAGGTTTTTGGTTCTAGGAATTCGGTTTTCGGAAGAAACAAAGGATTGCTTCTTGCGGTTTTTCTTTCGAGATTGATGAATAAAACATTCGGGATCGGTGTATGGACTAAGCAATTCTTGACCGGAAGAACGTGTGTTCATTCAAGTCTAGAAACACTTTTGAAAAAAAATGACATGTAACAAAAATAAAACAAACAAAATATTACTATTAGGAAAATAAGTATATAAGAAATTAAATATATCAAACAAAATAAAAACATGAATTTTTTTATTTTTTTACCAGATCAAGATTTGTCGGTCGGCAAGATTTTTCTACCGGCGGCAAATGGGGGTACGTGGGACTCTGCCGGTCGGCAAAAGGACTTGTCGGGCGGCAAATGGACTTGCCGGGCGGCAAAAGTGATTCTGTGGTGAGGTTGTCGGTCGGCAAAATCGATTCTGTGAATTTTTTTATTTTTTTTTGTATTTTGGCAACAAGAAACGCTACAATGGGTTTGATTATAGGATGATTTTAGAACTAAGAACACAATAAAATCCCCGGCAGCGGCGCCAAAAACTTGATGCGTCCGTTCGTGATTAGATTGAAACAAGTTTTAAATTTATAAATACGAATTACCGGATTGACTAAAAATGCACGGGCAAGTATGACCCTTTCGTTTGAGTATAGATTTTATGTGGTAATACTGAGATCGTTCACGTGGATTTAGAAAACCTGTGATTAGTAAAAAATCTATTATAATCTTTTTGATTGTAGCAATTGTAGACAAATAAATAATAAGTAATATGATGAGATTAACAATAAGATTAAAGGCAACACTTGGTAAAGACTAGTTTAGGCATCCGTTGTGGTATGATTGTGAAGACATGACAAAATATATATGATTATTATAATTAGATGGTTAGTCCAATCTATTATTTTCAAAAGCTTCAATCTTCGTCAAGACTTTGGTTAAAGAAAACAAGCATTAGACTCAATCATTCAATTCAAGACAATCCAATTTCAACTCATTCGATTCACGGTCGTTTCACGAGTTTGCTAACACTTATAATTATGTTTCTTGATAATCAAAACTTCTTAAAAATGATCAATACAAAAGATAGCCAATCATAGACAAATCGGCTATGACTTGTTGATAGAAAATAACCCTTTCGACCTATGAATTCTTTATCAACAAATTAAGTTTTGACAAAAAATGTCACATGAAACATAAGTACCAATGGTTCAAAGAAAAGCTTGAAATTTAAATAAACATAAATCACAATCACAACCACTACTTCATACCACAAACATCATCCTACCAAGTGTAAAATGAGATTTAGCTACTCATAATGAATAATGAAATAAACTCAGAAGTAATAGTCTTATAAGTCATAATCAAGAGTCTTACAAAGTGTAAATATAGTGCTAATGGTTAGAGTAATGATCCCTAAGAGTTTCGTGATGTTAACTTTGCTTTTCGGACTACAAAAGTGACTTTTCTTGCACCACCTTGCTCAAATCCGGGAATGGTGTTTTGGACAAGGTTGAGAGAGTTTATGTGATGGTATAATAACCAAAGTGATGGTTATGATAGAGTAATGAAAGTGCATATGGTTACATGACCCCAAGGGTCTTATTTACGGTAAAATTCAAGGCATGAACTTCAATGCTTGGCTTGTTGGCAAAGGCTTATGCTTGGAGCCAAAGGAAGTCTAGAATCTTCTTGTGTATTCTTGTATGTTCATTTAGAAGCCTCAAATTTGCATGTATGTAGTAAAAAATCTGCCAACATGAAAGTAGGTGGCAACTTTAGATTCCGCCAATGGCAACTTTCAGAAATGTTGGTGGCAACTTCCATGATAAGTGACTTGTACACTTCTTGAAAACACTTGTTCTTGCACCCGAAAATAGATCTTCAAAGGCTTATAACTCGTACACGGGTCTTGAACTTGACCAGGATTCTTCGTACTCGTACTAATCTTCACATTTACATTGCTTTATACTTCATTCCAGCAATTGGCTACAAAAAGACTTGCAAACATATTTTGGCACAAATATGCACAAAAGCATTATAGAAATAACCAATTTGCATGTACAATAATACGGATAACACTCCCAAAAACATGTTGGATTTGGGCGTTATCAATAACCTACAAAATTGGTAAATCAAAATTAAATCATTTAAACGAAACATGCATGCCATGTAATGAGATATTAATGTACTTACTTCAAATGTAACCTTATCTTGCATAAGAGAAGCGTGAATCCTCCATGGACATTCTTCGTGTTCACACATTGTTGTGAACCTTTCAAGATCACTTTTTTGATGAAGTAACTAAACTCATTTATGAGTGCATGATCAGTCACAGCTCTTCTAAAAGCAGTCACATCTGGGAACCTTGTGTCTATTTTCATCGCTGGTATTTTCTTTTTATTTGAGTAAGTTTTTGTGTAAGTTTCAAATTCACAATTCGATATCTCATCATCATTATCATCATCATTGCCACTGCTACGATGGCTAAAGTAACTTTCATCGCTTGGATAATAAGCACCTTCACATTGTACCTCTTCAATAACTTCATTTTGACCATTGTACCAAAATAATATTAGATGTGTGACATGAACACATATGGTGTACTAGAATACATATAAATATTAGTGTTGGTCCCTTGTAGTTAGTGTTATACTTAATATTGATAAGTCTAAACCTAGCTCATGGTAAAGTAATGCAATTAAACACAACAATATAGTAAATGAGACACACAAGGTTTTTCTACGTTTAACTCTTATTATTCAAAGAATTATATCCTATTGTATGTGAAACTACAATAGGGATCGAATAGACAATGTGTGTTTGTGATCTCCTCACTAACGAACAACATTAATCCTAACGATTAATATGCTCGACGATTAAGTCAACAAGAGTTTATAACTCAAGTGCTTTCTATCGTGTTTGGAAGAGAGAATCTGTTTGTGAATGACTAAAGCATTTAATACACAAACTTGATTCTCTCTTTTATAATGCATCCTATTTATAGACTAGAAGGCTAGGTACGTGACAAAGAATTGTCATGTGCAATTCTTGTCTTTAACTAAAGTACAAGATACAGACTTGTCTTAACCTAAACTAGGTATGAGGACAAAGTCCTTTACAAGTTTAGTACCCTTGTCTATCCTAAAAGGGTAAGTCACGATAAGCGTGTGTGTACTACAACTTATCTTCTTCAAAATTATCATGCCTTTTCTTTAGTCTTCAATATGGCATTGTTCCTTCAAGGAGATCGTATGGGGCTCAGTGAGTTATTGTCATCACTCACTGAACCCATCACCTTCTTTTTCGTCTCAGGTATATCATTCATTGAGTTTCAGCTCACTGAATACTCGAGTCTTTCTCTTAGACTCAGGCTGAGCTCTCGAAGGCAACTCACTAAGTGACTATTCACTCGGTGACTTCATAATGTTCAAGGTTAAACAATATACTTAGGCGTATTGATATTAAAATCCATCAGAGAGTTCACCTTGTACATAATTGGCCAACAATAAGATTAGTCTATACAAGGCTGACCTAACAATCTTCCCTTATTTGGATATAAAATATGCATAAGTCTTTTTTGTAATAAGTGAGAAAAGAGGCTTCTTCTCATACTGACTAAGCTACTGATGAAGAGTCTTGTTTTTAACAAAGTACATCATTTTATTCATCATTACATGACTTATCAGTCTATTACAAGAAAAAACATTAAAACAAAAGATAATTGTTGGGTCAGTATTACTGACCCTGAAGCAACTCTAGGATTTGATAGAAAATCCCCCTAAGTGTTTCATGCTCAGCAGTAAGGCTAGTCTACTGAAGGATGACTAGAGGAACAAAGTTCCTACTGAATACTTTATAGCTGAAGAAAGTTCAGCACTCCCCTTCCAGTTAACTTAGAGACAAAAGAGTCTTCGCTTCAAATACTAGGCGGTCTAGTTGCTGAAGAACAAGGACTAAAGAAGGGCTTTCAGTTCAGTTTGGTTTGATAATACCAAACTGAATGATGTCGATCTCCTCTAGGATACTGAAGACTCTTCAGTATTCTGATGGTTTGCATTAGGCGGGAAAAGATAACTTTAAGTCAAAGAAGGTTGCTTGTATACTTAGATATAAGTACAACCTTTATCTTTTCTAGATTAGTTTAATATGTACTTTGTACTATTTATCCAGCATAGGCTTTAACCACCCACTGGATAAACCCATGCATTAAAACATGCAAAATGCAAACCCTAGTTTACACTGCCTATATAAGGAGTGTACATTAGGAGAGAAATGGTTAACAATACAAGAGCTTAAACTTTGGAAAACCTTTCACTCTTGATACCAACTAAACCATATAGCCAAGATGCATATGAACATTTAGATTGGAGCTTAGACTTTAACGTTGGTTAGACGTTTAAGTAGAGGAGATCACAACCCATTGTCATTCAACCACTTTGTTATTCCGCAAACAAAGTGGGTCATAGATTATTTATTTGATTCTGATAAAAGTCTATACGTTGAAAATTATATTGGTATTGTTGTTTTAATTGTTCATAGTTCTTATCTATTGTTAAAACAACACACTTAAGTCGAAGTAAAGAGTTATTACTTAAGTTGATAAGTAATAACGAATTACAAGGGACCAACAAGTGGTATTAGAGCAGTTTGATTAGCTAAACTCTTATTTTATTAAACTGCTCATTTAAAAGTTTTCAAATCAAGATCTAAAAATGGCTCAAGTTATACCACAAACCCTAGAATATAGGGGTGGCCAACTCAATGCTCCTCCTGTACTAGAGGTAACCAATTTTACAAATTGGAAGAAGAGGTTTCTTGTCCACATGGTTGGAATTGAACCTCAATTCCTTGGAATCATTAAAATGGTCCGTTTGTTCCCATGGTTGGGGACAATAAAAAAACTTGAAGTACAATGGACTGCTGATGAGAGAAAAGTTGCTAACCTAGATCAGCGTCTCAAAAGTCGCATCACGTCTGTACTTCAAGATGACCAAATGAATTCTGTTGTAAATTGCAAAACAGCCAAAGCTACATGGGAGGACCTTATTCTTTACCATGAGGGACCCTCTGATGTAAAAGAAACCAGAATCATAGATTTAAAGCTTCAATACAACACCTTCAAGCACAAAGAAGGGGAAAACCTCACACAGACATTCACCCAGATACAAAGCACTGATGAATGAACTTGTGAATGATGGTGTTGAGCTTTTAAAACTTGAGATCAACACAGTTTTCGTAAATGCATTGCCAAAAAAGTGGCTTGATAGGTGTGTAAACACCCATCCTTTTACCACTTAACTACAATAATAACCAAGCCAAAACGTGTATTTTATGTCGTAAACGTCGGAATTATGCGTGGTTTGTGTTTTTGTTGTGATTTAGGATCAAAATGTGAAAAAGGAGGAAAACACGGGCTTTCACGGGCTTTTATCGAAGAAAAAGACAAAAGACGAAGTCAAGCGATCAAGAGTGCAAAAAGAACGGAAGTCCAAGGCCTATTCTGAAGATTTATCGAAGAAAAAGTCTAAAGACGGAAGTTTAATAAAGCCGAAGAACTCAAGTCTAATTTATGAAGAAATTACAAGATGAGTTAAAGTAACCCCGAGACAAAGTCTGAAAAGTCGAAGAATTTAGAAGATTAAAGACTAAAGACGAGGGATTAAATGAGTAATAAAGAAAGAAGAAAGAGAGGGGGAAGCTTCCTCCCACTCCCTCTCCTCCTCCTATAAATAGGATCATTATGTTTATTTTTCACTTGGTTAGCTAATTTTTACAAGATTAGTCTTTCCACCATTTTAATTACTTGCACATTTATTTCATTCTCAATTTTAATTACCTTGTCTTGCACCTTAATTCCTTTAATTCCAAGTAAGTTTACTTTTATTGTTATTGAATCTTTACTTTTATTGTTAATCTCCTATCTACCTTTCTTATTTTGATCTAATCTTCATGTTCATGTTTATGTTTATGTTAAGTTCTTGAGTTTTTATTAATTTGATTAAGTGGGTTTTGATTATTTTGGTTATTATTGCTAGTTTTGTTGATTTGGATTGTTTGTTTATGATTGGTAGATGTTATTTGGTTAGTTTTGTTTAATCTTTAGATTGATTTGGTTAGATTTTGTTTAAATTCGTGTCCTATCTCCTTCCTTGTTCTTCGCTTAATCTGTTTGCCCAGTATATTTCGAATCAAGACTTTTATTCCGGATCAGTGAATTATTCCGGACGAAGATTTTATTCCGGATAAACCATTTATTCCGGATGAAGCTACATTCCGGATGAAGCCATTATTCCGGATAAGTTAATTACTCCGAGTCAACCATTTATTCCGAATCAGTGCATTTTATTCCGGATCAGTAGATTTTTCCGAATGAAGCTACATTCCGGATGAAGGTCTTAGTTTAATTTATTCCGAATGAACCCCTTATTCCTAACGAATGGTTTATTCCGCATGAGCATTTATTCCGGATGAACCCATTATTCCGCATGAAGACTTTATTCCGAATAAAGAGTTATTCCGGATGAGTCTAGTATTTCGGATGAGTGTTTTGTTTGACTATTCCGAATGAAGGTTTTTGAGTTAATATTCCGGATGAATGTTTATTCCGAATGAGCAGGATATTCCGAATGAGCCATTTTAGTTTTTTTTAATTTTATGTTTTTAAGTTTTTAACTTTATTTTTCCCGCCTTTTTACTTAGTCGCACTTTAAGTTTACTTGCCTTAGATTTATTTTAAGCTTGCCTTTAGATTTAAGTTTCTTGCTTAAAAATTTCCAAAAATCCATAAAAATTAAAAATTGTTAAAAATCCATAATAAATTAAAAAATTTCAAAAATCCAAAAAGATTTTAATTTTTCTAGTGTATATATATTGTCTTTTGCTTTGGTATCTTTTTCTTTTGCTTTTGCAGGTGTATGCGTACTAGATCTTCAACTTATCCAGAGCCCAAGACTCGTGAAGATTTAGCTATGGCAGGTGTGAACAACAACAATAATCCACCGCACCTCAATAATAACAACAACAATGTTCTTCCACAGCCCGATCTTCGGACAATGGAGGAGCTTTGTCAACCCACAATGTTTGGACGAGGAGGACCGATTGCGCCGATGCAAATCACGACTCCGGAGTTTTCGTTGAAGCATCACATGATCCAATAAGTGCAAACTAATCCATTTCGCGGAATACCAGATGATGATGCCAACGAGCACCTCGACAAATTCATTACTATTACTCAAAGCATGAAGTTGCCCGGAGCTACTATGGATGTTCTTCGCCTTCAACTCTTTCCACATACTTTATCACACCACGTCGAGAAATGGTTTGATCGTCTCCCGAAGAATTCCATTCATACTTGGGACGACATGACTCAACGATTTTTGTCGTGCTACTTTCAATAATCCATGGTCACGAGCCTTCGAAATCAAATCAGCGGTTTCATGCAAGAACCCGATGAATCTCTCTTTGATGCTTGGGAAAGATAGAATGTTTTGATCGATCGATGTCCAAACCACAACATGCTCCCCGTTACGTTGATTGATACTTTCTACAATGGTTTGACTTTTCGTGATCGTGATACGATTAATGCAGCCGCCGGTGGCACATTTATGAAAAGAAGACCCGAGGAGTGTAGAGAGCTTATTGAGAACATGACTACTCATCACAAAAATTAGGATTCCTCCACTTCTTCAAGGAACAACCCGAGAGTTAATGTTTCTTCTACTTCAGCAAACCCCGATATGACCGAATTCACCCGCATGATGGCCGAAATGAACAAAAATATCTTGCTCATCGCTTCAAACCAACAACAACAAGTTAAAGCGATAGCCATTCCTTGTGAGACATGCGGCGGTCCTCACTCATACACTGATTGTCCTTCCACTCAAGGCAATCCGGAAAACGTGTATGCGGCTTATGGTAATTATTCACCGGAAAATTACCAAGCCGACCTCAAGGGGATCGAAATTTGCTAAGTTACTGGTCGAACAACTATCTTTCACCCGGTTTTTCTCCTCAAAACCACAACCCCAACAACAATTACAATAGAAGCAACCAAATCCCACCTCGAGCTTCTTATCCTTATCACCCACCCGCTCAACAAGCCCCACCCATTAATCAAGATGTTGAAGCCTTAATGAGAACCCAATGAGAGCAAATTAAGAATCTGCAAAGCCAAATTATCAATTTGAAAGGGGATATCACTAAGCAAGGTAATGACATTAGATCCGAGCTTCGAAATGATATACAATCCTCCTTCAGCAATCAAACGAATGATTTGAAGAATATGCTGGCTAGTTTCTTACCCACCACTCAACCCTCTACTTCGGGCTCTCTACCTTCAAACACCGTCACCAACCCGAGAGCGAATGTGAGTGCTATTACTACCCGTAGTGGAGCAACTTTAGTAGGACCATCTATCCCACCCCCAGTTACTCCATCTACACCTCCTCCACCACCATTCATCCCTACTACTCCCACACCTAGTATTAGTTCACCATTACCGTCTCCACCTCGTCATGAAGAAGTACCCAAGAAGAATCCTCCACCAACCCCACCTTCCACCTTTAACCCTTCAACATCTCAACCTTCACCTTCTACACCTCCACCACCCAACCCCAGCATTCCTTACCCTTCTCGACTCCACAAGGCTAGAATTTTGACTAAGAATGACGTTCAAGTCTCTAATTTTTTGGAAAAGATTGTCGGCATGACCATCACCTTTACCCTTGTTGAAGCTCTTGCCCAAATGCCACAATTTGTCAAGATGTTTAAGGAATTGCTTAGTAAGAAGGAGAAGATGGTCGAGTTTGTTAGTACTCGCTTGAATGAAAATTGCTCTGCAATCCTTCTTAAAGAACTTCTGGAAAAACTTGGAGATCCCGGTCGTTTTGTGCTACCATGTACTTTTAACCAAACCGACGAATTTACTGCCTTAGCCGATCTCGGGGCAAGTATAAATTTGATGCCTTTCAGCGTTTGGAAAAAGTTATCATTGCCCGACCTTACACCCACTAAGATGACTCTTGAGCTAGCCAATCGAACTCTCGCTTACCCCGTTGGTATTGCCGAAGATGTGTTCATTGAAGTTGGCACATTCACTTTTCCGGTCGACTTCGTCGTTGTTGATTATGAAATGGACCCTCGTATTCCGTTAATACTTGGACGCCCATTTTTGAGAACCGGTAAAACTTTAGTAGATGTGGATAAAGGTGAACTCATCTTAAGAGTCGGGGATGATGCACAAGTTTTTGAAATGGGGAAGCTTACAAGCAAATATAATGGAAGAGAATCAGCGAATATGATTAATGTGCTTGATGATTTTGTCGTCTACAACAATCCTCTATTCGATTCTTGCTTTGATAATCCACTGTTCCAAGACGATGTGGATGATTCTCTCTCCAATTCTGATCCTCCCCTAATTTATGATTCTCCACCAATCTTTGATACTTATGATGACGATTCTAGTTCTAATGGAGATGATTATGATGATTTTACTTCTGAGTATCCAGACATGCCCACTTATGATGATTTTGATGAGGCTGATACTCTTTCGTGTGATTCTTCTCATGATGAAGATCCTCAACCTACCATGATTGATCCTACTTTGGATGACTACTCATTTGAGGAAGACTTTGCTACTTTTCTCAACACATACTTCCCAAATGAGAGTGATGCTCCTCCTTTAGACTTTGATGATTATGGTCTTCATTCTTCTACGGATTTGAAGAAAATTCTTTCAAAGGAGACGACACCAACACCCGCAGCACTTATGTTTTGACACCTCTTTGTCCACCTTCTGAGGACGAGGTTGTGCATTTTCTTAGCGGATCTTCTTCAAGGTCTGCTGAGCCTGAGTGTTATTTTCCCCTAAAGGAAAAGGTGTTCGACCCCGGTATTGATATTTTTAAGCCATCTCAGTATCCATCTAATGAAATAAAAGGAACGATTTTTGGAAACCAAGGAGATATGCTTGCACCTCTTCACCCTTGCTCCCACCGTGCTCCATCTTTGCTTAAGGGAACCTTGCCTACTCTTCTTTGGCTTGCCTTTTTCACCTTAAGCTTGTGTTATTTGATGGACGAAAACCATGTATTTGATCCCGGTGGATGTGTTTCATGCTTCTTCCTATGCTAATCAAGGTCGAGTCAGGCTCACGACTCGGTAAACAAAAATCAAGCGCTTCTTGGGAGGCAACCCAAGTATCTATCTTTTATCCTAAGTGTAGGGGAGACCCGTTGGTGTTTGCTATTTCCTCTCTTCTCATATTCAGGGATTCGAGCGTTTAATGATCCACTCTTGATGACTTTTGACGACCCGTGATTCCGTGTTTCCGTCTTCCCGGTTCTATCCTAAACTCTTTTGATTCTCTATTTTATATTCTTCAATAGTAAAATAGGAATCACTTTAGTTGTCCTTCCCTTAGCGAGATATAAACAAAGTGCACAATGTCCTAAGTGTAGGGGAGTTTACTCCCACATGCTTAAACATTAAGGACAATGTTTATATCAAGTGTAGGGGGGACTTCTATCGAAGTTAATTGGCCTTTTCCTTGTATTTGTCCTCATTTTAACTAGAAAATCAATTTTTCGACATTTTTCAAAATTTTTGATCTATTTTGGCCTATTAGTTTTACCTTTGTATAGTTATTTTCTTTCTTTACTAGAATAAATTTTAATAAAGTGGTTTTAATTTTCAACGTTGTGAGTCTTTTGACTCAACCCGAGTTTACTTATCTAAGTTTACTCTAGCTACTATCCTTAACGTGTTTAAGTCAAGTTTTGCTAGGCTTTTATATAGGGAGCTTTAAAACGCGAAAGTCTTAACTCTCACGGGTTAAGAACAAGAACTTTTCGCAAGTTCCTATATTTGATCCTAGAGAGTCGTTTATCAAGGGACCTTTAAAATGCAAATTCTAAACCTGAAAGAGTCTAAGAAATTGCAAGATCCTATAAATGACTCGAAAACCCAAAAATTTGATTTAATAGGCTAAGCATCCACGAGTCTCATTCCTTGAGATTTTAAATTGTGGAGAACGAGAGATGATAGAGTCAATTATAAGTTTGGTATCCTTTCGTGAATTTATGTGAGTTAATTATAAGCCTATTCTCCCATCGCTTGCTAATAAATTTATCTGCAATAAATAAGGTTGTACGATTTGAAAAGTTACTTAGCTTCTAACCCAAGATCGTTTAAACGTTGCTCGGTATTGATTAGAGTTCATAGCCAAGGCATAACTTATTGAAGCGGGATGCGAAGATTGGCGAGTCCGAAAAGGTCCTAACAAGGCATGAGGGCTACATTTTGTTGCTAAAGATCCAAAAGTGATGTGAAGAATCATTTATCAAAAATCAATATGAAGGATCGAGACACACGACGAAAAGCAAATACTCCCGTAAAGATCATGGAGAAGTCTATCCAAAAAGACCCTAACAAGGTATGAGCATAAATAGATCCAAGTCCTAAAAGGAGGCGGATCGTTGTATATCAAAATTCCAAATAAAGATTGGAGAAAAATGAAAAAGTCGTGGTCCAAATATGAAGAATCTCTCAAAACTTCAAGTGAAGAAATTCCTATTATAAAGAAAAGACCATTATTTCATGAACGTCTCTCAAGATTTGAAGTATGAAGTCGTTGCCAATTATCGGTCCGAGAAAGGTCTCAAATCGTGAAGCGAGTTATGCCAAGATATGAACTTTATGAGGTCCCGAGAAGCAGTTTTAAAAGATTTTGTCCTTTAGCTAACTATTGATTAAATCGTCCCACTTTATTTTCAGCCTTAATAACTATCGAAATAAGTCAAACAATGCATCCTCGTGATCATTCAAGACAATAATAAAATATAAGAGATACACCTAGGAATAAGGGAGTCTAAGTAAATAATTGGCCCACATGAGTTCATGTTAGTTTGCTAACTTATAATAACAATGATCTCGTTTTTAAGCTTGGTTTGGGGAACGTGAAACTTGAGGATGATAATCATTCATGACATTCCAAAACCCTAAGGTAAGTCTTTGATTTCTTTGTGTTTTGTTATTTTCTATCTCTTTAATAAAGGCCAAGATGGATTGATTGTGATGAAAAGTGTAATCTTGCTTTGTAATTAATGCATTGCATGAGGACATTGCAATGGTCAAGTGTAAGGGATTTGATAGGTGTGTAAACAACCATCCTTTTACCACTTAACTACAATAATAACCAAGCCAAAACGTGTATTTTATGTCGTAAATGTCGGAATTATGCGTGGTTTGTGTTTTTGTTGTGATTTAGGATCAAAATGTGAAAAAGGAGGAAAACACGGGCTTTCACGGGCTTTTATCGAAGAAAAAGACAAAAGACGAAGTCAAGTGATCAAGAGTGCAAAAAGAACGGAAGTCCAAGGCCTATTCTGAAGATTTATCGAAGAAAAAGTCTAAAGACGGATGATGGTTGGTTTTTACTACTCTTTAGGAAAAGAGAGCAAATAGGGCAAGTATTGAGCACGATTTAGGAAAATCGTGTGTAAATGACCCCTAAAATGAGTTCGTTCTCAAGGAGGCTAGTGTGTTATGTGTGTAATGACTTGGATTAGATTTGTGATTATATTGTTGAGAAAGAAAATAGAAATGAGATTAGAAGAGAATGACGGTTACGAAGACGGATTATACTAAGTCGAAAAAGGTGCACACGTAAAATCGTAAAAAGCTCTAAAATTAAAATTTTACCCTAAAAATTCTTAAAAATTACCAAAAATCCACAATAATATTCTAAGAGTTTACAAAAAATCAAAACTTGCCAAAACCTTTTAATTAATTAGATAATGACTTTTTAATGCTAATTAAAGACCTAAAAACCAAAATTAATTATTAAAAAGTCCCAAACAAGATCTTAAAGTTTGTAAACCTCAAAA
Source organism: Glebionis coronaria (assembly GCA_025667525.1). NCBI lineage: Eukaryota > Viridiplantae > Streptophyta > Magnoliopsida > Asterales > Asteraceae > Glebionis > Glebionis coronaria. Next base: position 548,044,732 of record CM046874.1, read on the forward strand.
AATACCCTAATTAAGCTAAAAAGTATTTTTCAATATTTTAAAACCACTAAAAACTATTTTTAAACAATTAAAAACTACTAAAATCAATTAAAACTTAAATTAATTCTAGAAAATAATTAAAAGACTCCAAAAATATTTGGAAAGTTGCAAAGTTCCTAATTATGTGTTTAGAACCTAAGAAAAATATAAAAACTTAGAAAATCAGACTTTTAATTTTTAACAATAAAATAATATTAAAATATTATTAAAAATCCAAAAATCATAAAAAATTCTAAAAACTTGCAAACTAGCTTAATTTAACCTAAATAACTCAGAAATGAAAGTGAAATTACCTAAATACCCTTAATGGGCCTAGAAAATGGGCTAAACCCAAAACAGTACCTTATTGGGCCAAATTTGGGCCCAATAATAAAAAGTGTTCAAAATAAGCCCAAAAAGCACGGGTTGACTCAAAATTTGATTTTAAACAACTTTTTCCAAAGGCCTAAAAGTTGAGAGTGTGAAATAAGCTAGCTTATACCAAACAGCTTATTCTTAATGGGCTTTTTGGCCCATTAAGCTATAAGCCAATGCCATAAGCTAAAATTTGACACACAAGCTTCTTTTGACCTAAATAAGACTTCTGCAAAAAGAAATTTGAAATAAGCCCAAGGAATAAGCCTGAAAATGCAATAAGCAATCTACAGAAAACGACAAAATAGTCGTTTTTGAGTTCTAGGCCACCCCAAGTGCTGATTCAAGTTCCTATAGCTTTTAAATGACTTAATTAAGCAGAATCAACAAAGAGTTTTCAAATAAGCTGACTCAATAAGCTGGAAAAAGCAAATAAGCACTTATGTAAAAGTCAAATAAGTTGGTTTTCTAGTAAAAAGTCAAAGTCAAAGTCTGATAAGCTCCAGTCTACTCAAATGGGTCAAATAATGAAGACCTATTACAAAAAATAAGTTGTTGCAAGTCTGGATAAGCTAAAATAGCTTATTGATAAGCTGAGTTCAATTTTACACTAGCAGGGGCTAGTTTTGAGTGTTGAGCAGTGGAAACTTTTTCCACTGTTTGACTTGTTTGAATTTTTGTCTTTAGTGAATTTTTTGAAGATTCAGATTACACAAAGGCACCCAAATGATCTTTGGATCAAAAGGAGTCAAGAACAATCAAAATATCACAATCACAAACACCCAATTGATACAGTTTAATCAATAAATCACCAGATGTTGCACAGACATGAACCAATAAGCAGTTAAGCACTTATGAGCAGTTTTAGCACAAATCAGCCAGCCAAATTCAACAAAATGCATACACAAGCTATTATAAACTCCAATAAGCAAGTCTAAACAGGTTTCATGCAATGATTCAAAGAATTAAGCAAGATTCAAGCCAATGAATGTTACTGATGAACACTAACACATGCAGTTTTACACTTTGCTGATGTATTTGACCAATAAGCCAGATTCAACACTCAATATCTATCAAATAAGTTATAATAATGATGTTCTAACAACTTTCAACCCTAAGCATGCACAAATACTAGATTTCACCAAAATCTTAGGTCAAAAACAGTTAAATTCACTAAGTTATAGCAGATTGTGTGATTTGAAGTTTCAAACCCAAAAACTTGCAGCAAAACACTCTCAACAAGGCATATATCAGTTACCAAGCACAAACAATACCTTCTAACAACACAATATCAAGTTGCAATCACAAACAGGTAGACCCAAACACCCCTTTATCTTTTCAAAATCAAATTTTTCAAAGGAAAAGTGAGATTTAAGACCACCCAAGCATCAATTGACACACTAACAAGTAAGATTAACAGATTCAAGCAAGTATAAGCCACAAAATACACAAGAACATAGGCAACACTCAAATATCACAAAAATCCAAAGTATAATCAGATTTTGAGATTAAGGGTGTGTACCTCATGGATGTACATCCACACCCACGGATTTTGAGCTTATGTGCTAGCAAGAACAAGCACAAGCTTCCACAACAAAGCCTGCTAAGAATCAACAAGGTTAGAAGCACAAGTATAAAATCAGAAACTTGAAAAATCTTGATTAATGCAACCTTGTTACCCCACACTTGATTATCCCCAAGTTATAAGCCTCACCACACCTTAATCAACACAATTAGGATGCTATGATCTGCCCTATAACCCAAGAATTCCAAGGTTGAAACAAGAACTTAGCAAAATATCAAGAAAAATGAAGAAAATGTGCAAACTTTTGCACACTCCTCTTTTGAAAACAGGTTTTTAACTTCAAAATCAGTAAACTAAGAACATAAACAAGCAATAATAAGATGGCACTTGGTCTTTCTTCAAAACACTTAACTCAAATTTCATAAAACTGAAAAAGGGATTTACAAGTGCTTGAACAAGGAAAAACCAAAAGCAAGCGTCTAAGTGAGACCCTATGGCTTTATATATAGCCTTACAAGTGAGCTAAGAACAGATAAAAATGCTTAACCCTAATGCTTGAACTTCCAAAATTTCCCTTGCAGATTTTGAAAACCTTGGAGTCTTGTGAAGAATTCTTGGCTGTTTGTGGTGATAGCTGGCAAGAAAATGTGATCAAAGGGTTTGTATGATGCTTAGAAAGTAAGCACAATTGTGGGACGTTGGATGACTTGCTCTTCTTGTCTTCTTCCTCAAAAGTGTAGCAGGGGAGGTCCCATGTGGACACGTGAATGATGTGATGACCAATATTAAGGTTGGGTTGTGTTAACATGATCATTAATCACTAATCTGCACCATTTCAAGGTTTAATTACAAGTAATTAAGAAAACCCCAATTGTGTTCTTGGTGAATAGTTCCTTGTTTGATCCGGATTAAGGTGGGATTTATTTAAATGTTGTGTTAAGGCGCCAAGATTAATTAAGTGATTAATCTGGTGAGTGGAAGGTGACATGGCAAAATGGTGGAGTGTGATTGGTTGAAGTGGTGAGTAGGGTGAGGTGGCAGTATGTGGTTGGTTAAGGTAAGAATCATGTCTGGCCAACTTTGGTCCTTCTTCTCTTCTCCTCTTGTCTTTTCACTTTAAATAGCTATCAACGCCCAAACTAGCTTTATCCACTTTTGCAACTTTGCACTTTTGCCCCAAAAACTTTTATAAAATGATTTCAGGGGTATTTCTTGCCATTTTTGAATTCTTCAAGGGCTGATTTGGCATTTTGATGATGGATAATGGTCTTGACTTGTATGTTGAGCATTTTGGAGGACTGAAATTGCCAAGTCTTGTTTGATGAGGGGCCATTCTTGCCAAATGTTGAAAGTCAAGGGTCCTTTTTGTAATTTTGGGATTTTCAAAGGACCAAACTTGTAATTTCTTGTACTTTGAAGGACTTCATGATGTATTTGACTTTATGGAGGATAATGGTTGACAATTTAGCTTTGTTGAGGGGCTAAACTTGCCAAATCTTCAAAGTGGAGGGCCCTTTTTGTAATTTTGACAAACTTTAGGGACCAAACTTGTAATTATGAAGATACAAGGGTATAAAGTGTCAATTATTCCATATTGGAGGACCCTTCTTCATAATTCTTCAAGTCTTAAAGGGTTAATCTTGGGTAAGTCTTCATTAGGGCTTGGTTCATTGTGCGGCTTCGTTTCCCGTGTTCGTTTTTGAATGATTCTTGTGATCTTTTGTCATTTTCTCAATATCTGTACCTAATATACACAAGCAACAAACACAAGCATATATATGGGTATTTTGATGATATTTAATGCATTTTAAGCCCTATTTGGACGATGAGACTATGTATAAAAGCAGTCTCATCACTCCCCCATACTAAACCATTGCCGTGCCCTCACGCAATGCTAGAATAAAGTATCGTAGCATTTCCAAAATTCATTTTTATTCACTTTATTAAACGATAAACTAGCTACACTACTACTACTTGCGTTTTAGACATAATGTATGATTTTCATCGCAAAATGGGACGTTTAGGTTCATAGAATAAGAACACGTGAATGCTTCGTTAGAAATAATTTCATCGTCCTCGATCTTCACCCCAATTACATGCCAAGCGTGCAACGAGATCATTGTCATTATAAGTTAGTAATGCTAACATTACTCATATGCCCTAATCACGTACTTATCCTCCCATTATTCCTAAGTTGTATCTCTTATATTTTATATTGTCTTGAATGTTTCACGAGGATACATTGTTGGACTTATGCGATAATAGAGATTTAGGTCTAAAAATAGAGTCCTAACGGTGTAACAAAGACCATCAAATCAATAACCCCTCCTAATAGACAATGATGTCAAAAAATTAAGTCAACAAGAAGGATCGATAAACACGGTTTTATAACGGTTTTGAACATGAGACTTATTACCAAGACTTTTATACGCCCCCTAACGGAAGGGCCTTATTATCTTTGGTTTACCTCCATCTTTTATTCAACTTCGCCATGAAGCTTTTATTATGACTTCGGTCTTGCCTTGCCTTTTATTATCCACCTCATCGGTAGTTTTATTAGCCAAAGACGTATATCCTCACGCTAAGGCGAATTTTGGATCTTTAAAGCTTCGAAGATTAAGGCTTGATTCACTATCAACTTTGCATAGATTTTTCGGCCTTGTGGGGCTTCAAATTGTTTGCTTGATTTAGGTAAGCACTTGAAATCTTATTATTGGGTGAAGCTTTTGATTATTCGGGTGCCAATACTTCAAAACCGTGACCCTGGCGATACCTTATTGTCTTCCCAATTTAATTACACGGAAGCTACTAGAAAAGACTAGAAACCCAACAATCCCAACTAAACCGCTAAGTCAATATTTATTAAGCAAAAAATATTTACAAGCGAAGGGAGAATAAGCAAACAACGAGAACACATGAGTTTTTGAAAGAATACGAGTACTCTACGTTTAGCATAGTAACTTATAATTAACCCTATCATTTCTCGTCCTCATTTAAGAGACTTAGCCTAATGTGTTAGTTCAGGAACCAAAGCTAAGTGCTCAACACGCACGGTCGAGTCAAAAATTACTCTTATTCTCGCCATCTGAAAACCTACATTCGTGTCTTCAGACACTTATAAAACATGAGAAAAATTTTAAAATTTGGCCATTTTTAGCCTTATTTTGCAACAAAACGATAAACAAAAAGATAAACTTTGGAAAGCGTGAAGGTTTGGCAAGGCAAGTATCTATTCACCCCCCCCCCCCCCATACTAAAGTTAAACATTGTCCTCAATGTTTCGAGTCTAGGGGTGCAAACACCCCCATACTAGAGACGCAGTCGAATGCCTAATCTAGCATGGAAAGGGTGTAACCAATAAATTAATAGCCGTTTATGAAGTGTGCTAATAACCTAAGGTTAGAACATCAAAAGGATATATCATGGATATTGAGAAAGTCTTCAAAGCAAACGATCGGGTGCTCCCGTAAAATGAACACGAGAGGCTCCAATCGTGAAGATCATGATCATCTAAAGTCCAAAATTCACAAACAACCACGGAACGAAGGTTGGAAGGGCACAAATCCCCATACGTTAACTACATTAGAAAACGATAATATGTACATAGGATAAGCATGGGACTCCCCCACGAAGCACCTCGTTTTTTATTACCGAGTCATGAGCTCGACTCGATCCCCTCAATACTAATTATCATTGGGGAAGGTGACTTGGTCGAGGTAGTTCAAGAATGGAACTTCCCCGCCAAAGTAGTGCTTCAACCTATTTCCATTCACCTTGAAGTTAGGACCATCATCTTGAGCTAGCTCGATGGTCCCATACGGAAACACTTGAGTCACGGTGAATGGACCGGACCAACGGGATTTCAACTTACCAGAAAAGATTTTCAAGCGAGAATTAAAAAGCAAAACTTGATCCCCAATGTTAAAAACCCGGTTTTTAATTTTAGAATCATGCAACTTTTTAGTTTTTTCTTTGTAAATCAATGAATTTTCATAAGCAATATCCCTCAATTCATCCAATTCATTTAATTGCATTTTCCGGTGTTTTCCCGCGGTCTCCATATCATCATTACAATGCTTTAGGGCCCAATAAGCCTTGTGTTCTAACTCGATAGGCAAATGACAATTCTTTCCATACACAAGCTTATAGGGAGTGCACCCAATGGGCGTCTTATGAGCGGTCCTAAAGGCCCATAAAGCATCGTCTAACTTATCCGACCAAGATTGTCGGTTTTCCCCAACGGATCTCTCCAAGATCCTCTTCAACGCTCGGTTTGAAACCTCGACTTTCCCACTCGTTTGTGGGTGATAAGCCATAGAAAGCCGATGTGTAACCCCATATTTCCTTAGGACCCTTTCGAATTGGTCGTTACAAAAATGGGTTCCACGATCGCTTATGATCGCACGAGGGGTTCCAAACCGAGAAAACAAGCTTTTCAAAAACTTGACTACCACACGAGCATCATTGGTGGGCAAAGCCTTAGCTTCCACCCACTTAGATAGGTAGTCAACCGCAACGAGAATGTACTTATTACCACGAGATGATGGGAACGGCCCCATAAAGTCTATACCCCAAACGTCAAAGATCTCACACACTTGGATAATATTTTGTGGCATTTCATCTTTTTGTGAGGATTTTCCTTGTCGTTGGCATGAATCACATGACTTAACAAAATCTTGTGCATCTCGGTAAATAGTAGGCCAAAAGAATCCGGCATCAAACACCTTCTTAGCCGTGAGATTAGCACCGTGGTGACCACCCGTGGGTCCCTCATGGCAAGCTCTAAGGATGTTAGAAGCTTCGGTGCCAAATACACAACGTCGGATGATTTGATCCGCACAAGTTCGAAACAAGTAAGGGTCGTTCCAAAAGTAGAACTTGACGTCACGAAAGAATTTTCGTTTTTCTTGAGTCGTCATACCCTTGATGATGAAGTTACCCGCATGGTAATTTGCGATGTCCGCAAACCATGGGGTGGAAGAATCAAGCTTAGAATTCACTACACCAAGTGTCTCGAGCGGAAATGTTTCGGTGATTTCCTTGGGCTCGTAAACACTTTGGTGAGGATCTTCCAAACGAGAAAGATGATCGGCCGCTAGATTCTTGGCTCCTTTTTTGTCAACGATGGTGTGATCAAATTCTTGAAGGAGGAGAATCCAACGAAGTAATCTAGGCTTAGCATCTTGCTTTGCCATGAGATACTTGATAGCCGAATGATCCGTATACACTATGCATTTAGCTAAGACGAGATAAGGTCGGAACTTCTCAAATGCATACACCATGGCAAGGAACTCCTTTTCCGTTGTAGTGTATTTTAGTTGAGCCTCGGTCATCGTCTTGCTAGCATAGTGAATAGGCAAGAAGTGCTTATCATGACGTTGCCCCAAAACGGCCCCAATAGCGTAGTCACTAGCATCACACATAAGCTCAAAGGGGAGGTTCCAATTGGGAGCAACAAGAATGGGAGCTTCGGTAAGTTTCCTCTTAAGGATTTCAAAGGCTCGTACACAATCTTCGTCAAAGACAAAACGTGCCTCTTTTTCAAGAAGATGTGTAATGGGTCGAGAAATCTTCGAAAAATCCTTGATGAATCGACGATAAAAGCCCGCGTGGCCTAGGAAACTCCTAACTCCCTTAACGGTTTTGGGATGAGGTAATTTGGCGATGACGTCTACCTTAGCTTGATCTACCTCAATCCCCGCTTTCGAGACCTTGTGCCCTAAGACGATTCCACTCTTAACCATAAAATGACACTTTTCCCAATTGAGCACAAGGTTGGTTTCCTCACAACGTTTCAACATTCTCTCAAGGTTCGACAAACACGAAGTGAACGAATTACCAAACACGGAAAAGTCATCCATGAAGACTTCCATCGTCTTCTCGATCATGTCATGAAAAATAGCCATCATGCACCTTTGAAAGGTTCCCGGTGCATTGCAAAGTCCAAATGGCATTCTACGATAGGCAAACGTTCCATATGGACACGTAAACGTAGTTTTTTCTTGATCACGAGGATCGATGGGAATTTGGAAGTAACCGGAAAAACCATCTAAAAAGCAATAGAAATCGTTTCCCGCAAGACGCTCCAACATTTGGTCCATGAAGGGCAAGGGAAAATGGTCTTTTCGAGTGGCTTCATTCAACTTACGATAGTCAATGCACACTCTCCATCCGGTCACGAGTCTAGTGGGAATTAACTCGTTGGCATTGTTTGGCACAACGGTCATCCCTCCCTTTTTAGGGACACAATGAATAGGACTCACCCAAGGGCTATCGGAAATAGGGTAAATCATTCCCGCGTCAAGGAGTTTAAGGACCTCCTTTTTGATGACGTCGTGAATTTTGGGGTTTACCCTCCTTTGACTTTGGATTGCGGGCTTGTAATCCTCCTCCATTAATATTTTGTGAGTACAAAACTTGGGATTGATTCCCTTAATGTCGGATAACTTCCACGTAATTGCCCCTTTGTGATCCTTTAGAACATCGACAAGTGCGGTTTTTTCATCATTCGAAAGTTCCTTCGCAATAATAACCGGCAACTTGTCGTCCTCCTCCAAATAGACATATTCGAGATGAGGAGGTAAATCTTTCAACTCAAGGATAGGTGGTTCCTCAAGTGAAGATTTGGGCTCGATACTCATAACCTCCTCGGGTGGATGAAATGGGAAATCGTTAAGAAAATCCTTGATAATCGAGAAGTCCTCATCATTGTCGAGGTCTTCGTTACAAGTACGTGGAACATCGAATTCTTCCAACGTAAAACCACCACCTTCAAATGGAGTGAAGGTTGGTGTCGAATTATCAAGAATTGGATCTAACATAGTGGGATTGCCACTAGTTTCTTCATCACCAAAACCTAGAACTTCTTGTGAAAATTCCTCGCAAACCACGTCAATCATATCAACGAGGTTTATGGTTGCAACGGAATAAACATGAGAAATTTGAGAGTTTTGAGTTGCGTTTATAACAAGTTCCTCGTCGTTGAAACGTAAGGTGATCTTTCTAGCATGAACATCGATCAAAGCCATAGACGTATCTAAAAACGAACGACCTAAAATGAGAGGAACTTGAGGATCCGTGGGGATATCAACAACGATAAAGTCTACGGGATAGTAGAACTTCCCCACTTTCACAAAAACGTCTTCCGCCAAACCACATGCGGGAATCGTGGAATGGTCGGCCAACTCGATAGACATTAGTGAAGGAGTAAGATTAGGAAGATTGAGCGACTTGAAGATTGCAAGTGGCATCAAGTTAATGCTAGCACCAAGATCGGCCAAGGCGAAGCATTCCTCCATATCTTGGATTGCACAAGGGATCAAAAATTTACCGGGATCACCGACTTTTTGAGGTATGCGATTAAGATAAACCGACGAACAACTAGACAATTGGTGCAATTTCTCCTTGTTGTTCAACATACTCTTAAAGTTAGTGGCAAATCGAGGCATCATGACCAAAGCATCGGCGAAACTCACATTAAAGTGCAAATCACGAAACATTTTCATAAAAAGCTCAAATTGATAATTATCGCGCTCTTGACGTTTCTCCTTCCTAAGTCTCGATGGATAGGGCAAAGGTGGTGTGGGTTGAGGCATAGTAGGCATAGCCTTTGGAATCTCGGGTTCCAATGATGGTAATGGGTCAACCGTAGGTGTGGCATGAGCGGTACTTCGTGGGATTGGGACATGCTCCTTTTGGACCACCACCTTGGGTTCTTCCTCAATTGCTTCCTCCGTAGGAGCAATTGGTTGAGGAGTCGGTTCCTTAAGTGTCTTACCACTACGTGTGGTAATCACTTTCATCTCACCCTTAGGGTTGGATACGGTGTTGCTAGGAAGACTACTCGAAGAGGGTTTACACATTATTGCCTCAAACATAGACGAGATTTTATCTTCAAACACGGATTGCCTCTTCTCGGCTTTAATCATTTCTTGTTTAATCTCATGTTGCCCTTGTTCCATTTTTTGTTGGTTTTGTTGTAACCTAGTGACATTTCCTTCCATTTTGTCGGTGTGGATCTTAAGTTCATTAGCTAACTCATTTTTCAACTCTTTCTTCAAGTCGTTCTTAAACTCGGATCTTAGGCTAATGATTTCTCTTTGAATATTGTCAAACCTAGCATCATTCCCACTAGCGTATTCAACAAACTCACTTGGAAGATCTTTCAATGTTTGCAAACCCTTGTTGTTGTTTTGAAAATCATTTTGATTCTTGTTTGAAACTTGATTATTAGCCCCTTGATTCCCATAGTTTCCCTTGTTGTAATTTTTTTTGAAACCAACTTGATTGTTGCGATAGTTGTTGTTAGCATTTTGATTTGAACCAAAACCCGGTGGAGTCAATTGATTGGAGCGAGAAACTTGACCGTTTTGGTTGTAATTTCCCGTGGCCGCGAAGGCACTCGAAGTGTTACCACCGTTGGTAATGCACTCAGAGAAATCATGACCTCCACCACAATACATGCACGAAACCTCAACCGCTTTAGCCGTAGCGGGAGCACTTTGTTCACCAACTTTAAACTCAATCAAAAGTCCTTTAAGCTTATCAAAAATCTTGTTTTCCAAGTTCGCCTCAATTTAGCAAGCATCGATGGTAGTAGACAAAGAAGGTGAAGCCGAAGACGAAGCCTTACGAACACTAGACGTGCTACGAGGACTATACACCTTAGATCTATTCTCAATTATCACCAAAGCCTCCTCAACCGTTTTACACAAAAAATTACCACCCGCGGCGGCATTCAAATAATCCCTTTCATGATCATTAAGTCCATTGTAAAACGTGTCAATTTGATGCAAGTCGGAAAAACCGTGATGAGGACATTCATGTAACATTTCCTTAAACCTATTCCAAGCCGTTGAAAAACTTTCATTAAACTCTTGTGAAAACTTTGAAATCTCGTTTTTCAAGTGCGTAGTCTTAGAGGGCGGAAAAAATTGGTTCACAAACTTAGACACGAGATCCTTCCACGTCAATATAGAATTGGGTGGCTCTTTCTCTAACCAAATTTTAGCGGGCCCCGCTAAGGAATACGGAAAAAGCATCATCTTAATCGAGTCATTCGAGACATCCTTAAACTTGCAAGTGGCGGTAAGACGATTGAATTGGCGGATATGGTTGTGTGGATTGTCCTTCTCATCACCATGGAATTTGTTGTTTTGGATCATCGACAACAAACCCGTTTTCACCTCGAAATTCTCCGCAAGGATAGTGGGAATCACAATAGCCTCTCCATAACCCTCGGTGGGTGCTTGAAGTAACTCCATCATAGTTCGATTCGCCATGGTTGGTGCTTCTCTTACAATGGGTTCGTCAATAGGAGACTCCTCACTAGAAAGATTGGGAGTAGGAGTTTTGTTCTTTCGTTTACGTGCACGTCTTGCTTGATTACGAGTTAGCATAAACGTCACGTACAACGAGGAGACGAGCAAAGAATATTCTTTTTGGTGTTTTGTATTTTTCAATTTTTTTTGTGGTTTTTGATTGTATTAACCTTTTTGGATTTGGTGAATGTATTAAGTAGACACAAATCTACAAATCTCCTCTTTAATCAAATCTCTCGATTAAAGAAGCCTCAAGGAATGAAAACGATCACGTGAAGTGAACGCCTTCGATGACTTTAGAACGTTGGTGGAACACCAAAACGTTCAAGAGGGTTTAATCAATGGAAACCAAGAAAATATATATGATACTTAGTAATACTTTGGGCGGCAAAACCCTCGATTAGCTCTCAAAATTAAATACTCACAAGCAAGCGGGGAAACGAGGCGGCGCGAAGCACTTAAGAGCCTTTTTCCTTAGGATATATTTTATAATATCCGCCTTATACCCACCTTATAGTTTGTATTTTTCAAGATTGTGCTTCACGAAAGTATTTATCTATTTTTGCCTTTTTCTTTGGTTTGAGATTTGAATACAATGATTGGGTAATGACCTCCCAATTCAAGGTTATGATTTCTCACGTACTTGGAGTACTTGTGAATTTATTGTTCTATGTATACACTATAGTAATAGTATTCACACAAAAACCGAAAACCGATAATACGTATTAGTAGAGTGCTACTAATACGAATACTATTTATGGTTAGTATATAAAAACAACAATTCCAATCAAAACACAACACGCCTCCCCGGCAGCGGCGCCAAAATGATGGTTGGTTTTTACTACTCTTTAGGAAAAGAGAGCAAATAGGGCAAGTATTGAGCACGATTTAGGAAAACCGTGTGTAAATGACCCCTAAAATGAGTTCGTTCTCAAGGAGGCGAGTGTGTTATGTGTGTAATGACTTGGATTAGATTTGTGATTATATTGTTGAGAAAGAAAAATAGAAATGAGATTAAGAGAGAATGACGGTTACGAAGACGGATTATACTAAGTCGGAAAAGGTGCACACGTAAAATCGTAAAAAGCTCTAAAATTAAAATTTTACCCTAAAAATTCCTAAAAATTACCAAAAATCCACAATAATATTCTAAGAGTTTACGAAAAATCAAAACTTGCCAAAACCTTTTAATTAATTAGATAATGACTTTTTAATGCTAATTAAAGCCCTAAAAATCAAAAGTAATTATTAAAAAGTCCCAAACAAGATCTTAAAGTTTTTAAACCTCAAAAATACCCTAATTAAGCTAAAAAGTATTTTTCAAAATTTTAAAACCACTAAAAACTATTTTTAAACAATTAAAAACTACTAAAATCAATTAAAACTTAAATTAATTCTAGAAAATAATTAAAAGACGCCAAAAATATTTGGAAAGTTGCAAAGTTCCTAATTATGTGTTTAGAACCTAGGAAAAATATAAAAACTTAGAAAATCAGACTTTTAACTTTTAACAATGAAATAATATTAAAATATTATTAATAATCCAAAAATCATAATAAATTCTAAAAACTTGCAAACTAGCTTAATTTAACCTAAATAACTCAGAAATGAAAGTGAAATTACCTAAATACCTTTAATGGGCCTAGAAAATGGGCTAAACCCAAAACAATACCTTATTGGGCCAAATTTGGGCCCAATAATAAAAAGTGTTCAAAATAAGCCCAAAAAGCACAGGTTGTCTCAAAATTTGATTTTAAACAAGTTTTTCCAAAGGCCCAAAAGCTAAAAGTGTGAAATAAGCTAGCTTATACCAAACAGCTTATTCTTAATGGGCTTTTTGGCCCATTAAGCTATAAGCCAATGCCATAAGCTAAAATTTGACACACAAGCTTCTTTTGACCTAAATAAGACTTCTGCAAAAAGAAATTTGAAATAAGCCCAAGGAATAATCCTGAAAATGCAATAAGCAATCTACAGAAAACGACAAAATAGTCGTTTTGAGTTCTAGGCCACCCCAAGTGCTGATTCAAGTTCCTATAGCTTTTAAATGACTTAATTAAGAAGAATCAACAAAGAGTTTTCAAATAAGCTGACTCAATAAGCTGGAAAAAGCAAATAAGCACTTATGTAAAAGTCAAATAAGTTGGTTTTCTAGTAAAAAGTCAAAGTCAAAGTCTGATAAGCTCTAGTCTACTCAAATGGGTCAAATAATGAAGACCTATTACAAAATATAAGTTGTTGCAAGTCTGGATAAGCTAAAATAGCTTATTGATAAGCTGAGTTCAATTTTACACTAGCAGGGGCTAGTTTCGAGTGTTGAGCAGTGGAAACTTTTTCCACTGCTTGACTTGTTTGACTTTTTGTCTTTAGTGACTTTTTTGGAGATTCAGATTACACAAAGGCACCCAAATGATCTTTGGATCAAAAGGAGTCAAGAACAATCAAAATATCACAATCACAAACACCCAATTGATACAGTTTAATCAATAAATCACCAGATGTTGCACAGACATGAACCAATAAGCAGTTAAGCACTTATGAGCAGTTTTAGCACAAATCAGCCAGCCAAATTCAACCAAATGCATACACAAGCTATTATAAACTCCAATAAGCAAGTCTAAACAGGTTTCATGCAATGATTCAAAGAATTAAGCAAGATTCAAGCCAATGAATGTTACTGATGAACACTAACACATGCAGTTTTACACTTTGTTGATGTATTTGACCAATAAGCCAGATTCAACACTCAATATCTATCAAATAAGTTATAATAATGATGTTCTAACAACCTTCAACCCTAAGCATGCACAAATACTAGATTTCACCAAAATTTTAGGCTAAAACATTTAAATTCACCAAGTTATAGCAGATTGTGTGATTTGAAGTTTCAAACCCAAAAACTTGCAGCAAAACACTCTCAACAAGGCATATATCAGTTACCAAGCACAAACAATACCTTCTAACAACACAATATCAAGTTGCAATTACAAACATGTAGACCCAAACACCCCTTTATCTTTTCAAAATCAAATTTTTCAAAGGAAAAGTGAGATTTAAGACCACCCAAGCATCAATTGACACAATAACAAGTAAGATTAACAGATTCAAGCAAGTATAAGCCACAAAATACACAAGAACAAAGGCAACACTCAAATATCACAAAAATCCAAAGTATAATCAGATTTTGAGATTAAGGGTGTGTAACTCATGGATGTACATCCACACCCACGGATTTTGAGCTTATGTGCTAGCAAGAACAAGCACAAGCTTCCACAACAAAGCCTGCTAAGAATCAACAAGGTTAGAAGCACAAGTATAAAATCAGAAACTTGAAAAATCTTGATTAATGCAACCTTGTTACCCCACAATTGATTATCCCCAAGTTATAAGCCTCGCCACACCTTAATCAACACAATTAGGATGCTATGATCAGCCCTATAACCCAAGAATTCCAAGGTTGAAACAAGAACTTAGCAAAATATCAAGAAAAATGAAGAAAATGTGCAAACTTTTGCACACTCCTCTTTTGAAAACAGGTTTTTAACTTCAAAATCAGTAAACTAAGAACATAAACAAGCAATAATAAGATGGAAGTTGGTCTTTCTTTAAAACACTTAACTCAAATTTCATAAAACTGAAAAAGGGATTTACAAGTGCTTGAACAAGGAAAAACCAAAAGCAAGTGTCTAAGTGAGACCCTATGGCTTTATATATAGCCTTACAAGTGAGCTAAGAACAGATAAAAATGCTTAACCCTAATGCTTGAACTTCCAAAATTGCCCTTGCAGATTTTGAAAACCTTGGAGTCTTGTGAAGAATTCTTGGTTGTTTGTGGTGATAGCTGGCAAGAAAATGTGATCAAAGGGTTTGTATGATGCTTAGAAAGTAAGCACAATTGTGGGATGTTGGATAACTTGCTCTTCTTGTCTTCTTCCTCAAAAGTGTAGCAGGGGAGGTCCCATGTGGACACGTGAATGATGTGATGACCAATATTAAGGTTTGGTTGTGTTAACATGATCATTAATCACTAATATGCACCATTTCAAGGTTTAATTACAAGTAATTAAGAAAACCCCAATTGTGTTCTTAGTGAATAGTTCCTTGTTTGATCCGGATTAAGGTGGGATTTATTTAAATGTTGTGTTAAGGCGCCAAGATTAATTAAGTGATTAATCTGGTGAGTGGAAGGTGACATGGCAAAATGGTGGAGTGTGATTGGTTAAAGTGGTGAGTGGGGTGAGGTGGCAGTATGTGGTTGGTTAAGGTAAGAATCATGTCTGGCCAACTTTGGTCCTTCTTCTCTTCTCCTCTTGTCTTTTCACTTTAAATAGCTATCAACGCCCAAACTAGCTTTATCCACTTTTGCAACTTTGCACTTTTGCCCCAAAAACTTTTGTAAAATGATTTCAGGGGTATTTCTTACCATTTTTGAATTCTTCAAGGGCTGATTTGGCATTTTGATGATGGATAATGGTCTTGACTTGTATGTTGAGCATTTTGGAGGACTGAAATTGCCAAGTCTTGTTTGATGAGGGACCATTCTTGCCAAATGTTGAAAGTCAAGGGTCCTTTTTGTAATTTTGGGATTTTTAAAGGACTAAACTTGTAATTTCTTGTACTTTGAAGGACTTCATGATGTATTTGACTTTGTGGAGGATAATGGTTGACAATTTAGCTTTGTTGAGGGGCTAAACTTGCCAAATCTTCAAAGTGGAGGGCCCTTTTTGTAATTTTGACAAACTTTAGGGACCAAACTTATAATTATGAAGATACAAGGGTATAAAGTGTCAATTCTTCCATATTGGAGGACCCTTCTTCATAATTCTTCAAGTCTTCAAGGGTTAATCTTGGGTAAGTCTTCATTAGGGCTTGGTTCATTGTGCGGCTTCGTTTCCCGTGTTCGTTTTTGAATGATTCTTGTGATCTTTTATCATTTTCTCAATATCCGTACCTAATATACACAAGCAACAAACACAAGCATATATATTGGTATTTTGATGATATTTAATGCATTTTAAGCCCTATTTGGACGATGAGACTATGTATAAAAGCAGTCTCATCACTGGAAGTTTAATAAAGCCGAAGAACTCAAGTCTAATTTATGAAGAAATTACAAGATGAGTTTAATGTAATCCCGAGACAAAGTCTGAAAAGTAGAAGAATTTAGAAAATTAAAGACTAAAGACGAGGGATTAAATGAGAAATAAAGAAAGAAGAACGAGAGGGGGAAGCTTCCTCCCACTCCCTCTCCTCCTCCTATAAATAGGATCATTATGTTTATTTTTCACTTGGTTAGCTAATTTTTACAAGATTAGTCTTTCCACCATTTTAATTACTTGCACATTTATTTCATTGTCAATTTTAATTACCTTGTCTTGCACCTTAATTCCTTTAATTCCAAGTAAGTTTACTTTTATTGTTATTGAATCTTTACTTTTATTGTTAATCTCCTATCTACCTTTCTTATTTTGATCTAATCTTCATGTTCATGTTTATGTTTATGTTAAGTTCTTGAGTTTTTATTAATTTGATTAAGTGGGTTTTGATTATTTTGGTTATTATTGCTAGTTTTGTTGATTTGGATTGTTTTTTTATGATTGGTAGATGTTATGGTTAGTTTTGTTTAATCTTTAGATTGATTAGGTTAGATTTTGTTTAAATTCGTGTCCTATCTCCTTCCTTGTTCTTCGCTTAATCTGTTTGCCCAGTATATTCCGAATCAAGACTTTTATTCCGGATCAGTGAATTATTCCGGACGAATATTTTATTCTGGATAAACCATTTATTCCGGATGAAGCTACATTCCGGATGAAGCCATTATTCCGGATAAGTTAATTATTCCGAGTCAACCATTTATTCCGAATCAGTGCATTTTATTCCGGATCAGTAGATTTTTCCGAATGAAGCTACATTCCGGATGAAGGTCTTAGTTTAATTTATTCCGAATGAACCCCTTATTCCTAACGAATGATTTATTCCGCATGAGCATTTATTCCGGATGAACCCATTATTCCGCATGAAGACTTTATTCCGAATAAAGAGTTATTCCGGATGAGTCTAGTATTCTGGATGAGTGTTTTGTTTGACTATTCCGAATGAAGGTTTTTGAGTTAATATTCCGGATGAATGTTTATTCCGAATGAGCAGGATATTCCGAATGAGCCATTTTAGTTTATTTTAAGTTTATGTTTTTAAGTTTTTAACTTTATTTTTCCCGCCTTTTTACTTAGTCGCACTTTAAGTTTACTTGCCTTAGATTTATTTTAAGCTTGCCTTTAGTTTAAGTTTTAAGTTTGCTTTAGTTTACTTTTAAGTTGCCTTCAAGATAGTTTTAAGTTTGCCTTATTTACTTTTCGTCACGCTTTAATTTCTCGTCATTTATTTTCAATTAGTTTAAGATTTATTTACTGCCATTTACTTTAAAGTCTTTGCATTTTAATTATACTACAACGACCAAACTTTTGTTTTCCACCAAAAGAACAACTGAGTCGCACTTAAACCGGAAATCCATTCGATTAGACCACTTCAACGAACTTAATTTTCTTACTAGGTGATAGCCGCGTATTATGGCTCAGTTTCTATCAAAGCTTGAGAAATGCTAATCACATTAAAGATTGTGATCTAGCCTCTCTTTTTGGGAAACTAAAATATGAAGAAAACCTAGTTGATAGGATTTATGAAGGCTCAAGCAAGAGTAAAGCATTAACCATTGCTACACACTTGTCCACAACTTTCTTCGGTGAAGCTGTCATTCAAGACTACCTAGATAGTCCTAATGATGAGGAGGATACTAGAACTAGTGAGATTTATATGAATGACCTCAAAGAGGAGTTTCATGAAAGAGCTCTTCTAGCCAAGTCTAGAAGGTTAATTAAGAAAGGAGGCAAGTTCTCCAACTCCACAAAAGCTTCAGTTGACACTGAATGCTACAAATGTGGGAAGACTGGTCACTATGCTAGGGATTGTTATTCAAAAACATCTCTCCCTTCATATTCCTCACCAGCTCAATAAATACTATCTGGTCAATCATCATTTCAACCAAAACAAATTGCTTCTACTTCATTTCAGCAAAACAAGGTTGAACTTCATCCAACAAAAGACTTCGAGGCCAAATACAGAGATATTAAGGCTATACTGGCCCTCATGAGCACTGAAAGCTCTTCCTCGAAGGCTCTCAAGCAAGACAAGAACAAAGGGCTTGTTGCTGAAGCTTATGAATGGGATGAAGAAGATGTTTCTTTAGATGATGATGAAATGGTTAATGTAAAAGTGCTGATGGCACTTGCTGATGATGAAGGGGCTAACTCCAATGTTGTGGCCAGAGAAAGTACCAGAAATGGTGAATGGGTCAATGTCACAATCAAAAAGGTACAAACTCTTCTTGAATTAGAAGATAAAGATGACACTAAATTTGTCTTTGATTACCTGTGCATTGATCTAAAATTTATTGAAGAACAACAAAACAATTTGCTTGAAAAATTTCATAAACTTGTTCTAAAACTTGAAGATTTTGAAAGTAAGCAAATAGAGCTAAAAGAAGCTAAACTTGATATTCTTACTTTTCAATAATTGAACAAAGAAATTTTGGAAGAAAATAAATCCCTAAGAGTTGAATTAAAAGAAGCAAAAGATATTATTAAGTCTTGGATTAGAAACTCTGATAGGGTAAATCAATGCATAAATGAACAAATTCCTGCTCAAAAGAGGAAAATGCTTGGTGTTGAAGGATCCACAGCACCAACTCTACTGTCTTTGTCAAAGCCTCAAATGAGGATGGTAGCTCGATCCCTGACATTGAAAGGTCAGGTGAAGAGAATTTACCCAATCGTGACATTCGACGAATCCTTCTTCTTGAGTTTCAAGCAAATGCTGGCACTTCAGCACCAGTTGAGTCCTCAGTTACTCAGGATGACTCAGATGATGATATAGAGAATGAAGTAAGTACCCCACTTCCTCCTTTGGAGAAGCTGGTTGGTGCTGAACCCTCGACTGGACCCAAATCAATCCAGTCTATCATCAAGTCACACACCACACACAAAGGTAGTTCTTCCAAACATGTCAAAATTGACACTTCAAAGAACTCTTCAGCTCCTGCTGAAGGTTCACATATGTGAACTACCTCTTCAGTTTCAACAAATAAACTAAAGAATGCCAGATCTGAGGAAGATAAGAGAATGTCTCTTGTCATGCAAGAGATCAATGATCTCAAATTGCAACTCAGGCAGCAGCAAACACCAACTCGGTTCAGAGATGAACCTTCAGACTCTCCTCATTTAAAGTACACGACACAATTTAAAAGGGCTTGTGAGTTATGTGGTCAAAACAACCATCTCACTCAAACTTTCTTAAGAGTGATTTATTGTACTAAATGTGAGAGGACTGATCATCGCACTTGTGAACATACTCAATATATGTTGGCCAAAACTAGTGCTGATGCTCACAATTCTGAAGCATCTCAATCCAGGCGAAATATGCATTTCCCACCATGCATTTATTGTGGTATGGGTAATCATCACTCAGATGACTGCCACTATTACCCTGTTTGTAATATTTGTGGAAGTTATGACCATGACACTCATGGACATAATCGAATCATCTCACTCAGAAGAGGTATTAAACCAAGAAATCCAAACCCTATTACCAAATGTTGTGAAACTTGTGGAAGCAATGTCCACACTATATTTGATCACAACTATATAGAGTGGTTCAAAAGAGGTGAAGCCTTCCAGGCTAAGAAAGTAAAAGTTGTTCTGACCTCTTCTTCTTCTGAGTAATCATACATACCCTCTACAAGAGGACCCTTCAGATCTAGAACACCTTCTAGATCTAAAACCCCCACCTAACAAAGGTGGGTTTCAAAGCAAAACTGACTATTTCCTTAACTTCTGAAGTGTGATCTAAGGAAGCCTATTTGGTACCTAGATAGTGGTTGCTCAAGGCATATGACTGGCACCAAAAGTTATCTGCACAAGTATAAGGAGGAAAAAGGTCCTAAAGTTGTTTTTGGTGATAACTCATCAGCTACTACTGAAGGATTTGGTTCAGTAAAATGCAATGGTATAGTTTTCTCAAGGATAGCATATGTCAATGGATTGAAGCACAACCTCATCAGCATAAGTCAACTTTGTGATGCGAAGTATCTTGTGCTGTTTGATGACAAAAAAGGTACAATCTTCAACTCCAATAATGAAATTGTGATGATTGCTCCCAAAGTAAAAGATGTTTATGTCATGAACATGAACTCTACTCAAGAGACATGCTTCTTTACTAAAGCTTCCAATATTACCAATTGGCTTTGGCATAAGAGGCTCTCACATCTCAATTTCAAAACAATAACTCTGCTGGCAAAACAAAATCTTGTTATTGGTCTTCCTTCACTTGTCTATTCCAAGGACAAACCATGCTCAGCATGTGAAAAAGGGAAGCACCATAGGGCCAATTTCAAATCAAAGCAAACTTTCTCAATCAAATAAAGTCTTCATTTTCTTCACATGGACTTATTTGGCCTAGTATCACCTAGGGCCATTTGTCATGAAAAATATACACTTTTCATTGTTGATGAGTACTCTAGGTACACCTGGGTATATTTTCTGACAAAGAAAAGCCATGCACCAGATGCCATTATGTCATTCATCAAAAGAATTGAAAATCGAATTGACACTCATGTCAAACAACTCAGAACTGACAATGGCACTGAATTCAGAAATTACACACTGATCGAATTCTGTGATGACAAAGGAATTTCCCAAAATTTCTCATCTCCTTACACACCTGAACAAAATGGTGTGGCTGAAAAAAGGAACATAACTTTGATTGAAGCAGCAAGGACAATGCTTGATGAATCTGCTCTCTCTAAGCATTTTTGGACTGATGTTGTAGCCACTGCTTGCTACACTCAAAATAGATCCATCATTGTGAAGAGACACATGAAGACTCCCTATTAAGTCTTCAGGGGGAGAATTCCAAACATTTCATTCTTACATGTGTTTGGGTGTCCAGTATTCATTCACAATCACAAGGATCACCTTGAAAAGTTTGATGAAAAATCTGATGATGGTTACTTTCTTGGATACTCTCTAGTATCTAAAGCATACAGAGTCTTTAACATAAGAAGACAATGTATTGAAGAAACCTATCACATCACATTCAATGAAAGTTCTGAAGCTCTCACATTTACAAATCCATCAGATGATGAACTTCATATCCATGAATCTCACAATTCTCCATCTAGTGAATTTCAACATTATGAGCCTCTCAAAAATATCAAACAAGCAACTCAGTTCCTCATATTGATCCATTTGAAGATACGACAAGTCCTACAAAAAGAAATCCTTCAGTATCATATACTGATCGCTGTCAATCAAATACTGATCAGTCTCAAAATGATCAAAATGATCAGCAAGGCAACACAGATGACCAAAATGGTCAGTCTCAAAACAATCAGCATGTTTACACACATGATCAAAATAATCAACCATATGAAGCTGCTGATGAACAATCTGATCCCCTTGCTCAAAGCTCTCCTACCATCTCTAGGGAGTTAGGTATTGGATGTGTTGCTAAGAAGGAAGTCCTCCATTGATTGAACCTTTGTCCACTGAATATCCTTCAGTAGACACTAGAGATAATCCAAAGCCAAGTCCATCTCATGGACTTCCAAGCTCTAGCTCTAATCATGATACCAGTGCCTATTCTCCAGCTCCACAAAAATCTTGGACTAAAAATAGTCACATACAGTTGGTGAACATAATAGGCAATCCTGGTGAAGGTAGAGTCACTAGATCTATGGCAAAGAAACTGAGTGTTGCTTCATTTGGAGAATGTGTCACACCCCACCATGGCGGAATATGGGGCGCGACGTATGGATATCATCACAACAAACGGTGTCTCTATAGAGAAAACTAAAATGCAAATATAATGTCATAAATGGCGACAAAAATGTCATGACAATATCTCAATAGTGCAGGGGTCTAGGTAAGTAGCTAACAGTCCTACCTTTTACCCACGACTAACAAATAACACTAACAATCAACATATAGGTTCATAGTATCACTAATCAAAACACATGAAAATAAACTAAGAAGGAACGGGGATCTCCTTCTAAATGCAATCCTAATGCATCCAAATCTAGCCACTTCTATCCTCAAGCTTAACCACATTCTCACCTGAAAGAGACACTAAAACACGTCAACATAAAGTTGGTGAGAGTCATAGGTTTAGACTCAAACGCCAAAATCATACCATAAGCTGTGAGTACAACCAAAAGTTAAAAACGTATGGATAATATGATACTAACATGCATTAACAAACTAACATTCAAGATTTAACCAATCAAACCAAAACCAAGTCCAAATCCAAGGCTCCCAGCCTTACCAAACACCATACTCCCATAGGTAATCAAACACCTATGAACCAATCCCAAGGCCCCGCCTTGCCAATAACCCCTTGGTACCAAGTCAAAAACAATAAATAATCAAGAATCAACTAGCAGTTAATCACATAAGTATGCACACATAAGTCCATTACCAACGCCAAACATTCACAGCATAATTTATAAATAACAAAACAAAACAGTGTCTCTTCCATCTCATCTGGAAGTCAAAAACAATAGTAAACATGGGACTATGAAACTCACCTGATTGAGCTTCTCCAAAAGTCCTCGCACTAGCAAAAAGCTAACAAACCAAAATCACATAATCAAAACATAATCCAATCACTAAGATGGATCATCAACCTATGATGTACATCTAACCTCCTCCTATACAAATACCTCATTTAAATGCTCTAAGCATCTCATTACACCCCTCTATAAAGCCCTTAACTTGTTTTACTTCATAACACATCCCGTTAACATTTTATCAAAAACAGTCCCAGTTTTAGGTCTCCAAACTAATAGCCAAACGCCCACCTAAACACACCCATGATCTCTGTAAAGGAAATATTTATGCCTTTACATATGTTATCTAACACCTCCCACTTGCCCTAACGTTAAAGCTACTGTTAAGGCCCCGATATATATATATATATATATATATATATATATATATATATATATATATATATATATATATATATATATATATATATATATATATATATATATATATATATATATATATATATATATATATATACTTTTGTCATTCCAGATTTACTGATTTTAAACATACAAAAAGTTTGTTATGGTTAGGGGGTCTTACCCTAAATCACAAACTTAGCCCCAATGTAGATACTTACTATAATATATAAACCATCTCTTATGTTCGTTAGAAGATCCCAATGCAAACCTAAGTACCCCAAACAACCCAAAACTTAAAAAGAAAACAGGCTGACTTCAAAACTGTTTTAACCTACGACTGTTGTAACCTGTTTTTGACCCACTTCCCGACCTCCAATTTAGTTCTCGTTTCTTGCATTGGAAAGCTACTTCAATTACCTTTTCAGGGATACTTGGATCTCAAAATAAGAGTTTGTAGAACTCCCAATATGATCAAAACAATTGACTCAAAATTCTGCCCAGTTTTTAAAAACGGGTTTAATTAAATTAACCTAATTAATTACCCATAACCCCATTAAATACAAGCCCTAGTTTATGTAATCATCATGATATCATTAATATAACATTAATTTACTGTTTTTAAATTAAACCCTAACCTAAATCCATCATAAGATGATTAAAGAAAACATAAAAACAATTTAATTGAAAAGGGTTATGAAGGTTTTACCTTTAATTTAATGGAAGATGAAAAAAACTATGAAACCCTAAACAAACTCCAAGAACCGTCGACCTCTTTTTTTTCTCCAGGGATTATGACTTTTGGTTTAGAATAAAATATTATATAGGGTATGGGTGAATCCTAGTCCAACCCATAGCCCACTTTCCTTTTTCTCTTTTTTTCCTTTTTCCCTTTCTTTTCTTGCGTCTACCAAACCGACCAACACCCCCTTATTTCGTTTTTTTTCTTTTTTATTATTAATATATGTATTAATAATATTACCTTAATTTACCTTAATTTATTTCGGCTCCTAAAGCCTCCAAAACCTCAAAACCGTAAAACTAGTCAAATTTACGTGTTTTACCGTAAAAGACGTAAAATATACACTTTTATAAAAAATCTCAAATTTTGAAATAAACTTTATATTTAAGTCCTAAATGACTTAAAATCATCCCGAAAAATATCCATATGACTAATTACCTCATCCGAGACCTCTAAATGTTAAACCGTAAATCGTAAAAATACGATTTTCTGTAATACATATACGTATACGTAAAACCACTAAATAACACCATCTCACTTCATAGTCACTACCATGTGAACTCATGAACATGAAATCATCACACATCGTTTCACTCACAAGGTACCCCGTACCGGAAACGATATCCAAACCACAATCTATACACACCAATAAGCACATAAACACGTAAAGACACGTAACTAGCACAAAATAAAACTAAGTGACGAACCTCAAAACCAGGGTTGTCACATCACTCCCTCCTAATAGAAATCTCGTCCCGGGATTTACTCCTTAGGATCAAACACACAAACAACAAATCACAAGAGGATACTTGTTCTAAATGAACTCCTCTCATTTCCACGTGAACTTTAGTTCAAGTTTCAAAATACCACATATACAAACAAAAAATAATTAAACTCATTGCCAAACTCTTGACCTCACCGTCAATAAATCTCACAAATGATCTTTGATAAAACAAAGACTCTTATTAACACAAGTCTTGAATAACCGTACATGCAAAATGCATTCTCAAACAACCTTTACCAATCTCAATACATGAAATGTATCATGTATACAACTCATTTCCCCCCAGGTAATTCTATGCTCATAAGCTAATGGTCCGATCTTTCCAAAGATCATAAATGGACCTACAAAACTCTACATCAACTCTTCCATTTTACCAAAACGTACCACCCGTTACTATGGGTGAAACTCCCTACATAACTTTGTCACTAACTCTAGTGGTTTCCTCCTTTTCTACATAGCATCCCTTGTTGCTCTCATCCTTTCCACAAACATCATTACCACATTAGTAGCCTCTTTTACCAATTCTAGTCCACAATGGGGACAACTCACCCTATCCTTTCATATAGTGCCTCAAATGGCATTTATCGACTTCTAGTATGATAACTATCATTATATGAAAAATCAGCCATCGCTAAAGAGTTTCCTAACTCCCTCTAAATCAATCACTCATGCCCTCAGTGTAACTCCTAAGGTTGTATAAATATCTCACTTGTCTATCCTTTTCCTAGTTAGCTGGATATACTCATATCCAATCATGTTCATCAACTCCCTTCAGTCCGTACCCCAAACTACTTAAAAATTCCCATTTCCTTACAAAGTGACCTATGACGGTCTTTCACATATCCATTAGTTCTTCCAATCCAAATCAACTTACGATCTATACACATCATCAAAAGGACGGTTATCTCAGTTAGTCTATCAACTGCCATCCACTCTCATGCTACAACTACTTCCATTAATTTTGGATAGCTCATTAGTAGCACCCACACAATGTCATACCTTCAAGGTCGTATTGCTACTCATCTTGTCTCAGTTAGACCAAGCCCTTCGTCCCTATGGCACATCATACCTATAACTCCTCATCCATTCGATTATCGATACTAAGCCTCCCAAACAAACAGTATAGGTCAGTGCCATTTCCTTTTCCACACTACGACAGCATTAGCCTATTTTGTGCTTTATTCTACTCATTAGGCTCTACCAAAGTTTTACCTTCGGTTCCTATCTCGACCCATTTCATTCATGCTTCGCTTCTATACACACTTCCTTCTTCTTCCTCAACTCATACCATACATCACAATGTGGTGCTTCCCATCGTCTCTTCCCTTTCCATAATCCTTCATAAGGCATTCCATACATATTAGGCTAACTTTTACGCAAAACCCTCTATTCCATCACATCCGTACGCAATCCTTCCAACTTCTCAACTACGTGACTTCTCATTCCTCTTGAAATATGAGATGAATTAGTCAGTCTATCGACTATCACCCAACTCTCATCGTACTTAATCCTCCACCACATTATGTATCCCTTCCACCAACTTCGTCCTTACATCGCCCTTTCTAAGCTACTCCTATCTATGTAGGAAGTATAGTCTGCGTCCCTTTCCTCCCTACGATTGTCCAAGCCACGCAACATAAATGTTGATTCGTTCTCTACTTTAGACAACTCAACTCGTGCAACCTACATCCTTTATCCAAACCGCCCTAATACGTCATCCCTATAGTTCAAGTTCGTCTCAGCTTCACCTCATTCTTCTTATTCCAGGTCTCATCGACCATGCTTGCCTTTCCCAGATGGTACTTGGCCTTGCAATTTTATTTCGTCACTTAACTCCACCCACCACCTTTGCCAAATGTTCAATCAAGGTGATTGAATATGTGTTGGAGACGTTCATGATCCGTATAGTTCATTCTCTAAGTCTCGTACCCAAAATGCCTCTAGCATTCTAGGCAGATATAACAATCCAGCTCTACTAACTAAGTCTATCCAGTTCTTCCAAATCTTCAGTTCCTACAACGTATAAGCGATCGCCTTTCTTTGTCGTCCTCGTACGCGTCCAAATCCTTGCTCCACGTATCGTCATGCTTCGCGAATTCATCCAGTCCTTCCGATAATGCCAAGATCGGCTCATTATCCAATCCACCTCTTCAGCCTCCAAAATGCTTCCTCATCCTTCTTCACTTCGCCCCTTGCTGGTTCCATGATATGCCATCATCTCTAACTACTCATCATGGTAGACTTAATACTAAAACTCACACTTGAAAATCTCACGTATAATTCCACTCCAAAACCAACACATACTTCGCCTCACTCTCCTTCTCAGATTTGAGTAGATCAAGATGTCGTCGACGCTCCTGATGACAACTCGTTTATACACGTTCATGCACACTTGGTTCATTGACACCATGAAAACCGCTAGTGCTTTGGCGAAGCCAAATGCATAACCGTAAACCCAAAGCGTTCATACAATATCCTTAGAAGTTTCAACTATGTCCTCCTTGCACCCTCTCTTAGCGGCAGTACGAATAAATTCCTACCTCGTTCTACTTGCAAAATTCTACACGCAATTTAAAAGACCAATGCTTCCTCTCATCGGACCACTCAACCTCTTTCCACATCCAATCTACTACTAAGCAACTCAACTTTTATCTGGCATTCCTTGCAATTTCTAACAGCTCTTGTTTTTAAATCACTCCATCAACGATTTGCCTTGGAAAGGCACTAACTACAACTCCTCTCACCTCCCCTACTTGCTCTATTTATGGTTCTACTTCACAGTAATAGGCAAACCTACTAAATTTCAGGAAATTTTCGGAAAACTTACATGCCCTACGAACAATCATAAATACCTTTGAGGTATTGTATCCCCTTCCAACACTCTCTATGGCGCGTTACTTGTGCTAGTATCCCACAAATCTCTATTCATCTCCTTGGTACTCCTAAGAGACCTCATGACCACATTAGTTCGTCTACGAACTTCTTTCCTCCCCACTAAGGGTATTCCGACCGTTCTCTCATGGTCACCTACTTAAGCGTGTAGGCCCGACCAAGTCTTTCATATGACTACCTCAACGCTCCCGAACAATACGAAACCAAAACTACATCCTGAATCCATCAGATACGATCAACGAATCAAACCCACGGATAACTAACGACATTTCACATGCACCAATTAAAACAAGTCAAAAACCACGAGACTCAAAAGAAAACTCAAACCCAGAACATGTATCAATTCAAAATGACCCATGACAACGAAAAATCATCCAAGAAACACCCAATGGCAACCAAAACATATTACGCCCCGCGACATATTATTTAAACCGTGCAAAAGACCGACCTTTCCAAAAGAATATATTTTTATTTATTATATATATATATATATATATATATATATATATATATATATATATATATATATATATATATATATATATATATATATATATATATATATATATATATATATATATATATATATATATATATATATATATATATATATATATATATATATATATATATTACCTCCTCACATCTATGTGACTCAAACCATCTACAAACAACCTTCTAGGCGATCTCAAAACTCAACCCAAAGACTAGGTATCCCGTGCACCCCAAATAAAAAATAAACTACTATTCAAAACTTAACCTTTGAACCCGACACTTGTACAACAATTCCGACCAGTCCACTTACCTCCCATGACTATACTTTCTGAATATTTGAAAAGTATGTTCCGAGTACATAATTTTTGGCTTTTGAATCACTCAAAAAGCTCTAAAAACGAACAAGTTATGACCAAAACAGTTTTATATTAATGAAAGATAAAATTGTATGTGAAATCTTCATAAACTCAATTTAACCTTGTATTAATAATTATAAATGACGTGAATCGGTTAAACCTAATAAGTGTGAAAACACTTATCCTTTTACCACTTATTTCCAACAATAACAAGACCAAAACGTGTATTTTATGTCGTAAAAGTCGGAATTATGCGTGGTTTGTGTTTTTATTGTGTTTTAGGACCAAAAGATTAAAAAGGAAGAAAACACGGGCTTTCACGGGCTTTTATTGAAGAAAACGGGAAAAGACGAAGTCAAAAGATCAAGAGCGCAAAAAGAACGGAAGTCCAAGACCTATTCTGAAGATTTATCGAAGAAAAAGTCTAAAGACGGAAGTTTAATGAAGTCGAAGAACTCAAGTCTTAATTAAAGAAGAAATTTATCAAGACAAGTTCAAATCCCGAGACGACGTCGAGAAAAGACGAAGAACTAAATCGAGTCAAGAAAGAAAGAAAGAAATAAGATGCAACACATGCACTCCTTCCACTTTTCCTATAAATACCCTCCTAATACACATTAGGAGGGGAGTTAGTCTTTAATTTTAAGTTTTTTTTTTCATTTTTCACCTTTTTCTAGTTTTAGAGAGAGAAAGTTCTAAACTTTCTCTCACTAAGTTTCATCTTTTCTTTTAATCTTTCAAGATTAAACATTTATGTATTGCTTATTTCATTAATCAAGTTCTAGTTAAGCTTTTAATCCTTAATCTCATTCTACCTTTCTTTGATTTTTAGATTGATTTTGGTGCAAATCACATTAAATCCGTGTTGATCTTGATGTTTTTTGTGCTTAAAAAGTTAATCTTTTTTTTGTTCCTACATAAGCTTTCATTTGATTAAGCTTCAAGATTCTCGTGCTTATTGGCTTATTTACATGTTAGCTTATTTACTTATAAAAAGTTTTCTTAAAAAGTTCATATTTTTATTGTTTGATTTGAAAGTTTGCTTATTTTTGAGTTGGATAAGTTGTGATTAGTGCTTATTTGATCCATTTCATCATTGATTCGTTTAGTTTTGGGTATTAGCTTATTAATAATAGCTTATTACCTAGCTTATTTCGAATCCCATTTAAATCGAAAAGGGTACAAACCCCTTTCCGATCGTGATATTCCGACCAGCAGCCTCACCCCTTTTTCTGATTGGCAAATCGGAAAAGGGTTTCTACATATTCCGATTAGCTCCAGTTATTCCGATCGAAGTGATCGGATTATGTAGTAAGTATTCCGACGGCAGAGGGTTTACACATTCCGATCTGGCCCCTTGTTTGAATATTCCGATTATAGTTGTTGTCCCAGTATTCCGATTTGGCAGTTTGTAGTTATTCCGATTGGGCCAAGTTGGTATATTCCGATTTGGACTTTTGATTAAATATTCCGATTGAGGTAATTTTGAAACATTCTGACGGCCTTGTTCCTTAACATTCTGATCAACAGATCGGAATATATTCCGATCTGGATCATTGTTGCCCACATTCCGATTGCACCATATTCCGACCAATATTCTGATTAGATTCCAATTTGGCAATTTTACGATGGTTTAGTTTCTTGTTTTTGCAAGGTTTCCAAGTGTTAGTTTTATTTATTGTTCAAGTATCTTTCTAATATTGCCTTCAAGTTTTCTAGCATTTAGTTTTAACTTGTTATATTTAGTACAATCTTTAAACTTCTACTTTACTCAACGACACTTAAATTACTTGCTAATAGTTTAAAATAGATAATCAACCAAACCATTCTCTTGTTCACCAAAAGACAATTGAGTCACACTTTAGACCGGTAATCAATTCGAAAAGATCGGACGATAAGATTTTATACTTGGGGTAAAAGCCGAGTATTAAATGGCGTCGCTGCCGAGTATTCGCAAAGGACCTGAAAGAAGACGAAAAAGCCCGACTTATCGCCGTGTTGAAGAAGCATAAAAGAGCTATCGCTTTGAAAATCTCCGATATTCGCGGAATTGATCCTCACTTTTGCACACATAAAATTCTCATGGAGGACGACTTTAAGCCCACTATTCAAAGCCAACGAAGGGTGAATCCTAAAATCCATGAAGTCATCAAAAAAGAGGTTATCAAACTTCTTGATGCGGGTATGATTTACCCTATTTCGGATTCACCATGGGTTAGTCCAGTCCATTGTGTGCCTAAGAAAGGCGGAATCACCGTTGTGCCCAATGCCAACAACGAGTTGATTCCTACCCGTCTCGTTACTGGGTGGAGAGTTTGTATAGACTACCGCAAACTCAATGATGCCATGAGAAAGGATCATTTCCCTCTTCCTTTTATGGACCAAATGCTTGAACGTTTAGCGGGTAATGAATATTACTGCTTTCTTGATGGTTTCTCGGGTTATTTCCAAATACCCATCGATCCCCAAGATCAGGAGAAGACAACATTCACTTGTCCCTATGGCACATTTGCCTACAAAAGGACGCCTTTTGGCTTATGCAATGCCCCCGGGACTTTCCAAAGGTGCATGTTGGCTATCTTCCATGACATGGTTGAACAAACCATGGAAGTCTTCATGGATGATTTCTCGGTCTTTGGGGATTCCTTCTCTTCCTGCCTTGCCAATTTGGAACGTATGCTTAAGCGGTGCGAAGACACTCGCCTTGTTCTGAATTGGGAAAAATGCCATTTTATGGTAAAAGAAGGCATTGTGCTAGGACACAAAATCTCTAAAGCCGGTCTTGAAGTCGACCGTGCTAAAATTGATGTCATAGCCAAATTACCTCCACCTTCAACCGTGAAGGGTGTGAGAAGTTTCCTGGGTCATGCGGGCTTCTATCGTCGATTCATTCATGATTTTTCTAAAATCGCTCGCCCGATGACCCACATCTTGGAAAAAGATACTCCTTTTATATTTTCTAAAGAGTGTGTCGAATCCTTCAATCTTCTGAAGGATAAGCTAACTAAGGCACCGGTCTTGGTTACCCCTAATTGGGAGCTACCCTTTGAATTGATGTGCGATGCTAGCGACTTTGCTATTGGTGCGGTTTTGGGTCAAAGAGTGAATAAACACTTCCAACCAATCCACTATGCTAGCAAAACAATGATGGGGGCTTAATTGCATTATACGACAACCGAAAAAGAGCTTTTAGCTGTTGTCTATGCTTTTGAAAAATTTCGCCCCTATCTTGTTTTATCCCCCACAATCGTATACACGGACCATTCCGTGTTGAAGTACTTGATGGCTAAGCTCGACTCTAAGCCAAGACTTCTTCGCTGGGTTTTACTCCTGCAAGAATTCAACATTGAAATTCGTGACAAGAAGGGAGCCGAAAACCTGGTCGCGGATCATCTGAGTCGACTTGAGGATCCATATCAAGGGGATCATCCGAACAAAGAGATCAATGACTCTTTCCCCCTTGAGACCTTAATGTCTATAAATCTCAATTTTGATGGCACCCCGTGGTTTGCCGACATTGCAAACTACTTAGCGGGCGGTGTTCTCATCAAAGGGTTAACATCCCAACAAAAGAAGAAGTTCTTGAATGATGTTAAGACTTACTTTTGGGATGACCCTTATCTATTCAAACAATGTGCTGATCTGATCATTCGTCGTTGTGTTGATGGACCGGGAGCTTTTCAAATCCTTACTGCTTGCCATAAAGGACCCACCGGTGGTCACTTTGGTCCCAACTACACCGCTAAGAAACTGTTTGATTCTGGATTCTATTGGCCCACCATTTATCATGACGCTCATGAAATGTTTAAGCATTGTGATGCTTGCCAACGCCAAGGCAAGATCACACATAAAGACGAGATGCCTCAAAATTTCATACAGGAATGTGAAATCTTTGATGTATGGGGCATCGACTTTATGGGGCCATTTCCATCCTTCAAAGGGAACAAGTACATCCTCGTAGCCGTTGACTACGTTTCGAAATGGGTTGAAGCTAAGGCTCTCCCTACAACGATGCGAGGGTGGTTGTGAACTTTTTGAAGCAGCTTTTCGCTTGATTCGGCGTTCCTCGTGCTATCATCAGTGACCGCGGGACTCATTTTTGCAATGATCAATTTGCAAGAGTCATGGCTAAGTATGGTGTCAATCACCGTCTTTCCACCGCCTATCATCCCCAAACCAATGGGCAAGCCGAGATTTCCAACCGTGGATTAAAGCAAATTTTAGAGCGTACTGTGGGAGAGCATCGCGTCGCGTGGGCCGATAAGTTAGATGATGCTCTGTGGGCTTTCTGTACTGCTTATAAGACCCTGATCGGTTGTACACCTTATCGTCTTGTGTACGGGAAAGCATGCCACCTCTTCATCGAGCTGGAACATAAGGCGCACTGGGCCTTGAAGTGGGCTAACTTCGACATCAACAAAGCCGGTGATCATCGCAAGATTCAACTCAACGAGCTCAACGAACTGAGGAATGAAGCTTACGAGAACTCACTGATCTACAAGGAGAAGACCAAGATCATTCATGACGCAAGGATTAAGAACCGAGAGTTCCACGTTGGTGATCAAGTTCTACTCTTTAACTCTCGGTTGAAGATCTTCTCTGGCAAGTTGAAGAGCCGCTGGTCTGGTCCATTCACCGTCGCCAAAGTCTTTCCATATGGGACCATTGAGCTTTCTCAGCCAAATGGGCCCAATTTCAAGGTGAATGGCCAGCGTTTGAAGCTGTACTTTGGTGAGGACATCTCTCAAGAGATGATTCCACCCCTCACCACGTTTCCCATGAACCAAAATGGGTCGAGTCAGGCTCGTGACTCGGTGAACAAAAACAAGCGCTTCTCAGGAGGCAACCCGTGATCTATCCTTTACTGCTTTCATAATAATTGTAGGGGGAAGCCCCGTATGTGTTTGTTGTCTTGTTTCTTGTGCTGTGCAGGGATTAAAGCTTCAAAGATCCACCTTGATGACTTTTGACGAACCGTGATACCGTGTTACCATCTTCCCGGTTCTATCCTAAACTCTTGTGATTCAATATTTCATATTTTATATGTTCACGTTGAATTCACTTTAGTTGTCCTTTCATTAGCAAGATTTAAACAAAGTGCACAATGTCCTAAGTGTAGGGGAGTTTACTCCCACATGCTTAAACATTGAGGACAATGTTTATATCAAGTGTAGAGGGGACTTCTATCGAAGTAAGTGGTCTTATCCATGAATTTGCCCTCATTTTAACCTGAAAACGTGATTTTTCGACATTTTTCAAAATTTTTAATTTATTTTGGCCTAGTTGTATAGTTGTATTTTCCTTTGTTATGTTTATCTCCTTTCCTGGCTAGAATAAATTTTCAATAAAGTGGTTTTAAAATTTTTCTTAGTCATGAATATTTTGACTCAACCTGAGTTTACTTATCTAAGTTTACTCTAGCTAGTATCCTTAACGTGTTTAAGTCAAGTTTTGCTAGGCTTTTATATAGGGAGCTATAAAACGCGAAAGTCTTAACTCTCACGGGTTAAGAACAAGAACTTTTCGCAAGCTCCTATAATTGATCCTAGAGAGTCGTTTATCTAGGGAACTTTAAAATGCGAT
The DNA here is from genome assembly GCA_025667525.1 of Glebionis coronaria. Taxonomy (NCBI): domain Eukaryota; kingdom Viridiplantae; phylum Streptophyta; class Magnoliopsida; order Asterales; family Asteraceae; genus Glebionis; species Glebionis coronaria. Next base: position 548,078,838 of record CM046874.1, read on the forward strand.
TTCTAAAACTTGAAAAAGTCTAAGAATTTGCAAGATCCTATAGATGACTTGAAAACCCAAAACTTTGAGTTAATAGGCTAAGCATCCACGAGTCTCATTCCTTGAGATTTTAAACTGTGGAGAACGAGAGATGATAGAGTCAATTATAAGTTTGGTATTCTTTCGTGAATTTATGTGAGTTAATTATAAGCCTATTCTCCCTTCGCTTGTTAATAAATTTATCTGCAATAAATAAGGTTGTACGATTTAAAAGGTTACTTAGCTTCTAGCCCAAGATCGTTTAAAAGTTTCTCGGTACGGATTAGAGTTCATAGCCAAGGCATAACTTATTGAAGCGGGATGCGAAGATTGGCGAGTCCGAAAAGGCCCTAACAAGGCATGAGGGCTACATTTTGTTGCTAAAGATCCAAAAGTGATGTGAAGAATCATTTATCGAAAATCAATATGAAGGATCGAGACACACGACGAAAAGCAAATACTCCCCTAAAGATCATGGAGAAGTCTATCCAAAAAGGCCCTAACAAGGTATGAGGATAAATAGATCCAAGTCCTAAAAGGAGGCGGATCGTTGTATATCAAAGTCCAAAATAAAGATTGGAGAAAAATGAAGAAGTCGTGGTCCAAATATGAAGAATCTCTCAAAACTTCAAGTGAAGAAATTCCTATTATGAAGAGAAGACCATAATTTCAAGAACGTCTCTCAAAGATTCGAAGTATGAAGTCGCTGCCAAATATCGGTCCGAGAAAGGTCTCAAATCGTGAAGCGAGTTATGCCAAGATATGAACTTTATGAGGTCCCGAGAAGCAGTTTTAAAAGATTTTGTCCTTTAGCTAACTATTGATTAAATCGTTCACTTTATTTTCGGCCTAAATAACTATCGGAATAAGTCAAAAAATGCATCCTCGTGATCATTCAAGACAAAAAATAAAATATAAGAGATACACCTAAGAATAAGGGAGTCTAAGTGAATAATTGGCCCACATGAATTCGTGATAGTTTGCTAACTTATAATAACAATGATCTCGTTTTTAAGCTTGGTATGGGGAACGTGAAACTTGAGGATGATAAACGTTCATGGCATCCAAAGCCCAATGTAAGTTTTTAATTTCTTTACTTGTTTTTATCTTTTTGTGTTTAGAATTTAATAAAGGCCAAGGTGGATTATTTATGATGGAAGATGTAAACCGTGCTTTAGAAGTAATGCATTGCATTAGGGCATTGCAATGGTCAAGTGTAGGGGATTTAATAAGTGTGAAAACACTTATCCTTTTACCACTTATTTCCAACAATAACAATACCAAAACGTGTATTTTATGTCGTAAAAGTCGAAATTATGCGTGGTTTGTGTTTTTATTGTGTTTTAGGACCAAAAGATTAAAAAGGAAGAAAACACGGGCTTTCACGGGCTTTTATTGAAGAAAACGGGAAAAGACGAAGTCAAAAGATCAAGAGCGCAAAAAGAACGGAAGTCCAAGACCTATTCTGAAGATTTATCGAAGAAAAAGTCTAAAGACGGAAGTTTAATGAAGTCGAAGAACTCAAGTCTTATTTAAAGAAGAAATTTATCAAGACAAGTTCAAATCCCGAGACGACGTCGAGAAAAGACGAAGAACTAAATCGAGTCGAGAAAGAAAGAAAGAAAGAAGATGCAACACATGCACTCCTTCCACTTTTCCTATAAATACCCTCCTAATACACATTAGGAGGGGAGTTAGTCTTTAATTTTAAGTTTTTTTTCATTTTTCACTTTTTTCTAGTTTTAGAGAGAGAAAGTTCTAAACTTTCTCTCACTAAGTTTCATCTTTTCTTTTAATCTTTCAAGATTAAACATTTATGTATTGCTTATTTCATTAATCAAGTTCTAGTTAAGCTTTTAATCCTTAATCTCATTCTACCTTTCTTTGATTTTTAGATTGATTTTGGTGCAAATCACATTAAATCCGTGTTGATCTTGATGTTTTTTGTGCTTAAAAAGTTAATCTTTTTTTTGTTCCTACATAAGCTTTCATTTGATTAAGCTTCAAGATTCTCGTGCTTATTGGCTTATTTACATGTTAGCTTATTTACTTATAAAAAGTTTTCTTAAAAAGTTCATATTTTGATTGTTTGATTTGAAAGTTTGCTTATTTTTTAGTTGGATAAGTTGTGATTAGTGCTTATTTGATCCATTTCATCATTGATTCGTTTAGTTTTGGGTATTAGCTTATTAATAATAGCTTATTACCTAGCTTATTTCGAATCCCATTTAAATCAGAAAGGGTACAAACCCCTTTCCGATCGTGATATTCCGACCAGCAGCCTCACCCCTTTTTCCAATTGGCAAATCGGAAAAGGGTTTCTACATATTCCGATTAGCTCCAGTTATTCCGATCGAAGTGATCGGATTAGGTAGTAAGTATTCCGACGGCAGAGGGTTTACACATTCCGATCTGGCCCCTTGTTTGAATATTCCGATTATAGTTGTTGTCCCAGTATTCCGATTTGGCAGTTTGTAGTTATTCCGATTGGGCCAAGTTGGTATATTCCGATTTGGACTTTTGATTAAATATTCCGATTGAGGTAATTTTGAAACATTCCCACGGCCTTGTTCCTTAACATTTCGATCAACAGATCGGAATATATTCCGATCTGGATCATTGTTGCCCACATTCCGATTGCACCATATTCCGACCAATATTCCGATTAGATTCCAATTTGGCAATTTTACGATGGTTTAGTTTCTTGTTTTTGCAAGGTTTCCAAGTGTTAGTTTTATTTATTGTTCAAGTATCTTTCTAATATTGCCTTCAAGTTTTCTAGCATTTAGTTTTAACTTGTTATTTTTAGTACAATCTTTAAACTTCTACTTTACTCAACGACACTTAAATTACTTGCTAATAGTTTAAAATAGATAATCAACCAAACCATTCTCTTGTTCACCAAAAGACAATTGAGTCACACTTTAGACCGGTAATCAATTCGAAAAGATCGGACGATAAGATTTTATACTTGGGGTAAAAGCCGAGTATTAAAACCCAATTATATAAACTATGTAAGTAGTAAGAAATTTTACTTCGCTTTATGTTAAAGAAAGTCTTTTAGAATTTGAAATAAATAACTGTTGATTAAAATGAAATCTTATGTTACATCTTGTTTCAAACACGACTCCAACACTTTACCCTTATTTTACCGAATACAACCAGCTATCTAACCCTATAATAGATTTCCAAGTCCCCCTTTTTCTCAATATATACCGACCAAAAGAAATGTAAGACCCAACACAAAAGATTTCATTATCTCAAAAGAAATACCAAGTTATTTCAATAGACTTAAAACCAAGAACACCATTTTAAAACGTACACGTGAAATACGAAACTCAAAGAATACGCTACCAGACACACTTCAAAAGATTCAATACGTCGTTGAAACTCCACCAAACTCGAGCACTAATAAATTGTTTAAACACAAGAGAGCACTAGGTACGTTCAAGTTATAATAACTACTGAACGACCGTAAATCATAACATAACATCTACTAGTATATATCCATCCGCATATGTATACCTATTGAATCTCCCAAACATACTCGTTATCATACATGTCAAGTCAATCAATCGCTTTATACGCTCGTTTTTTCATACGAGTAATCACCATCTCACCGTGCCACAACAAGGCATAAAGCCCACCTCCAAAACTAAACCATATCGTGTGACCCCATAATCACACAACACAACTATAACCCAAAACATATAACACAAAAGAACAATAGCCATATCATAGGCAGCAATTACATAAACCCATATATTATACGTATACCTAAATTCTACATCTCATCATATATAAGCATGTACTAACCCTCTTTCATGCAATCATACTTGAGAACCCATTGAAGTTGTGGTACTTGTATAACTATGTTGGCCACCATACTTATACAATTACCCTTTCCCCAATGCACTCCCTCCTATGATGCCACTTATAAGAATTAATACAACATATAACACATAAATCCATCTACTCACATAAGCTCATAACCACATAACCAATAAGGTCCAAAACTCCATCTATAAAAATAACATAATAAAACTCTTGGAATACAAAAATCCATAGTCTAGCTAAAACAACCTAGACTAAATCCAAAACGAAAACATAATCAGTTATAAGTCATGTCGCCCATAAGAGTGGAAACAACATAAAATCCTTCATATCCACCTACTCCTACTAACTCGAACCACCACATGATTCTTAGGGAACATGACTCAAACATCAAAAGAAAAATATTGTACCTCGGGTACATAAAATAACCCAAAAAAAGATAGAAAACTACCATGTACCGAATTATGTACTATAATGTACAGTTTAAGCAAAATACGACAATGACTAGCGTGGATGATTATGGTTCAACCCAACTAGTCACAACCCGAAAAGAAAATAGCATGTGGCTAAGTATAAACTTAATATGGTTCAATTCATACTAGTCAAAACATCGCAATAAATAACATCCAAACACATCAATTATTATAAAATGCACACATACTCCTATGACGCCTATATGCAGGGACCCTTAAGCTATAGACTAGGCTACGCGACTAGGCAAACTAATTCTCTATAACCATTGTCTCTGATACCATTCTGTCACACCCCACCATGGCGGAATATGGGGCGCGACGTATGGATATCATCACAACAAACGGTGTCTCTATAGAGAAAACTAAAATGCAAATATAATGTCATAAATGGCGACACAAATATCATGACAATATCTCAACACTGCAGGAGTCTAGGTAAGTAGGTAACAGTCTTACCTCTTACCCACGACTAACAAATAACACTAACAATCAACATATAGGTTCATAGTATCACTAATCAAAACACATGAAAATAAACTAAGAAGGAACGGGGATCTCTTTCTAAATGCAATCCTAATGCATCCAAATCTAGCCACTTATATCCTCAAGCTTAACCACATTCTCACCTGAAAGAGACACTAAAACACGTCAACATAAAGTTGGTGAGAGTCATAGGTTTAGACTCAAACGCCAAAATCATACCATAAGCTGTGAGTACAACCAAAAGTTAAAAACGTATGGACAATGCGATACTAACATGCATTAACAAACTAACATTCAAGATTTAACCAATCAAACCAAAACCAAGTCCAAATCCAAGGCTCCCAGCCTTACCAAACACCATACTCCCATAGGTACTCAAACACCTATGAATCAATCCCAAGGCCCCGCCTTGCCAATAACCCCTTGGTACCAAGTCAAAAACAATAAATAATCAAGAATCAACTAGCAGTTAATCACATAAGTATGCACACATAAGTCCATTACCAACGCCAAACATTCACAGTATAATTTATAAATAACAAAACAAAACAGTGCCTCTTCCATCCCATCTGGAAGTCAAAAACAATAGTAAACATAGGACTATGAAACTCACCTGATTGAGCTTCTCCAAAAGTCCTCGCACTAGCAAAAAGCTAACAAACCAAAAACACATAATCAAAACATAATCCAATCACTAAGATGGCTCATCAACCTATGATGGACATCTAATCTCCTCCTATACAAATACCTCATTTAAATGCTCTAAGCATCTCATTACACCCCTCTATAAAGCCCTTAACTCGTTTTACTTCATAACACATCCCGTTAACATTTTATCAAAAACAGTCCCAGTTTTAGGTCTCCAAACTAATAGCCAAACGCCCACCTAAACACACCCATGATCTCTGTAAAGGGAATATTTATGCCCTTACATATGTTATCTAACACCTCCCACTTGCCCTAACATTAAATCTACTGTTAAGGCCCCGATATATATATATATATATATATATATATATATATATATATATATATATATATATATATATATATATATATATATATATATATATATATATATATATATATATATATATATATATATATATATATATATATATATATATATATGTATATATATATATATATACGTTTGTCAATCCAGATTTATTGATTTTAAACATACAAAAAGTTTGTTATGATTAGGGGGTCTTACCCTAAACCACAACCTTAGCCCTAATTCAGATACTTACTATAATATATAAACCATCTCTTATGTTCGTTAGAAGATCCCAATGCAACCCTAAGTACCCCAAACAACCCAAAAGTTAAAAAGAAAACAGGCTGACTTCAAAACGGTTTTGACCTCCGACTGTTGTAACCTATTTTTGACCCACTTCCTGACCTCCAATTTAGTTCTCGTTTCTTGCACTGGAAAGCCACTTCAATTACCTTTTCAGGGATACTTGGATCGTAAAATAAGTGTTTGTAGAACTCCCAATATGATCAAAACAATTGACTCAAAATTCTGCCCAGTTTTTAAAAACGGGTTTAATTAAGTTAACCTAATTAATTACCCATAACCCCATTAAATACAAGCCCTAGTTTATGTAATCATCATGATATCATTAATATAACATTAATTTACTGTTTTTAAATTAAACCCTAACCTAAATCCATCATAAGATGATTAAAGAAAACATAAAAACAATTTAATTGAAAAGGGTTATGAAGGTTTTACCTTTAATTTAATGGAAGATGAAAAAAACTATGAAAACCCTAAAAAAACTCCAAGAACCGTCGACCTCTTTTTTTTCTCCAGGGATTATGACTTTTGGTTTAGAATAAAACATTATATAGGGTATGGGTGAATCCTAGTCCAACCCATAGCCCACTTTCCTTTTTCTTTTTTTTTTCCTTTTTCCATTTCTTTTCTTGCGTCTACCAAACCGACCCAACACCCCCTTATTTCGTTTTTTTTCTTTTTTATTATTAATATATGTATTAATAATATTACCTTAATTTACCTTAATTTATTTCAGCTCCTAAAGCCTCCAAAACCTCAAAACCGTAAAACTAGTCAAATTTACGCGTTTTACCGTAAAAGACGTAAAATATACACTTATATAAAAAATCTCAAATTTTGAAATAAACTTCATATTTAAGTCCTAAATGACTTAAAACCATCCCGAAAAATATCCATATTACTAATTACCTCATCCGAGACCTCTAAATGTTAAACCGTAAATCGTAAAAATACGATTTTCTGTGATACATATACGTATACGTAAAACCACTAAATAACTCCATCTCACTTCATAGTCACTACCATGTGAACTCATGAAAATGAAATCATCACACATCGTTTCACTCACAAGGTACCCCGTACCAGAAACGATATCCAAACCACAACCTATACACACCAATAAGCACATAAACACGTAAAGACACGTAACTAGCACAAAATAAAACTAAGTGACGAACCTCAAAACCAGGGTTGACACAGAATGCCTCTATGCAAACTTTCTCTCAGAAATTGAACCTACAAAGGTTTCTGAAGCACTCACACACCCTGGTTGGGTGGATGCCATGCAAGAGGAACTCAATTAATTTGAAAGAAACAAAGTCTGGAAATTGGTTCCTCTTCCGTATGGTAAATCAACCACTGGCACCAAATGGGTTTACAAGCTCAAAAGAGATGAAAACAATGCAGTGACCAAAAATAAAGTTAGGCTGGTGGCCCAAGGATTCAATCAAGAGCCTGGTGTTGATTTTGATCAAACCTTTGCTCCAGTCGCACGTATGGAAGCCATACGAATATTCCTTGCTTACTCCACTTACATGAACTTCATCATCTACCAATGGATGTCAAAAGTGCATTCCTAAATGGTGACCTAAAAGAAGAAGTTTATGTTACTCAGTCTCCTGGCTTTGAGAGTAGTAAATACCCAAATCATGTCTACAAGCTTTACAAAGCTTTGTATGGACTGAAGCAAGCTCCAAAAGCATGGTATGAAACTCTCTCAACATTTCTCACTGAACATAAATTTTTCAGAGAAAAAATAGATAGCACCTTGTTTATCTATAAATCTAAAACTGACACCATTCTGGTACAAATTTATGTGGATGACATAATCTTTGGTTCTATAAGCTTGAAACTTTGCGAACAATTTTCCAAGCTTATGACCAGCAAGTTTGAGATGAGTATGATGGGAGAACTCACATACTTCCTTGGTCTTCAGATTAAACAATCTGACCAAGGCATCTCCATCAATCAAGAAAAATATGTCAAGGATCTGCTGAAGAAGTATGATATCAATTGTGCTTCAGTGAAGACTCCAATGGTACCCCCTAACAATTTAGGACCTGATCTCAATGGACAATCAGTCAATGAGACTCAATATAGAGGTATGATTGGGTCACTCATGTACTTAACTACAAGCAGGCTTGACATTCAATTATCTACATGCCTTTGTGCAAGATACCAAGCAGATCTAAAGGAATCACACCTTACTGCTGTAAAGAGAATCTTCAGATACCTAAAAGGTACACCAAGTCTAGGTCTTTGGTACCCTAAATCCTAAGGTTTTAATCTAAAGGGGTATTCAGATTCAGACTATGTTGGATGCAATTTGGACATATGAAGCACTTCTAGTACCTGTCAATTGCTAGGTGGCAAACTTGTGTGTTGGAGTGCTAAAAAGCAACAAACAGTTGCCATGTCTTCAGCAGAAGCTGAATATGTGGCAGTTGCTGGATGTTATGCCAATGTTCTTTGGATGAAAAGCCAACTGGCTGATTATGACATAGAATATGAAAAGGTACCAATCTTTTGTGATAACACTAGTGCTATTGCAATATCCAACAATCCAGTCCTCCACTCAAGAACAAAACACATTGATATCAGATATCACTTTATCAGAGATCACATTGTGAAAGGGGACATTGAATTACATTTCATCCCCACTCAATACCAATTGGCTGATATCTTCACCAAACCACTGGATGAACCAACTTTCAAAAGATTGATAATGGAGCTTGGTATGTTGAACATTGATGATGCAAAACCTGAACCTTCAGCATTCACTGAAGAAGCTTGAAGGTTCAGTATTTCATAAAAGATTTTGATTAATGTCGAGTAGCAGTGTCTGAGTAAAGGAGTGTGCAATGTCATGTGTCTATTTCACTTTATGTGATTGTGTATATGATGTTTTGTCGCCTTATCTGATTCACTGAAGCTGAACAAATAATCACCAGTCATCAAAAGGTTCCTTCAACAATGTTGAACAAAATTTTAATACAACTGAGTAGCTAGGCCTGAGTAGAGGAGCGTGCAATGCCATATGTCTTGTTCACTTATGTGAACATGTATATGGGGTTTTGTCGCCTCATCTGACGCACTGAAGCTCACAAGTATTGCCATCAGCTTCAGCATATATGAGCAACAACATTTAAAACAAATCAATCATGTGATTCAATGGAGTTAATGGCATTAAATTTCTTGAGAATAAATACAAAACATTCTTTCAAAAGGTGTCAATTGTTTATCTAGGAAATATCAAGCGTCCATATCACAGTCAACAACTTTCTAACATAATGAGGCGTTTCACTATTCCAAGCAACAGAAAATCATCACTTTTTTAGAACATTAATGAGAAAGTTTGTGCCATTTGTTCAAAAGAAACCCTAAAAGTTTCATTGTCTTTTCAAATGTCTTATAAACTTTGACAAATCAGTTTAAAAAGTGTTTACGTATATCTTTTGAAGATCGAAGATTCATATCATTTGCAAAAGTTTTCAAAAAAAACACACACAACTCTCTTTCTCTTTCAAAATAAAACACCCACAACAAACATCAATGGCCGCTGAATCATCTTCACAACCATAAGAGGTTGAGATCACCCTCAATCCTCCCATCCATGTTAACTATCCCATTGAGGACATAATTTTTAAATCCAACAACCTCACCTTGATCAAACCAGAAACCCTAACATCTGAACCTGGAAAGCAAGTTCTAAATTTTTTATCCAAATATGTGATTCGTGATGCCTTGTTCAAGGATCCATGGGTAATGTTTGAAAATGTGTTAAAAGAATTTTGGTTCACTGCACAAGGGTCAAAGAACAAGAAATCTATTGAGTTTGATTCTACAACTTTAGGTCTTCATGGGAAAATAAGTTTAAAGTTGTTTAGAAGGGTTTTAGGGTTAAACTATTTGGAGGACTCTAGTGAGTATGAGGCTGTACCCAATGATTTCTCTCACACTGAAGAGGTTAGTGATAAAGGTGGGTTGAAGAGAAGCTGCTTACCACATAAGTGGAAACTTTTGATGTCAAATCTTAATTGAGTGTCTGGGTGGGAAAACTGGAGGACTTGATCAAATCAACCAAAAGGATGCCCTGATTTTATATTGTCTGGCAAAGGGCATAAAAGCTGATTTTGGAAAATTAATCTTTGAGGATCTTCATGGAAAATGGAGAAGAAAACCAGGGAAAATAATGTGGTCTACACCAGATTTTTATCCCTCATTTTTGCTGACCACTTTGGTGACGAGTATTCAAAGAACCAAGGAGTTAAACTTGTTTTTCAAACCTTTGATACCAATCGCTAGAACATTCCAGTCAGCACAACTGGCCCTCCTTTCACACAGTCCATGCTGGACATTTGCTCAGCGAATGCTCTAGTAGTGTTCAAAGCTCCACAAGACACTCCTCCAACTGGAGAAGGGGATCTAACAGGCACAAAGTCTGGAGCTTCTTCTAGACCACGTCAAAAGAGCACATCTGTAAATACTATTAAGTGTAGACGTGAGTCTAAGAAAATGAGGCACCCCACAGAATCTTCATCAAAGAAGTGTTCTAATGATCCCAAAGACCAAGCTTCGAAGAAACAAAAGTCCTCGGCCAAGGACCAGAACCCAAGCCAACCGCCACCTTCAGTCTCTGCTGAAGGTGGCATGCATCAAGAGGCCCTGAAGGCAACCCCTCTCTCAACCTCTTTAGGAGAGAAGGGTGAAGATAGAGCGCATCCTCAGCTCAATAGAGTAGAGTCAGCATTGGTAAGCAATTTAAATCTGAATACATCTCAAATTTCATTACCAATTTCTATCATTTGTCACTCTGAGTCTGCATCAGGACATGAGGCGTCAGCAAATACAACAGCTGACACTGACCCTGGCCCTTCTGTTCCTCATGATGTAGTTCCCTCACAAAAGGGTCCTACTGAAGGAATCAAAAACATTATCATTGATCTTAACTCATCAGGGACTCTTTCTCAGGATGCATCAGGTAAAACCAACCCTGGTGGTGAAGGACTTGAAACTGACCAGCACACTGAAGGTGGTGACCAGCAGACAACCAAGGAAGTTCCTCTCTCCACTAGCGCCAAGGGGGGACACTTGCCTACATTTGTATTATGCATGTCTGCTGATGACTTGGAGAAAGAGTTGGGGCTGAGTGAAAGAACTCCAGTAAATCTGGATGATAGTGAATCTGAAGATGACATTGCTAATCAAACTTCCAAGCCTCTATCCCCCAGAACCATTAAGGTAAATGAACTAACAAATCAAGTGTTGGTTCTATAATCACAGGTGACCAAGCTTAAGGAGGAAAAGGCCATTGCTGATGTTAAACTAGTTAATCTTAAATCTAGGCCAGTTCCTCCCACTGCTGAGCAGATCAAGGATGTGATTCTCACAGCTCTGAATCCATTAGTGAAGGATGTGGCCACTACCACCTCTGTCAAGCAAGAAATCATCTCACTCATGGACTCCATTAATACTACATATTTTGAGCTCCATGTTGAATTCAAGCCCATTCCCAATCAGCTTAATGAGCTATGTGATTCAGTATCAAAGATCAAGAATAGGGTGGGCCATCTAGAACAAAAAAAATTGAACCTCTCAGATGAAGTTCAACAAAAACTGAATGCTCTTGTAAATGTTCCAGCAATGCTGGCCAGGGTCTCCTCCACCTTAGACTCTCTATGTGCATGTTTACCTGTTGGGGGTTCATCAGAAGTTGCAGGGCACTCTTCTGCCGACGAGGAGAAAGTCACTATTCAGCAGCTCTTCAAAAAACATGCACAAAAGAAGGCCCAAAAACAACCTTTTGTGTATGTATCACCTTTTAGTGAAGGAAGTCCAACTAAGACTAAGGGGGAGTTTCAGCTAAGGACAGTCATGTTGAGGGACTTACCACCAGCAATGAATTATCTGATAATGGGTTACCTCCTATCCAACCAAAAAACAAAGGCGAATTCACAATGGATGAAAGAATTATCAAGTCTGGGCTGGCCACTCAAGAAGAACTTGATAAATTACACAAGCTTCAAGATGAAGAAAAGCTCAGAGATCTGAAGATGAGCTTATATGAAAGAATTGGAAAATCTGAGGTTGAAGGCCTCTTCAAGAAAAAGATGTTATACGAAAATTTTGTATAGCAAGGTTGAACAGAAGATATCTATCAGAAATCACAAACGTTGACATGATGACTTACAAGGGAGATACCAATCTGAAGTTCTATAGGGCTGATGGGTCTGATGAGATCATAGATGACTTCCAAGGGAAAGAGTTGTCCTATACTGAATGGCTAGAGATGAGCAGAAACATTGAAAAGAGAAAATCCAAGAGATGGGATGAGGTTCGAACAAGAATTGAACACTTCGTGAGAAATCATGAAAGGCTTGGTCAACATCTGAACATCAGCAACCAAATCTCACTAGAGGATCAAGATCCAATTTTGGAACTGAACAAGAGATCCAATATGGTTCAACCTGGTGTGGGTGATATCTTTGCCACCACCAAGAAACACAAAGATCTTGTTCAGTTTGAAAATCATCTCCCTGGACATGTGTTAGAAGATTCAGAATTGGGAATGATTATGTTCAATCATCATGAAAGACAAGATTTTGTAGGGATTAGTGATTAATAACTAGATTTTACTTATTTATGAAAGTTCGTTGATTCCGATCTTTTCGAATTGATTTTCGGTAGAAAGTGCGACTCAATTGTTCTTGGTGGATAAATAAAATGTGATTTGTTTGATTATCTATTTTAAACTAAATGCAAATAATTAAAATTGTCGTTGAGTAAAATGGAAGCTTTAAAAAATTTAACTACAAATAAAAGTATGCAATAATTAAAAACTTGGAAACTTGTTTAAAATAAACTAAGACAAAAGGCGAGAAAGATTAAATTTGAAAACTTAGGAAAATAAAACAAAGACTAAAATAAATTTGCACTGCGATCGCACTCCATCGCAACCATTCCATCGCAATGTTCCATCGCAACGTTCCATCGCAACTCACCATCGCAATGTTCCATCGCAACATGATCGCAATGTTCCATCGCAACTAGTGGTCGCAATGTGGATCGTAGTCTTGGTCGTAACAAGAGGAATCGCACTCAATGCAATCGTAACAAGGTAATAGGATACGATCGCACCCACAGATAGCAATGAGTGATCGTGGCGTGTGATCGTACCAGGGAAGAATAAACAGATCGCAATCTATGCGATCGAAATCAAGTGATCGTACCAAGCAAAACCTTCTAAGATGAAAATGGCGTCCAAAAAGTAAATAAGCTTAAACGAATAAGCAGTAACTATGATAAGCACTTATCAACTTGGAAAAGAGAAAATAAGCATAAAATCGAAACCTTTATGAATACTAAACTCGATACTTAATAAACCGAACATAAAATGATAAAACTATTTAAAAAGCTTAAAAGTAGATAAGCCAAAAATACAAATAAACCAATAAGCATAAAGAGCTTATAGCCTATACGTATATGAGCTTATGTAGGAACAAGAAAGATTAACCTTTTAATCACGAAATCATCAAATCAACCAAACCGTATGAAATGTACTATTCGGATCAAAGATTAAAGTAAACCAAGAAATGTTGAAAGAGATTAAAGAACAAAAAGCTTTAACTTGAACTTGATTAATGAAATCCAATTACAAGGATGATTAAAAGCTTGAACTTGAAAGATTAAAAGAAAGAAAAGATGAAACTTAGTGAGAGAAAGTTGAGAACTTTCTCTCTTTAAAAACTAGAAAGAAAATGAAAAGTAAAACTAGCTAACCCCCCTCCTAATGTGATTAGTGATGGTTTATATATAGTTCATAACAATTATTTAAAACCCTAATATGGATCAAAGCACATTCAGCGGAAGTAAATTAACAAGATCATTAATTTAACACAATTATAATTAATCAAGATTAGCATTACATACCTTTATCCTAGCAAGATCCACAAGACGACGAAACAAACGGCAACTAGGGTTGATCACGAACACCACCAAGAATATAGTCAAAAGTAAGACTATATCACGTTCTTGTACACACGTAATACGGCGAGTTAACCGTGAGTCTAGCACGAACAAACCAAGCTTCAATGCTTATGGAATATCTACCGAACAATCCTAGAGATGGGCTAGGACTAGATAAATAGACTTGATCGAAAACCGAACGAAACCCTAATGTGGGTTGGGGTGGCCGGCGATCAAAGACAAAGAAAAGAAAGAGGGATTAAAAAATTATGAGGCTAGGGGTTTGTTTATATAGGCTTGGCAAACCTTGGGCTCCAAGTCATAAACGAAAAAGGAAACAAAAGTTTCCCTTTGCCCCTTCTTGTATTCGGCGGTTAACACCCTCCCCAAGGGGTGTTTGTGTAATTTTTCCTTCTTCTTTTTAGCTTCTATTTAATTCCATAACGATCGTTTAAACTTAACTTTTATTTATCAACGATCGTTAGTTAAGCTTTAGTTTGATTTAATAAATATAATAAATATATTTAATAAATAAATTAACCCTTTACGTTATGTGTGCAATCCCGTGATCCCGAGTTCGATCCTATCTCATGACTATTAATTTTAAGTCCATAAACTTTCAGCTCCCACTTGGACAAAATTTTAATATCGTGATCACATTGACTAGCGTCTAGTTACACTAGCAATGTCACTAGTACAACTCGAGTAAGGTCTCCTGGACAAGAACCTTTTAATGATTAAATCATTATTATTATTATCCTTTCATTTCAAATACATTGTTAATAAGGATATGGATCTCAGTCATTCCTTTCATTAACCATTCTGTTTCTCGTTTATGGATATAGCAAGATCACCAAAACAAATTTGGGTGCGGCCGCACAAATATCTTACTACTCTCCAAGGGGCCCAGCTGTATTATACTTCAAAATA
The DNA here is from genome assembly GCA_025667525.1 of Glebionis coronaria. NCBI lineage: Eukaryota > Viridiplantae > Streptophyta > Magnoliopsida > Asterales > Asteraceae > Glebionis > Glebionis coronaria. Next base: position 548,093,847 of record CM046874.1, read on the forward strand.
ATTTTAAAGGAAACAAATCCCATATCGACTACAAGCAAAACTTATGAATTTTGCAACACTTCTGAAAATAACCCTTATAGCTACCAGTTACGTTTAGCGTTAGATTATTCCACAAAAATGCACTAGATCCACGACAGTTTCCTGGTATCTCAGGTCTAAGGATAACTATTTATGATTTACTTGATGACAAAGATCCATAAAGTAAAATCATATAGTTGGGATAAGTCCAATATTTGATCCATCAAATATCATCCAAAATTGACCAATATACTTTCAAGTATACTCTGTCACTATTTTGAATTGTCTTAGTTTAATAATACTCCCATATTATTAATTGACAACGGACATTTAGAAACATCATAATGCTCATGGATTAAAACATGTAAAATAGGATACAAAATCAAATAACAGAAAAATAAACGAAATCCAATCTTTATTTCATCAATTCAATAATGTCTTAAACATCCTTTATCCAAATACTAAAAATAGATCAATGCATAAAACTGGTACATGCATCACGCCTCTAGTAATGACATTCATACTTGTTTGGCAAAGCATAAAATAACCAATCTTGACCTTTTGGAATTTTGAGAATACTTTTTTTTAAGAATTCAATTCATTGAAACTCTTGTACATGTGCATTCAAACAATTTGATATTGCCACATAGTATCAAAATTGTGAAACATCCTTGATCGCTAATTTCCTAAACTTCCAAAACATATTTGAAGTTCAAAGTATTCTAACTCTTTAATGTATAATGCAACTTTAATCAACATGTCATCTCCAAAGATCCCATGACTAATATTGAGTGTAACCTCAATTATATCGTTTCAAGTTTTACAACTTGTCATAAAAGATATAAATACGTTACCTTTAATATCTATTATGTAATGTTTGATTCCAACCAAAACCTTCAAGTTTGTTGGCTATGATAATTTGCACAACGACTGACAAATTATTCATCTATAGAATATGGAAGCCGATCCAAGATTTAGAATGTTATTCTATTCCCAAACATATTCCTTCAAAATATTCATTACACAAGTTATTTAATAACTTCTTAAATAGATTAATATATTCAAATCATCATGTATTTTAAGCATGATATAAATACAACACGACACACATGAAAATTTCTCAAACCGGATTTAGATTTCTTCATGTCCTAAATATCCATGTAAACTTACTACATGGCATATTACGTTGTATTTCCACCGCATAAATAAATAAATTTATTTGTTCCAAGGTTATGTATATCTTATTTTCTAAATCTCCAAAGCAAAGTTTCATCTCAAATGTAAACCAAATCAACATTTAATTTGAACGAAAACATACTTTCTTACATGTCTATTTGACACATATAATTGAAGAAAATAACCATAATACTCCCACTAGCTTTTAGGAATACTCAAAAATCATCTTATTCAAATTTAAATCCAATCTTGGATTTCAAATTAAACATAAGAATAATCTCCTAGATGCATGCTTTTATCCATTCATGGATAATTGCATTTTGTACTTTTCCAAAGATTTATATTTTGAAGTAATAATCTCATTTCGATCACTTAAGTCCTTGCTCAAGTAGTCATTCAAGAAATAGTTCATACATATCTAATTTTGTCAATTAAAATATGACCATTAAAATCTTTATATATTTAATGTGTTTAGGAAAGAATACTTAATCACAATTAATTACTTAAGTGTGACTAATAATCTATTCATAATACATACATTAGATATGTGTACAATTTTGTCCATATAATCTCGACACAAAGATTAAACCACTACAATTGGCGTTTTTCTTCCTTTGACGAAACTCATCTTCAATTTCTAGTCAAACTATTTAAGATAAACCAAAACCAGAATTTTGATTATCTTGTTGGACAACATCTATAACAATCATAGTATGAGTAATTTACCCAAGTCAATATTTGGTAACAAATCACAACAATTATTTGTAACTCATAATTCTCAGCATATAAATCGCATATCCGAGATATCCTTACGGACCTATGACGTAAATTCCTTTATCTTGAGTGTTAGCTTTTACAAGCCTTCCTCATGATAATTACTAGTGTATTTTAGAAGATCATGTATCTTGTAATTTTATCTTTCAAGATCAAAACTCCCACTTGCTTTTAGTAACTTTAAAATTACTATTTAAATACATAGCAAATAGATCAACACTCCAACGTTATCTATATGGGACATTACAAAACACAATGATAGTTCCATACTCTTTATTTTCTAAACAATCCACTTCATAAGTAGTTTTGCAAAATCCGAACTCCATTTAAGATATAACGTGGTTCATCACATTCCATATATAATGGTATCTTATTAATCTTCTTAGCTCAAGTCATACTCAACTTTCTAACCTTGATATCTTTTGGAAGAAAAGGAAGATATAGTTATCTTGAATCAATCATCACCATCAAATTGAGAATTTTGATTCTCCTAATGAACATACCATAACAATGATGTATTTCATTTAGGGAAATATTGTAAGTCAATCTTAACAATATTGAGATAAATATATATCTTTCGGTTTACCTATATACCAACTAAATCATCTTAATGGTAATATAGATTTCATAACCATTTTGCATGCTTTATAACTCAAGTACTTATAATACAAAGTCACTTCATAAAAGTTATAATTCCATTACACGTTACATGTATATGTCTCTAGTGAAATAGAGACAATACATTAACGTCTTACTTTATATTATACGTCTTCCAAGACTTTATGTTTGTGACTTTATACAATAAATCATAAACATGTATAACTAAAGTAAATCATGAACACCACTAGGTTTCATTAATCTTTTCAAGTTAATTTACTACTATACTATTATATGAACACCACTAAGTTTCATTAGTAGTATAAGATTACTCTATGTATCTTATGTCATTCTAGGAATTGTCCATTTTAAGAAACCGCAAAATAATCCACGCCCGATCTTACGACATGTGGATATTTTACCCTTGAGTTTACAATTAGTACAAGCTTTCACATGACTAAATCAAAACAAAAAGTGTTTCTTAATGTGAATGATATATATATTTTTAAGTAGTCTTTTAATCATATTGACACATGATCTAACTTTCATCTAATTATTAATTAGATTGTTAGTCTCTTATCTTGAATTCAAGAGAATCATATCTTTATGATTTGTTTCTTGCACACAATGTTTATTTCTCCCACTTGTGCACGGAACAACCTCATATATAAGATAAACATCACGTCTAACGTTCGTCTATACAAAATATGATTGTGCCACATATATTAGCTTTTACAAGTAGATGTAGAACCACTTAATCAACAAGAATCAGTACATAACTATCTTTGAAGATATTAGTGTCAATAATTCAAAAGTAATTATCTAAGGACATACTAAAGATAACATGGGTTATTACCAAGACAACAAAGCTTGTAACTCCCACTGACTTAGAGAATGTTTTAATAGACTCAAAATCAGTAATACAACACAATTCTCCCACTGAACTTGACAACATTGAAAATGTTTCATAATCGGTGAAAATAATTAGTGTTGTGTTTACTTTCTTACACTTTTGAAAAACATATTCGCAACAATTACTTATAGTGTTTAAGAGTGTACTCTACTTCGTAAATGATGACTTATCCATCAATTGCTTTTAACTTGAAAGACTTGACATGCAATTTCTTCCTTAATAGGTCTACCAACCCCACAATGGTATGTAGTGCCTATAAATGGTCAAAGCACAACTACTAGACAAATATGCTAGTTTGCCTTATAACCAATTAGCGGTAACTTTTAATAACTAAAAAATATGCACTTTTCTTAACTATTAAAGTTTGCTATGAGTTACGGATTTGAATTTGACATTTCTAAAATCCTTATTACTCCTTCTTCACTCATGGAAAAGAGTTTAGGTTTATCTTTTCATTGTAAATTGACTCTATCCTCAACCATACGGTTTGTAGATCAATAAATGAATAAACCACGTTTACGGTGTAACATTGCATTAATACATTTGTAAAAGAATTTACAAAATTCAGTTTTAGTATTTTCGATAATACCATTCAAGAAAATAAAATTACCCCGGTAATAATAACCATAGTATTTTCCTTGAAAACTAGAATCCAAAATGACATAATTTCATCACATCAGTTGATCTGCTAGCAATGAAAGTATTCAAGATGGTAACTTGTCGAACAATGATTGACAAACAAATTTGCAATTTCTAGACATTTAAGGGATTTACATTGCCAAAAGTCATTTTGCATTGTAAACATGTTTCATCCCTTCTTTATGCCTTAAGTTTCCAGATCTCACTGAGTAACTCAATTAAGTCGACTAATCTAAAGAACGTAAAACCTTCATGTGCAATCTTATTCAGTCATGAAGTTTTCTCTCCATTACAGCATCGTCCAATATCTTATATGACGACAACTGTAACTTCAAGTGTTCGTCAATTAGAGGGCACATGACTTAAATTTTTAGGGTATAGATTTTGGTGTCAAAATCATGTATGGAGAAGCATGCATACATCTCCATAACATAAGTTTAATAAAACGTTTAGTAAACTTTTTGGTGAGACTAAAAGTTCATCATATATTTTCAAGTTGAGGTATTGGTTAAACCAATTAAAGTTTTTTACGCACAACTAAATTCACACCGTACTTTTTCTATAACTCAGCTAAAGCACAAAGCAATAACCTTATTCATTGTGTTTCGGATGTGAATTAATGTAGTTAAATCAACCTTAAAGAATTATACCAATAACAACCGTAGGTAATTCCAATTTTGACGCACAGGCGAGCCGGGAATTTGGTCAGCGCTGAAGCATAACACCTCCTTCCTTAACCGGGTACATGACCAGCGGTGCGTTATACTCACTTTATAGTTTGTCAAAATTGAGTAGGCCGTTAAGTTGCTATTGCAATTCTAATCAACGCAAATCATATGTAATTTAGATCTCAAAACAATTCATTTATTTTAATATGATTGAGTCCATATTAATTTTTCTTGTAAAAATTACCCTTGTTTACAACATACAATTAAAACAAAATGTATGAAAACAAGTAGGTACAAAAAAAGCTAAATCATAAACACATAATAACAATTTATATGTGCAATAAATAAATCAAATATCCACATGCATACGATTTATTCAATAAATAATATCAAATCTAGGTTTTATATTCATATAAAAGTCTTTCCTAAGTTTAGATTTATTGAATCAAATAAAGCATGTAGCAAAAAAAACGTAACAATTACCACATAAAACATATGATCCATGAAAAACATGCATGTTCATCAAGGATCTCCCACATAACTTAACAATTAAATCTCTAACGGATCGAAACATGAATTCACACAACATAACAATTAATCATGCAATTCATCAAAATTCCACCCAAATCACTTAACAATTAATTAAATCACTACGGATCGTAACCTTAAATACATGACATAACAATTAATCATGTAATTATCTAAAGATCAAAACATGCAATTTTAGGGTTTCACAAAAAAACTATCTTTTTTTTAATTTATAAACGGCTAAAAAAAACAAAACAAACCGACCCCTTTTTTTTAAATCGGATTTAAAAAAAAAACAAAACCAAAACCCTAAATTTTCTTTTCAAAAAAAACATGTAGTTTTAACTCAAAACAATTATTAGTTAAAAATAATCTTTAGATCTCGATAATTATAATCATGTTAAAACGGCTCTCGATGCCACTGAAGGTTTATATATAGTTCATAACAATTATTTAAAACCCTAATATGGATCAAAGCACATTCAGCGGAAGCAAATTAACAAGATTATTAATTTAACACAATTATAACTAATCAAGATTAGGATTACATACCTTTATCCTAGCAAGATCCACAAGACGACGGAACAAATGGCAACTAGGGTTGATCACGAACACCACCAAGAATATAGTCTAAAGTAAGACTATATCACGTTCTTGTACACACGTAATACGGCGAGTTAACCGTGAGTCTAGCACGAACAAACCGAGCTTCAGCGCTTATGGAATATCTACCGAACAATCCTAGAGATGGGCTAGGACTAGATAAATAGACTTGATCGAAAACCGAACGAAACCCTAATGTGGGTTGGGGTGGCCGGCGATCAAAGACAAAGAAAAGAAAGAGGGATTAAAAAATTATGAGGCTAGGGGTTTGTTATATAGCCTTGGCAAACCTTGGGCTCCAAGTCATAAACGAAAAAGGAAACAAAAGTTTCCCTTTGCCTCTTCTTGTAGTCGGCGGTTAACACCCTCCCCAAGGGGTGTTTGTGTAATTTTTTCTTCTTCTTTTTAGCTTCTATTTAATTCCATAACGATCGTTTAAACTTAACTTTTATTTATCAACGATCGTTAGTTAAGCTTTAGTTTGATTTAATAAATATAATAAATATATTTAATAAATATATTTAATAAATAAATTAACCCTTTACGTTATGTGTGCAATCCCGTGATCCTGAGTTCGATCCTATCTCACGACTATTAATTTTAAGTCCATAAACTTTCAATTAGGAGGGTATTTATAGGGAAATGGGAAGTGCATGTATGGTGTGCTTCCTTCTTTCTTTTCTTCTTGACTCGATTTAATTCTTTGTCTTTTCTCGACGTCGTCTCGGGATTTGAACTTGTCTTAATAATTTTCTTCTATAATTTAGACTTGAGTTCTTCGACTTCATTAAACTTCCGTCTTTAGACTTTTTCTTTGATAAATCTTCAGAATAGGTCTTGGACATCCGTTCTTTAAACACTCTTGATCTTTTGACTTCGTCGTTCCTCGTTTTCTTCGATAAAAGCCCGCGAAAGCCCGTGTTTTCTTCCTTTTGCATCTTTTGGTCCTAAAACACAATAAAAACACAAACCACGCATAATTTCGAATTTTACGACATAATTTACATTTGGTCTTGTTATTATTGGAAATAAGTGGTAAAAGGATAAGTGTTTTCACACTTATTCAATCCCCTACACTTGACCATTGCAATTTCCTCATGCAATGCATTAATTTTTAAAGCACGGTTTACATTTTCCATCATAAATAATCCACCTTGGCCTTTATTAAATACTAAACATTTAAGGAAAACAAAAAGATAGAAATAAGTAAAGAAATCAAAAACTTACATTGGGTTTTGGCTGCCATGAACGTTTATCATCCTCAAGTTTCACGTTCCCCATACCAAGCTTAAAAACGAGATCATTGTTATTATAAGTTAGCAAACTAACACGAATTCATGTGGGCCAATTATTTACTTAGACTCCCTTATTCCTAGGTGTATCTCTTATACTTTAATTTTTGTCTTGAATGATCACGAGGATGCATTGTTTGACTTATTTCGATAGTTATTTAGGCTGAAAATAAAGTGGGACGATTTAATCAATAGTTAGCTGAAGGACAAAATCTTTTAAAACTGCTTCTCGGGACCTCTTAAAGTTCATATCTTGGCATAACTCGCTTCACGATTTGAGACCTTTCTCGGACCGATATTTGGCAGCGACTTCATACTTCGAATCTTGATAGATGTTCATGAAATAATGGTTTTCTCTTCATTATAGGAATTTCTTCTCTTGAACTTTTTGAGAGATTCTTTATATTTGGACCACGACTTCTTCATTTTTCTCCAATCTTTATTTTGGACTTTGATATACAACGATCCGCCTCCTTTTAGGACTTGGATCTATTTATCCTCATACCTTGTTAGGGCCTTTTTGGATAGACTTCTCCAGATATTTTGGGGAGTTTTTGCTTTTCGTCGTGTGTCTCGATCCTTCATATTGATTTTTGATAAATGATTCTTCACATCACTTTTGGATCTTTAGCAACAAAATGTAGCCCTCATGCCTTGTTAGGGCCTTTTCGGACTCGCCAATCTTCGCATCCCGCTTCAATAAGTTATGCCTTGGCTATGAACTCTAATTAATACCGAGCAACTTTTAAACGATCTTGTGCTAGAAGCTAAGTAACTTTTCAAATCGTACAACCTTATTTATTGCAGATAAATTTATTAACAAGCGATGGGAGAATAGGCTTATAATCAACTCACATAAATTCACGAAAGAATACCAAACTTATAATTGACTCTATCATCTCTCGTTCTCCACAATTTAAAATCTCAAGGAATGAGACTCGTGGATGCTTAGCCAATTAAATCAAAGTTTTGGGTTTTCGAGCCGTCTATAGGATCTTGCAAACTCTTAGACTTTTTCAAGTTTAGAATTTGCATTTTAAAGTTCCCTTGATAAACGACTCTCTAGGATCTATTATAGGAACTTGCGAAAAGTTCTTGTTCTTAACCCGTGAGAGTTAAGACTTTCGCGTTTTAAAGTTCCCTATATAAAAGCCTAGCAAAACTTGACTTAAACACGTTAAGGATACTAGCTAGAGTAAACTTAGATAAGTAAACTCGGGTTGAGTCAAAATATTCATGACTTTGAAAAATTTAAAACCACTTTATTGAAAATTTTATTCTAGCAAAGAAAGTAAATAACGCTAACAAAGGAAAATACTACTATACTAGTAGGCCAAAATAGATTAAAATTTTTGAAAAATGTCGAAAAATCAAATTTTCTGGTTAAATGAGGGCAAATTCATGGAAAAGACCACTTACTTCATTAGAAGTCCCCCTACATTTGATATAAACATTGTCCTCAATGTTTAAGCATGTGGGAGTAAACTCCCTTACACTTAGGATATTGTGCACTTTGTTTAAATTTTGCTAAGGAAAGGACAACTAAAGTGAATTCAATGTGAACATATAAGATATGAAATATTGAATCACGACAGTTTTAGGATAGAACCAGGAAGACGGGAATACGGAATCACGGTTCGTCAAAAGTCATCGAGGTGCTCTGTGAAGCTTGAATCCTTGCACATAAGAAGAAACAAGACAACAACCACATAGGGGGCTCCCCCTACACTTATTATGAAAACGGTAAAGGATAGATCAACGGGTTGCCTCCCGAGAAGCGCTTGTTTTTGTTCACCGAGTCACGAGCCTGACTCGACCCAAAACTAGTTCATGGGAAACGTGGTGAGGGATGGAATCATCTCATGAGAGATGTCCTCACCAAAGTAAAACTTCACACGCTGGCCATTCACCTTAAAATTGGGCCCATTTGGCTGAGAAAGCTCAATGGTGCCATATGGGAAGACTTTGGCGACGGTGAATGCACCAGACCAGCGGCTCTTCAACTTGCCAGAGAAGATCTTCAACCGAGAGTTAAAAAGTAAGACTTGATCACCAACGTGGAACTCTCGGTTCTTAATTCTAGCATCGTGGATGATCTTGGTCTTCTCTTTGTAGATCAATGAATTCTCATAAGCTTCATTCCTCAGTTCGTTTAGCTCGTTGAGTTGAATCTTCCGAAGATCACCGGCTTTGTTGATGTCGAAGTTAGCCCACTTCAAGGCCCAGTATGCCTTATGTTCTAGCTCAATAGGGAGGTGGCATGCTTTCCCGTACAAAAGACGATAAGGTGTACAACCAATCGGGGTCTTATATGCGGTACGGAAAGCCCACAAAGCATCATCTAACTTATCAGCCCACGAGGCACGATGCTCTCACACAGTACGCTCCCGAATTCGCTTCAATCCACGGTTAGATATCTCGGCTTGACCATTGGTTTGAGGATGATAAGCGGTGGAAAGACGGTGATTGACACAATACTTAGCCATGACTCTTGCGAATTGATCGTTGCAAAAATAAGTCCCGCAGTCACTGATAATAGCACGAGGAACACCGAATCGAGCAAAAAGCTGCTTCAAAAAGTTCACAACCACCCTTGCATCGTTCGTGGGGAGAGCCTTAGCTTTAACCCATTTAGAAACGTAGTCAACGGCTACGAGGATGTACTTGTTCCCTTTAGATGATGGAAATGGCCCTATAAAGTTGATGCCCCATACATCAAAGATTTCACATTCTTGTATGAAATTTTGAGGCATCTCATCTTTATGTGTGATCTTGCCTTGACGTTGGCAAGCATCACAATGCTTTAACCATTTCATGAGCGTCACGATAAATGGTGGGCCAATAAAATCCAGAGTCGAATACTTTCTTCGCGGTATAGTTGGGACCAAAGTGACCACCGGTGGGTCCTTTATGGCAAGCATCAAGGATTTGTACCGCTGCAGGTCCATCAACACATCAACGAATGACAAGATCCGCACATTGTTTGAAGAGGTAAGGGTCGTCCCAGAAATAATGTTCAATATCTTTAAAGAACTTTTTCTTTTGTTGGGACGTTAACCCTTCCTTGAGAATTCCACCCGCTAAGTAGTTTGCAATGTCCGCAAACCACGGGGTGTCATCAAGATTTGGATTGATAGACATTAAGGCCTCAAGGGGAAAAGAGTCATTGATCTCTTGATTCAGATGATCTCCTTGATAAGGATCCTCAAGTCTACTTAGATGATCCGCGGCTAGGTTTTCGGCTCCCTTTTTGTCACGAATTTCAATGTTGAATTCTTGAAGGAGCAAAACACAACGAAGAAGTCTTGGCTTAGAATCTTGCTTAGTCAACAAGTACTTCAACGCGGAATGATCGGTATACACGATGGTGGTAGAAAGGACAAGATAGGGGCGGAACTTCTCAAAAGCATACACTACAGCTAAAAGCTCTTTTTCAGTAGTGGTATAATGCAATTGAGCCCTCGTAATTGTCTTGCTAGCATAATGGATTGGCTGGAAGTGTTTGTTCACTCTTTGTCCCAAAACCGCTCCAATAGCAAAGTCGCTAGCATCACACATCAATTCGAAAGGTAGCTCCCAATTAGGGGTGACCAAGACCGGTGCCTTAGTCAGCTTGTCCTTAAGAAGATTGAAGGATTCAAGACACTCTTCGGAAAAGATGAAAGGAGTATCTTTTTCCAAGAGGTGGGTCATCGGGCGAGCGATTTTAGAAAAATCTTGAATGAATCGACGATAGAAGCCCGCATGACCGAGGAAACTTCTCACACCCTTCATGGTTGAAGGTGGAGGTAATTTGGCTATGACATCCACTTTAGCACGGTCCACTTCAAGACCGGCTTTTGAGATTTTATGTCCAAGCACAATGCCTTATTTTACCATGAAATGGCATTTTTCCCAATTTAGAACAAGGCGAGTGTCTTCACACTGCTTAAGCATGCGTTCCAAATTGGCAAGGCAATGAGAGAAAGAATCACCATAAACTGAGAAATCATCCATGAAGACTTCCATAGTTTCTTCAACCATGTCATGGAAGATAGCCATCATACACCTTTGGAAAGTCCCAGGAGCATTGCATAAGCCGAAAGGCATTCTTTTGTAGGCAAATGTTCCATAAGGACAAGTGAATGTGGTTTTCTCTTGGTCGTGGGGATCGATGGGTATTTGAAAATAACCCGAGAAACCGTCTAAAAAGCAGTAATAGTCATTACCCGCTAGACGTTCAAGCATTTGGTCCATGAAAAGAAGGGGAAAATGATCCTTTCTCGTAGCATCATTGAGTTTGCGATAGTCTATACAAACTCTCCACCCTGTAACGAGACGAGTAGGAATCAACTCGTTGTTTTCATTGGGCACAATGGTGATTCCGCCTTTCTTAGGCACACAATGGACCGGACTAACCCATGGTGAATCCGAGATAGGATAGATCATGCCCGCATCAAGAAGTTTGATAACCTCTTTTTTGATAACGTCATGGATCTTGGGAGTCACCCTTCGTTGGCTTTGAATAGTGGGTTTAAAGTCGTCCTCCATGAGAATTTTATGTGTGCAAAAGTGAGGATCAATTCCACGAATATCGGAGATCTTCCAAGCAATAGCTTTCTTGTGATTCTTCAGCACGGCGATAAGTCGAGATTTTTCTTCCTCTTTCAAGTCCTTGGAGATGATGACGGATGACTGCTTGTTGTCTTCAAGGAACACGTACTCGAGATGAGACGGCAGATCCTTAAGCTCTAAATCCGGAGGATTTTTGATGGATGGCGGAGTCAAAGTCGGATCATCGATAGAGATATCCTTAGGAGATGGTGGAGAAATATGGTCCTCATTGAGAAGTTTCTCAATGGTACGAATGTCTTCATCCCAATTGGTGGGAGAATCGTCATATTTTAAGTCCACATCTCCCAAAGTAGCTTCAAATTCTTTCAAGATAATATCACTTTCTCCAAATGGAGTTAGTGAAGGAGCAATGGAGGAAACGGTCTCAACAGTGGGTAGAGAAGAAGAACCACTTTTACAAGCGTCTTTGAAATGTTCTTCACAAGCCTCATCAAGAACGTTAATGAAATTAACACTCTCATTTTCAGAAGGCTGCTTAGAAAGTTTACCCATGTTGAAGACGATTTTATCGTCACCAACTCTCATGATTAATTCGCCAGCGGCTACATCAATGAGAGTGCGACCGGTCCTCAGGAATAGACGTCCAACGATTAATGGAACACGGGGATCCATCTCGTAGTCAACGACAACAAAATCCGTCAGAAAAGGTGAATTTGTCGACACCGACGAAGACGTCTTCGGCTATCCCCACTCGATAACAACCGTACGGTTAGCTAATTCCAATGTCATTCGAGTGGGGACTAGCTCGGGTAGAGACAATTGTTTCCAAACGCTTAAAGGCATTAATTTTATACTAGCACCTAGATCAACTAGGGCCATATAATTTTCTACCCAAGGGAAGTTGCAAGGAATCAAGAAACGACCCGGATCACCAAGTTTGGTTGGTAATTTCCTTAAGAGCACTGCAGAGCAATTCTCATTAAGTTGGGTCTGAGCGATATTAAGAAAAGAGCCGGCAGCGGCGCCATTTAATAACTAGATTTTACTTAGTTATGAAAGTTCGTTGATTCCGATCTTTTCGAATTGATTTCCGGTAGAAAGTGCGACTCAATTGTTCTTGGTGGATAAATAAAATGTGATTTGTTTGATTATCTATTTTTAAACTAAATGCAAATAATTAAAACTGTCGTTGAGTAAAATGGAAGCTTTAAAAAATTTAACTACAAATAAAAGTATGCAATGATTAAAAACTTGGAAACTTGTTTAAAATAAACTAAGACAAAAGGCGGGAAAGATTAAATTTGAAAACTTAGGAAAATAAAACAAAGACTAAAATAAATTTGCACTGCGATCGCACTCCATCGCAACCATTCCATCGCAATGTTCCATCGCAATGTTCCATCGCAACGTTCCATCGCAACTCACCATAGCAATGTTCCATGGCAACCTGATCGCAATGTTCCATCGCAACTAGTGGTCGCAATGTGGATCGTAGTCTTGGTCATAACAAGATGAATCACACTCAATGCGATCGTAACAAGGTAATAGGATACGATCGCACCCACATATCGCAATGAGTGATCGTGGCGTGTGATCGTACCAGGGAAGAATAAACAGATCGCAATCTATGCGATCGAAATCAAGTGATAGTACCAAGCAAAACCTTCTAAGATGAAAATAGCGTCCAAAAAGTAAATAAGCTTAAATGAATAAGCAGTAACTATGATAAGCACTTATCAACTTGGAAAAGAGAAAATAAGCATAAAATCGAAACCTTTATGAATACTAAACTCGAGACTTAATAAACCGAACATAAAATGATAAAACTCTTTAAAAAGCTTAAAAGTAGATAAGCCAAAAATACAAATAAACCAATAAGCATAAAGAGCTTATAGCCTATACGTATATGAGCTTATGTAGGAACAAGAAAGATTAACCTTTTAATCACGAAATCATCAAATCAACCAAACCGTATGAAATGTACTATTCGGATCAAGGATTAAAGTAAACCAAGAAATGTTGAAAGAGATTAAAGAACAAAAAGCTTTAACTTGAACTTGATTAATGAAATCCAATTACAAGGATGATTAAAAGCTTGAACTTGAAAGATTAAAAGAAAGAAAAGATGAAACTTAGTGAGAGAAAGTTGAGAACTTTTTCTCTCTAAAAACTAGAAAGAAAATGAAAAGTAAAATTAGCTAACCCCCCTCTTAATGTGATTAGGAGGGTATTTATAGGGAAATGGGAAGTGCATGTGTGGTGTGCTTCCTTCTTTCTTTTCTTCTCGACTCGATTTAATTCTTTGTCTTTTCACGACGTCGTCTCGGGATTTGAACTTGTCTTAATAATGTTCTTCTATAATTTAGGCTTGAGTTCTTCGACTTCATTAAACTTCCGTCTTTAGACTTTTTCTTCGATAAATCTTCAAAATAGGTCTTGGACATCCGTTCTTTAAACACTCTTGATCTTTTGACTTCGTCTTTCATCGTTTTCTTCAATAAAAGCCCGCGAAAGCCCGTGTTTTCTTCTGCATCTTTTGGTCCTAAAACACAATAAAAACACAAACCACGCATAATTCCGACTTTTACGACATAATTTACACGTTTTGGTCTTGTTATTATTGGAAATAAGTGGTAAAAGGATAAGTGTTTTCACACTTATTAGTGATCTTGATGATCTAAACAACGAACTTCTTGGAAACATTCAGAGAATCTTCTTTACTCACCATGGTGGTCCAGGACTCACTGAAGCTGCTAAAACCTTCAACATGTGCTTACTATCAATATTGGACTTCAAAAACTCTGATCCATCAGTTCAGACCCATGTCATTGAAGAACTAAGGCCAAAGGAAAACTAATTAATCATTTGTACTAGTTTTCTTGTAATTTGTAATGTTTCGTGAGTAAATGATTATCTGAGGTTTATAAGTTATTAATTTTTCAGTGCAAGTAAGAAGAAGTTGTTATGCTCACTTACTACTGACATTAGACTTAGGCTATTTGTATATCCAAATAGGGGGAGATTGTTGGGTCACTATTTATTGACCCTGAAGCAACTCTAGGATTTGAATATAAAATCCCCTTAAGTGTTTCATGCTCAGCAGGAAGGCGAGTCTGCTGAAGGATGACCAGAGGAGCAAAGTTCCTACTGAAGACTTTATAGCTGAAGAAAGTTCAGCACTCCCCTTCCAGTTAACTTAGAAGACAAATGAGTCTTCGTTTCAAATACTAGGCGGTCTAGTTGCTGAAGAATAAGGACTAAAGAAGGGCTTTTAGTTCAGTTTGGTTTGACAATACCAAACTGAATAATGTCGATATCCTCTAGGATGCTAAAGACTCTTCAGTATTCTGATAGTTTGCATTAGGCGAGAAAAGATAACTTTAAGTCAAAGAAGGTTGCTTGTATACTCAGATATAAGTACAACCTTTATCTTTTCTAGATTAGTTTAATATGTACTTTGTATTGTTTATCCAACATGGGCTTCAACCACCTACTAGATAAACCCATGCATTGAAACATGTAAAATGCAAACCCTAGTTTACACTGCCTATATAAGGAGTGTACATTGGGAGAGAAATGGTTAACTAATAAAAGATCTTAAAATCTGGAAAACCTTTCTCTCTCGATACCAACTAAACCATATAGCCAAGATGTATATGAACATTTAGATTGGAGCTTAGACTTTAACTTTGGTTAGACGTTTAAGTGGAGGAGATCACAACCCATTGTCATTCAACCACTTTGTTATTTCGCAAACAAAGTGGGTTATAGATTCTTTATTTGATTCTAATAAAAGTCTATACGTTGAAAGTATATTGGTATTGTTGTTTTAATTGTTCATAGTTCTTATCTATTGTTAAAACAACACACTTGAGTCGAAGTAAAGAGTTATTACTTAAGTTGATAAGTAATAACGAATTACAAGGGACCAACAATAACATAGCCCTCAAGCCTCTATTGCTTCTCTCTTTACTCTTGAGGAGCTCAACACCTTCTCTTTGTTAGGCCTTGTTGCTATCATTTCTCTGATCTTGACTGCAAACCTTTTGTTTTCCTCAATCTGTATTTGTCCAGCCATGACCAAGTATATAAGCAATCCCTCAGTGTTACATTTATCAATGTCACTCATCCTTTGAAATGCATGATCATTGAATTTCTCAATAAAGAAGATTCCCCACTCATGTTCTTCAATCACCATGTTGTTCACAAAGGGAACATTCTCAGGTAGAGTTCTATTGCATTCCAACCTAGGGATTCTTGTTTCAGGCTCAAACTCAATCCTTCTTCTTTTTCTTCCCTGAGTTTTTGTTGGATCATGTTCAGCTAAAGGAAGTTCCTCAGTGAGACCCAATTGTTCCTTTACTTGCTTTAGTCTCTCATATCGCTTACTAAGTGAGTTAAGCAATTCAGGTACACACTTGTTTGTTTTGATCCTGAGGATCCTTCTCATTTCATCCCATTCACTGAGTCCAAAATCCCCAAACGAGAATTTCTTTATCACTTCAACGTTTCTTTATCATTGTTTCTGAACACAGATATTGAGACTAGTTTAGTGTTTGGGATGATTTGAAGGTTAGTGATGGCCTCATGCTTTCTCCTTTGAGTGGTAATCCAGGTGTACTTATCAAACAACTTCTTTAATTGAGAGCTTCGTTGTTGTTATTTCTTTATCATGTCATCCCAATGCACCTAAGTATAAGCCTATTAGAAAATATGTAAAGTATGTTGAGATGTACAAGGCTAAACAACCTAGAGGGAATCAAAGAAACATGAATAATCAAAAATCTCAACAGTTAGGAGAAGGGTTTGTTATGTATAACAAAACATGCTACTTATGTGGCAGTTTTGATCATTTGAAAGCTAAATGTAGACTCAATAATAAATTTGAGGTGAGGTATGAAAGATCTAACAACAAGACTAGGTGTGATCATGCTAGTCACGCTAACACATGTAGACCAAAACTAGTTAATTCTGGCAAACCCTCTACCACTTTCAACCTAAGGCTACATTTTGGTAGTGGAAAACCAAAACCATTTGAAGCACAACCAAACATTAAAGGGCCATTTCAAAGAAAAACAACCTAAAACCTTCAAAATCCAAATCAAAAGTTTAATGTTGTTATACCAAAATTTAATTATGGTAATACAAAATTTAATTTTGGTAACTCAAACTTTAATACTGGTTTCCAAAATTCAAATTGGTCAAACAATTTCAGGCCAGTTTCAAGAGTATTAAACAACATCAGGGAAAGTATAAATGGGTCCAATGCTTTCAAGCCCTCAGCATGTTGGGTTTGTAAATTTGACAAACCTGATGGTGCATCAATTGTTTTCAAATACTAAATTACATTGATGCACGAGGAAAATCTAAGTCTATTATGGCTTGGGTCCACAAAAGAAACTAATTTGTTTTTCAAAGACTAAATTACTTCACTGCAGGAACTTAAAGATAGAGGATACTTTGATAGTGGATGTTCTAGGCACATGACTGGGAACTTGGAGTTTTTGTCTAACTTCAAGGCTTTTGATGGAGGAAGTGTTACCTTTGGAGGATTAACTAGTGGTAAATCTATGGAAAAGGTACATTTAAAGCTGGAAACATTGACTCTGAAGATGTGTACTATGTGCAGGAGCCTTAGTATAACTTTTCAGCATATCTTAGATATGTGACGAAAGGATTTATATACTTTTCACTGACACATAAGGTGTGGTTATCTCACCAGAATTAAAAATGCATGATGAAAATAAGATACTCTTTAGAGTCCCAAGAAAGGAAAACGTGTATTGTGTTGATATGAAGGACATGATTCCTAAGGAAGTGTTAACTACTCTAGTTTCACAGGCTACTCTGATGAGGAAATTCTTTGGCATATAAGGCTTGGTCATGCAAATTTTAAGAATATCAATAAACTTGTCCTAGAAAACTTAGTTAGAGGTTTGCCTCCTAAACGTTTTCTCAATGACCAGACTTGGGGTTGCTTGTCTGAAATGAAATTAGCACAGAGCCTCTTGTAAGTCCAAATTATAAACTCTAGTTCTAAACCTCTTGAAATTATTCATATGGATTTATTTGGACCTACCTTTGTGTATAGTCTGAATTATAAGAAGTATTGTTTAGTTGTTATAGATGATTTTAGCAGATCTACTTGGGTGTTCTTTCTTAAGTCTAAAGATGAGACATCACATATTCTTAAACTCTTTAATACTAAAATAGAGAACCGTATTGTGAACTCTGTCAAAGCCATTATATGTGACAATGGAACAGAGTTCAAGAACAAAGAGATTAATGACTTTGTGAGACTAAATGGATTAAGAGGGATTTTAGTATTGCTAGAACTCCTCAGAAAAATGAGGTTGATGAGAGAAGAAATAGAACACCAATAGAAGTTGCTAGGACTATGTTGGCTGATTCCAAGTTGCATACTTATTTTTCGGCAGAAGCTATTAGTACTTTTTGTTATGTGCAAAATAGGGTCTTAGTTGTTAAACCTCATAATAAGACACCCTATGATCTCAAAGGTAGAGCCCATACACTACATTACCTAAGACCTTTTGGTTGTCATATGACTACTGTTAATACTTTGGACCATTTGGGGAAGTTTGATAGAAAGTCTGATGAGGGACTTTTAGTTGGATATTCTCTAAATAGTAAAGCATATATAGTCTACAATCTTAGAACCAAACAGGTTGAAGAAAGCTTTCACATTAGATTCTTGGAGAACAAACCAGTAAATGCAGGGTCTGGGCCAGAATGGATGTCTGATATTGATACTCTATCAAATACTATGAACTATATACCAGTTATTGCAGGTACAAACACTAACAACGTTGTAGGTATAGAGGAGGATATCATCATATTACCACTTTTAGATGGTGATTTTATGTTTTCTAAAGATGTTAGTTTTGAAAAGAAGGATGATACAGAGTTAAATGGTATTATTGAAACTAATACCGAATAGGTTATTAGTTCTGCTGAAGAAGGTGAAAAGAACATTAATAGGGTTAGTGATGGTTCACCATAAGTTAATGGTGCCAGTACACACTCTAATGTTGATAGTGTTATGCTTGTGTATCAACCAAGTTCCAATGAAGGTGATGATGATGATCTTATTTATAGTACTTCAGATGACTAGGAAGATGCTGATATAGATGTTAACAACTTTCCTAGTTCTTACACATTCCCTAGAACACCAGGCACTAGAACCGACAAAGATCATCAGGTGGAAAATGTTATTGGTGATGTTCAGTCTCATGTGCAAACTATGAGAATGATCATAGTCAAGACTACAAATCAGCAAGGGTTCAGTAGTGCCATCTATGATGAAAAGGAACACATGGATATCAATGCTTGCCTATTTGCTGGCTTTATGTCACATGAAGAGCCTAAAAGTATCAGAAAGGCTTTTGAAGATGTATCTTGGATTGAAGCTATGGAAGAAGAGCTTATATAGTTTAAATTACATGATGTTTGAGAACTTCGTGATTTGCCTACTTGTATGAGGGCAATTGGTACTAGATGGGTTTTTAGAAACAAGTCCGATGAAAGAAGAATTATGGTAAGAAACAAGGTAAGAATGGTTGCCCATGGGTTTACACAAAAAGAAGGCATTGATTATGATGATTTCTTTGCTCCAATAGCTAGGATTGAAGCTATAAGGTTGTTCTTAGCTTATGCTTCTTATATGGATTGTATGGTCTATTAGATGGATGTCAAGAGTGCTTTTCTCTATGGCACCATAGATGAGGAGGTTTATGTTTGTCAACCTCTTAGATTTGAAGATTTGAAGCACCCTAACAAAGTCTACAGAGTTAAGAAGGCTGTTTATGGTCTTCAACATGCACCAAGAGCATGGTATGAAACACTGGCAAAGTATTTAATGGACAATGGTTTTCAGAGGGGAAAGATAGATAAAACATTGTTCATCAAAAGACTCAATCATGATATCATGCTAATTAAAGTTTATGTAGATGATGTCATTTTTGCCTCTACCAAGGGTGAAGATAGTGAAGAGTATGATGAGCACTCCTATAGGTCTATGATTGGATCATTGATGTATCTCACATCCTCCATACCTGATATCATGTTTGTTGTATGTGCATGTACAAGGTTTCAAGTCAGCCTTAAAGTTTCTCACTTTTAAGCAGTCAAGAAATTTTTTAGATATCTAAAGACTCATCCCAAGCTTGGACTATGGTATCCTAAGGATTCTCCTTTTGACTTAGTGGCATACACAGACAGTGATTATGCTTGTGCCAGCTTAGATAGGAAATCCACAACATGTGGTTATTAATTTTTGGGATGCAGATTGATTTCATGGTAGTACAAGAAGCAAATAGTAGTAGCCATTTCCTCTACTGAAGTTGAGTATGTTGATGTTGCTGATTGTTGTGGACAAGTACTATGGATTTAAAATCAGATACTGGATTATGGGTATAATTTCATGAACACTATTATGTATATTGATAATACAAGTACTATTTGTATTACTAGAAATCCAGTTCAGCATAACAAAACTAAACATATTGAGATTAGGCGCCATTCTATAAGAGATTTTCAGGAGAAAAAGTTGATTCATGTGCTTAATAATGAAACTAAAAAGAATTTTACGAATCTTTTTACCAAAGGATTTGATGTAAGCAAATTTCAATACTTGAGGGCAAGTGTTTGGATGGTTAATCTATAGATTCTTAAAAGTTTTGTTATGCCATGTAAAGTTTTGTAAAGTCTAGTACTGATATTAGTCAATACTAGTAATCTTGTGAAATTAATTCTGTTAGTGTCCAAATTAATACTGCTAGTAAAAAGTTTTATTATGTTAGTCAAGATTTTCTTAAAAAAGGGAAAATATGTGTGCGCATATACTTTTCTTTATTTTAGACTAACATTTGTAGGGAAAGAAAAGAAATATGATCAAAAATATGTTGGTTGCTCCTTTAGCAAGCTAGTTCTTACTAGCTAGCTCACTATTTGCCATTCCATTTATGGTGTGTTAGTCCTTAGACATCTAGCTTAAAGAACAGCTTTTACTAGAAATCATGTCAAGAAGGCTTTTATCATAAGTCTATCTAATCATAGGTAGTACTTTGTACTTTTAATGGTTTTCACAAACCACAGGTTAAAAGCAACCTACAAGTGTTAAGTGTGTGATAGTGTTCTATTTGAGCACACAGTGAAGACTTTGTTGTCCTGGAAATTTCCGAGAAAGGAACCATACATGATACGATGTTTATCTCATGTATTTGAGTGTGTATTGATTACTTTAACGACTTGTTTAGACTTTAAGGTTAGTTCATCTCTCACTGTGTGTGGGTTCCTATTATAATGTGTGTAACAAAAAAATATAAAAGCAAAAAAAATAAAATAATGTTGAATCAGGTATTTATTTCTTGCTTTGGTGGACACTATTTGAGGAGAGCTAAAAGCTAAAATTTTGGATGGACGAAGTTTGGAAGAACTTGAAGATGCATTAGTTTTTGTATTGCTCATACATAACTAATGAAAGAGAATACTAACTTTTTAAAGATAAATCATACTTTCATGAATAGGAGTATGATGATAGTACTGAAAGTACTATCATACTAGAAAGGTTGCACCTACTATTGTTGATCTAGAACAGGGTAGGTGTGTTATCTTTAAGTCCTTATCCAGATCCCATGATCTCATTTTTACGGGTTACTTCTTATAAAAATGGTGAGGACAATTTTACTTATGGAATTGATGGCTAAATCTTGATCTATGTTATTAGAAGACCTCCTAATCATTTCAAGGGAGGATTTTAGTTGAAGACCTTCTCATCAACTAAGGAGAGGATTTTTTTTTCCAGATGCTTAGGAACTGATAAGTAGATTTTATTATTACATAAACTTGTGAATTTGATAAAAGGAATCACAATTTTATAGGAGGATTGTTGGGAATAAAATCAGTACTGGTTTTATATTGCATTACCACTATTAATATGCTTTAATGCTGGCAGTGATATTATTAGTGCTGGTAGTGTTCGGACAAATTTGAACAAAATGGACATGGTCAAAATCTTAATGCTGGTTGTGTTACTTGATGCTGGTAAATGATAAAGATTAAAGATGCGTATTATATTGACATAAGATATTCCTTGAAGATATAAAGATTGAAGACATATTGGTTATCACAAGAAGATATTATGTGTGTATCTTTTTTGTTTTTAAAATATTACTTTGTGCTTATCATGTAAAAGACTCATGCTATAAAAAGATGTCCTAGGTTTAGGTTGAATCATATCATTTTCGCGTCTTCATTATTAGTTTTAAGGTTTCTGTAACCCTAGTACTTTTACAAGAAGTACTTGTATTATTAATATTAAAGATTTTAGTGAATTCTTTGTCATACATAAGTTGTTTAATCTTTATAATATCAAAGAGTAGATTCCACATACTCTTTGGTAGTTTCTCAAAGTTTCTTCTTAAATTTAGTATAATTTATTATAATCAGTCTAGATCTACCGTTAGTTACTTCTGGATGAGCGGTCAAATAAACACATATGTTATAGATAGATCTATTGGAGTTTGACACTCTCGTTAGGGTGTCTTCTATCACCACTGCCAAGCGGACGTATACTTATGGCCAATTCAAAGGCGGTCTTGGATAGGACACCTAGCGGGCACTTATTGTTGTTTCATTTTTCCATTAGCATCAATGCCATGAGCTTAACACAATCATAATTGGGTAAGCTTTACATTATATGCTTTCCATATATTATCTATAATGGAATACTCTTTGGTAGTTACTCAAAGTTTCTTCTTAAAATTAGTAGAATTTTTTTTAATCAGTCTAGATCTACAATCTAGATTTAAACGATCAAAGGGATCAACATCCCACCTTGCCCATTATCATGAACCGTTGGTTACTTCCGGATGACCGGTCAAATAAGCACATATGTTATAGATAGATCTTGTTAGCCGTATTTAAATTGATGGCACCGTTGCGAAGCTCGTGGAAAATGCTATTTAATGGTGTCGAGAGTTTCAAGTTATTATTGTTTATGTAACGGGAATTAGTTCCGAACACGCAAATGAGAAAGGCCTTCCTAACATGTTACCCTTAGTATAAAAGGCCTCCACCACCTCATTTGTGTGTGTGTGTGTTTTCCCATTTGTTAGTTTGTAGAGAGAGAAACTTGTTTTTGTTTCTCTCACTAGGATTTCACCAACTCTTTGTTTTCTTTCTTTTTCTTATCTCAATCTAATCTTTCTTTTTTTGTTTAATCTTTGTGTTCTTCATCTTATTTCATCTTCTTAGTGTTGAAAATGAATAACTTGCAGTGTTTGATGATAAACTTGAATGAGATGTATGGCGTATGTATATGAAAACAATATGTTTAAAGAGTGTTTGTTCATGTGATTGTATCAAGACACTTTTAATGTGCATTCTAGTGACTTAATGATCTTAAGTGATGTGATCATCAGAGAGAGAGAGAGAGAATACATATGTTGCACTCTTTTTTCCCTTGATCATGGTTTTGTCCCTACAGGGTTTTCCGGCAAGGTTTTTTTTATAAGGCAACATATAAAGGATTTTATGTACACTTTTTCCTTCACTAGATTTTTGTCCCACTAGGATTTATCTAGTAAGGTTTTAACGAGGCATATTTTGATATTTTAAAGTACTAGAGATATGGGTTTATATTTTACTAACCCATCAAGATGTAGAGGCATAATATATGTTTCATTCAACACGTTGGTTATGTTTTCACAAGAGGAGGTATTTCAGTTTCATGGCGCTCAATATCGACTTCATCCGACCATACAAAGATTCAGAGAAGAAGACAATAGTTTGTGCATGAAAATAATAAAACATACATTTCTTAATTCAAGAGATGCTACATTAAAGACGATACAACAAGACATTTTGTTCAATCGATAATTGGCGGATCTACTTAGCAAGACACTTCAACATTCTACAAACTTAGTTACGACATTGGAATGTATAGACTTGATGTACTCAAGTGATCTAATTTCAGAGGGAGGATATATACGTTGCACTCTTTTTTCCTTATCTATGGTTTTGTCTCACTAGGTTTTTCAAGCAAGGTTTTTAACGAGGCAACAGATCTAAGGATAGAGAGCTAATTATGGATAACCAATAGGGAGTGTTATGAATAGTTATGATTGTGGCTATCCATATTCCAACTGTTCATCTTTTGTATTTCCGCTATTATGATTCTACTTAACGTTTTGATTATGAGATCCCTATAAATGAAGGCTCGTTTGTAGTTTGTGAGATCAATGGAAATGCCTTCTACCATCTTTCTATTCTTCCTAAGTTCATAGCTTATACTCTTAATTAATTGTTCATTATTTTTATCAATTTTGTACTTCTTTTAAATTTATACGACTTTTCACACGGTCACATACATAATCCACACTTGCTTCTACAAAAACAAACACAACCTAAATGTAAAGTAAAGTAAAGTAACACCCAATGCCGTCTTTCACGAGTTAGGAGTCCCAATACCGTCTAGGACAATGTATAAAGGAGGTTGAGACATAGACAATCATACCCCTACCAAAGATAGATAGAGAGACTGGTTCCGGGTCTTTTAAAGATAGAAAATGACCTCCGACTTTGCAAGGAGTGAGGATCAAACTCCTGACTTCTCTCTCAAAAGGCAAAAGTGTTAACTAGATGATCCAACCTTGCTAGTTAAACACAACCTAAATGAATAGTAAAAAATAACAAAATGAAAAAAACCCGGCCCAAATTCATTCAATTATCCAGGAGCCCAACCCATAATCCCAAACAACAGAAGTTAATTTTTTTTGCAAAAAAAAAAACGAGCTCGAAGAACAAAAAACGAAAACAATTTATAAAAACACAAATTCATTTTGTACAAATCAAATCAATTAAATTAAATTAAATTGTATATTATTTATCATCATCATCATGCATTTCATATTACATAACTAATTAATCATTCCCAAAAACCGTTTATTTAATCAAATTATATTTCATTTTCACATTTTCTAGGGCACAAATTGTTCAATTTTCAGAATTCAGGCCAATTAGAACCCTGATTATTGGGCGAAACGCTTTTGATCGCGTGAATTGTCGAATTGAGGTATTTATTTGATTAAATGTTCTGTAAACCCTAACCCTAGAAATTTTTAGGGTTTATATTTTGGATGTTGAATGTGTGGTAATGTGATTGTATTCAATGCATGATGATTTTTGGCTGGTTTAGTAACGCGTTGCGGTTGTTGCATGGGCGTAACGTGGTAACGTAGAATGTAGTGATTAAGTTGTTTACTGTTATGGACGCGTTGACTGTTGTTATTAGTAACTAGTTAGTGAAATGAACGACAGTGGCATACTGAATTTGCTGATATGGACGCGTTGACTGTTGTTATTAGTAACTAATTAGTGAAATGAACGATTAGTAATTTATTGTGCTACGCTTTGACTGTTGTTATAGTTATTCGTGGTTTGCACATGGCTGTAGCGTAATTATGTAACCTGTGTGGTTAAGTGGTTTACTATAAGTAGATGATAAATGGACGAGTTAGTGGTTATGATTAGTGCTTATTGGATTAGCGAAATGAATGATTAGTAACTTAATGTGCTAGGGCTAAACTATAAAGGAGATATGATTATATGTTAGTTTATATAATCCGAATGATTGTTAGGGCTTTTGTTTTGAGATGAATGATTATAATAGCGGTTGCACGTGGCCATAGTGAGTGTAGTAATTAAGGAAATTACTATAATAAACCTGTTATGATTAGTGTTAATTGGATTAGTGAAATGAATGATTAGTGATGTAACGTGCTAGTGTTAAACTCTAATTGAGATATGATTATACTCATTATAGGAAGTATGGTTAATTGAAGGTTCCTTGTTTTGGTTTTTTTGTTTTGTAATCTCTTTTAATGCGTGAAATGTTGGGCTCACGTGTGGCGCTTGTTGTATAATTATATTTTTATTACCTTGTGGCTTACTTTAGTTACTCATTTACCCTTTCCCATAGTTACAAATAGATAAGTTATAAATGGACCTATTTATCAATGTGTTAAAATACAATTTGATTTCATTACTTAAGGGTTTGTAATTTCTTAAGATAGAATGTTGGTTAGCGATTCCTACCCATTGCCCTTAATAGTCTCGTGATCATTGTCTCTGTATGATGTTAATATTGGCCATTAGTTAATGCTTTGCTGTGATATCTCGATCTTGCAACCTCCCATGTTATGCTAGTCGTTAGCTATCCTATTATGAGTACCAAATACTGCCTAATGAATGTTTGGTGGCAGATGGCAATGAATGTTATAAAAGGGAAGTCCTTGTGGCGATTAGATGCAAATGAGACCATATATAGAAACATATTGTGGGTTTTAGAAAAACTGAATCCACTAATACTTGGGTAGGAAAAATGATCACTTGCGTTGGATATGTGCTTATGTGGTATCCTATCGGTTTTCTACTTTATATTTACCAATACCACGACATTATGATGCACGATTTTGAAGCTGTACGGGCTAATGGATATCATCATGCATAGGTTTATTTCGAGTATCTAGACTTGGTGCTTCAAATGAATATAAGTGTTGCGGAACTGTGACTTTAGAAATCAAAGTTATTTTTAAAGATCATGTAGTAAGTCGTTTTCCACTCAATGATTATATGTAGATAGACGTTGATGTACTAGATAATGTCTGATTTTTTCTGTCACTGAATGGAGTTTTATAGTTGTGTGCCATTATCTGAACTAGTACATCTTTAGGATCAAAGTTGTTTTTGTTAGACCTGTACTTAGCAAATAGATGGTTTAGATCTGATGTACTTCGCTAGTTATATATGCAGGTCTGTTTTTCGTTTCACATTCTTGTACAGTTGTACGCATCATCTTTTTGTGTGGAATTCTGTTTATCAGCTTAGTTTTACTTCGGAAACGATTCAGTTGTATGTCATGTTAAATATACCATTGATTGAATCAAATGTGAATTATATTCGTGTCTTTGTTCCAGTATTGGTTATTGTTTTTATTGAATTGTTATGCTCTTGGTATTCTGAACATTTGTTACAGACGACTCGTTGGCGTTTCATTTATCTATAATCTGATTATACCATGCTCGACTATTAACTGTTGTTACCTTATTGCTGTTGAATTCTTTTCCATTTGGTATATTAGAGAGCTATTCCCTTGGTGTCTATCTATTTGTACATGTAATATCTGAATTGTCATTCTATTCTCTTTTTTTACGTGTAGTGTTATCTAGTTCTTGAATCAATGCAAGGGAGACGCGTGTAGGTTGGTTATAGTGGGAATGCATGAATGCAGTTTAGGATCTTTGCTTGTAGTCAATGCTGGGGTTGATTCTATGGGAGGAATTACTGATGGTGGAGTCGAAATTTCTTGTGCACCATCTCTGCAAAAATCATCAGATCTTGAGAAAACCCAAGCTGAGCTCAGGTAGAAGTGCTATTCTTTTTTGTTTGCGATGTTTTCTGCTTTAATTCCATTTGCTATTTATAAGTTAAGCTTGTGGTGGATAAATTTACTGCAGGGAGACTTTCAGTGCTGCTGAGAGATTTAGAAGAGAATTAGAATTCTTACAGAAAGTATGATAACTTGCCCATTTATTTACTGGTTTTTTCTCAAGGCTGGAAGCATTTTATGTATAGATTGGTGATCAGTTACTTGCTAAATTGCAGGGTGGTGATCCATTAGATTTGAAATCCGATAATGCAGCATCACTTAGTCTCCAGTCAACATCGCTGACAGGTCAAGATCCCGAGCAATTTGTGACAAGGTTTGTATTGATTGTGTAACGTGGAGATTTTTATTTTTCTTGTAATATCATCTATATTAGTTAATTTACTTCTGTCGCATCGTAGTGAAGTGAAAGGCAGTTTCGCTATAACTGCCTCTCCTCATGGAGATTCTGTTGAAAGTAGCGGCAGACTAGTGGGACCTTCCGTTGGTGAACCCAATAGTGCTGATAATCTTATGCTATTTGATGATGAAAATAAGTTTCGTGAAGTATCCCTGCATCCTCGTGCAAATAATACTATCCCATCTGAATACTATCCCAAGCTGGATGTTGGTCGTCATGCAAAGGACTCTGGTGAGTCTGTTGCTTTGGAACTGCCAAAAAAATCCTATAAGCGTAGAGTTAGGTCTCGACCAAATCGTGATGGTGCTCGGTCAACTTCTACTGATCCAGGCCCCCGCCTTCCTTCTCGCCAAACTTTCAGGGATGCAAAGGGATTGTTAAATGATGCCGACAACCAGGAGAAGTCTTTGTCAAATAGTTCGAAGTCTAAAAGTCTTGATGTAACCTTGGGCCTCAAGGATTTAGCTTCAAACAGTCGTGTGGACATAAAGCTAAATGGTAAGAAAACCCAAAAATCAACTCTCGGACCATCATATGGTACGGCTACCGAAATTGTTTTACAGCATTCGGAAGAGAATCTCCTTGATCAACCTTTAACATCTGAAACTCAGGAAACCCCTATTGCATTGGGTTCTGTAGATCCTGGATCTGTAGGGCGTGTTGAACAGGAAACTTTGTTAGGTTCTGAGCATCATTTTGCTATTGATATGCAAACAGCTGGTAATAGCGGAGAACCACTGTCCACAAAGGGTTTGGACTCCAAATCGTTATGCAGCCAAACCAAACATAGTTCAGAAGGAAACACTGAGAATGAATTGCCAGGGAACTTACAGAAGGTTGATTCTTCTGTGCCCATGGAACTCAGTTTAGCATCTAAGGAGGCACTGAGTATGGAGGGAAATAATTTAAATACAGTAAACGATGATAAGATATTAAACACTGGCAATGATAGCTCAAACTCATGCCCATTAAGCCACACTAACAACGGTTCTACACTCGAGGAAGATGAAGGTTTGATAGGGACTAAATCTGCCTTGCAACGAGAGTCTGAAAAGCCTGCATTATCTACAGGTATTGATAACAGCTTCTGAACCAGAAAGAGAATCTTCAGTTTCTTAGGATCTGATTCCACTTCTCAATCCATAATTGTTTGTACTTTGTACTGATAGACCTCTGGGCACAGGTTGCACTGCGTTTCGAGAGCCTACATTGTCCCAAAATGCATGCTCTCAGAATGATCTTAAACTGGCAACCAAGGAACACGAAGACTCAATTTTAGAAGAGGCTCGTATTATTGAGGTCTGATTACTTGGTTCTCTTTTTTGTTTATTGAACTTCCTATCTGAGATTCTCCTTGGTGACTGAGTTGAGATTGCTTTGTAAACAGGATAAACGTAAGAGGATAGCTAGATTACCAGTTGGAATTTTTGTATTGGAGAGTCGCCACAGATCACATTGGCATTTTGTTCTTGAAGAAATGGCATGGCTGGCTAATGATTTCGCGCAGGTTCCGCTTTGTTATAAATTAAAAGTCACCTGATGTGTCTTTCCTCTCTGCATTATGGAATGAGTTATATGACTAATAATGCTCAATATTCTCGAAGCAATTGCATTTTCTAACTCATAGTGTTTAAGATATATGACTTACACTTGGTATTTTTGTTTGCTTGTCTATATGTAGGAGCGCCTTTGGAAGGCAACTGCCGCTGCTCAAATTTCTCGGACTGCTGCCTTCAGCTCACGGGTTAGATTACAGTTACAAAAATCACTTTGGAAGCATAAAGAAATTGCTCATACCTTGGCAGAAGCTGTCATGGAGTTCTGGCACACAGTGCAGGTAAATCAATATGTTCATTGTAATCAGAAAACAATTCCTCTTTTTCTTAAACGCGACATTTCTATTTCAGTGTCTCAAACTAAGTGCAAGTCCTGTGCACACATGGGGTTTACACATGAATCAAATTTATTTTGGAACTTTAGTTTAATATACTCAATTTTTTTTGCCCGTGTTTGATGTTTTGTAATTGTGATATTAGTACAGCTAATAATTACGCACATGTTTTTACATAAACTTTTTCATTATGTGTTAATATCGATTAATATTTTTTAAAGATTTTTGTTGGGTGAAAGATTTAACTTTGTTTAACTAACGGGTGTTAAGGTTGATGTTGTCGTTTAAGTTGACTATTGATATAATGTTGGACACAACATGCGAGCTTAATAGCACATAATGACCGTTGATGAAATTAAAATACAAAGTTTTTTGAAAATGTTTTTTTGCATATCCATATATAAACTTCAAACAGGAATTACATGAGTCGTTATAGGTACAACCACGTAGTAACTCGTGCTTACATTTGATATATATATATATATATATATATATATATTTATATATATATACCCGTTATTAATATTTAGTTGTGTTTGATTTTCAATCCCGTGTATGCATCGTTGTAAAGAGGAATAACATGAGTTTTTCGTTTGAGTACAACCTCATGTATTATTTACTTACACAATAACTCGTGCCAGTGAGTATAAAGTCCAAGGGGGTATTTGATTATTTTTGGAAATTAAAAAACATGGAAACTTATGAGTTGACACTTACTCAATCACCAAAGTTCTATTAATATCCCCTCTTTTCTTAAGTTTTTGCTTTCACAAATATCACACCCATATATTTTGTTTTTTTTTTCTCTACCAAATTTCTCCACTAAATTTATCGAACTTTGACCAGTTTTTTTTAAGTTCAACTTTCAATTGGCCAATAAGGATGCTCGATTTTGCCGCCGTCAAAATAGAGCAACCTGATTGGCCCAATTTTTTTTCTCAAAAAGATTGATTTAACAAAATACCTCTGAAATGATGTATCTTTTATTATATAAAAGATTACAGCATTTTTGTATTTGGGTGTCCCGTGTCCTAGAGTACGGCATTTTCTATGTTGGTTTGCTCTATGAATACAAAGAATATCTTTTCTTTTTGGACAGGTTCCTTTTTTACTTTACCCATTTACTCTTTAGCAACCATTACGAGACAGTAGCAAGATTTTTTGTTGTCCACATAGTATCTAAATCTGTCTTATTAAGCGCTATTTAGTTAGTAGGCATATCTTTGTTTTACTTTATGCATAACACTACTTGGTTTGGTATTTACACGCCTGTACTTCAGTTCATGCTAAAAATTGTGAAGAACACACTTGATTGGGTATTTGTTATAAATTAATAGCAAAACTTGGACAAACAAAATCTTAAAAACTTAAATTTACCTAATGTATTGTTGTTTTTACCCTTTGTACTTTGATGGTTAAGGAATACACCTGATGTGTTAATATGAAAGCACTTGCCGAAGAAAGGAATATGAGTTCTAATAGTGTTACCTTTAACAGGTAAAATGCCAAGGATTGGAGTTAGAAGCTCCTAAAAAAGATTCTATGTTTGGACTTCGTCAGTATGGGATGAGATTTATGGAGTATAATAGCTGTAATGCCCAGTATAGCTCAGCCCAAGCTCCTATGACTCCTGATAGGATATCTGATCCTGGAAGCATAGACATTTTATGGGAGGATAATTTGACAGAGGTATGGGCTGGCACATTTTACCGTTACAGTTAAAACATCAAGTTGGACCATTATTACACCATATTTAGTTTTCTTGCCAAGTATGCCCTTGCTACAGAAACACATTGTTAGAACAACAGAAAATGATCTTGACTCGTATTCTGGATGAGATATGCATGTGTATGATCTTATATATCTGGAGATACTGTATTTAATCATTTTGCTTGTATTCTCTTACTTACTAATTAAATAATTAAGTGATTATAAGTAGTTTTGTTTTCTTTTGTACGCAGGAGAACCT
Organism: Glebionis coronaria; assembly: GCA_025667525.1. Taxonomy (NCBI): domain Eukaryota; kingdom Viridiplantae; phylum Streptophyta; class Magnoliopsida; order Asterales; family Asteraceae; genus Glebionis; species Glebionis coronaria. Next base: position 548,125,335 of record CM046874.1, read on the forward strand.
GTTTTATACTGTTCTACCTGGTGCAGTTGGGGCCTACAGAAAATCGATTGAATCTCATTTGCTACAATGTGAGGTAAAAACATCGCTCAACAATGAGATTATGGGAGTATATATGCTCTGCCAACACAAGAATTGGCCTGTTTATCCCTTTGTGTCTTTCTGTTTTCTTGTAGTATGTTTAATGTGCAAGTTTTAATCAGTAACAAATGTGTATTCTCATACACACTAATCATATTATATTAGATGTTCTATGATCCCCCCTGGATGGCCCTAAATTGATGATATATCTTATTCTTGAACAGAGAACGGACAGTAGCATGCAAGGGGAAGTGGATGCCAGTGGGTATGATGCTGTTGCAGGTATTATAAGATTATATGCAAGCTTCTTGGAGCTTTTATTTATCGTCTTTTGAAGTAGAGGTGGCGAGTCGGCCGGGTTTGTTAATGGGTCACTGGTGAGAACGGGTCAGACTGAAGCAGGTCTTTTTTATTCGGGTTTAGGTTGACCTGCTAAGACTTTCTTTGCCAAATCATAATTCTTTATAATAAAAAGTTAATGTGTTGATTATAATCACAAAGATAGTAACCAAAGCCTAAGAATTTAGGAGGTTTTGATAAGAATCAAATGTCAGCTTTCAGCTTGTTTGACCCATGCAACTGGTTTGTACCCATTTGAGATAAAGGGACAAGCCAAATTGACCCCATTCATAAGTTAATGGCTGAAAACGCCACCTCTACTACCGAGTGAAAACTCTTAACTATGACATTTGAATCACAGATGATGCATTTGAAGAGAACGAAGGAGAAACAAGTACATATTATTTGCCCGGAGCTTTTGAAGGCGGCAGGTCATCAGTAACTGTAAAGAAGAAAAGGAAACTCGTCAAGGCGTATGATGCAAGGTCATATGAGATGGCTGATGTGCCTTTAACACAATCTTTTGAAAGAGATATCGGGGTGACTCAACCATCTACGTCGATCGGGAAACGGCCTGCCAGCAGTATAAATGTTTCAATTCCCACAAAACGTGTGCGAACTGCTTCGAGACCAAGGTTTACTGGAACATCTGATGTTATTCAGGCACAGAAGAGAGCATATGCTTCAAGTGATGATACTAATTCCTTTCACGATGACCATAGTTCTTTATATGGTGTGTCCCAAATACCTTACAATATGGAAGCAGAATCAGTGAGGGACTACGAAAAGCAGTTGCCATTTGATTCAATAGAAGTATCAGACAGACCTAGAAAGAAAAAGAAGACTAAGCATCCTGTATGTGAACATTTTCTTTTAATCAGGAATGCCATTTAGTAGACAGTATATCCTTTTGAGTTTTATATTTCTCTTGTGTTGCTGCAGGGATCCACTTTAGAGCATCAATGGCAACTTGATTCCAGTTTTCAGAACGACCAGGTGATTGCTGATATGTTCTTTCTAGTTTGTGATAAAGAGGTCAAGAGCTGATTTATTTGCAGCCTATGCTGTTTTTAATGCTAAGACAAACACAAATGATAAGTCAATGGTTGCTTCAAATCAGTAATTAGAACTATCGTACTGATTATAGATGTTACTTTACTTTTAGGCAGATAAAAGGATTACTCATATCATGTATCCTTGGGTTGTTATGCTGTTAAGGGAAGTACACCCCATAAATCACCATTATGTACCCCCACTCTGAAGAAATTCCTCTTGAATGATCTGAAATGTAATCTCATAAAAAATAAAAACAGGATTGGTTGTCAAAATAAAACCCAATTATTGCTTCTACACACAAGTGTTTGTATCTCGTCGTCTTCTGTTTACGATTTAGGATCATGCTTTAAGATATATCTGGATGATTGTTCTGAGATTAACATAGGTTCTTCTTCAATTACACAAGGCCATATGTGGTCGTAATACTGTATGAATTAACTGTACTCGAACAAAACTGTCATTATTTGTATACTATAGTTTTTGACATCCAGTATCTTACATGTTGTATGGTAAGCAGAAGAATCACTCAAAAAGGAGGCTGGACACTCGTCAATTTGATTCCAATGGAAATAGTGGTAAGCTCTATTTCTTCTAATGTGTACTTTTGTTTTTGCTCATTTGAATTTAATGATTGATATAATGTATATCTTCCACAATCACATTTTGCGATAATTGTTTGGTCAACGATTAGACAATTATTAGATACCTAGTCTGATAATCTTCTTTCTTTGGCTGATCAATTTTTTCCTCAGTGGCTTCTCAAATGAGTAATATGTCCAACCCAAATAAGTTCATGAAATTACTTGCTCGTGATCGTGGTAAAAAACCTAAATCACATAAGGTAGTATGATATTATACTTTTAACCGTGCTCTGTTTTCTTTTTACATGGTTTTTTAATCTTTATTAAAAAATTCTGCAGACCCTTTCCGGACAGCCAGGTTCAGGAAGTCCATGGTCATTATTCGAAGATCAGGTTAATTCAGTCTCTTCAAAATAATTTTGTTAAGCAATTGATGTCTTGGGTAAAGGTATCTTATAAAATACTATCTGCCACTTCAGGCCCTTGTTGTACTGGTTCATGATTTGGGTGCTAACTGGGAACTCATAAGCGATGCTATTAATAGCACCTTACAATTTAAGGTAATTACTGTGTGGGCATAATTGACTGAATGGTAGATTTTTTTGTCACCTCTATTGATTAATGCTTTATTTTGGTCAACACGTGAAGTACGTTTCTCGAAATTCCAAAGAATGCAAAGAACGCCATAATATATTAATGGATAGGAATACTGGTGATGGTGCTGATAGTGCTGAGGATTCAGGATCGTCTCAACCTTATCCATCAACTTTGCCTGGCATCCCTGAGGCAAGTTTTATTTTAAATTGGTTCTTTCATTATGATAGTATTGGCTTTAACGGGTGTCCATTATTCGGGTTTGAAGTAGGACAGCGGAAGGGTTTGTTCACAATCTTGTTGTGCACAGGTTAATTGCATACACAAAATAAACATTGGTAGAAATTTGGTTCACCAAGAACACAAAACCGAAACGTGAAACACGTATCCAGAAAATAAAGTTCAATATTGAATATAATTCGATTACAATATGCTGGAAATTAGTTTATATAGACCTAACAATCCTAAATCGACTCGATCAAGGTTTCCCATAAATCCTAATTAACTTCTACTCCAAGTTAATTCTTCCAGGATTATCTTTTATTCTTTTTTTCACTCTTGGTCAATCAGGGTTGAACTCAAATTAAGTTTATTTTGGTTTGATTTTCGAAGACTGGGTTAACAAGAATTTAGTTGTATTTGTGTATATGTATGTATGTGTATTCGTCTATATGTATGTGTGTATGTATTGGATAATGGTTTGATGCTTTACCATCCATCATAGAGCTTAATAGTTGCTTTTGTTTGTTGGTGTATCAGGGAAGTGCAAGACAATTATTTCAACGGTTACAAGGACCGTTGGAAGAAGAAACACTCAAGACTCATTTTGAGAATATTATCGTGATTTGGCAAAAACAACGTTATAGGAGGAAGCAGGTGACTTCCTCTCCTATATATCTGCTGTAAATACATGCACCGGATGTGCATAGCTCACCATTTAAGGTGGTGCTTTGATAGACTGGTCATCTAATTACTAGGACTTGAATCTACAAAAGTTCTGTTATTAATATTCAGATATACAGATCCAGCATATGTGATTAATTTAGGGTCAAATAACTAGTTTAGTACCAACAGATGCGAAATAACTGATCTACCACAGTAGAACATACCATCTTATCTCACTTATATTAAGACTCTTTATTTCCATTACATGATCTATCCCTTATATGTCATTACAAAAGTATCAATTTTGGTCATTACTATTTCAACATTCGCCATACTCCAGTTATTTGGTTATTACAACTATAAACTAAAGAAGCGCATACTATTTTCTATGGTTTGTTTTGTTGCAGTCGGATACATAATTCTGATTATTTGATTATAAATAACAACCTCCATAACGAACAGCCCAACACCGCCTCTTTTGCTAGAAGTCAGGAGTAGGTGCTTAGTAAATATATTTTGCTCAGATAAATAACTTGTCTAGAAAAGGGGTTCAGTGCTTCGGTGATGAGTTTTGGGTTGCTTACATATTTCCCGCAACAGCTCAATATACATACATGGTTCCTCACTCATTTTGTGACTTCTTTTTAGTGTGTAAGCATTGTTTGTGTAGTCCCCAGTTTTTAAGACATGATCCTATATAAATATTATATATCCTTCATAATAGTTGTACTCACATTGTTGTTGCATAATTTGTATGCGTTTTAATTATTAAAAAAAACCCTTTATTATGAAGAAGTGAGGGTCATATTCTTTGTCAACAGAGGGTGATAAGTAAAGATGCTAAGTTTTATGCAAATATCAAATATGGTACTTGAACTGATGTAATATGTTTCATTTCAATTTTTTTGCCAAAGAAGGATAATCAGGATCCAAAACATCTCCAGCAGCCTCATGGTTCTCATGCACTTGCTCTTTCTCAAGTTTTCCCAAATAACCTCAATGGGGGACCTGTCCTCACGTAAGCTTTTGTGCACATGCCCATTATAATTAGACATCTGAGTTTTCCCTGATCATTTCTTTTTCTACTTGTTTCATCTCTGCTTGGTTTGTATCTGACACTATTTGCTGTCAATTTGTTAATTGAAGGCCTCTTGATCTGTATGATGCAAATTCAACTGGTCCAGATTTTGTTCCTGCTGGTTTTCAAGCTCCCAATACTGCAGGTGGGTTACCAGTTGGAAACCATGGCAATGTTGCACCAATGGTTCCTGGCTCGACTTCAGGTTCCTCACTACCGGGTTCTTCTCCAGCGGCTCTTGGCAGTCACTTGGCCTCTGCATCGGCGCCCCCTAGTCCTTCTGTTAGGTAATGTTGTAAATAGCTTTTGAGTACACATTCCCACTGTTAGAGTTGGCAATTTCATACAATCTTACAAATAAATGTAATTGTTGTGTATTGTCCTAACGGAAAAAAAGAATTGGAACATAGCTAAACAGGAAATGGTTTGATTTGGTTTGTGCAATGCACACCATTCTACCAGAGAAATGGGTCAATAAGCAGGGAAATGGCCAAATGACACTAAGAGATTTCCAAATGCTTAATTTTATGTGCCTGATGCCTCATAATGTTATTGTTTTTTTACATGTAGTCTTTTAGAATTCATATGAATACTAATATGCTAATTATTTATAAAATTTGTGAGAACGGATTAAGAAGGGGTGACTTGTCTTTCGGTCTGTTTGGACCTGCCTAAAAAACCCGTTTTGACCCAAACTCATCCTGATCCGTTACCTAAGTTGCCCACAACGTGCCAACTAAGCCATATGTATCTGATATATATATATATATATATACGTTGTGCTTTAGGGATGGAAGATATGGGATTCCAAGAGCAGGTCCTTTATCAATAGAAGAGCAGCAAAGAATGCAACAATACAATCAAATGTCTGCTAGGAACATGCAACAGTCGAGTTTGCCACCTGGGTCTCATTCAGGAACTGATCGAGGGGGTCGTGTGTTACCTGGTGGGAATGGTGTAGGTGGCATAAATGGGATGAACAGAAACATGGGAATTGTAAAACCAGGATTTCATGGGATTCCCTCTCCGTCTACGATGAATTCAGGTGCAGCAATGGCAACACCTGCAAATATGCACGCTGGGGCTGGTCCTGGTCAAGGGAACGCGATGCGACCTCGTGAGGCTTTGCGTATGACGAGGGTGAGTTTTTTAGCATTTTCATTTTTGCATAGATATCAAATCATATGCTTTATGATTTAAAGTATGTTAATCCTTATTAAATTTGGCGTTGGAGGCCAAACTTCTTTGGCTTCTTTGTAGAGGTGTAAAAAGGCGTGCGATAATAAGTAATTACGTTAAACCACATATTCGGCTAATCAGTTCCAAAACGCAAGTCACAACAACTCCTTGATGTAATATTCTTTTGCAACAAACTTTACATGAAAGCCACTGTGTTCCAGTTTTATGATGCAACTTTTTGTTACAGCCCAACCAGAATACTGATCATCAAAGGCAAGCTATCGCACCAGATCGTCATTTTCAGCAAGTATCACAAGGTGGGAGCGCTCAAGGTGTTCCCCCATTTACAAGTGCCATGGTTTCCTTCCCAAATCCAATGTCCCCCCAACAGTCTCCACACATGCCAAATAGTAATTCACATCCACATCATCTTCAAGGACCCCCAAATCATGCAGCCAACTCTCAACATCCAGCCTTCGGAATGCGGTTTATGAAAGAGAGACAACTTCATCAACAACGCTTGCTACAACAGCAATTTGCTGCTTCCAATGCTATTATGCCACATGGACAACCACCACAATCTCCACTTTCAGTTTCATCTCCTCAAAGTAGTACACAAATTCAATCACAATCTTCTTCACCAGTATCACTTTCACCTATCGGGACATCCTCCTTGAATCCGATGCCTCAACATCCCCAGAAACAGCCTGTACCGCCACCCCATGGGCTTGTACATAACCCTCAAACAGGTAGCAACCATACAATAAAACCACAACGCCGCCAGCCACAAGTTCAACCACCTGGCAGGCAACACTCGCAGCAACAGGCTAAGGTCGTTAAAGGGTATGGATCCTCAGGTGGACATTCTGTTGCAGATAAAGGCGAGCAGCAGGTCGGACATCATTTGCTGCAAAACTTAAATCCAGGTCCGTCTGGATTAAGTCATGTCACTCAGCCGGCTTCTAAGCAGCCTATGCCTCGTTCTTCTCTAAACCAGTCACTGCAGAAAAGATTTCCTGGTCAACAGAAAAGGCCTTCTTTATCTGATACTACTATCAACAATCATGCTCCATCGGTGGTTCCCTCATCTGGTACACCACCAGTCATGGCTGCCTCCAACCACCGCCAGCCACAGCCGCGCCTAAAGTTAGCAAGTCAAACTCAAACAACAGCTGCTCAGAGGGTGGTACATAATCTAAAATCAAATTCTTCTGATCTTATGTCTGGCAAGCTGCAAGCTAGGGAAGTTGCTCAGCTATCTGAGCCATATTTTGATTCTTGTGGTTTAGTGTTGGATAATGCAACGCAATTTGGTAAGGTTCCAACAGGGTTGTCTCCACCTCGATCGAACAGTGAAGGGACTGACAGTGAACATTCTGAGTCGGCAGTTAATTATGGTGTTGTTAGTAAGCAGTCTTCACCAGACGCCTTGCCTAATTCTCTTGGACGTGATGCTGGTGTACAGTGGCAACAGCAACAGTCTTCATAGCTAATATTTCCCGCCTGGATCACTAATTTTTAATTGGAATGGAGCTCTTTTTGGTGACTGGTACTAGGCCATCCAGGTTGGGCTGTGATTCACATGTAACAGCGTTGTACAGGTTTGTTTTCGCCTTAGTTTTCTGCAACCACTTTGCACATACTTGCACAAAGTTGATTAAGCTTACAAATGGAACCAAAACAACAATATGCTTCTAATGTATTGTTGTTACATTATGCATGACGGAAAGTTGATTAAGCTTAAAAATGAAACCAAAACAACAGTGTGGTTCTACCATATGCATTATTGTTGCATTAGGCGTGACGGAAAATGGCATTCTAAAAAAAGGCACGAAGGGAAATGACATTTTTACACGATTGTGGACTACTTTTCATCCCATGCATGAATTTACATTTCTTAAGATAGGATCGTTTTTACAGACATTTCATTCTTGCTTTTGGTATTATACCTTGCAGATGATGTTCGTAGTTGCAGCAGGCAGTTAGTACAAAGATGAAAACAGGCAGCGTTTGTTCTCTAGAAGTTATTGTAGTGTTAACTTGAGTAATGTGGCAAGGCTAATTTGTATATATAGAATTATCAACGTTTAGAGCCTTGGAGAGATGGAGAAAGCTAGAGGTATATGTACAGAGTTCCCGTCTCTCCTTAGATCTTTTGTTTTACTGTATTAGTTTGCCCCATATTTTCGAAACCCATTGATTAGCGCTTTGTAGGGGGTATAGTTGTCATTGTTATTGGCCAAAGCCTGGGAAATTTTGTAAATTCTAGTTTTTTGGTGTACATGTCGATTACTGTTGTTAAGATCTTTGTTATCGATTCAAGCTGACAATATCTTAGTCTCTGTTTGCTTGCTGTATGACATATTGAAGGGAAACTTGTCTATAGTTTTCATATAATGTGCCAATCTCGACCATTTGCTTATGATTTTGTTTATCCAGCTATATTTTATCCAGCGGATCAAGTAATGAAACAACAGAAATGAGGTAAATGTCACCAAGGTGTATTCCTGAATAATTGTCTGCTGAGTTTTGGTAAGTAAGGTTATGGGTTAACCCAGCCAATTATATATGCGTAACACTAGTTATCTGTTTTGATTACTTACCTAGGAATAGGATGCCTATTTTGTGGCCCCTGGTATTTTAGGATATGGGGAATGTGCGTAATCCCTAACTTTTTGAGAAGTCCTTCATCGATGATTAAATAAAATTCAGTTTTTTAATTCCTCTGAGAGTATCTGCAGGATATCACTGTTTTAGCCGTTCAAAAAAAAAAAAAAAAGAAAAAAAAAGAAAAGGATATCACTGTTTTAGTAAATGATGCAGAGAAAAGTGGTGACATTGATCCACAAAAAGCTAATCAAACTCTTGGGGTAAGAAAGCCCAACTTTTTCCTTCGTAAGCGATGGTTTATTGGTGCAGTGTGATATCTCCAGTACGTCATTGAGTCAAAATCAAAACGAAAAGCATTAATAATGTTATGTTGTGATACTTTGTTTTCTGGGATGTTATTGTGAACATAATATGTGTGTCGAAGGAAATAATGTTTTTGTCATTGTATGGCACAGCCTTTGGGCTTGTGATATTATTGAGAGGCTTACCTAATGACCAAAGATTCTACATGAAATGTGAATATTGTTTTTTCTCACCTCGATTCAATAAAAATAACTTTTGTATTGTTTATAATAATTGCTTATCCATTTGTTTGGGTTGACGATGATAAATCAATACTTGTAACCAATACTAGACATAACATTTTACTTTACTCTTAATCGCCCTTTATATTTACATAATGTTTTGTAACACTGAATATAATTAAAAATCTCATTTCGGTTTGTCAATTTACTAGAGATAACAACTGCACTGTCGAATTTTATGTGATTGATTTTTTTGTGAAGGATTTCTTGCTCGTCATATTCTACTCAGTTGTGATAGCTTAGGAGATCTTTACCCAGTTACCCAACCGTTTGTTACTCCTCAAGCTTTTTTGTCTGTCAGTCAGACTACTACGTGGCACCAACACCTCAGTCATCCCAGTGAAGAAGTGCTACGTTCTCTTGTTACACATCAATTTATTTCTTGTAATAAAGAGAAGTCTCCACATGCTTGTCATGCGTGACAGCTTGGCAAGCATGTGCATCTTCCATTCTCTAGTTCTAGTTCGATTGTTTCTCGCCCTTTTGAAATTGTTCACTATGATATTTGGAATTCTCCAGTTCTTAGTTCCGATGGTTTCAAATATTATGTTTTATTCCTAGACCATTATTCTCATTATTTGTGGATTTGTTCTTTACACACTAAATCGGAAGTTTTCCAAAAATTCATCTATTTTCGTCTTATGTAAATAATCAATTTAAGTGTGATATTGCGGCTTTTCAGTGTGATCATGATGGTGAGTTCGATAATACCAACATTCTTGACTTGTTTGCTCAAAATGGCATTCAAGTTCGATTCTACTACTAGAAAACATCCTAACAAATGGAAAATCAGAACGAATGATACGCGCCATCAATAATGTCATTCCACCAACATTTTGGGTAAAGGCATTACATATGGCCACCTACTTACTAAATATCATTTCCTCCCCCGCCATTAAAAATGAAATAACATGTACAAAATTGTTTAACAAACACGTCTTCGTACTTTTGGATGTCTTTGTTACCCACACCTATATTCACCTCACAAACTTGCACCTCGTACTACCTCTTGCATCTTTTGGGATATCATGCCTATCATCGTGGATATCGATGCCTGGACCTATCCACCAATAAAATCATCCTCTCTCGTCATGTCACATTTGATGAACTCCAATTCCCGTATGGCTCCATAACATAATCAAACCCATCGTCTTACACTTTTCTTGACCCTACACCATCTACTATTACCCGCTATGTTATAAGTAATCCCGCTTCGCATGCAATTGCTCAAACTGAGCCCCATATCACTACTCATAACACCACACCCGAGCCTGCTACCAGTGCGACCCAAATGAACCAAGGCCTAACACCACTCACCCCTCCGACCCAATATTCAAACCTAGCACCTCATATATGGCCCAAACAACTCCGTCCACTCTAGTAACCAAATTTCACCCATATGACCCAACCTACTATGAACTCTAACCCCATATCGTACTCATCCTATGGTTACACGTGCCCAAGTTGGTCCCATTAAGCCCAATCCTTGTTTCATCGGCCATACTTCTCATACTTCTCCAATTCCTGAGTCTCCTTCTATTGCGTATCTGATCCTAACAGGCGAGATGCTATGTACAATGAATATAATGTGTTAATTAAAACACTTGTTAAGTGCTTGTTCCGAAACCACCAAATGTTAATGCGGTTAGGTCTATGTGGTTTTTTCAGCATAAGTATCACGTGGATGGTTCACTAAGCAAGTACAAGGCCCGTCTTGTGGCATACGAGAGTAGTCAGCAGTTTGGAATTGATTGTCATGATACTTTTATTCTGGTGGGTAAACCGGTGACTATATGTATTGTACTTAGTCTTGCATTATCTCAGACTTCGCATATTCATTAGCTTGATGTTAAGAATGCTTTTCTTAATGGTAATCTTTCTGCGATGGTTTATATGTACCAGCCTCTGGGATTTTTGGATTCTAGATTTCCTCATCATGTTTGCTGGTTACAGAGGTCATTATATGGGTTGAAACAGGCACCTTGTGATTGGTTCCAACGTTTTGCAGGGTATGCTTTACGCGTTGGTTTTTCCTCGAGTCGTTGTGACTCGTCCCTATTTATATACAAACATGATAATGAGGTTTCTTATATGTTGATGTATGTTGATGATATTGTACTGACCGCTTCATATACAAATTTACTTCATCGTATTATCTCCTCGCTCAATATGGAATTTGATATGACTGTATTAGGGGGCTTTTTATTATTTCTTGGATGTTTCTGTTCGACGTGATTCTACATGCATGTTTCTCTCCCAGAAGAAATATGCTTTGGAGCTTCTATACAGGGCACATATGGCTACTTGTAATTCTACTTGGACTCTGGTTGACACAAAACCCAAGCTTGGTTCTAAAGGGGATCCTGTTTCTTATCCTACATTCTATCGTAGTCTTGCAGGTGGCTTGTAGTACCTAACATTTACTCGTCTAAATATTTCTTATGCAGTTCAACAGGTATGCCTTCATATGCATGATCCTCGAGAGCCTCACTTTTCTGCTCTTAAACGTATTCTAAGATACATTCATGGTACATTATACTTTGGGCTCCACCTTTACGCCTCCTCCACTGGTTCTCTTGTTTACTCTGATGCTGATTGGGCTGGTTGTCCCACTACCACGCGCTCTAGATCTGGTTATTGTGTTTTTTGGGGGGATAATCTTGTTTCATGGTCATCTAAGCGTCAACGTACATTATCTAGATCGAGTGTCGAGGCTGAGTACAGAGATGTTGCTAATGTTGTTGCTGAAACGGCGTGACTTTGTAATCTTCTTAGAGAGGTTCTTAAACCATTATTCTTTGCCACTCTTGTCTATTATGACAATGTTAGTGTTATATATTTGACTGCCAATCATGTTCAACATCAACGAACCTAACACATTGAAATCGATATACACTTTTTTCGTGATATGGTTACGCATGGTCAGGTTCGTGTCCTTCATGTACCATCTCGTTATCAGTATGCTGATATTTTCACCAAAGGACTACCATCTACGTTATTTGAAGAATTTCGTGCCAGTTCGAGTGTTCGGCCCCCTTTGCTCAAATTGTAGGAGAGTGTCAAACGTGTAGTTTGTTTGTACAAGCCTTTAGGCTTTTGATATTATTGAGAGGCTTAGCCCAATTTATATTTTAGGTTCTAGAATAATCCCCTAAAGATTATATATTGTCATCTCCAGTTAATGAATAATCAAGCAAACAATATATTTCCAATAATTTTCATGATTAATTTTATATATGTTCAAAGTGCAAGTAATGAATGTATAATGTATACACGGCCGTCTCGACAATTCGGGTGGCACTGTGCCATAAATATAACAAGGCCATGATATAAAAAAAATACTTGCAATCAGTACTTGCCATATACTTTAAAAAATGTTGATGTGTATACAAAAATTCCATTATACTACTAAAAAATATGGGCCATTGTATAAATCTAGCTAAAACATGTACAATAGCTTCATAAAATACTTAGCGTACAATACAAGCTAGGTATGTTGTAACACCTCCAAATTGGCCCAACGGAAGCCCATGAGTTTTGGGGCCTGTTACGTCATGATTATCCGAGTCTTGATCCGAGAGAACGACCTCTATGCCAAATATCACAACGCAGACTTCAAATAATCATACAGTCAAGCACCTGGGAATACATGCTTAAAAGTGTCAACACAATGGTTGGTGAGTTCATAAGTTTTATTAAAATGTTTAAGACACTTTAAAAGTTTCACAATAAAAGAGACGTTACCACCAAGTTCGATCATAAATCAATGTTTAGCAAAAGCATTACAGCTAACACCATTACTTCAGTTCATAGACAAGTTGTAGTTCACCCTCACATTTAATCTCAGTTCAATCTTAAGTTCATGATCCAATTGATATCCCAGTTTAATTCCATACTCACGGTCAACATACATAACACTATCACATTCTAGGTTCATGTCAATATCACAATCAGGATCACATATAAGAATCATAGCAAAATGCATATACGCATCATATCAAACCAACATAAAAGCATCATATCAACCTACTATATAAGCATCACATCAAACCTTCATATAAGCATCATATCAAGACCACATGCATGAATCATGTCAATACCACACATAATGGTTATATCAATCCACGTATAATAATCATATAATATCTCATGCAAGAATCATGTCAGAACCACATATCAAATTCATGTCAAGAGCCTTACATTACTACAGTCGCGATTCATATTGATATCACAGTAAAGATCCATATCAGATTAATACTTGATCGCAGTCAAGATTCATATCGATACCACAGTTAAGATTCAAATCAGATCTATACATGATCATAGTCGATATTCATACCAATATCACGTTCAAGAGCATAGAAAGATCATAGTCAAGATTCACATTCAAGATCATAGCAAGATCATAATCAAGATTCATATTCAAGATTCATAGCAAAAGATCATATTCAAGATTTATAGCAAGATGGACCGCAAAAGTTTAATTCAAGTACCCAAGGCAACTATAGGAGATATAGTTCCAAGTGTAGGATAAATCGGGTGTTTCAGTGTTTATGATAGCGCTAAGCTCATGATATCGAAGCTAATGATCCAGTACGTACACCACAATGTACATATAAATTGCCCCAGGTGGGAGTCTAGCCAAGACTACCCAAGTTCACACAAATGATATACACCCGTCCGGCGTCAGAATGCCTGAGTGGAGGTTGTCAAGCCTCAATAGATCTATCCATAAATAAGAGCTTACTCCAGCAGAGTAATTAACGATTCATGATAGTGGGGACTATGGCTAATGCTACTTAGGCTAATCATAACCGAAGTTCACTGAGCGTTCATAGAAATCAGTTTTTGCGAGCACAAGCAGGTACAAGCAGTTGTTTCACTTCACAGTATTAAACATACAAAGCAGTTTAAAAGGAGCTATGGGATAGCTCAGATATTCACAAGTATACATCATCAACAATCAGAAAAGTGTAAACTCGTATGTCACGTAAACAATCCTCAAAAGACAAGCACGTACGCAATATAAACAATCATAGAAAAGATATCAACGCATATGTATCACAATAATACTTTGAAAGTATAGACATGTATATTGCAACAATCATTGAAATGCACAAACACGTATTTGACATCGACAAGCATGTATCTCCCCCAAAGAGATTCAAAACATTTATAAAGCCATTTAAAAAAGAAAGAGGGGGTATGAACTCACATCGATGTTGTAGAACAATTTGCAGAGACGTGAATACAAGAGCAGTGTAGCGTAGGCCGGAACTGCTCGATACCGGAAGTCACAATTTATCTTATCGATCATCTCCCAGCATCCCAAATCGATGCATCTAAGCTTTCCAGATGAAAAGTTTCATCAATACCATCGGTTCGTAAACCGCTTAAATCCCATATCGAAATCGTTCGGTAATCGGTTCAATAACTGGTTCAGTAATCGGTTCAGTGATCGGTTCAGTAATCAGTTCAGTAATCTATTTAGTAATCGGTTCAGTAATCGATTCAGTAAGGTGAAGCGGAGGATACCACCAGGTATGTAATATATATACCTAATATATATTACACACGGAGGAACGGAACATGTATATAATTCATAGCTTGAATTATATAACAAGAACAGACAACGCACGAATAACTCAGAATATACATGACATGCGACCTGTACAAAACTCAAGCAGATGACAACAAAAGAATAAAATAATCCAAGCATGCAATACCTTGCAAATGAAATAAACTTAAATAATTTGACACACTTTCAAAATCACCTATTTATTTAAGTAAAGATCATTTAATAAAAGAGGGCACACGTTTCAGAGTTCCAAATAAAGTTTCAAAAGTATATACAATAATTATGATTTTATAAAATAATATTTTATAAATCGTTGTTTCATTATTGTCCATTTAATATTTCTAAAAGAGGGTTTTAGTTTCTAAATAATATTTAAGAAAACTAAACAAATATTAAATTTATAAAAATTTCGGCATGACCTATTCGTTTTTATAACGTTTCCCGTAATCACAAACATCAAACTTTCACTATCAATCTGCGTTTCAAACGTCCACATAGTTTCATTATGTCAAATTAGTTATTGTCAAATTATAAACAGTATAATTTAAAACGGATTTACCGATGATCGGTTCAAATAATCAAGCAAACACTTATTAATTCAGATCTTATCAACAACAATACCCATTTTAAATAAATAAAAACCAAATACTTATCAACAACAACACCACACGCCCGACACCACCGCGGTGCGGCTGTGGCGGCGACACAAATCCGAACACTAACATGTGGTGGTTTCGATGATGATAACCAGAAACAAACACACCCGTAGGTGGCTTAGCTCCAAAACAGCGGCCGTGGTGGTTTTGGTGGTACAACCGAACGAACAAAACACCCCTCGGGGCTGAACACAATCGAAACACACCACAATCATGGTGGTCTCGAACGACCATGCCGGTGGCAGGTCTGATGATGGTTCATGATGGGTGGAGCCACGAATAGCGGCTGGTGATGGTGGCTGGCTGGTGGTCGGGTGGCGGAGATGTTGTGGTGGTCGAACAACGATAATGGTGGCCGGATGATGATGACGGGAGTGATGGTGACGGCTGTAGTGAGGAGTTGATGGTGGTTCGATGGCGTTGGTGACCACGGATAACTACGAGAGTGGCGGTTCAAGGTGGCGGATGCTATGGATTTAATGGTGAAGGGTGACGGCTGTGATGATATACATGATGGTTGGACGTGGTTGATGACCACGATGGGTCGGTGGGCAAGCAGCAGCGTGGATAAGGTGGTGATGTGGGTGGTCGTGGCGTTATTTGGTGGGGTGGCGGCGACGGCCAGAAAACATTTTAAAAGGGTGGATCGGGTCATTTTAGGAGGATTTGGTGTTGGCCGGAAAAAGTGACGGCGCCAGAATCCGGTGTCCGGATTAGGGTTGCGGTCGCCGGAAAACTTTGAAGGAGAGAGAGTTTTATAAATTAGGGTTTTAGTGTGTGTGAGAGAAAGGTAGTAAATGAGAGAAAATAAATAAAAAAAATATTTATAATAAGATAAAATGTATAGTTTAGATAGTTTAAGGTCAAAACTGTAATATTTTCTTTAACTTTCGTTAATTAACACTTCGGGGCTCGTTTATAATAGTTAATGAATGATTCAAGACACGAAACTTTCGCCATTGTGTTCCAAATGATTTTTCCTATGAAAATGAGTATTCACTTGACCATTTTTCAAGAATTTCGTAAACTCTTTTAAAAATGTTAATTATCTATTAGGTATCCCGGTCAAGCTTCGTTTTAAAGAAAGACGGACTTTAGCCTAAATATTTCTTGTTTTTAGAAAACGTTATCGAGTCAAAAGCATCAAATAATTTAATAAATCTTTTTATTAAATATCTCGTGAGAATTAAATATTAATTTAATTTTTATCATGTTGGTAAGCAAACTGCGCGATTTTCAGATTTTGTCATAATATGTCCCGTTTTCAAATCCATTAAGTTTGGTAGCGCTCAAAAATGAATTTCAAATAATAATTAATATCATTTATTATTATTTATAGTAAGGAAAATTCTCAGATGTTACCTCATCCACGTGTTATTTTGAGTTTTGTCCTCAAAACTCGTTCGTTGTTACCCAGTTAGGAAGTGTCAAGAAAATAAACACGATGTTGTGCCCCAAATATAAATCGAATATAATTAGACCGGTCACTGTTTTTAATCCTCCTCGGATTTTTGTTTTTGTTATTCACAAAACATTATGTCGAAAAGCAATGGGTAAAAATGGATTATATCCGAAGGGTTCAATAGGTCAATTTGACAAAGCGGTAACGGTTCATATATCAGATAAGGACAATTAGAAGCGAAGAGTTTTACAAATCGCCAACATCTTAAATGTCGTAAGGGTTCATAGAATAAACAAAGGACAATTAGAAGTGAAGAATTCTAGCAAGTCGTCGACTCTGAAAAGTCAAGATAGGATTCACTGCAGTCAGCTTGTTAGGCTCACGTCGATCGATGTTCATTTGGAAAAATCCGTGCAACAATTCATGAGTCAAGTGAAGTTTATGAAATCTTTCGCCAAAACGCAATAATGGTAACGGTAAGAGGACGAAATAATGATTAAAATCATACGGAAAAAATCATGAGTCAAAAGAAACACATTCCATAAACAGAATAATAGAATAATAATGTAAATACGAAATTGCGTCAGATGCGCTTAAGCCCACTTGTTTATAATTCACATTTACATATAGAGGCGTCCCAATCTATGTAAATATAAATAATAAACCTTTGGTTAAGCGATTTATAACTTCTCTATTCAAATGTAAAGGCGTCCCAATCCATTTCAATAAAGACCTCATAACCCATCTCACTAAAATATTCTCAACAAGAGTTACCATTGAAATAGATAATATATCTAAGAAAATAGGCACTACCAATAGAGTTTACAACTAGTTTATTTACACCTTCCGTATTCAAACGTCCCATACCATCTCAATACGGAACCATAAATAAGCTCATTGTCTGGTGGCTTATGATTTCACATCTGGATGTCCCTTACCATCTAAATACAAAATCAAAAATAACTTGTAGTCAGGAGACTTATGTTCCATATTCAAACGTCCCATTCCATTTAAATATGAAATCATAAGTACCCTGATTGGAGTCACACTGCAACATTCAGACAGACAACTATCCAAATGATATCACATAAAATTACATCAGATAATCAAAACGAGACGTCGACCAGTTACACTCGAATAATAGACGTTTGCGATAGGGAGAGTGTAGACGTGTATGGAGTGTGAGGTCATAAAACGAAATCAATAGGATAATATATCATAATAGTTATTAGCGGAAGAATCTCATTGAAAACAGTTAAAACCTCTAAAACGTTATTAGATAAAATTATCAAAAGCAAGCGCAGGAGTCGTCAATGAGTTGCTTTCCATTTCAAACTCATAAGCGGGAGAAAATAAATGTCGATCACGCAATAATGTGCGCAATAACACGTACTAAACAACGAACCCGTATATAATATAATGATGTGTTATAATAGTTATCAAATAAATAAATGATCTAGCCGATTACATGAGTCTCATTCATCGTCGAGGAAGTCTCGTAAATAAGTACGAATGTATATATAGAACAATCGTAACTACGTAATGCATATAGTCAGGTGGCAACATATAAAGCAATCATAAACAGATAAGGCAACGGTATGCTTGGTGCATAAAGCAATCGCAAGCATAAGTCATGTAGCGGTATATAAGATAATAGCAAACGCGCAAATCAAGCATGTATTGCATCCCAAAACATTAAACATATGGAGCAGTTTAATATGGACTATAGACTCTTCTCAAGCAAAGATTCAATCCGCACAAGTAAGGCAAGTAATAGCGAACAATACTAGCAACGACCTAAACAAAATACTATATTCAGGCGCGAACAATTAAATCACCTAAGTTTATGACGTATGTCACTTTCCAATCATGTGCTTAGTTTTACAAATAAAATATGACTCATTGAAATCATATAGTTAATGTTAGTATCTTATACTTAGGCAAGAATGTTTATATTTGACTCGACGTAATTTTGAAAGTCTTTCGATGTAAATTTAATTTACCAAAATTTAACTTAGTAAATTTCTCAACACACTTTTTACGAAAAATTCGATAGCCTTTCGGCGTATTTTCAAATTTTGCCATTTTTAGTATGTACTAAAATCTCGACCAAAATCTCATATTTTCAACACTTTCTCCAATCACAGTCAACCAATAGCTTATTTTTCGCAAAATACTCACTTACAACGTTCACATAGTAACAATTGCCAATTAAGTCCAATACACGCTTCTACTTCTTTTTAAAACGCTTCCAACATTCATATACAACATTTTATACTCATCTCGACACTCAAAATAGCTCGGTTTAACTCAAAAACGTCCTTTCGACCATATTTAAATTATAGACACCAAGTAAACTTTTAGCGTTTCCACAAGAATTAAATTTTCTGACAACAAATTTCAAACACACATATCCTGCTCATTTCAAATTCGATGTTTGCTCACAATATATTAAAACGAAGGTATTAACTTGTACTTTCATAATCTCGAGCTAATCTAGTGTCAAAATAATTTTTATAACGCTTTAAGCTCAATATAAATTTAGGACAGAATGTATAACTTTTGTAAAAATATATTTTGACAACTTTTAAACACACCCACTTAGAGCAACACTACTAGTTTGCACCCAAAAGTCATAAAC
The DNA here is from genome assembly GCA_025667525.1 of Glebionis coronaria. Lineage (NCBI taxonomy): Eukaryota > Viridiplantae > Streptophyta > Magnoliopsida > Asterales > Asteraceae > Glebionis > Glebionis coronaria. Next base: position 548,144,596 of record CM046874.1, read on the forward strand.
ACTAGTGATTTACCAAAAACATACTTCCATCCATAGATTCTATAAATACTACAACATATATTTTTATAAAAACTATATTAATGTTTTTTTTTAAAATATATAAGTTTAATAGATCCACATAAAAATATATAGATCGAAAAGATACCATGTAGAAAAATAATTTACTTCCTTTATTTTCAAGAAAACACATGATAAGTGACATGCCTGCATAGATCCAAACAAATCAAGAATAACAATTATAGAAATATATGATATATTACTTTATGAGCAACATGTAAAGTAATAATAAACATGTAGATCAAATATTCACATGACATTGCATAAAGCAATCCAACGTGTAAGGGAGGTATTCACATAGCAATGCATGCATCAATTATAACATGTGAAGCAAACATTCATATAACAGATCGCAAACATGCATGGCAAGTATTCATATAGCAGCGGATAAGCAATTATATTATGTGAAGCACGTATTCATATATAAGAAGAATAAGCATAATGACATGCTAAAACACAAGAGAGCATTGGTTATAGTCTAGGCCTATACAATAACACCTAGTTCTCTATAACCAAGGCTCTGATACCAATCTGTAACACCCCCAAATTGGCCCAGCGGAAGCCCATGAGTTTTGGGGCCTGCTACGTCATGATTATCCGAGTCTTGATCCGAGAGAACGACCTCTATGCCAAATATCACAACGCAGACTTCAAATAATCATACAGTCAAGTACCTGAGAATACATGCTTAAAAGTGTCAACACAATGGTTGGTGAGTTCCTAAGTTTTATTAAAATGTTTAAGACACTTTAAAAGTTTACAGAGACTACTACCAAAAGTAGTATCGTAAAAACGTTTAGAAATCCAGAGTTTCACAATAAAAGAGACGTTACCACAAAGTTCGATCATAAATCAATGTTTAGCAAAAGCATTACAGCTAACACCATTACTTCAGTTCATAGAAAAGTTGTAGTTCACCCTCACATTTAATATCAGTTCAATCTTAAGTTCATGATCCAATTGATATCTCAGTTTAATTCCATACTCACGGTCATAATACATAACAAAATCACATTCTAGGTTCATGTCATTATCACAATCAAGATCACATATAACTATATAAGAATAATAGCAAAATGCATATACCCATCATATCAAACCAGCATAAAAGCATCATATCAACCTACTATATAAGCATCACATCAAACCGTCATATAAGCATCATATCAAGACCACATGCATGAATCATGTCAATACCACACATAAGGGTTATATCAATCCACGTATAATAATCATATAATATCTCATGCAAGAATCATGTCAGAACCACATATCAAATTCATGTCAAGAGCCTTACATTACTACAATCACGATTCATATTGATATCACAGTAAAGATCCATATCAGATTAATACATGATCGCAGTCAAGATTCATATCGATACCACAGTTAAGATTCATATCAGATCTATACATGATCACAGTCGATATTCATACCAATATCACATTCAAGAGCATAGCAAGATCATAGTCAAGATTCACATTCAAGATCATAGCAAGATCATAATCAAGATTCATATTCAAGATTCATATTCAAGATTCATAGCAAAAGATCATATTCAAGATTTATAGCAAGATGGACCGCAAAAGTTCAGTTCAAGTACCCAAGGCAACTATAGGAGATATAGTTCCAAGTGTAGGATAAATCGGGTGTTCCAGTGTTTATGATAGCGCTAAGCTCATGATATCGAAGCTAATGATCCAGTACGTACACCACAATGTACATATAAATTGCCCCAGGTGGGAGTCTAGCCAAGACTACCCAAGTTTACACAAATGATATACACCCATCCGGCGTCAGAATGCCCGAGTGGAGGTTGTCAAGCCTCAATAGATCTATCCATAACATAAGAGCTTACTCCAGCAGAGTAATTAACGATTCATGATAGTGGGGACTATGGCTAATGCTACTTAGGCTAATCATAAACAAAGTTCACTGAGCGTTCACAGAAATCAGTTTTTGTGAGCACAAGCAGGTACAAGCAGTTGTTTCACTTCACAGTATTAAACATACAAAGCAGTTTAAAAGGAGCTATGGGATAGCTCAAATATTCACAAGTATACATCATCAACAATCCGAAAAGTGTAAACTCGTATGTCATGTAAACAATCCTCAAAAGACAAGCACGTATGCAATATAAACAATCTTAGAAAAGATATCAATGCATATGTATCACAATAATACTTGGAAAGTATAGACATGTATATCGCAACAATCATTGAAATGCACAAACACGTATTTGACATCGACAAGCATGTATCTCCCCCAAAGAGATTCAAAACATTTATAAAGCGATTTGAAAAAGAAAGAGGGGGTATGAACTCACATCGATGTTGTAGAACAATTTGCAGAGACGTGAATACAAGAGCAGTGTAGCGTAGGCCAGAACTGCTCGTACCGAAAGTCACAATTTATCTTATCGATCATCTCCAAGCATCCCAAATCGATGCATCCAAGCTTTCCCGATGAAAAGTTTCATCAATACCATCGGTTCGTAAAGCGCTTAAATCCCATATCGAAATCGTTTGGTAATCGGTTCAATAACTGGTTCAGTAATCGGTTTAGTAATCGGTTTAGTGATCGTTTCAGTAATCAATTCAGTAATCGGTTTAGTAATCGGTTCAGTAATCGGTTCAGTAAGGTGAAGCAGAGGATACCACCAGGTATGTAATATATATACCTAATATATATTACACACGGAGGAACGGAACATGTATATAATTCATAGCTTGAATTATATAACAAAAACAGACAACGCACGAATAACTCAGAATATACATGACACGCGACATGTACAAAACTCAAGAAGATGACAACAAAAGAATAAAATAATCCAAGCATGCAATACCTTGCAAATGAAATAAACTTAAATAATTCGACACACTTTCAAAATCACCTATTTATTTAAGTAAAGATCATTTAATAAAAGAGGGCACACGGTTCAGAGTTCCAAATGAAGTTTCAAAAGTATATACAATAATTATGATTTTATAAAATAATATTTTATAAATCGTTGTTTCATTATTGTCCATTTAATATTTCTAAAAGAGGGTTTTAGTTTCTAAATAATATTTAAGAAAACTAAATGAATATTAAATTTATAAAAATTTCGGCATGACCTATTCGTTTTTATAACGTTTCCCGTAATCACAAACATCACACTTTCACTATCAATCCACGTTTCAAACGTCCACATAGTTTCATTTTATCAAATTAGTTATTGTCACATTATAATCAATATAATTTAAAACGGATTTACCGATGATCGGTTCAACTACTCAAGCAAACACTTATTAATTTAGATCTATACCTATTTTAAATAAATAAAAACCAAATACTTATCAACAACAACACCACACGCCCGACACCACCGCGGTGTTGCTTTGGCGGCGACACAAATCCGAACACCACCATGTGGTGGTTTCGATGACGATAACCAGAAATAAACACACCCGTAGGTAGCTTAGCTCCAAAACAGCGGCCGTGGTGGTTTTGGTGGTACAACCGAATGAACAAAACACCCTTTGGGGCTGAACACAATCGAAACACACCACAATCGTGGTGGTATCGAATGACCACGCTGGTGGCAGGTCTGATGATGGTTCGTGATGGGTGGAGCCACGAGTAACGGCTGGTGATGGTGGCTGGCTGGTGGTCGGGTGGCGGAGATGTTGTGGTGGTCGAACAACGATAATGGTGGCCGGATGGTGATGACGGGAGTGATGGTGACGGTTGTAGTGAGGAGTTGATGGTGGTTCGATGGCGTTGGTGACCACGGATAACCACGAGAGTGGCGGTTCAAGGTGGCGGATGCTATAGATTTAATGGTGAAGGGTGACGGCTGTGATGATATACAAGATGGTTGGACGTGGTTGATGACCACGATGGGTCGGTGGGCAAGCAGCGGCGGGGATAAGGTGGCGATGTGGGTGGTCGTGGCATTATTTGGTGGGGTGGCGGAGGCGGTGTGACAACCCTGGTTATTGAGGTTCGTCACTTAGTCTTATTTTTGGGGTATTTTGTGTGACTATATGTTTATGTGATTTATGTGTTTATATGTGTGATTTTGGGGATGAGAATGGACGAAATGAGGTACATGATTTGTAAATCTTGGTACGGGTTGGAAATGAAATGAAATGAAATGAGTTTAGAAACGAACTGCGGGAAAGTTTGGATATCGTTTTTACAAGGCTTCGTGTACGTATCGTATATTGTATGTATGTATAAGTATAGATTATATGTTGAGGATAAGTTTTAGAGATACTTTCCATAATTAGAAACTTTTGGAATTGACGGTTAGTTCGGAAATCACGTAGAAAGTCGAAAAAACCAACGTAGGGCTTTCGGGTTATGGGTTATGGTCCGGAAGTAACCCGAATGTGAGATTTAGTTTAAGAATAATATAAGTTATAAAATAAGGTTAAAATCCAGATCCTTAGGTGCTTTGGGCTTGGTTTGGGCAGCCAAAAGAAAAAGAAGAAAGAAAATAACCAAAAAGCCCAAAAACAGGCCCAATGGACTAGTAATGGGATTATGGGGACTTTAGGACTTAACCAAACCCATCCCATAACCAAAATAATCAGATTTTTCACCCTTATAACATCTCATAGTCGAATTTTAACAATGGTGGAATTAGGTTTCATCAAAGACAATTTACTCCTTTGATTTCTAAGGTAAAATCTTCAAAACTCTTCTTTAATGCATGATTTTAATTAATCTAATCATGTAATTAATCAATAGATGATGGATCTAGGGTTAGGTTAAACATAACTTCTGTATTTTAATTATATAAACATGTTTATATTAATTAGGGCTAATAATTATACATGATGTGGATAATTAATTAGACTAGTTGTGTTAAATTCGTTTTTAAAAACTGGGCAGAATTTTTGGTCCATTGTTTTGATCATATCTAGAGTTATACAGACTTTTAAGTTTCGAATATTATGTCCCTGAAAAGGTAATTGAATTGGATTTCAAATACAAGAAACTAGAATTAAATTGGAGGTCGGGAAGTGGGTCAAAAACAGGTTACATCAGTCGGGTGTCAAAGCAGTTTTTGGATCAGCCTATTTACATTTTATGTTTTGAGTTGGTTAGGGTGCTTAGGGTTATAGATAGACCTTAAAACGAATATGGGAGTTAGTTTATATATTATAGAAAGGATCTGGAGTGGGGATAAGTAAATGGAATAGGCTAAGACCCTCTGGTCATAACAAAATTTTTATATGTTCAAAATCAGTAAATTCTAGATAGGTAAAGGTATATATATATATATATATATATATATATATATATATATATATATATATATATATATATATATATATATATAGAGGCCTTAACAGTAGCTTTAAGGTTGCAGCCAAATAGGAGAGTTAGCTAACACATTTAAGGGAATCGGGTTTCTTTTACAGGGCATGTTATTTTGGTTATGCTGGTGTTAGACCCATAGTTTGAAGTATGAAAAACGGGACTGTTTTAGGTAAAATGTTAACGGGACGAGTTATGAACTAAACTAAGTTAAGGGCTTTATAGAGGGGTGTAATGAGATGGATATGGCATATAAATAGGGTTAAGTAGTAGGAGAAGGTTAGATATCCATCATAGATTGATGAGCCATTTTGGTATGTGGTTTATGTCTTGATTGTATACGTTTGTGTGTTTTGATTTTGCTAGAGCGCGGATACTTAGAGAAGCTTGTTCAGGTGAGTTTTATAGTCCCATGTCTTTGTAATGATCTTGACTTCCAGATGGGATGGAAGAGACACTGTATGAATTTGTAACTAATGCTGTGAATATTTTTATGGTTTGTGATGGAATTGTGTGTACACGTATGTGATTAACTGCTATGTGATTCTTGATTGTTATTGTGGCTTGACTTGGTACCAATGGGATGTTGACAAGGCGGGGCCTTGGGGTTGGTTCATAGGTGTATGGGCGCCTATGGGACCATGGTGATTGGTAAGGCTTGGAGCCTTGGAATTGTGGTTACTGGTAAGGCTTGGAGCCTTGGAAATTGGTTTGGTATGATTAATCTTGAATGCTAGTTGTTAATACATAATTGTAGCACATTGTCCACTTGTTCTTTTGTTAATGGTTGTTATTCACAGCTTATAATTGATTTGGAGTTAGAGTCTAAACCTATGACTCTCACCAACTTTATGTTGATGTGTTTTAGTGTCTCTTTCAGGTGAGAATATGGTTAAGCGTGAGTATAGGAGTGGCTAGCTGGGAGGCTTAGGATTTCATTGGAGGAACCCCCTTTCCTCTTAGTCTTTATTTGATGTTTGTATAAGTGATACTTTGTTGACACCTATATGTTTGCTTTGTTTATGTTAATTGTTTGTCTCAGGTAAGCGGTAGGACTGTTACCTACTTACCTAGACTCCTGCATTGTTGAGATATTGTCATGACATTTGTAATTGTGTCACCATTTTATGACATTTCTGATTTCATTTAGTTATCTCTATAGACATGCTATTGTTGTGATGATATCCATACGTCGCGCCTCATATTCCGCCATGATGGGGTGTGACAGAATGTATCAGAGACAATTGTTATAGAGAATTAGGTTGCCTAGTCTCGTAGCCTAGTCTATAGCTTAAGGGTCCTCGCATATAGGCGTCATAGGAGTACGTGTGCATTTGATATTAATTGATGTTGTTGGTTTTTACTTGCGATGTTTGTTAAGTTTTGACTAGTATGGGTTGAACCATAGTAGTTCATACTTAGCCACATGTTATTTTCTTTTCGGGTTGTGACTAGTGCGCGTTGAACCATAATCGTCCACGCTAGTCATTGTTGTATTTTGCTTAAATTTTACATTATAGTACATAATTTGTTACATGGTAGTTTCTATCTTTTGTTGAGTTATTTTATGTACCCGAGGTATAGTATTTTTCTTTTTATGTTTAAGTCATGTTCCCTAAGAATCATGTGGTGGTTCGAGTTACTAGGAGTAGGTGGATAGGAAGGATTTTAAGTTGTTTCCACTCTGAGGGGCGACATGACTTATAATTGATTATGTTTTCGTTTTAGATTTTGTCTTTGCTGTTTTAGCTAGACTATGGATTTCTGTATTCCAAGAGTTTGACTATGTTATTTTAATAGTTAGAGTTTTTGACCTTATTATTTATGTGGTTACGTGTTTAGGTGAGTTGATGGATTTATGTGTTATGTGTTGTATTGATTCTTATAAGTGTCATCATAGGAGGGAGTGCATTAGGGAAAGGGTAATTGTATAAGTATGGTGGCCAACATAGTTATACAAGTACCACAACTTCAATGGATTCCTAAGTATGATTGCATGAAAGAGGATTAATACATGCTTGTTTAGTAGATGTTAGACGGATTTAAGTATATGTATCCCGATATTACCTACATATGTATGATCCCTCGCTATTATCGATTGTATCCATAGTAGGGTTTGCTAGCTCGCTTCTTTTAGGTATTCAACCTCTGTTGTGGCGTATTCTTCGAGTTTCCTATTTCACGTGTCCGTTTAAAATGGTGTCCTTGGTGTTAAGTAATTGAAATAAATTGGGATTTCTTTTGGGATAATGAAATCTTTTGTGTTGAGTCTTACATTCCTTTTAGTCGGTATATATTGAGAAGACTTGGAAATCTACTATAGAGTTGGATAGTTGGTTGTATTCGGTAAAATAAGGGCAAGGTGTTGGAGTCGTGTTTGAAACAAGATGTAACATAAGAATTTAAATCAACACTTATTTATTTCAAAATTCTAAAAGACTCTCTATAAAATAAAGCGAAATAAAATTTCTTTCTACTTAAATAGTTTATATAATTGAGTTTAATCGATTTACGTCACTTATAATTATTTATACAAGGTTAAATTGAGTTCATGAAAATTTCACATACAATTATGTTTTTAATTTTCTTTATTTAAAAGGGTTACGTTAATCACTAAGATGATTCTTTAGTTCTTAAAACAACTAGGATAAAATTGTTTTGGTCGTAACTTATTTTTTTTAAAGCTTTTTGGGTGATTCAAAAGGCTAAAATTATGTACTCGGAACGTATTTTTCAAATATGTGGGATGTATAGTCATGGGAGGTCAGTAGCTTGGTCAAAATGTTTGTACAAGTGTCGGGTTCAAGGTTGAGTTTTGAAATAGTAGTTTTAAACTTCTGTTTTGGGATGTTCAGGGTACCTAGTCTTTGAGTTGAGTCTCGAGACCATCTAGAAGGTTGTTTGTAGATTGTTTAAGTCACATAGATATGGGGAGGTAAAGAAAAATATTCCTTTAGGAAAAGTCGATTTTGCGCACGATTTAAATAATATGTCGTGGGGCGTAAGTTGTTTTGGTTGCCATTGGTTTTTGACTTGTTTTAACTGGTGCACGTAAAATGTCGTTAGTTATCCGTAGTTTTGATTCGTTGGTCGTGTCTGGTGGGTTCCAGATGTAGTTTTGGTTATGTATTGGTTGAGAGCATTGATATAGTCATATGAGAGAATAGTTGGAATGCCTTTTGTGATAGGGAAAGAGTTAGAAGTTCGTAGAAAAACAAACTAATGTGGTCATGAGGTCTCTTAGGAGTGCACAGGGAGATGAATAGAGATTTGTATAAAGTATGGATATTGGCACAAGTAACGCATCGTAGAGAATGTTGGAAGGGGATGTGATATATCAAAGGTACTTGTGATATTCGTTAGATATGAAAATTTTTTCGAAAATTTCTTAGATTTAGTAGGTTTACCTATTATCTTGAAGTAGAACCATGAATAGAGCAAGTAGGATATGTGAGAGGAGTTGTAGTTAGTGCCTTTCCAAGGTAGTTGTTGATGGAATGATTTAAAGACAAGAGTTGTTAGAACTTGCAAGGAATGCAAGATAAAAGTTGAGTTGCTTAGTAGTAGATTGGATGTGGAAAGCGGTTGAATGGTATGATAAGAGGAAGTATTGGTCTTTTAGAATGCATGTAGAATTTTGCGGGTAGAACGAGGTAGGAATTTATTCGTATTGCCGCTAACAGAGGGTGCAAGGAGGACGTAGTTGAAACTGCTAAGGATGTTGTATGAACATTTTAGGGTTACGGTTATGCATTTGGCTTCGCCAAAGCACTAGCAGTTTTCATGGAGTCAATGAACCGAGTGTGCATGAACGTATATAAACGAGTTGTCATCGGGAGTATCGACGACATCTTGATCTACTCAAAATCTAAGAAGGAGAGTTAGGCGAATTATGAGTTAGTTTTGGAGTTGTTAGGAAAGGGAATTATACGTGAGGTTTTCAAGTGTGAGTTTTAGGATTAAGTTGACCAGGATGAGTAGTTAGAGATGATGATATATCATGGAACCAGCAAGTGGCAAAGTAAAGAAGGACGAGGAAGCGTTTTAGAGGCTGAAGAGGTGGATTGGATAATGAGCCGATCTTGACATTATCGGAAGGACTGGATGAATTCGCGAAGCATGACGATACGTGTAGCAAGGATTTGGATGCGTATGAGGACGACAAAGAAAGGCGATTGATTATACGTTGCAGGAACTGAAGATTTAGAAGAACTAGATAAGACTTAGTTAGTAGAGCTGGATTGTTAGATGTGCCTAGAATGCTAGAGGCATTTGGTGTACGAGATGTAGAGAATGATCTATACGGATCATGAACGTCTCCAACACATATTCAGTCCTCTTGATTGAACATTTGGCAAAAGTGATGGGTGGAGTTAAGTGATGAAGGAATATTGCATGGCCAAGTACCATCTGGGAAAGGCGAGCATAGTTAATGAGACATGGAATAAGAGGGATGAAGTGATGCTGAGACAAAATTTAGCTATATGGATGACGTGTTAGGAGGGTTTGGATGAAGGATGTAAGTTGCACGAGTAGTTGTCTAAAGCAGAGAACACGTCAACATTGATGTTGCGTGGCTTGGACAATCATATGGAGAAAAGGGAAATAGGCTATACTTCCTACATAGATAGGAGTAGCATAGAAAGGGTGGTGTAAGGACGAAGATGGTAGAGGGCATACATAATGGGGTAGAGGAATAAGTACGATGGGAAGTAAGCATAGTATACCGTTGATAGACTAATGGTTGGTATGAGCATACCATAAGGATAATGGAGGAAGACGCCTAGAGCATTGGCTTGCTGTTTGGAGATAGTTGGAGATTGCATTTTGTTTAGGAAGAATTCTTCTACAAAGAGAGTCATTAGTGAGAGGGGCGTATTCTTCACTGATGAGAATGTCGGGAATAAAAGAGGATCGCCTAAATTATTGGCTGAAGATGAGATAGAAGATGGTATGGAAATTAAGATTATGGAGAGACAGCGAGAAGTAGTATAGAGGAAGAATGGATTGAGGGAGCAAAGGGTTGTCAAGATTGTGTATTGATATAGAAGGGAAAATCGTTAGGTCTGGTGATAGGAAATGTAGTAGAAACTACTGGATTTAATCCATAGAAGATGAGGTGGATCACCGTTACGGTGGGGTGAAGTTAGAAGCAGTCAACATATTGGACCGGAGTTGGAACGAAAAACTACAAGAGGTGGTGGCAGTGCTTAAGTAGAGGTTGAAAATGGCAAAGGACCGAAAAGAGAGCTGTGTGGACAAGAGGCGTAAGCCGTTGGGATTTGAGATTGGGGAAAAGGTTGTGCTATAGGTTTCACCATGGAAAGAAGTGACGTGGTTTGGGATGAAAGGGAAGTTAACACCTAGAATCGTGGGTCCATTCGAAATCTTGGAAAGGATTGGACTAGTGGCTTATGGGTTGGAATTACTGAGAGACTTGAGTGGTATGCGTGATGTATTTCATGTATTAAACTTGAGGAAATGCTTAGCAAGAACCTACTTGCAAGTACCATTAGATGATATTAGTATGGATACGAGTCTTCGTTTCATCGAATAGCCGGTAGAGATTTTGGATCGTGAAGCTAAGACGTTGGAAAAAGTAATATACTGTAGTTATGGGTATATGGAATTTGAAAAGTGGACTAGAGTTCACGTGGGAAAGGGAGGAGTTTATGAGGAACAAGTATACTTATATATTTTCTAATGATGATCCTAAGGAGTAAATCTCGGGACGAGATTTCTATTAGGAAGGAGTGATGTGACAACCCCGGTTATTGAGGTTCGTCGCTTAGTCTTATTTTTGGGGTATTTTGTGTGACTATATGTTTTATGTGATTTATGTGTTTATATGTGTGATTTTGGGGATGAGAATGGACGAAATGAGGTACATGATTTGTAAATCCTGGTACGGGTTGGAAATGAAATGAAATGAAATGAGTTTAGAAACGAACTGCGAGAAAGTTTGGATATCGTTTTTACAAGGCTTCGTGTACGTATCGTATATTGTATGTATGTATTAATTATAGATTACATGTTTAGGATAAGTTTTAGAGATACTTTCCATAATTAGAAACTTTTAGAATTGACGGTTAGTTCGGAAATCACGTAGAAAGTCAAAAAAACCAACGTAAGGCTTTCGGGTTATGGGTTATGGTCCGGAAGTAACCCGAATGTGAGATTTAGTTTAAGAATAATATAAGTTATAAAATAAGGTTAAAATTCAGATCCTTAGATGCTTTGGGCTTGGTTTGGGCAGCCAAAAGAAAAAGAAGAAATAAAATAACCAAAAAGCCCAAAAACAGGCCCAATGGACTAGTAATGGGATTAGGGGGACCTTAGGACTTAACCAAACCCATCCCATAACAAAAATAATCAGATTTTTCACCCCTATAACATCTCATAGTCGATTTTTAATAATGTTGGAATTAGGTTTCATCAAAGACAATTTCTTCCTTTGATTTCTAAGGTAAAATCTTCAAAACTCTTCTTTAATGTATGATTTTAATTAATCTAATCATGTAATTAATCAATAGATGATGGATGTAGGGTTAGGTTAAACATAACTTCTGTATTTTAATTATATAAACATGTTTAGATTAATTAGGGTTAATAATTATACATGATGTGGATAATTAATTAGACTAGTTGTGTTAAATTCGTTTTTAAAAACTAGGCAGAATTTTTGGTCCATTGTTTTGATCATATCTAGAGTTATACAAACTTCTAAGTTTCGAATCTTATGTCCCTGAAAAGGTAATTGAATTGGATTTCAAATGAAAGAAACTATAATTAAATTGGAGGTCGGGAAGTGGGTCAAAAAAGGTTACATCAGTCGGGTGTCAAAGCAGTTTTTGGATCAGCCTATTTACATTTTATGTTTTGAGTTGGTTAGGGTGCTTAGGGTTATAGATAGACCTTAAAAAGAATATGGGAGTTAGTTTATATATTATAGAAAGGATCTGGAGTGGGTCTAAGTAAATGGAATAGGTTAAGACCCTCTGGTCATAACAAACTTTTCATATGTTCAAAATCAGTAAATTCTGAATAGGTAAAGGTATATATATATATATATATATATATATATATATATATATATATATATATATATATATATATATATATATATATATATATATATATATATATATATATATATATATATATATATATATATATATATATATATATATATATATATATATATATATATATATATATATATATATATATATATATATATATATATATATATATATATATATATATATATATATATATATATATATATATATATATATATATATATATATATATATATATATATATATATATATATATATATATATATATATATATATATATATATATATATATATATATATATATATATATATATATATATATATATATATATATATATATATATATATATATATATATAGGAGGCCTTAACAGTAGCTTTAAGGTTGCGGCCAAATAGGAGAGTTAGCTAACACATTTAAGGGCATAGGGTTGCTTTTACATGGCATGTTATTTTGGTTATGGTGGTGTTAGACCCATAGTTTGAAGTATGAAAAACGGGACTGTTTTGGGTAAAATGTTAACGGGACGAGTTATGAACTAAACTAAGTTAAGGGCTTTATAGAGGGGTGTAATGAGATGGATATGGCATATAAATAGGGTTAAGTAGTAGGATAATGTTAGATATCCATCATAGATTGATGAGCCATTTTGGTATGTGGTTTATGTCTTGATTGTATACGTTTGTGTGTTTAGATTTTGCTAGAGCGCTGATACTTGGAGAAGCTTGTTCAGGTGAGTTTCATAGTCCCATGTCTTTGTAATGATTTTGACTTCCAGATGGGATGGAAGAGACACTGTATGGTTTTGTAACTAATGCTGTGAATGTTTTTATGGTTTGTGATGGACTTGTGTGTATACGTATGTGATTAACTGCTATGTGATTCTTGATTGTTATTGTGGCTTGACTTGGTACCAAGGGGATGTTGACAAGGCGGGGCCTTGGGATTAGTTCATAGGTGTATGGGCGCCTATGGGACCATGGTGATTGGTAAGGCTTGGAGCCTTGGAATTGTGGTTACTGGTAAGGCTTGGAGCCTTGGAAATTGGTTTGGTATGATTAATCTTGAATGCTAGTTGTTAATACATAATTGTAGCACATTGTCCATATGTTCTTTTGTTAATGGTTGTTATTCACAGCTTATAATTGATTTGGAGTTGGAGTCTAAACCTATGACTCTCACCAACTTTATGTTGACGTGTTTTAGTGTCTCTTTCAGGTGAGAATATGGTTAACCGTGAGAATAGGAGTGGCTAGATGGGAGGCTTAGGATTGCATTGGAGGAACCCTCTTTCCTCTTAGTCTTTATTTGATGTTTGTATAAGTGATACTTTGTTGACACCTATATGTTTGCTTTGTTTATGTTAATTGTTTGTCTCAGGTAAGCGGTAGGACTGTTACCTACTTACCTAGACTCCTGCATTGTTGAGATATTGTCATGACATTTGTAATTGTGTCACCATTTTATGACATTTCTTATTTCATTTAGTTATCTCTATAGACACGCTATTGTTGTGATGATATCCATACGTCGCGCCCCATATTCCGCCATGGTGGGGTGTGACAGGCGGCCATAAAACATTTTAAAAGGGTGGATCGGGTCATTTTAGGAGGATTTGGTGTTGGCCGGAAAAAGTGAAGGCGCTGGAATCCGGTGGCCGGATTAGGGTTCCGATCGTCGGAAAACTTTGAGGGAGAGAGAGTTTTATAAATTAGGGTTTTAGTGTGTGTGAGAGAAAGGTAGTAAATGAGAGAAAATAAATAAAAAAATTTATTTATAATAAGATAAAATGTATAGTTTAGATAGTTTAAGGTCAAAACTATAACATTTTCTTTAACTTTCGTTAATTAACACTTAGGGGCTCGTTTATAATAGTTAATGAATGATTTAAGACACGAAACTTTCGCCATTGTGTTCCAAATGGGTTTTCCTATGAAAATGAGTATTCACTTGACCATTTTTCAAGAATATTTCGTAAGCTCTTTTAAAAATGTTAATTATCTATTAGGTATCCCGGTCAAGCTTTTTTAAAGAAAGACAAACTTTAGCCTAAATATTTCTTGTTTTTAGCAAATGTTATCGAGTCAAAAGCATCAAATAATTTAATTAATCTTTTTATTAAATATCTCGTGAGAATTAAATATTAATTTAATTTTTATCATGTTGGTAAGCAAACTGCGCGATTTTCAGATTTTGTCATAATATGTCCCGTTTTCAAATCTAATAAGTTTGGTAGCGCTCAAAAATGAATTTCAATAATAATTAATATCATTTATTATTATTTATAGTAAGGAAAATTCTCTGGTGTTACATATGTTATCTTAAACTACAATAACCAATCTATTTGTAGGGTACACTACAAATTTTGTCCCTTGATTATTGCAAAATTGAGAAAAAAAACCTTTGAGACGAAAGGTGGTGCAAAAACGCCCACAAACTTTGCATTTTCATGCGAAAAAACAACTGAGACGTTAAATCCTAACTTTCAACCGTTAGTGGTCGTTAGTTGGACCAAAGTCATAGCGAAATGACTAATATACCCTCTTGCTTTGTTAACTAAACTTAAGATTTAAGTTCATTGATAGCAAACTTATCTAAGATATGGGGGACTCATCCCCTCCCTACATCTCCCTACCATCCAATGGTTGAGATTAAATCCCCATTTTATACTACAAAGTTATTTTCGTCATTTCACCGACCACTATATAAACATTTTTTTACTTTATTTCTCATAAAACACACACACACGCACACACTCCGTCTCTCTCTTTCTCCTTCTACCCCCATCTAGTTTCTCTCTCTATAACTCTGATCGATCGAAGCTTATAATCATGAATCCATCCCGAATCCCGCGAAGCATCATCATGAATCCATCACGAATCGATTAATTAGATTAATGAATCAACACGAATCCATAATCAACAGGAATCGATCATCACCTATACATCGATCCATTATTCGTCATCCATAATCACGAATCAATCCATCATGATCAGGTCAGATCTATATTTATTTAGCTTATTTTATGTGAATAAGCTTATTAATTTACCATCATTCAAACTTATAAACTTTTTAATTAGCTTTTTTTGAATAAATTATCTGATTTTATTGGTCTTAATTATAAGATAGCTTATTAGTTATTTTATGTGAATAATTAGATTATTGTGAATAATTAGATTATTGTGAATAAGCTCATTCATGTGAATATTCCGATTCAAGTGAATAAACTTATAAATTAGAGGAGATGAGAGCTATGTGAATAAGTATATAAAATAGATGAGAGCTATGTGAATAAGGTTTTTGTATCATATATGATACACTTGTTATCATATATGATAGTGTTCTTTGTGATATGCATATATATAATATCATATATGATATGTGTTCTTGTTAGTGATAAAATTAGTGAGGGCATGTTTTTATAGAGAGTATGAACTTTACAATGTATGTCCATTTTTTTTACAGTTTTTAGATATATATAAATTTTGTATATATGTTTATCATACAGATAATTATATGTTATCATATATGATATTTTTTGTTTGTATGCATATATATGATATAATTTAAAACTCTATTTTTTAATGTGCAAAATCACATTTCATTATATTTCTACAGTTTGGTTTTTGTATTATCATATATGATTGTTATGGTTTTTGTAAATTTTTTAGGTGATGGGAGACGTAGAAAACAGTTCAGCAACTGTTATTGAGAAGTTGAAACGAGGAAACTAGTATTGTTTGATCAAGGTTAGCGGCTGTTATTGAGACTTTGAAAGATGTTGAGTCTGATTGCCCAAATTATTCTTCCAAGAACAAGTGTTGTAATTTGGAACAACTTTTAACGACATAAGAGTTTTGGTTTAGATTCAACAGACTTTTTTTTTTGCTCTTTTGTGTGCTTTTAGATTTAGGAGAAATTTTTATCATGTATGATATGACCTGGTTATCATATTTGAATTTACTTTGGGTTTGTTTGTATTTGGATTATCATATATGATAATATGTTGAAACTCTTCTTTTAGAAAGTTGTGTTTTTGTTAGCCTCAAAATATTGAGTCAAACAAGAATGTTCGGTCATAGGTTTCTATTGTAATATTTATTAGAACGTTGTAATAGATAGTTAAATAGTCGTGGTTCACGGGCTTGGATTTAAGCTACTGATTGTGGTAAAACACGACCTTTTAGGAAAAAGGCGTAAAAACGGTAAGTATTAAGTGATGATTTAGGAAAATCAACCACTAATGACCCAATTAAGTTCGTTTCCCAAGGAGGTATATGTGTGACTAAAATGCAATGATATTTGAGATTAATATTTGAAAGAAGGGGATGAGAAAATAGAATGATGAAGACGTGAAAATTATTACTACGATGACTAAAATTAAAACCGTAAAAAGAGCTAAAATAAAAATAAATTCTAAAAATCCCAATTTTTTTTTGCCAAAAATCAAATTAAATAAACTAAGAGTTTACAAATGATCAAAACTTTTTCAAACCTTTTAATTAATTAAATATTAATTTTTAAATGCTAATTAAAGCCCTAAAAATCAAAATAATTATTAAAAAGCCCAAATAAAGATTTTTCACTTTGTAAACCTCTAAAATTACCAAATAAGACTAAAAACTATTTTTATAAATTTTTAAACTAATTAAAACTATTTAAAATGACTAAAAACTATTAAAAACTTAAAATAATTCTAGAAATTATAAAAATGATGATAAAATTAATCTAAGAGTTGCAAAAATCCTATTTTAATGTATTAAACCTAAGAAAAATATAAAAAGTGCAAAAATGTGAAAATTGAAATTTAATATAAAATAATAATAAAATAATATTAAAAATCCAAAAATTTTAAAAACTTACAAACTAGTTTATTTTAACCTAATTAAACAGAAAATGAAAGTGAAATTACCAAATTACCCATAATGGGCCCCAAAATGGGCTAAAAACCAAAACAGTCAACCTTAATGGGTTAAATGGGCCCAATAAGTCAAACTTGGCCCAAATGACCTGGAAAAGCCCTATCTGACTCAAAATTTAATTCTAAACACAAAAGTCTGAGGCTCAAAAGCTGGTTTTGAGCTTATCATAGCTTAAAAGATCAATAGCTTATTCTTATTGGGCCAATAAGCCCATTAAGCAATAAGCCAATGCCATAAGCTCTAATTAGACACACAACCTTCTTAAGAGATGCCAAAGAGATCTGTGAAAAGAAATTTTGAAAAAGCACACTCAATAAGCCATAAATAAGCGAAGAAGAATTTCACTAAAAGACAAAATAGTCGTGTTAGAGTTCTAGGATGTTTCAGAAGCTGATTCTTTTTGCAAAAGCTCACAAATAACTTAACTAAGAAGAATCAATTATAAAAATCCCAATAAGCCAAGTAGAATAAGCTATAGGAGAAAATAAGCTGGCTGAAAAAGCCAAATAAGCTAGTTTTCTAGCAAAAGCTTAACCAATTGACTTGTAACCTTCTAGACTTGTTATTAAGCTGAGAAAAATGACACCTATTACAAAAGCCAAGTTATTGCATGTACCAATAAGCAGTTCTAAAAAATAAGCCAAAATGTGCTTATTTGACCAAAAGTTAAAGTTCACCAAATTTCACCAAATGTTCAGGGATTGTTTATAGGCTTGTTTTAAGCAATTTTTGTGAAGAACTCAAGGTGGAGTCCTTGTGAATCAAGAGGTCACTTGACCAAATGATGACAGATTTTGGCAAATAAGGCTTAATAAGCCAGTTAGCTTATAAGCCAGCAACAAAGCAAACCAAATAGCCAAATCTACTCACAAGCAGCACAAAAACAAGTTCCAAGCAATAAACAAGCAAGGCATACACTAGATAACAAAATGCAAGGCAAAATTGAGGTGGTCACTTTGCTGATGCAAATGACCACTTCAGCCAACTTTGATAAGCTCTAGCACCCACAATAAGCCACCAAATTCAACAAACAGATACTACACAAATAGCTTATCACCTAAACTCTTCCCAAACCAGATTTCAGACCTTAGATCCAACAAACAAAGAATTTATTGGATCTGATGTGTTTGACCAAATTCAAACCAATTTTATTAGATTTTTCCAAAACTTGAAATCCTTTTTCCAAACCTCTTGATACTTAACCAGTGACCAAAACCTATTGCATATGACTTGTTTAGACTCCCCAAACCTAAGAACCAAGGGCACAAGGCCACAAGGCCTTATGATCCCAAAATACCAAACAACCTTGTTTATTCCTTTTTCAAACAAACTTTTTATTAAATCAAACAACCTACTGATTTTAAGGTTCAATTAGCTCAACTAGGTGACAACTAAGAGATACCAACTATAAAACACAAAACACAAACACAAGAACAACAAATCACATGGCAAGGTACATAACAGACAATAACATGAAATTTCTTAGAGGAAACTTAACAAGAGGTTATACCTATCCCCCACAACTTCCTAGAGGGATCAACTATGCTCCTTGGACCTTGTTCAACAGCTAGAACAAGACCAAGGTACTTGAACAAAGGAGATGAGATGTGCCTTGGTTGATGGTTCAAAGCAGAACCTCAAGGGCTTTATATCTTCAACACAAACAGCAAACAACCTATCCAAAGGTTGATAAACCTTCACTAGCTTGGTGTTAACAAGCTTGCAAGGGCTTATAGCTTTTGGATAAGGGTTAGTACAAGTAATATACCAAAAACAGATGACTGATTTCAAGGTTTTTTCAACTTTGAAATCCTTACCAAACATAAACGTACTTAAACCACAAGATCTAAGCACCTTTATAACATCAAATGGAACTCAGAATTACCCTTAAACAACACCAACTTTCAAAAACATAAAAAGGAATTACAATTTTCTTAAAATACCAACTTTTATAAATTTTAAAAAAGGAATTACAATGTTTAAAGAGTAAAACTAGAACAAAGGCCTTACCACAGGTTGGGGGTCCATTTATAGAGTACAAGGGATGGTTCTAGAATGCTGAAATACATGAAACCCTAGTCTAGAATTCCCAAATTTGCCCTTGAGTGCATTGAGTTGTTGAGCTGTCCAAATGCATCCTATAGGTTCATTTTAGCTTTGTATCCAAGCAAGGAGTGTGGGCTGTTGATTTGGCCACGTGACAATCCTTGGAGATGAAGGAATGATGTGATAGGTGGACGGGTTTGAAGGGTGGGGTCCTTTGGTGAGTGGGATTGAGGGATTTTGGTGTGGGATGGGTTTACAAGCATGTGAATCAAGCAAGTGCCTGGGTAATTTAAAATAACCCTTTGTTTTAAGTGGAGTGGTAACTGGGTTCATCATGGTAAACAGTAAACATTTTGATCCATTTTTGTAGGAGTGAAAATGTTTGGCGCGTGTTTGTCATGTTTGAACTTTTGGAAATGACACATTGAGTCCTTGTGTTTTGGAGAAAAGGGTAAAACGTGTTTTCAGCCAACAAAACTTGTTCTTCTTTGTTATTGAAGTTTATGATTTCACACTTTTGCCCTAAAACTTTGGCAAATGGTTTTCAAGGGTTGTTTTTGCCATTTTTGCATAGTTTGAGGACTGATATTGGACATTCTTGATCTTCAAAGGTCTTCAATGTATCTTTGACTTCATGAGGGACCATTATTGACAATTTAGAATTGTTGAGGGACTAAACTTGCCAATTCTTCAAAGTTGAAGGACCATTTTGTAATTTTGACAGACTTAAGGGACCAAAATTGTAATTATGAATATACAAGGGTTTTAAGTGTCATTTCTTCATAAATTGAGGATCAATCTTGTACATCTTCAAGTCTTCAAGGGTTTTTCTTGGATAAATCATGAACTAGGGCCTGGTTCATTGTACGGCTTCGTTTCTCGTGTTCGTTTTTCCTTGTTTCTTGTGATCTTTTATCTTTTTCACGATATCTATACCTAAAACACACAAGTAAACAAATACAAGCATATATATGCTATATTAATGACATTTTATGCATTTAAAGCCCGAAAAGAACGATGAGATCATGTATAAATGCCATCTCATCACTCCCCCATACTAAGCCATTGCCGTGCCCTCACGCAATGCTAGAATAAAGTATCTAAGCATCACCAAAATTTAATTTTATTAACCTTTATTGAAAAGTAAAAGACTTGCAACAATACTACGAAGATGTGTAAAGACATAATGTATGATTTTCATCACGAATGTGACTTTTAGGGTCAATGAATAGAAACAAGTAAATGTCCCATAGAGTAAATTTCGTCATCCTTGATTGTCATACATTCCATGCTAAGTGCAAAAACGAGATCATTGTTGGTACAAGTCACAATGCTAACACTACTCATACGTCCAAATTGTGTAATACTTTTTCTCCCCGCAATCCTAGTTATTAAGAAAGGAAATGGGTTTCTAGAATTTTTTTACTACTTGTCATGGATCACAAGTGATTCATATTGACTTATTTGAGTATTTATTAGTCCGAAAGTAAAGTAGCACGATTTAATCGATAGTTAGCCGAAGGACAAAATCTTTTAAAACGGCTTCTCGTGTATCTCCTTAAGTTCATATCTTGGCATAACTCGTTTCACGATTTGAGACCTTTCTCGGACCGATATTTGGCATGTACTTCATACTTCAAATCTTGGGAAGACGTTCTTGATATTATGGTCTTCTCTTCATATATTGGAATTTCTTCACTTGACGTTTGAGAGATCCTTCATACTTGGACCACGACTTCATCATTTTTCTTCAATCTTTATTTTGGATTTTGATATACAAAGATCCGCCTCCTTTTTGGACTTGGATATATTTATCCTCATACCTTGTAAGGGTATTTTTGGATAGACTTTCTCCATGATCTTTAGGGGAGTAATTGCTTTTCGTCGTGTGTCTCGATCCTTCATATTGATTTTGGAATAATGATACTTCACATCATCTTGGATCTTTAGCAACAAAATAGAGCTCCTCATGCCTTGTTAGGGCCTTTTTGGATCTTCACCAATCTTCGCATCCCGCTTCAATAAGTTATGCCTTGGCTATGAACTCTATTCAACCCCGAGCAACTTTTAAACGATCTTGTGCTAGAAGCTAAGTAACCTTTCAAATCGTACGACCTTACTTATTGCAATTATTTTTATTCCTAATGCATTGATCTTATGGGAGAAAAAGCCACAATTAAAAACATATGAGTTTTTGAAAGAACATTTTCATGTTCTACGTTTAGCATGATCACTTGTCTAACTCTATCATTTCCCGTTCTTCACTATTTAAAGACCTCTAACTAAAGAGACTCGTGAATACTTAGCCATGCAAGTCAAAATTAAACCAAATTTGGATTAGCTTTCATTAATACTATATCAAATCGAAGTTTTGGGTTTTCAAGCCACCTATAGGATCTTGCACTTTCTTGGACTTGTTCAAGTTTAGAGAATGCATTTTACAGTTCCCTTGATAAGTGACTTTCTAGGATCAATTATAGAAACTTGCGAAAAGTTCTTGTTCTTAACCCGAATGAGCTAAGACTTTCGCGTTTTAAAGTTCCCTATATAAAAGTCTAGCAAAACTTGAATTGAGCTGGTTAAGGAATGAAAAGGGCTCCAAATGCCCATCAAGTCAAAAATTAGCTCTTATTCTACCCATCGGAAAATATACATTCGTGTCTTAAAAACACTTATTAAAACTAAGAAATTTTTTAAAATTTGGCCATTTTTAGCCTTATTAGCAACAAAACAAAACATTGAAAGTTGGAAAACGTGAGGGCGTAGCAAAGCAAGTATCTATTCACCCCCATACTAAAATTAAACATTGTCCTCAATGTTTCGAGTCTAAAGGTGGAGCACCCCCATACTAGAGACGAAGAGTCGAATGCTTAGGATCTAGCATGGAAAGGGTGATCAACAATATATCTAAAGCCGTTTATTAATTATGCTAAGAGATAATTGTTAGAACAATAAAGGATATGTCATGGATTCATGAAAAACTTGTTCAAGCAAACAATCGAGGCTCACGTAAACGAACTCGAGAGTCTTCAATCGTAGTGATGATGATGATCTAGATAACACAATCACAAACAACCACGAGACAACGAGTTGGAAGGGTATAAATCCCCTCTCATTCTTTATTAGAAAGCATAAAAAGGATAAGCATGGGATCTCCCCCACGAGGCACCTCATTTTTGATTACCGAGTCATGAGCTCGACTCGATCCCCTCAATGCTAATTATCATCGGGGAAGGTGACTTGGTCGAGGTCATCCAATGAAGGAACTTCCCCACCAAAGTAGTGCTTAAGCCTACGTCCATTCACCTTAAAGTTAGGACCATCATCTTGAGCTAGCTCGATGGTCCCATAAGGAAACACTTGTGTAATGGTGAAAGGACCCGACCAACGAGATTTCAATTTCCCGAAAAATATCTTTAATCGAGAGTTAAAAAGTAACACTTGATCACCAACGTTAAAAACCCGGTTTTTAATCTTTGCATCATGAAACTTTTTAGTCTTTTCTTTGAAAATCAATGAATTTTCATAAGCATTATCTCTTAATTCATCCAATTCATTTAATTTTATTTTCCGGTGATCCCCCGCGGTCTTTAAATCAAAATTAGCATGCTTAAGGGGTCAATATGCCTTATGCTCCAATTCAATGGGCAAATGACAATTCTTCCCATAGACTAATTTATAAGGAGTATAACTGATAGGTGTCTTATAAGCGGTCCTTAAGGCCATAAAGCGTCATCGAGTTTGTCGGACCATGAAGCACGGTTTTCTCCAATTGATCTCTCTAAAATCCTCTTCAAAGCTCGGTTTGAAACCTCGACTTGCCCACTCGTTTGCGGGTGATAAGCCGTAGAAAGACGATGAGTAACTCCATATTTCTTTAAGACCTTCTCAAATTGGTCATTACAAAAATGGGTTCCACGATCGCTTATAATAGCACGAGGGGTTCCAAACCGAGAGAATAGTTGCTTCAAAAATTTCACTACCACACGAGCATCATTAGTAGGTAAAGCCTTAGCTTCCACCCACTTAGAAAGGTAGTCGACGGCGACGAGGATATACTTGTTACCATGAGACGATGGGAACGGCCCCATAAAGTCTATGCCCCAAATGTCGAAAATCTCACACACTTGAATTATATTTTGCGGCATTTCATCACGCTGAGACTATCTTCCTTGACGTTGACACGAATCACACGACTTCACAAGTGCGTGTGCATCACGATAGATAGAAGGCCAAAAGAAGCCGACATCTAACACTTTCTTAGCCGTGAGATTAGCACCGTGGTGACCACCCGTGGGTCCCTCGTGACAAGCTCTAAAGATGTTAGAAGCTTCGGCACCAAAAACACAACGTCGAACGAGTTGATCCGCACAAACCCGAAAGAGATAAGGGTCGTCCCAAAAATAGAACTTGACGTCACGAAAGAATTTTCGCTTTTGTTGTGTCGTCATACCCTTGATTATGAAATTGCCCGCATGGTAATTTGCAATGTCGGCAAACCATGGGGTGGTGTCTTTAGAATTCACTACACCGAGAGTCTCGAGAGGAAATGTTTCGGTGATTTCCTTGTTCTCGAGAACATCTTTGTGAGGATCTTCTAGACGAGAGAGATGATCGGCCGCTAGATTCTCGGCTCCTTTTTTGTCAAGCACGGTGACATCAAATTCTTGGAGGAGGAGCATCCAACGAAGCAATCTCGGCTTAGCATCTTGCTTAGCTATGAGATACTTGATAGCCGAATCGTCGGTATACACGATGCTTTTAGTTAAGACGAGATAAGGTCAGAATTTCTCAAAAGCATAGACCACGGCAAGGAATTCCTTTTCCGTTGTGGTGTACTTTAATTGAGCCTCGGTCATCGTCTTACTAGCATAATGGATAGGACGGAAATGCTTTTCATAGCGTTGCCCTAAGAAGACCCTTATAGCATAATCACTTGCATCGCACATGATTTCAAAGGGTAATTCCCAATTAGAAGAAACAAGAATGGGAGCTTCGGTAAGTTTCCTTTTGAGAGTTTCGAAAGCTCTAACATAATCCTCATTCAAATTAAAAGGGGCATTAATAAGTGTGAAAACAATTATCCTTTTACCACTTATTTCCAATAATAACAAGACCAAAACGTGTATTTTATGTCGTAAAAGTCAAAATTATGCGTGGTTTGTGTTTTTATTGTGTTTCAGGATAAAAATATGAAAAAGGAAGAAAACACGGGCTATCACGGGCTTTTATCGAAGAAAACGAGAAAAGACGAGGTCAAAAGATCAAGAGTGTAAAAAGAACAGAAGTCCAAGGCCTATTCTGAAGATTTATCGAAGAAAAAGTCTAAAGACGGAAGTTTAATGAAGTCGAAGAACTCAAGTCTAATTATAGAAGAAAATTATAAGACGAGTTCAATTTATATCGACAACTCCCGAGACGACGTCAAGAAAGACAAAGAATTTAAATCGAGTCGAGACGTGAAGAAAGAAAAAGGAAGCAACACATGCACCTCCCCACCTCCTATATATACCCTCCTAATGACACATTAGGAGGGTGTTAGTTAATTAGTTCATTTTCAATTTTTAGTAGTTTAGTTTTTAGAGAGAGAAAGTGTTTAACTTTCTCTCACTAGAATTTCATCTTTTCTTCCTTTCATGTTTAAGCTTTGATTTGATCTTGTATTTTGGAATCATTAATTTATAAGTTCAAGTTAAGCTTTTTATCTTTGATCTTCTCTACCTTTCTTTAGTTTTAAGTTGATTTTTGATTCGTTATCATCTTGATCTTTATGTGATTAAAAAGTTTATCTTTTTATTCATCTTTAAGTTTTAATACAGATTAAGATTTGAGCTTATCATGCTTATTGGCTTATTTTGTATTTATCTTATTCACTTTTCATTTTTCTTAAAAGTTTCATCTTTTTATGGTTTGATTTAAAAAAGTTTCTTATTTAAAGTTTTGATAAGTTCTTATTCGTGCTTATTACATCTTTTATCTTAGAATTAGTAAAGTTTTAGATAGTGCTTATTAAAACTTTGCTTATTTGGTTTTGCTTATCTCGAATTGCAAGTTATCGGAAAAGGGTAAACCCTTTTCCGACTGAGTATTCCGATCACTCCAGCATTCCGACAGCATCACTATTATTCCGATCACAGGATCGGAATATGGTTTTACTTTCCGATCTTGATTCCGATTAGGATTCCGATGGGAATTATTTTGATATTTCGATAGCTTTGGATTTCCTGTATTCCGATCACTTCTTTTTGGTTTGACATTCTGATACATTTTGCACCATTATTCCGATAGGTTATTTTTCTTGCATTCCGATAGACGCTTATTCCGACAGGATTCCGACTGTGTTTCCTTTGACTTATTCCGACGGGTACATTCCGATAGTATTCCGACGGGATTCCGACCAGGCATTCCGACGGGGTTAATTGTTTATTTTAATTCAGTTTTAGGTTTCAAAAATTGCATGCTTCCCGAAATCTCTGTTTTTACCAAGTGTTTTTCTATTGTTAGAGAGAAAAAGTGACAGTTTTTCTAGATTTGCTTTTAGCTTATTTTAATTACGTTTCGCACATATCCTTCTAGTAGAATAGAAAATCAGCTTCTCCTTTTAGTGACCATTATCGACTATTCCACCATTAACCTTGATCAATTCGATTAGATACCGAGAACGATATCGACTACACCAATGCTAAAGCAAGCTAACCAAAAGTCATGTATTAAATGGCGCCGCTGCCGGCTCTTTTCGTAAAGATTAACGGTTTTTAGTGAGAAATTAGATTTTGGGATCCGTTCTTTTGGGAACGTTATTTTCAAGCACAAAAAAAAACAAAAATTTTCAAAAATCCTAAAAAATATAAAATTTTCAAAAATACAAAATTTTCAATAATACAAAAATACAAAAAAAGATAAAAAAATCAAAAATATTTTATTTCCTTTTAGTGTATGCGTACTCGACCTACGTATTATCCTGAGCCCGAGACTCTTAGAGACATAGATATGGCCGGTGTGTATAACAATAATAACAACCTACTCCACCCCAATTTGAATAACAATAACAACAACAACAATGTTCCCCCACCCGACCTACGCACAATGGAGGAGCTTTGTCAACCCACCATGAACGGACGCGGAGGACCGATTGCGCCGATGCAAATCACGGCTCCTGAGTTTTCGTTGAAGCATCACATGATCCAGCAAGTTCAAAACGCTTGTCCTTTTCGCGGATTACCGGATGATGATGCCAACAAACATCTCGTCAAGTTCATCACCGTTACTCAAAGCATGAAACTGCCCGGTGCTTCCATGGATTTTCTTCGCCTTCACCTTTTTCCACACACGTTATCCCACCATGCCGAAAAATGGTTTGATCGTCTTCCCAAAAACTCAATTCAAACATGGAATGACATGACTCAAATATTTTTGTCGTGCTACTTTCCACCATCCATGGTCACTAGTCTTCGCAACCAAATCAGTGGATTCACTCAAGAACCTGATGAGTCGCTTTTTGATGCTTGGGAACGATATAATGTCTTGATCGACCGTTGTCCAAACCAGAACATGCTCCCTGTTACTTTGATTGATACTTTCTATAATGGTTTAACTTTTCGTGATCGTGATACGATTAATGCTGCCGCCGGTGGTACATTCATGAAGAGAAGACCTGAGGAGTGTAGAGAGCTTATAGAGAACATGACCACTCACCACAAAAATTGGGATTCATCTGCATCTTCAAGGAATAACCAGAGGGCCAATGTTTCTTCTACATCATCCAACTCAGAGCTAACCGAACTTACTCGCCAAGTAGCTGAGATGAACAAAAACTTCTTAACCATGGCTACGAACCAATTTCAACAAGCTAAAGTTGTTGCAACTTCTTGTGAGATTTGCGGGGGTTCTCATTCATACACCGATTGTCCTTCTACTCTTGACAATCCGGAAAATGTGTATGCCGCTAACGGTAACTTTTCTACGGGAGGCTATCAAGCACGTCCTCAAGGAGACTGAAACTTGCTAAGTTATCGTTCCAACAACTTTCTATCCCCGCCCGGTTTTTCTCCTCAAAACCAAAACCAAAACAATTTCAACCGCAACAATCAAAGCCAACCTCGAGCTACCAATCAATATTAATCCCAAAGAAACCCATATCCACCTCAAGGAAATAATCCAGCTTACCAAGCCCCACCTCTCAATCAACCCACGGTATTGAACCAAGACCTCGAAGCTTACATGAGAACCAATAGAGAGATGGTGACGAATCTTCAAAGCCAATTCATTTACTTGAAGGGTGACATGGCAAAACAAGGGAACGATATTCGAGCCGAGCTAAGGAATGACATGGCGAAACAAGGGAATGATCTTCAAGCTGATATGAGAAAC
This sequence comes from Glebionis coronaria, assembly GCA_025667525.1. NCBI lineage: Eukaryota > Viridiplantae > Streptophyta > Magnoliopsida > Asterales > Asteraceae > Glebionis > Glebionis coronaria. Next base: position 548,172,386 of record CM046874.1, read on the forward strand.
TCTATGAACAGTCAAACGAATAACTTAAGGGATATGATGGCTAGGTTTCTCCTAAGTAATCAAGCCTCTGGTTCGGGTTCTCTTCTGAGTAACACCGTTGCTAATCCAAGAGGGGAGATGAAAGCAATCACCACCCGAAGTGGCAAAGGTTTAAAGGAACCCGAGCTTCCTACACCTACACCGGTGATTGTGACTAAGGAAAACGAGTCCCCTTCTCCAATTCCTCCACCTTCTACTTCCACCCCTCCACCACCCAAGTATGTGAGTGAGAATTCTAGTCCAAAGACTTCATCTCAACCTAATATACCTTATCCCTCAAGGTTGAGGAAAGAGAAGTTGAAGAACAAGGATGATATTCAGGTTTCTAACTTTCTTAAAATGTTTAAACAACTGAATTTCAACATCTCCTTTTCTGAGGCTCTCGCTCACATGCCGAAATATGCTAAAATGTTAATAGATCTTCTCAGTGATAAGGAGAAACTTCTTGATATCGCTCAGACCCAACTTAATGATAATTGCTCCGCAGTGCTCTTAAGGAAATTACCAACCAAACTTGGTAATCCGGTTCGTTTTCTCATTCCTTGAAACTTCCCCGGGGTAGAGAATTGTATGGCCCTAGCCGATCTAGGTGCTAGTATGAACTTAATGCCATTAAGTGTTTGGAAACAATTATCTCTACCCGAGCTAGTCCCCACACGAATGACATTAGAATTAGCTAACCGTACGGTTGCTTATCCGGTGGGGATAGCCGAAGATGTCTTCGTCGGTGTCGACAAATTCACCTTTCCGGCGGATTTTGTTGTCGTTGACTACGAGATGGACCTCCGTGTTCCATTAATCGTTGTACGTCCATTTTTGAGTACTGGTCGCACTCTCATTGATGTAGCCGTGGGAGAATCAATCATGAGAGTTGGTGACGATAAAATCGTCTTCAACATGGGTAAACTTTCTAAGCAGCCTTCTGAAAACGAGAGCATTAATTTCATTGACGTTCTTGATGAGGCTTGTGAAGAACATTTCAAAGACGCTTGTAAAAGTGGTTCTTCTTCTCTACCCATCGTTGAGACTGTTGCCTCTATTGCTCCATCACTAACTCCATTTGGAGAAAGTGATTTCCTTTTGAAAGAATTTGAAGCAACTTTGGGAGATGTGGACTTAAAATATGACGATTCTCCCTCCAATTGGGATGAAGACATTCGTACCATTGAGAAACTTCTCAATGAGGACCATATTTATCCACCATCTCCTAAGGAAATCTCTATTGATGATCCGAATTTGACTACACCTTGCATCGAAAATCATCCGGATTTAGAGCTTAAGGACCTACCGTCTCATCTCGAATACGTGTTCCTTGAAGACAATAGGAAGTTACCCGTCATCATCGCTAAGGACTTGAAAGAAGAAGAAAAATCTCGATTTATCGCCGTGCTGCAAAATCACAAGAAAGCAATTGCTTGGAAAATCTCCAATATTCGTGGAATTGATCCTCACTTTTGCACACATAAAATTCTAATGGAGGACGACTTTAAACCCACTATTCAAAACCAATGAAGGGTGAATCCTAAGATCCATGACGTTATCAAAAAAGAGGTTATCAAACTTCTTGATGCGGGAATGATCTACCCTATCTCGGATTCACCATGGGTTAGTCCGGTCCATTGTGTGCCTAAGAAAGGCGGAATCACCGTTGTGCCCAGTGAAAACAACGAGTTGATTCCTACTCGTCTCGTTACAGGGTGGAGAGTTTGTATAGACTATCGCAAACTCAATGATGCTACGAGAAAGGATCATTTTCCCCTTCCTTTTATGGACCAGATGCTTGAACGTCTAGCGGGTAATGACTACTATTACTTCTTAGACGGTTTCTTCGGGTATTTTCAAATTCCCATCGATCCCAAAGACCAAGAAAAAACCACAATCACTTGTCCTTATGGAACATTTGCTTACAAAAGAATGCCTTTCGGCTTATGCAATGCTCATGGGACTTTCCAAAGGTGTATGATGGCTATCTTCCATGACATGGTCGAAGAAACTATGGAAGTCTTCATGGATGATTTCTTGGTCTATGGTTATTCTTTCTCTTCTTTCCTTGCCAATTTGGAACGCATGCTTAAGCGGTGTGAAGACACTCGCCTTGTTCTAAATTGGGAAAAATGCCATTTCATGGTAAAAGAAGGCATTGTTCTTAGACATAAAATCTCCAAATCCGGTCTTGAAGTCGACCGTGCTAAAGTCGATGTTATTGCTAAATTGCCTCCAACTTCAACCGTGAAGGGTGTGAGAAGTTTCCTTGGTCATGCGGGCTTCTATCGTCGTTTCATTCAAGATTTTCCTAAAATCGCTCGCCCGGTGACCCACCTCTTAGAAAAAGATACTCCCTTTATCTTCTCTAAAGAGTGTCTTGAATCCTTCAATCTTCTTAAGGACAAGCTAACTAAGGCACCGGTTTTGGTTACCCCTAATTGGGAGCTACCTTTTGAATTGATGTGTGATGCTAGCGACTTTGCTATTGGAGCGGTTTTGGGACAAAGAGTGAACAAACACTTCCAACCAATCCATTATGCTAGCAAGACAATGACGGGGGCTCAATTGCATTATACCACTACCGAAAAAGAGCTTTTAGCGGTAGTGTATGCTTTTGAGAAGTTTTGCCCCTATCTTGTTCTTTCCACCACCATCGTGTACACCGATCATTCCGCATTGAAGTACTTGTTGACTAAGCAAGATTCTTAGCCAAGACTTCTTCGTTGGGTTTTGCTCCTTCAAGAATTTAAAATTGAAATTCGTGACAAGAAGGGAGCCGAAAACCTAGCCGCGGATCATCTAAGTAGACTTGAGGATCCTTATCACGGGGATCATCCGAATCAAGAGATCAACGACTCTTTTCCCCTTGAGGCCTTAATGTCTATCACTCCAATCTTGATGACACCCCGTGGTTTGCGGATATTGCAAACTACTTAGCGGGTGGTATTCTCATCGAAGGGTTAACATCCCAACAAAAGAAGAAGCTTTTTAAAGATGTTAAGACTTACTTTTGGGATGACCCTTATCTCTTCAAACAATTTGCTGATTTGATTATTCGTCGGTGTGTTGATGGACCGGCAGCTTTACTAATCCTTGAAGCTTGCCATAAAGGACCCACCGGTGGTCACTTTGGTCCTAATTACACCGCGAAGAAAGTGTTTGACTCGGGATTCTATTGGCCCACCATTTATCGTGACGCTCACGAGATGGTTAAAAATTGTGATGCTTGGCAACGCCAAGGCAAGATCACACATAAAGATGAGATGCCTCAAAATTTCATCCAAAAATGTGAAATCTTTGACGTATGGGGTATCGACTTTATGGGGCCATTTCCATCATCCAAAGGGAACAAGTACATCCTCGTAGCCGTTGACTACGTATCCAAATGGGTTGAAGCTAAGGCTCTCCCTACGAACGATGCGAGGGTGGTTGTGAACTTTTTGAAGCAACTTTTTGCTCGATTCGTTGTTCCTCGTGCTATCATCAGTGACCGCGGGACTCATTTTTGCAATGATCAATTTACTCGAGTCATGGCTAAGTACGGTGTCAATCACCGTCTTTCCACCACTTATCATCCTCAAACAAATGGTCAAGCCGAGATTTCTAACTGTGGATTGAAGCGAATTCTTGAGCGTACTGTAGGAGAGCATCGTGCCTCGTGGGCCAATAAGTTAGATGATGCTTTGTGGGCTTTCCATACCACATATAAGACGCCGATTGGTTGCACTCCATATCGTCTTGTGTACGGGAAGGCATGCCACCTCCCTATTGATCTGGAACATAAGGCGTATTGGGCCTTGAAGTGGGCCAATTTTGACATCAACAAAGCCGGTGATCTTCAGAAGATTCAACTCAACGAGCTAAATGAACTGAGGAATGAAGCTTATGAGAATTCATTGATCTACAAGGAGAAAACCAAGATCATCCATGATGCAAGGATTAAGAACCGAGAGTTCCACGTTGGTGATCAAGTTTTACTCTTTAACTCTCGGTTGAAGATCTTCTCGGGCAAGCTAAAGAGCCGTTGATCTGGTCCATTCACCGTCGCCAAAGTCTTCCCTTACGGCACCATTGAGCTTTCCCAGCCAAATGGGCCTAATTTTAAAGTGAATGGCCAGCGTGTGAAGCTGTACTTTGGTGAGGACATCTCTCATGAGATGATTCCATCCCTCACCACGTTTCCCTTGAATTAGTTCTGGGTCGAGTCAGGCTCGTGACTCGGTTAACAAAAACAAGCGCTTCTCAGGAGGCAACCCGTTGATCTATCCTTTACCGTTTTCATAATAAGTGTAGGCGGAGCCTCGTATGTGTTTGTTGTCTTGTTTCTTATGATGTACAGGGATTTAAGCTTCAAAGATCCACTCTTGATGACATTTGACGACCGTGATCCCGTGTACCCGTCTTCCTGGTTCTATCCTAAACTATCGTGATTCAATATTTCATATCTTATATGTTCACATTGAAATCACTATAGTTGTCCTTTCCTTAGCAAGATTTAAACAAAGTGCACAATATCCTAAGTGTAGGGGAGTTTACTCCCACATGCTTAACCATTAAGGACAATGTTTATATTAAGTGTAGGGGGACTTCTATCGAAGTAAGGGGTCTTTTCCATAAATTTTCCCTCATTTTAACCGGAAAATTTGACTTTTCGACATTTTTCAAAATTTTTAATCTATTTTGGCCTAGTTGTATAGTAGTATTTTCCTTTGTTAGCGTTATTTACTTTCTTTGCTAGAATAAATTTTTAATAAAGTGGTTTTCATTTTTCAACATCATGAATTTTTTTGACTCAACCCGAGTTTACGTATCTAAGTTTACTCTAGCTAGTATCCTTAACGTGTTTAAGTCAAGTTTTGCTAGGCTTTTATATAGGGAACTTTAAAACGCGAAAGTCTTAACTCTTACGGGTTAAGAACAAGAACTTTTCGCAAGTTCCTATAACTGATCTAGAGAGTCGTTTATCAAGGGAACTTTAAAATGCGATTTCTAAACTTGAAAAAGTCTAAGAGTTTGCAAGATCCTAAAGATGACTCGAAAACCCAAAACTTTGATTTAATTGGCTAAGCATCCACGAGTCTCATTCCTTGAGATTTTAAATTGTGGAGAACGAGAGATGATAGAGTCAATTATAAGTTTGGTATTCTTTCATGAATTTATGTGAGTTGATTATAAGCTTTTTCTCCCATCGCTTGCTAATAAATATATTTGCAATAAATAAGGTTGTACGATTTGAAAAGTTACTTAGCTTCTAGCGCAAGATAGTTTAAAAGTTGCTCGGTATTAATTAGAGTTCATATCCAAGGCATAACTTATTGAAGCGGGATGCGAAGATTGGCGAGTCCGAAAAGGTCCTAACAAGACATGAGGGCTACATTTTGTTGCTAAAAGATCCCAAGTGATGTGAAGAATCATTTATCAAAAATCTATACGAAGGATCGAGACACACGACGAAAATCAAATACTCCCCTAAAGATCATGGAGAAGTCTATCCGAAAAGACCCTAGCAAGGTATGAGGATAAATAGATCCAAATCCTAGAAGGAGGCGGATCGTTGTATATCAAAGTACAAAATAAAGATTGGAGAAAAATGAAGAAGTCGTGGTCCAAATATGAAGAATCTCTCAAAAAGTTCAAGTGAAGGAATTCCTATTATGAAGAGAAGACCATTATTTCATGAACGTCTCTCAAGATTTGAAGTATGAAGTCAATGCCAAATGTCGGTCCGAGAAAGGTCTCAAATCGTGAAGCGAGTTATGCCAAGATATGAACTTTATGAGGCCCCGAGAAGCAGTTTTAAAAGATTTTGTCCTTTAGCTAACTATTGATTAAATCGTCGTACTTTATTTTCGGCCTAAATAAACTATCGAAATAAGTCAAAAATGCATCCTCGTGATCATTCAAGACAAAATTAAAATATAAGAGATACACCTAGGAATAAGGGAGTCTAAGTAAATAATTGGGCCACATGAATTCGTGTTAGTTTGCTAACTTATAATAACAATGATCTCGTTTTTAAGCTTAGTATGGGGGACGTGAAACTTGAGGATGATAAACATTCATGACGGCCAAAACCCCAATGTAAGTCTTTGATTGCTTTACTTGTTTTGTACATACTTCTATCTTTTTAGTTTCCTTAAAGTTTAGTATTTAATAAAGGCCAAGGTGGGTTATTTACGATGAGAAATGTAAACTGTGCTTTGAAATTAATGCATTGCATGAGGGCATTGCAATGGTCACGTGTAGGGGATTTAATAAGTGTGAAAACACTTATCCTTTTACCACTTATTTCCATTAATAACAAGACCAAAACGTGTATTTTATGTCGTAAAAGTCGAAATTATGCATGGTTTGTGTTTTTATTGTGTTTCAGGATAAAAATATGAAAAAGGAAGAAAACACGGGCTATCACGGGCTTTTATCGAAGAAAACGAGAAAAGACGAGGTCAAAAGATCAAGAGTGTAAAAAGAACAGAAGTCCAAGGCCTATTCTGAAGATTTATCGAAGAAAAAGTCTAAAGACGGAAGTTTAATGAAGTCGAAGAACTCAAGTCTAATTATAGAAGAAAATTATAAGACGAGTTCAATTTATATCGACAACTCCCGAGACGACGTCGAGAAAGACAAAGAATTTAAATCGAGTCGAGACGTGAAGAAAGAAAAAGGAAGCAACACATGCACCTCCCCACCTCCTATATATACCCTCCTAATGACACATTAGGAGGGTTTTAGTTAATTAATTCATTTTCATTTTTTAGTAGTTTAGTTTTTAGAGAGAGAAAGTGTTTAACTTTTTTCACTAGAATTTCATCTTTTCTTCCTTTCATGTTTAAGCTTTGATTTGATCTTGTATTTTGGAATCATTAATCTATAAGTTCAAGTTAAGCTTTTTATCTTTGATCTTCTTCTACCTTTCTTTAGTTTTAAGTTGATTTTTGATTCGTTATCATCTTGATCTTTATATGATTAAAAAGTTTATCTTTTTATTCATCTTTAAGTTTTATATGGATTAAGCTTTGAGCTTATCATGCTTATTGGCTTATTTTGTATTTAGCTTATTCACTTTTCATTTTTCTTAAAAGTTTAATCTTTTTATAGTTTGATTTAAAAAAGTTGCTTATTTAAAGTTTTGATAAGTTCTTATTCGTGCTTATTACATCTTTTATCTTAGAATTAGTAAAGTTTTGGATAGTGCTTATTAAAACTTTGCTTATTTGGTTTTGCTTATCTCGAATTGCAAGTTATCAGAAATGGGTAAACCTTTTTCCGACTGAGTATTCCGATCACTCCAGCATTCCGACAGCATCACTATTATTCCGATCACAGGATCGGAATAGGGTTTTACTTTACGATCTTGATTCCGATGGGAATTATTTTGATATTCCGATAGCTTTGGATTTCCTGTATTCCAATCATTTCTTTTTGGTTTGACATTCCGATACATTTTGCACCATTATTCCGATAGGTTATTTTTCTTGCATTCCGATAGACGCTTATTCCGACTGTGTTTCCTTTGACTTATTCCGACGGGTACATTTAGATAGTATTCTGACGGGATTCCGACCAGGCATTTCGACGGGGTTAATTGTTTATTTTAATTCAGTTTTAGGTTTCAAAAATTGCACGCTTCCCGAAATCTTTGTTTTTACCAAGTGTTTTTCTATTGTTAGAGAGAAAAAGTGACAGTTTTTCTAGATTTGCTTTTAGCTTATTTTAATTACGTTTCGCACTTACCCTTCTAGTAGAATAGAAAATCAACTTCCCCTTTTAGTGACCATTACCGACTATTCCACCATTAACCGTGATCAATTTGATTAGATACCGAGAACGATATCGAGTACACCAATGCTAAAGCCTGATAACCAAAAGTCATGTATTAATCATCCTTCTCGAGAAGGTGTGTCATAGGTCGAGAGATTTTCGAAAAGTCTTTGATGAAACGACAATAAAAGCCCGCGTGGCCTAGGAAACTCCTAACTCCCTTAACGGTTTTGGGATGAGGTAACTTGGCGATGACGTCTACCTTAGCTTTATCGACCTCAATCCCCGCTTTCGAGACCTTATGTCCTAAGACGATTCCTTGTTAACACATAAAATGACATTTTTCCCAATTAAGCACAAGATTGGTTTCTTAACAACGTTTTAACATTTGATCGAGATTAGATAAACACGACGTGAACGAATTGCCAAACACCAAAAAGTCATCCATAAACACTTCCACTGACTTCTCGATCATATCGTGAAAAATAGCCATCATACACCATTGAAACGTACCCGGTGCATTACAAAAACCGAAAGGCATCCTACGATAAGCAAACGTTCCATAAGGACACGTAAACGTAGTTTTCTCTTGATCATGAGGGTCGATAGGGATTTGAAAGTAACCGGAAAAACCATCTAAAAATCAATAGAATTCATTTCCCGCGAGTCGCTCCAACATTTGTTCCATGAAGGGCAAGGGAAAGTGGTCTTTACGAGTGGCGTCATTTAACTTTCGATAGTCAATACACACCCTCCAACCGGTCACAACACGAGTGGGAATTAAATCGTTGTTTTCATTAGGGACAACGGTCATTCCTCCCTTTTTAAGGACACAATGGATTGGGCTCACCCATGGGCTATCGGAGATAGGATAAATCATTCCCACTTTAAGGAGTTTTAAAACTTCCTTTTTTTATGACATCGTGAATTTTGGGGTTTACCCTTCTTTGACTTTGAATTGCGGGTTTGTAGTCCTCCTCCATTAAAATCTTGTGAGTACAAAATTTTGGGTCAATACCCTTAATGTCGGAAATTTTTCACGCAATTGCCCCTTTATGAGCTTTAAGAACTTTCAAGAGCGCGGTTTTTTCATCATTAGAAAGAATTTTTGCAATAATTACCGGCAACTTGTCATCACCTTCCAAGAATGCGTATTCAAGGTGAGATGGAAGATCTTTGAATTCAAAGATAGGCGGTTCCTCGATTGAAGATTTTTGCTCAACACTCATAACTTCCATCGGCAGAAGAAATGGTGGAATAGAAGTATCATCACTAATAATCACCTCATCTTCATTGTCGATCTCATTTGAATTAAAATCGCCTCCTTGGAATGGAGTGAGATTTGGTGTAGAATTAGCAAGAATCGGATCCAAAATAGTGGGATTGCCACTTGACGAACTATCGGAAAAACCTAACACTTCTTGTGAAAACTCATCGCAAACCACATCAACTAAGTCGATGTGATTGATGGTAGCGATTGCATAAACATGAGAAGGTGTCGAGTTTTGAGTAGCGTTTATAACAAGTTCCTCTTCGTTGAATCTCAAAGTAATAGTTCTTGCATGAACGTCGATAAGCGATCTCGAGGTGTCTAAAAATGGACGACCTAAAATTAGAGGAACTTGAGGATACGCGGGGATGTCAACTACTATAAAATCAACAGGATAGTAGAACTTCCCCACTTTTACGAAAACATCCTCGGCTACTCCACATGCTAAAATCGTAGAATGATCGGCCATATCGATAGACATGTTCGAAGGAGTAAGAGCCGGAAGCGAAAGCGATTTCCACATGGAAAATGGCATCAAATTAATGCTCGCACCAAGATCAGCCAAGGCGAGGCATTCTTTCATATCTTGTATATCACAAGGAATGAGAAACTTTCTGGGGTCACCAACTTTTTCCGGTATACGGTTAAGATAAACCAAAGAACAATTAGCAAGCTTTGAAAGCTTTTCCTTATCATTCATCATACCTTTAAGAGTGGAAGCAAAACGAGGCATATATAACAACGCGTCGGCTAAACGTACATCAAAATGAACTTGTTGAAACATTTTTATAAAAAGCTCAATTTGTTGTTTGTTACGTTCTTGCAATTTCTCTTTGTTTCGTCTCGAAGGGTAAGGTAAGGGTTGTGTGGGTTGGACATTAGGCAACGGCCTTGGAATCTCAGGTTCCAAGATTGGTATTGGTTCAACCATAGGTGTGGTATGAGCGGTACTTCGTGGGCTTGTGATATGCTCCTTTTTGACCATCACCTCGGGCTCTTTCTCGATTTCCTTCTCTGTAGAAGTACTTGGACGAGAGATTGGTTCATTGAAAGTTTTACCACTACGTGTAGTAATAACCTTCATTTCTCCCTTCGGGTTTGCAATGGTATCACTAGGAAGACCACTCGAGGAAGAGGGTTTACACATGATTGCTTCAAACATTTTTGCCATTCGGTCTTCAAATATTGATTTCCTAGCATCCGCTTTTAACAATTCTTGCTCAATCTCATGTTTTCCTTGTTCCATCTTTTGTTGATTTTGTTGAAGACGTTGAACGTTTCCTTCCATTTTATTAGCATGAGTCTTAAGTTCATTAGCAAGTTCGTTTTTAAGCTCGTTTTTCAACTTGGATCTTAAGCTAATCATCTCACATTGCATATTATCAAACTTAGCATCGTTTGCTTTTGCATAATCCAAAAATTCTCCATTAAGATTTTTAGTGTGAGCATTTTGAAAACCTTGTGTAGTGTTTTGAAAATCACGGTTTTGGTTTTGATTTGCAACTTGTCCATTCCCACTTTGATAATTTCCCTTGTTATAGTTACGTGAATTGCCTTGATAACCACCATTTTGATTGTTGTTTCGATAGTTATTAGCATTTTGATTTGGTGGAGCTTGATTTGGGCGGGAACCTTGGCCGTTTTGGTTGTAAGTTCCCGTTGCTACGTAAGCACTCGAAGTGTTACCACCAGCGGTAATGCACTCGGAAAGATCATGAGCTCCACCACAAGATAAACAACTCTTTTCAACCGCTTTAACCGATGCGGAATTCAAAGCATCTTGTGCTTTCCAATGAGTCATAAGATTCGAAAACCTATCAAAAAACCGATTTTCCTCATTAGCTTCATCATGCAAGGCATTCATGTTACGAGACGATGACGAACCCATATTGGCAACACTCGGTGTGTTACGAGGGTTATAAACCTTAGATCTATTCTCGATCATCTTTAAAGCTTCATCGGTCGTTTTGCACAAAAAATTACCACCCCCAGCGATATTCAAATAATCTCATTCATGATCATTAAGCCCATTATAAAAAGTATCTATTTGATGTAATTCCGAAAAATCATGGTGTGGACATTCATGTAACATTTCCTTAAATCGTTCCCATGCCATTAAAAAACTCTCATTATTACGTTGTGTAAACCTTGAAATCTCATTTTTCAAATGTGTTGTTTTAGATGGTGGAAAAATTGGTTCACAAACTTAGAGACGAGATCACCCCATGTCAAAATCGAATTTGGCTGTTCTTTCTCGAGCCAAATTTTAGCGGATCCATCTAACGAGTATGGAAACAACATCATCTTAATGGCGTCATGTGGAACATCCTTAAACTTGCTTGTTGCGGTGAGACGATTAAAATTCCTTATGTGATAATGCGGGTTGTCTTTCTCATGACCTCTAAACTTATTTGCTTGCAACATCGACATTAAACCCGTCTTAATCTCGAAATTCTCCGCAAGGATGGCGGGAATCACAATAGCTTCTCCAAAACCCTCGATGGGTGCTTGAGGCAACTCCATCATAGTACGATTAGCCATGGCGACTATTGGTTCTACAACGAGTTCAACAATTGGAGTTTGTTCTTCAATCAAGGGCTCTTGATTTCCTTGACTTTGACGACGTTTACGAGCTCGTTTTGCTTGATTACGAGTTAGCATAAACTTGACGAAGAATGGGAGGTGAGCAAAGAAGATTCTTTTAGGATGTTTTGTGGATTTTCAATTTTTTTGTGTTTTTGATTGTTTTTATTTTTTTTTTGGATTTTGTGTATCTTCGTAGACAACAATCTACCAAATCTCTCCTCGAATCAAACTCTTGATTAAAGAAGCCTCAAAAGAATGAAAATGATCACGTGGGGTGAACGCCTTCGAATGACTTTAGAACTTTGGTGAAAACCAAATTGTTCAAGAGGGTTTAATCACAAAGAAACCAAGCAAATATATATGATACGTAATAATACTTTGGGCGGATAAACCCTCGATTAGCCTTCAATCTCAAAATACTCACAAGCAAGCGGGGAAACTAGGCGGCGCGAAGCACTTAAGAGCCTTTTTCCTTAGGGTATATTTTATAATACCCGACTTATACTCACCTTATAGTTTGTATTTTTCAAAATCGAGCTTCACGAAAGTATTTATCTATTTTTGCCTTTTTCTTTTTGTTTGAGATTCAAATACGATAATTAGGAGATCAAATCCCAATTAAGATTGTGTTTTCACACTTTTGGAGATATTTTGTATTTGTTGTGATACTTAATACAATATAGTAATAATAATTTCACAAGAAAAACGAAAAAAAAAACCCGATAATACGTATTAGTAGAGTTCTACTAATACAAATACTATTTTTGGCTAATATTAAAAACAAAATGACAAATTAATCACAACACACCTCCCGGCAGCGGCGCCAAAATGATTGTGGTAAAATACGACCTTTTAGGAAAAAGGTGTTGATCCCAAACTTAGATCGATTAGCTTTGTGTATACGAGATTAGATCAAGTATAACACGTAGAGAAACCTTTGTTATATGCTTTGTGAATCTAAGTATTATGCGGAATTTAATACTTAAACAAGAACACAAGATGTAAACAAAACTTTCACTTTGATTATGAATGTTGAACTTGCTTACAATGAAAGATGTTTACGAATGAAAACTTATATAAAACTTGATACTAAACATTAACCTAAAGGCTTTCTTTTATAGACTAAGAAGCCTTGTACAATAAGCTACGTATCAACTATTCTAGGTAAAGATAAACATAGAAAATACATTGTCGTTTCTATCCTTACTAGAAGTATTCTAGAACATAATAAACGTGTAGCTTATATCTTCCATCAGTGCTTGTCTTCAATCTGTCAACGCTTAACTTTAACTTGTCAACACTTGAGCTGTCAGCGCTCACTTTGTTCTTGTCAACGCTTGAGTTGTTCTTGTCAGCGCTCAAGTGATCTGGCCTTAATTTATTCCCAACAATCCTCCCCTAAACTTGATATCCACTCTTATGATCAAGTTTCTGAATAATCATTAAGAACTTGGAGGAGTCTGACAAACCTTATCATATTGGTAATAAATAAATCTGATCAAATTCTTTGCCACGTCACTTGTGTAATCTATCTCCAACTGGGTGTCCTTCATCTTTTCCAAAACAGCCTTGGATATGAAATACTGAGCATCCACTAGTAGATACTCAGCAAACTTTGTAGAACTCAAATGGTATACACCAACAGCTGAATATAACCTCCATTGAAGACCACTGAGGTCATCTTCAAGATCCTTCCATATTTCAGGATCTTCCTCATTTGTCCCACACATTCTTTTGAATGTGGTCCAAAGTTTTATTCCATTAGCTGAAGTTGGTGCTTCAGCCTCATACTTGGTCTCCAGCAACCTCCAAAGGTCCACCAAGTCTTCTCTATCACAACTTGCAAATAAAGATATGAGAGTGGTAAAAGTGTGTACCTCCTTGCCAAATCTTCCAATCTTCCAGAATCCACATTATTCCTCATCATAACTCACAATTGGATTCCTGGAATCTAATGGTAACACCTGCACCATATCTGAAGCTTCTAATGGGGAGAGCTTGAGGCTCTTTCTAATAACTGCTTCACTTGGATATAGTTGATTCATATCTTTTGGAAACTCAAGTGTAAATCCCTTCTTCACTGGCCTGTGAACTATCATAGCTTTCTTGATTTCCATCTCTTCTGCAAGTTGCTCCTTTCTTTCATCTGAAAGAAGTCTGAAAGTGTTTTCTTCCTGCATTTTCACCCAAATAGGATAAGCCCTATGTTCCAACTCATCAAATGTCAAAGCCTTCAGCTTCTGATGTGTCCATCCAACTCCATGACATCTGAGCAACATAAAGTAGAGCTTCCTTCTATCCCTTTTCAACTCAGAGAGAATGTTGCTTGCCTTGTGCTTCAAAATCACCTTACAATCCTTCTGAACTCTAAGAAGAAGCTCCAAACCCCATATTTGATCTGAAATGGTCAAGTCTGGATTATCCATGCAGCTTTCTTCCGAAGAATTGTACATCTGAACCACCTCTGGCATGTCAAAGTCAATCTGCAACTTTAAATCTCTCAACTTTTCCCTAGCAAGCTCATCACCATACTCAAGCCTTTCTGGTTCAATAATCATCACACTTGAGTCTGAGCTATCTCCATCACTTTCTTCTTCAGAAGTCACAACAAATGGTGACTTTTCCTTTTCACCTTGTTCCATCATTTGCTCAGCCAATCTTCTATCAAATTCAACTTGGGCTGCATTCTTTGGAACAATTTCTTCTACCAATTTACCCTTACCCTTATCTGATGGTGCAATGGTTGGTAAGGTAGATGGTAATACCTGAGTAGAAACTTCTTTGATGATAGATGATGACTGGAATACATCACCTTCATGTGCAGATCTGTCAACGCCCAAATTTCCTCTATCAGCGCTCAAAATACTTCTATCAGCGTCCAAACTTGTCTTGTCAACGCTCAAATATTTTCCCTCAGCGCCTTGTGTAACCTCTCTCAACATAGATGTAAATGATAAATTTAGATTGGTTGGAGAGATTAAGGACGTATCAAAACCTGTTTGTTCCTTCAAAGTAGTAAGAGCTTCAGCAACATCCATTGATTGACCATCTTGACTGCTCTTATCACTCAGATTTCTTTGATCTTCCTCCCCTTTGGAAGACTCCTCCATACCCCTCCTAGCATGATCACTCTCCAAAACAACAATCCTCTCCCTCAATTCCTTGAGCTCAAGGCCTTGTGAGCTGACAATTTGTACTAAGTCTGCATTTTGCTTTTGCAAGCGAATGCAGACTGCCGTCAATTCCAAAAGAGTCATTGGTTCCAGACTGCCCTCTTCTGAAGTGGGGATTTGACCTCCCAAGTCAGGTTCATTGGGCATGGATGAGGACTTAATTATGGTGGGACTGCCTTGGCTAGCTTCTAAGCCAGAACCAATAGTCCCAGCCTCATCCAGGTCACCAGCCACACTTGTGGTGGTGGTTCTCTCTGCTTCATGGCTAGGACCACCAGAGGAGAACACTCCAGTAGTCCTTTGGCGTTTGATCAACCTATATTCAGGTGGTGTGGAAGATGGTGTGGAAGAATGGGTAGAGGTGGGTTGGTTAAGGGGTGTTTGGGATTTTGATGGTTGGGTGTCAGCGTTGGAAATAGGCACATCAACGCCAACATTTGATGTGTCAGCGTCAAAGGGTTCTTGGTCTATTTGCATTTGTTCAGGTGAGGGTAAAGGTTCAGGAATAGGTTCAAGTTGTGGGTGAGGGTCAATTTGAGGTTGGGGGTCTGGTTGGGGTTGTGCTGCTGCAATAATAGCAAGCATGGCTGGGGTTAAAGGTAAGTCTCTATGAGGTGGTGAATCCATCTTTGCAAAAATAGCTTTCTTTTGTTCAGGGATTTTATAAAAATCATTGTGATCCCTTGAACAATATCTTTGATCATCAAAAATCATTTGCAGAAAACGGGGATAAGCCAAAGTCATTTTTGTCCCCTTGTTTTTACACATTCCTTCAAAAATCATTTTAGAATAGTTATATTTTTGCCCTGTTGCAATGCACACAATAGCAGTTGCAATGGATCTATTGATCTCATTGTGTGCAGTACATTTGGGACTCAAACATTGAAGGAGAATGTGAATGAGGTACTTCCAGGCTGGGGGAAATTCCTGCTTATGGTACTTATTAAGAATACCTTCATCAGGAATAGGGTATCCCAAAGCCCTAAGCCCTTGTTCTATTTCATTTATGGGAAGGATGGTTATACCATCAGCATCATTAAGATGCAAGGCCTGGCGTACCAAGGCCTTAGTAACCACCCAAGACCTCCCATGAACAATAGAAGTTAATGTGGTCACTCCATTAACTGTTGAGGAACTGACAGTGTTCCAAAACTGTTTAATGTGTGTGACTGGAATGAGTGGTGCATGAGAAAGAGCATACCTTAAGGGGGATGCGTTCAAATACGCCACCATTTGTGTGTATTGAGGAAACAAATCATTATCAGCAACAAGATAAGCAATCATGTTGTGTTGAGACTTGAACCCCAAATCCAATTCTGCTGAGTTAAATCTTGGTGCCATTGATGAAAGCTGCTAATTTGAAGTGTAGAAGATGAAGGTTGATAAGAGAAAAGTGTTAGACAAGAATTATAGATACCCTGTTTAAAAATAGGAGCCAAATTTATAGGAGATAAAGAATGCATGTGATTGGCCCAAAAATAGGCAAAGATTTTCAAAAACTAATCATGAAAATATTGAAAAAGTTATAAGTTATCTCATGCATTTAATGAAAGTAACAACTCCTAAAATTACGGCTTGAAAATATGTCAAAAAGTAACAACTGGGTAGGTCCCATTGAGTGTCAACGGTCAAATATAACCCATCAACGCCCAACGGCTATAATCTTGTCAACGTTCGCCTAAAGCCATGTCAGCGTCCAATTTGGTCACAACAACGCTTGGAAAAATCTTGTCAGCGTCCAAAAATAAAATTGTTTTAAAAAGTGAAAAATAACCTTAACAAGTAATTTATCCTAGAGAAAATAACCAAAAGCTGATAATTATTATAGGGCGGCAAGCACTGTCCAGTTATGCACACTTGCATAAGCAAGATAGACATAACAGTCCTCTAGTGTCCCTTGCTAACCAAAATTCTTAACAACCAAGTTACCTTATAAAATCCTTGTTACTCCCAGGTAAATCCCATATCAAAATCATTCCCAAGTCTCCCAACAGACCACAACCAATTCTAGGCCAAAAATGTCTTGGCAGCATGCAAAGTTGATATACTATGCATGCTACAGTGCCTCATGGTTTAGTAAAACTAACCCATACTCACCTGTGGACACAATCTAGAATTGTGATAAGAGTATCATATGGATACCCAAAAATCCTAAAGGTTCCTAAAACCTCCCCTTAAACTATGATACAAAAAGTTTGCTAAAATCATGCATGAACATAAAAAATTTATGTCAAGATAGGAATGAAACATTCCAACCATCATCCATAAATAAAAACTTGTCCAAATGCTTCTCCTTTGATCCATAAGCAACTCTGTATCCAATGGTATACTGCTAACACCATCTGCACATTTAGATTGAAAACCACAAAACTAACATTGTTGCTGACAACGCCCCGATAACACACAACAGCGTTGAAGGAAGCTTTGTCAGCGTTAGACAATTATATTGCTGACAACGTTGCAAAAACACTTATCAGTGTTCAAACAACCTTTGTCAGTGTTAGAAAAATATAGTGGAAAATCTAAATCTCAATAAGACCAATAATAATAATGCATCATCCTGTACATACTTTTACAAAAAGAATCCAAAACACATATTAAGTGAGATTAACCATTCCAATACTTGTTACCAAGTATTGAAATCTTCCAGTATCAAAAGGTTTAGTTAATAAATCTGACACATTTTCCTCAGTGTCAACCCTATCTGGTTGTATTAAACCTTTCTCAAAGCAATCTCTTATAAAATGGTGTCTAATTTCTATGTGTTTAGTTTTAGAATGATGTACAGGATTCTTAATGATGCATAAAGTACTATTATTGTCAACAAATATCTTAGTATGCATGAAATTATACCCATAATCCAACAGCTGGTTCTGAATCCACAACACTTGACCACAACATGCTGCTGCAGCCACATACTCTGCTTCAGTTGTAGAGTTAGCCACCATTGTTTGTTTCTTGCATTGCCAAGATATTAATCTGCTCCCAAGAAACTGACATCCACCAGTTGTGGATTTCCTATCAAACTTGTCACCTCCATAATCACTATCTGAATATGCAATCAGCTCCAATGGTGAATCCTTTGGGTACCACAAACCAAGATTAGGGAAACATCTTAGGTACCTAAAGATCCTCTTCACATCATAAAGGTGACATTCTTTGGGAGTCACTTGATGACGTGCACAAGCACATACAGCAAACATGATATCAGGTCTGGAAGCAGTAAGATACATCAAGGATCCAATCATGGATCTATAATGCCTGACATCAACATCTTTCCCATCTCCAATCTTTCCCCAAGGGTGTTCTCTATCCATAGGAGTAGAAGCCCTCTTTTCATGTGGAGAAAAACCAAACTTCTTCAAGATTTCAGCAACATATTTGTCCTGGGAGATGAAGATACCATCTTCTTTCTGCTGAACTTGTAAACCAAGAAAGAAGTTCATCTCCCCCATAGCACTCATCTTGAATTTGTCTGTCATAAGCTTGGAGAAATCCTCACTCATCTTTGGATCAGTAGACCCAAAAATGATATCATCAACATAGACCTGCACAAGCAACACATCTTTGCCTTTCTTCTTTGTAAATAGTGTCTGATCTATGGTGCCCCTCTTGAATCCATTGTCCACCAAATATGTAGACAAAGTACCATACCATGCTCTAGGGGCTTGATGAAGGCCACACATAGCCTTTTTGACTCTATACACTTTATCTGGATGCTCTGGATCCTCAAAACCAGGAGGTTGCATGACATAGACTTCCTCAACAATGGTGCCATACAAGAATGCACTCTTCACATCCATTTGATAGACTGTGAAGCCCATGCAAGATGCATAGGCTAGAAAAATCCTAATAGCTTCAATCCTTGCAACTGGTGCAAAGACTTCTTCATAATCTATCCCCTCCTCTTGTGTATAACCTTGAGCCACTAACCTTGCCTTGTTTCTGACCACAATACCTCTTTCATCTCTTTTGTTCCTAAGAACCCATCTTGTCCCTATAGGTCTGACATATCTGGGACAATCAACCAGCTCCCAAACATCCTGAATAGCAAATTGGTGAAGCTCATCCTGCATTGCTTCCACCCAACTTGGTTCTTTGAGAGCATCAAATATCTTCTTGGGTTCTTCTTGTGACAGAAAACATGCAAACAAACATGCTTTCACAAGAGGGGTATCAACCTTCTTGTGTATATTGGCAATAAATCCACCAAGACCTTGATGGGGTCTTCTTGTCTGAACTGGAGTCATAACATCACCAATGATCTGAGATGGGGGGTGATTCTTCATTGTGGAAGTGAGAACTCCTCCTTCAAAAAGTCTGGTGTCCTCAACTTCACGCTCCATGTTGCCAATGTCTTCTTCATCAGACTCTCTTTGATCAACAAGAATCTCTTCATAAACTCTGGAAGGTCCTCCTTGTTCAAAAGTGGAAGAGAAAAGATGTGCAAAGGTGTTGTCAACGTCTGAACCTTGTTTGTCAGCGCTTGGGCTAACAACGCTTGAACTGTTGTTGTCAACGTCTGAGCCATCAACGTCTGAATTGGTCTTGTCAGCGCTAGATTTGCCTTTGTCAGCGCCTGAAGAACCATGCATGTTTGTATCTGGTGGTATTTGGAAACCACCATTATCTTGTCCAGCAGCAGCAGCAGCAGCAAAAGCATCTGTCCAAATGGGAATTGTGACATATTCAAATGTAGGAGATGCCTTTTCTGCTTGTGATCCAACCCTCTCATTAACCTGTGTACCTGAAACATCAACAATTTGTTCTTCCACAACATTTGAAGTTACCTTCACAATGTCTGGATTAGTGACAGGCATATAATTTAAAGTTCTAGATAAGGGTTCCAAATCAAACAACCAATTAGGACCACTTTCAGGATCACTAGGTTTATTCTCTAAGAACCTAACATGTACTCTTTCAACAATACGTTTGTCCTCCTTAAGATAAACCCTATAACCCTTGCTCTGTACTGAATACCCCATGAAGTAACCTTCATCACCTTTTGCACTAAATTTTCCTAAGGCATCACTAGTGTCTAAGACTACTACATGACATCCAAAAGGTCTGAGAAAACCAATATTAGGTTTTCTTCCCCAAAGTAACTCATAAGGTGTCTTGTTCTGAATTTTGTTAACCAATGCTCTATTTTGCACATAGCATGCTGTATTAACAGCTTCAGCCCAAAAGGCTATGGGAAAGTGAGCATCAGCCAACATTGTTCTGGCTGCTTCAATTAGGGTTCTATCTTTCCTTTCAGCAGCCCCATTTTGTTGTGGGGTTCTAGCAATACTAAACTGCCTAGTAATTCCCCTCCTGGCACAAAAATCATCTAGCTTCTTGTTCCTAAATTCTCCACCATTATCACTCCTAAGCATTTTAACCTCATTGCCAGACCTTTTCTCAATTTGAGTGATAAATTCAATAAGAACATCAGCTGTGTCACTCTTCATAGCTAGAAAGAATGTCCAAGTAAACCTAGAAAAGTCATCAGTGACAACAAAACAATATGACTTGCCATTCAAACTTTCTATATTAGTTGGACCAAAGAGGTCCATGTGAAGCATATGAAGAGGTCTGGAACTAGTATGCACCTGCTTGGACTTGAATGAGACCTTGTGCTGCTTGCCTTTAAGACATGCAACACAAGAGTGGTCATTGTGGAAGGCCTTCTCAGGCAAACCATCAACTAGACCAAGCCTCACAAGTCTATTTATATTTTTAAAATTTATGTGCCCTAGTCTCCTGTGCCACAAATTACTTTCATCTACTGAGGCCTTAGCATAAAAACAAGACATATTTGCATTCACTTTGATCCCATTTAAATTCACATTATATATGTCCTTATGCCTAGGTGTTCTATACTCAATGTACTTCTCATCAGGGATCTTGAAATCCTTGCTTAACACCAAACACTCAGTATCAGTGAAAAGAACCTTATTTTTGTTATCACACACTTGTGATACACTAAACAGATTATAGTCCAGTTCTTTTACCAGGAAGACGTTTTCAAAACGTAGATTATTGGTGAGAAGGGTTCCTTTGCCTGTAATGGTGCCATATCCCCCTCCAAAGTATACCTTATCACCATCTTGAATAGGAGTGAAGTTCGTCAGATAGTCTTCCTTTCCTGTCATGTGCCTTGAGCATCCACTATCCCAATATCCATAATCATTGATCTGTATCTGAATGCCCTGCACATAAAGAAAACAAATTAGTTTTCTTTGGGAACCCAAGTCTCAGAAGACTTGGATTCAACTGGTTGTTCAATAAGAACAGACTTGGTTCTCACAACAACCCCATTCTCATCCTTTTTAGGATGAAAAACCCAGTTAACCCCAATTGGTTTTGTAATGACCTTTGAAATGTAATTAAACCTATTGCAAGTCATTGAAATTCCATTATTATTAGGGTTTTGATCTTTCTTGGGTCTCCATGTTAAGCTTGAAGAAGCTTTTGACCCCTTACCTTGTGGCTGCAAATACTTAGGTCTGGTCACGTTTCTGTCAGCGTTGGATTTTGTCCTGTCAACGCTGAAATTACCCTTGTCAGCGTTGAACCTAGGGTTTGCTACAGGAACCCATTGCCTATTTGACCAGGTGTTTGTCTTTTGAAAAGGTCTTTGTCCATGAGTGTTAGACCTTCTAGAGAAGAATGGGGCAGGTCTAATCACTTGTGGACTTTGCTGCACACAAGGTCTGGGTCTGACAACGTTTGACTTCCTAACAACGTTGACTTTCTTCCTATCAGCGCTGAAATTGTTCCTATCAGCGCTGGCTTTGGGAGCGTTGACACACTTGTATGCCAAATGTGAAAAGCTACCACAAGTATAACAGGCTTTCTTAGACACACTCTTAGGTCTAGAAGCAAAGAAACCTGTTCCATGATTGTTAACTTGGCTTTTGGGTGACCTATTATTTCTATACATCTCTGCATATTTAATGGTAGGTCTTCTAACAGTGTTTGAGCCTAGGTCAACAGTTTTACCAGTAACTGGGTGAGTAACCTTAATGGGTGGTGATTCATTGGGACTTTCACATAGCAAACCTCCCTTAACAAATAAAGTAGGGTTAGCTTTCTTCCACTCATTTAGGTCAGTCAGTTTTTGTTGATACTCTTCTACTGGAGTGACAACTCTTGGTGGAGGAATGAATTCCTCTTCTTGGCATTCTGGTATACCAGTCCAAGATAAATCCTTTCTAAGGACACCATAGAAGTCACCAGCTGGTGGTGGAACCAGAGAGTAATCATTCATCCCAATCCCAGTCATGTCCTTAGGATCCCTTTGTTTAGCTACATAGTCTCCTAGGGCTTGGGTGGCTTTATCAAATCTTTGAATCTTGAGGTCAACATTATCTTTATTCTTAATGGCCTCATCTAACTTAGCCTGAAGGTCTCTATTGACCTTTGTCATGATATTTCTAATATCCATACTACTCTCTAGCTCATGTTTTAAGATATTTATCTTATCTTTTAAATCAAATTCCATTTTCTTATATTCAGAAACGGTTTTCTCAGTTTCAGTAAGAGCTAGTTGGTAATTGGATAATTTACACCTTTCAATGCTCATATCATCTTTTAGTTTTAACACCTCTTTGTTAAGTCTATCAGTGTTTAACCTACAACCTTTGCTACAAAAAGCATCATCATATACCTCATTATCAGATGAAGAGGAGGAGTGTGCCATGAGAGCATATTCAACATGCTCTTCTTCTTCAATATCAGCAATCAAAGCTTTGTCCTCTTCAGCATCCTTAGCCAGATAGCTCCAATCCCATCCAGTACCATCAATTCCTTGAACTGCAACCATGGCTTTGGATTCTTGAGCTTTAACAACCTGACTTGAGGGTTTACCAGCATCAGATCTTCTAGGAGATCTGCATTCCCTCATGAAGTGCCCCATGCGATGACAGTTGTAGCACTCAACTTTGGATTTATCAAATCCAGCAGTGTCTTTAGCATTGAAGGTCATCTTCTTCTTGAACCTTCTATTCCACCTATTTGCTCTTATACTAGCAAGAGCCATATTCCACTTGATGTCCATCTCTTCCAAGTGTTCATCACTTATCTGCTCAAGGTCCTCATATGTAATCACTGAACCATTGGGCAAAGAAGCAATGTAAGCACACACAGTATCCAAATCCAAACCAGCAGGTTTAACTCTTGGGGAGTCATTTATGAATGTGTCAGCGTCTGAGAAGGAGATGTTGACAGGACTTGTTCCAGCGCTGACAAATGATGATCCAGTAACTGGATGCATAAAAGAGTCCTTCTGATTGAATTGACCTTCACTATGAGAGAAGAAGGCCATATTGCTGGTGCTAGCTTTGCTTCCATGTGCTGAAAGAGTTTCATCTTCCAACAATCTTAGTTTGTTGTAGATGTCATCAAACGAGGAGCTCTTGTAAGTATTATTGGCAAGAATAGATCTTGCCTCAATCTTCCATGCCTCACCAAGACTTTTCAGAAAGGTAGCATTGGTGTCAACATCACCAACTTGTGTCCCCATGAAGGACAACTTGCTTGTGATGTCTAGCAATCTACTTCTCACACTACTCAGTTTATCATTGGGCTGAGCTTTGAAGACAGCATAATCATGCAGAAGTTGCTTTTTCTTTTCTTCCTTAGTGTCTGCATTACCACCATATGCAACTTCAATTGCTTCCCAAAGATCCTTAGCAGATTCATAGCCTCTATATTTGTGCTGATTTTCTTGTCCCAAAGAGACTTTCAGAATATTTAGGGCTTTCATGTCAACCCTTTTCTTTGCAATATCTTCAGCACCTACAGCTCTACCATCTCCAGGTTTTTCTTTCTTATCCTCATCAGGACATCCTTCAACAGCTGATCTTGCAGTAATGGCATCCTGAATCTTTTGAGCCTTATTGAATGAGTTTCCATATTCAATAATCTCCCAGAGTGTATAATCAAAGATCCCCAGGTATTGTTCAAAGTTGAACTTCCATAAGTCAAAGTTGGTTGCATCAAGCATGGGAATCTTGATGTTTGGTAAGGGTGAAGAGGAGGAAGTTATTGCTTCAGACATGATGTTGTTAGGGTTTTGAGAAAATTAGGGTTTTGGTGTTCTTCAAAGATCAAAAGTTCCTCAACAAGCTCTGATACCACTTGTTGATCCCAAACTTAGATCGATTAGCTTTGTGTATACGAGATTAGATCAAGTATAACACGTAGAGAAACCTTTGTTATATGCTTTGTGAATCTAAGTATTATGCGGAATTTAATACTTAAACAAGAACACAAGATGTAAACAAAACTTTCACTTTGATTATGAATGTCGAACTTGCTTACAATGAAAGATGTTTACGAATGAAAACTTATATAAAACTTGATACTAAACATTAACCTAAAGGCCTTCTTTTATAGACTAAGAAGCCTTGTACAATAAGCTACGTATCAACTATTCTAGGTAAAGATAAACATAGAAAATACATTGTCGTTTCTATCCTTACTAGAAGTATTCTAAAACATAATAAACGTGTAGCTTATATCTTCCATCAGTGCTTGTCTTCAATCTGTCAACGCTTGACTTTAACTTGTCAACGCTTGAGCTGTCAGCGCTCACTTTGTTCTTGTCAACGCTTGAGTTGTTCTTGTCAGCGCTCAAGTGATCTGGCCTTAATTTATTCCCAACAAAAGGCGTAAAAGCGGTAAGTATTAAGTGATGATTTAGGAAAATCAACCACTAATTACCCAATTAAGTTCGTTTCCCAAGGAGGTATATATGTGTGACTAAAATGCAATGATATTTGAGATTAATATTTGAAAGAAGGGGATGAGAAAATAGAATGACGAAGACGTGAAAATTATTACTACGACGACTAAAATTAAAACCGTAAAAAGAGCTAAAATAAAAATAAATTCTAAAAATCCCAATTTTTTTTACCAAAAATCAAATTAAATAAACTAAGAGTTTACAAATGATCAAACTTTTTCAAACCTTTTAATTAATTAAATATTAATATTTAAATGCTAATTAAAGCCCTAAAAATCAAAATAATTATTAAAAAGCCCAAATAAAGATTTTTCACTTTGTAAACCTCTAAAATTACCAAATAAGACTAAAAACTATTTTGATAAAATTTTAAACTAATTAAAACTATTTAGAATGACTAAAATCTATTAAAATTTTAAAATAATTCTAGAAATTAGAAAAATGATGATAAAATTAATTTAAGAGTTGCAAAAATCCTATTTTAATGTATTAAACCTAAGAAAAATATAAAAAGTACAAAAATGTGAAAATTGAAATTTAATAATAAAATAATATTAAAAATCCAAAAATTCTAAAAAAATTCTAAAAACTTGCAAACTAGTTTATTTTAACCTAATAAAACAAAAAATGAAAGTGAAATTACCAAATTACCCCTAATGGCCTAAAAACCAAAACAGTTAACCTTAATGGGCTAAATGGGCCCAATAAGTCAAACTTGGCCCAAATGACCTGAAAAAGCCCTATCTGACTCAAAAGTTAATTCTAAACACAAATGTCTAAAGGCCCAAAAGCTGGTTTTGAGCTTATCACAGCTTAAAAGGTCAACAACTTGTTCTTATTGGGCCAATAAGCCCATTAAGCAATAAGCCAATGCCATAAGCTCTAATTAAACACACAACCTTATTTTGAGATGTCAAAGAGATCCATGAAAAGAAATTTTGAAAAAGCACACTCAATAAGCCAGAAATAAGCGAAGAAGAATTTCACTAAAAGACAAAATAGTCGGGTTAGAGTTCTAGGCTGTTTCAGAAGCTGATTCTTTTTGCAAAAGCTCACAAATAAATTAACTAAGAATAATCAGTCATAAAAATCCCAATAAGCCAAGTAGAATAAGCTATAGGAGCAAATAAGCTGGCTGAAAAAGCCAAATAAGCTAGTTTTCTAGCAAAAGCTTAATCAATTGACTTGTAACCTTCTAGACTTGTTATTAAGCTGAGAAAAATGACACCTATTACAAAAGCCAAGTTGTTGCATGTACCAATAAGCAGTTCTAAAAAATAAGCCAAAGTGTGCTTATTTGACCAAAAGTCAAAGTTCACCAAATTTCACCAAATGTTCAGGGATTGTTTATAGGCTTGTTTTAAGCAATTTTTGTGAAGAACTCAAGGTGGAGTCCTTGTGAATCAAGAGGTCACTTGACCAAATGATGACAGATTTTGGCAAATAAGGCTTAATAAGCCAGTTAGCTTATAAGCCAGCAACAAAGCAAACCAAATAGCCAAATCTACTCACAAGCAGCAAAAAAACAAGTTCCAAGCAATAAACAAGCAGGACATACACTAGATAACAAAATGCAAGGCAAAATTGAGGTGGTCACTTTGCTGATGCAAATGACCACTTCAGCCAACTTTGATAAGCTCTAGCACCCACAATAAGCCACCAAATTCAACAAACAGATACTGCACACAGATAGCTTATCACCTAAACTATTCCCAAACCAGATTTCAGACCTTAGATCTAACAAACAAAGAATTTATTGGATCTGATGTGTTTGACCAAATTCAAACCAATTTTATCAGATTTTTCCAAAACTTGAAATCCTTTTTCTAAACCTCTTGATACTTAACCAGTGACCAAAACCTATTGCATATGACTTGTTTAGACTCCCCAAACCCTAAGAACCAAGGGCACAAGGCCACAAGGCCTTATGATCCCAAAATCCCAAACAACCTTGTTTTAGTCCTTTTTCAAACAAACTTTTTATTTAATCAAACAACCTACTGATTTTAAGGTTCAATTAGTTCAACTAGGTGACAACTAAGAGATACCAACTATAAAACACAAAACACAAACACAAGAACAACAAATCACATGGCAATGTACATAACAGACAATAACATGAAATTTTTTAGAGGAAACTTAACAAGAGGTTATATCTATCCCCCACAACTTCCTAGAGGGATCATCTATGCTCCTTGGACCTTGTTCAACAACTAGAACAAGACCAAGGTACTTGAACAAAGGAGATGAGATGTACCTTGGTTGATGGTTCAAAGCAGAACCTCAAGGGCTTTATATCTTCAACACAAACAGCAAACAACCTATCCAAAGGTTGATAAACCTTCACTAGCTTGGTGTCAACAAGCTTGCAAGGGCTTATAGCTTTTGGATATGGGTTAGTACAAGTAATATACCAAAAACAGATGACTGATTTCAAGGTTTTTTGAACTTTGAAATCCTTACCAAACATAAACGTACTTAAACTACAAGATCTAAACACCTTTATAACATCAAATGGAACTCAGAATTACTCTTAAACAACACCAACTTTCAAAAACATAAAAAGGAATTACAATTTTCTTAAAATACCAACTTTTATAAATTTTAAAAAGGAATTACAATGTTTAAAGAGTAAAACTAGAACAAAGGCCTCACCACAGGTTGGGGGTCCTTTTATAGAGTACAAGGGATGATTCTAGAATGCTGAAATACATGAAACCCTAGTCTAGAATTCCCAAATTTTCCCTTGAGTGCATTGAGTTGTTGAGTTGTCCAAATGCATCCTATACGTTCATTTTAGCTTTGTATCCAAGCAAGGAGTGTGGGCTGTTGATTTGGCCATGTGGCAATCCTTGGAGATGAAGGAATGATGTGATAGGTGGACGGGTTTGAAGGGTAGGGTCCTTTGGTGAGTGGGATTGAGGGATTTTGGTGTGGGATGGGTTTACAAGCATGTGAATCAAGCAAGTGCCTGGTAAATTTAAAATAACCCTTTGTTTTAAGTGGAATGGTAACTGGGTTCATCAGTAAACAGTAAACATTTTGATCCGTTTTTGTAGGAGTGAAAATGTTTGGCGCGTGTTTGTTATGTTTGAACTTTGGGAAATGACACATTGAGTCCTTGTGTTTTGGAGAAAAGGGTAAAACGTGTTTTCAGCCAACAAAACTTGTTTTTCTTTGTTATTGAAGTTTCTGATTTCACACTTTTGCCCTAAAACTTTGGCAAAAGGTTTTCAAGGGTTGTTTTTGCCATTTTTGCATAGTTTGAGGACTGATCTTGGACATTCTTGATCTTCAAAGGTCTTCAATGTATATTTGACTTCATGAGGGACCATTATTGACAATTTAGAATTGTTGAGGGACTAAACTTGCCAATTCTTCAAAGTTGAAGGACCATTTTGTAATTTTGACAAACTTAAGGGACCAAACTTGTAATTATGAATATACAAGGGTTTTAAGTGTCATTTCTTCATAAATTGAGGATCAATCTTGTACATCTTTAAGTCTTCAAGGGTTTTTCTTGGATAAATCATGAACTAGGGCCTGGTTCATTGTACGTCTTCGTTTCTCGTGTTCGTTTTTCCTTGTTTCTTGTGATCTTTTGTCTTTTTCACGATATCCATACCTAAAACATACAAGTAAACAAATACAAGCATATATATGGTATATTAATGACATTTTATGCATTTAAATCCCAAAAAGAACGATGAGATCATGTATAAATGCCATCTCATCAGCTACTTAAAGCCCAAAAGACAAGCCCGGTCCAAACAATATAGCCCATTATGGTTACATGTAAGCCCATCTATATAAGGCCCTTCCTAGCATGTTAGAAAGGGTGGATGATCATTTTGTAAACTCTAATTTTCTCTAATCTAATATTCACCAAGTTAATCATCTCCTTCTCTCTACTTTCTCTCACTACTTTCTCTCTCTAAAATTCATATCTTTTCCATCTCATTTCTTTAATCTATCATCATATTATTAGGGACAACAATTGGTATCAGTCGCCATGGGGTAGATTTGTGTTTAGTTTGTGGTTATCATTTTTTGATTTCGTGTGATTTTCATCTTAAAATCATTTCGTATAAATTTTATTTTTGTTTTTGAGCTCAAAATCTTCATACAAATTGCCTACAAAGTAGTGGTAGGGATTTGTGATATTCTTGTTGGTGATTTTCATGAAAAATGTGGTTGTTTTGGTTTGATTCTTGGGTAAAAAGTGTGAAAAAATCAAGCTTTTTCGGAATATCGAATTTCTTATCCGGAATAAGAGGGTTTTACATTATTACGGATAGTAGTGCATTGGATTCCGGATAACTAGCAGAAAAACAACATTCCGGATAAGGAGTTTAAAGTATACATTCCGGATAAGGGTTCTTAGACGTATTCCGGATTACCATCAGAATTTACATTCCGGATAAGAGTTCGCACAAGGATTCCGGATAAGCTTCCAAAGTTGGATTCCGGATAAGCTTCCAAAGGTGTATTGCGGATAAGCTTCTAAAGTTGGATTCCGGATAAGCTTCCAAAGGTGTATTCCGGATAAGCAACCAACACGGATTCCGAATAACCAACCAACTTGGATTCCGGATAGTAGCCGAAACATAGATTCCGGATAAGACTTAGAAAACGGATTTCGGATAAGCTCAAGAACACGGATTCCAAATAAGCTCAAGAACACGGATTCCAGATTAGAAGAAGAATCACAGATTCCGGATAAGGTTCATGCTCAAGGATTCTGGATAAACCAAAGTATATGGATTCCGGATAAGCCAAATTTTGTTTGAAGTGTTTTTAGACTTAGCCACCATCTAGACTAGTTTCGGAATATCGTTTACACGAAGATTAAAAAAAAAGTTAAAATTTTTCCGTCAAGTAAATTCAAATTTTTTACATACTATTTTTAGGACTTTTCTAGCTCGATTTCAAAATTGGTCTACCGTTTTGTCGGACTGAGGAATTTATAGTCGGACTGAGAAAAAATCGGAATTTTCGGAATTTCACCAACAACACAATCACACTATATCTACTTAAGATCCAAAGTCACTTCATCATATGAGACACAATCATCATGGAAAAAAGCATTGAGTGTTCAGAAGTGAGAACTTTCGAGATGGAACGATTACAAGAACGGACACGTATCATGAGAGGAAGTCTAATGAATGGTATTAAAGGACTCCAGTCAACTTTTGAGTCCCTATCAAAAGTTTTACGAGTCTTAGGTGAATCTACTAGCACTTTCACAAGAACATTCACCCAAGCCATGGATAAACTTGCGACGTAGCTTGTCAAACAAAGACTCATTGGTAGTGAATGTCAGACAACCTTAAATGAACTCAAGACAATACTTGCAGTGCAATTTAACTCTGAATTCATCGAGTCTCCGCGTACAAGGGAGTTCTTCAAGAGGAATAATGCATTGGATGTTCTCTCCAACAAAGATTTGATCACCCAGAATATCGAATTCATTGCAACATATGTCCACAGAACAATAATTCATGAACAAGAGATAGATACAAGGTTCAAGGAAAGTTGTGATACAGTATCGGGTCATGGGAATGAGAGCTGCACCTCCGGGAAAACAATGCATGGTACGCAGAAAGATCATAGCATATCTTGAAATGCAAGCAGCAGCTCTGGCAACCAATGCATCCATTCTGAGATAGTCATCGGCAATACACCTTCCTATGATAATGGTCCTGTTTACGATTCTGAACCGTTGGAAGAGGTACACAATGATGAATTTAATGTGTTTGCCAATACCAGTACGCATGAGCATAGTGATCAAATAACAACCCTTATTGACACATGTATGACGGAAAAGGTTGATAGCAATACCACACCCGATTCATCAGACACGTGCAATAATGCGTTTGAGGATGATCAACATGCAAATGAGTATGATGATGAGGAGCGTGTCACGCTTGCTAATTTAATTGCTACTTTACAAAAAGATGTCATAGAAACTAAAAAGAGTCAAAATAAATTAAAGAAGGTAAACGCTACGCTCACTCAAAATTTTGAAGAATGCAAAACTGCTCTAATTAAGTCTAATGAGACCCTTGATAGTTATAGAGCTGAGCTACTTCAAATGACCAAAGAGCTTGAGGGGTACAAGGGTAGTGCGTTAAAAACTCAAAAGGGCGATCTTGAAAAGAAATACAACAAAAGTCTTGCGTTATTAACCAAAGAGAAACGTCAATTTAATGTTTTATTAATGGATGAACATCAAAAAACGTACCTTGCTACCACCAAAGTTAACGAACTTGAACAAAGGCTTTCTATGACCACTACCGATTCTGCTAAAATTCTTGAGGTTAAGAAACAAGAGGTAGAAGCGTTAAAACAAGACTTCGAAAGTAGACATGAAAAAGAAACTAAAAAAGTAACGAAACTAGAAGAACAAGTTGAATTTTTGAAGAAAGTTGTTTATAACACGCATGATTCTATTCAAACCGTAAGAATGATAGCACCTCCGTCGATGTTTAAGGGTCAAGCTAGCTTTGCAAGTCCTGAGTACCTTGCCCAAGCTCAAGCTGCGAACCCGCGTCTTTATCTTGATGAGTCTGAAAGGACCGATCTTGATTGCATACCTGTTAGCGCCGATAGTGAAGAGACTGCCCTTTGGGATGATGATAATCGACCACTTGTCAATAAGGAGTTTGTGAAACCCTATAATTATGCTTATGAGAATAGTCTTTATGGCCTTTTCAACAAACAAACTCAGAAATCTCGTGAGGAAGTGTTTTTAGAATGCAAACAAAAGAGAATTCAATGGAAGAAAGCGTTTGCCCATAAGAAATCTAATGTTTACAAATATATGAACTACCTTCCTCTAGATGAGTCCAAAAGCAAGAGTAGGAAAACATTAGGTATTCTTAAACACCACATAGATAATGTTAAATCTATTGTTGAAAGAGATTGGGCAAAACGTGAAAATGATGAGTGGAAACGCCCGATTCCTCAAGATATTACATTGCTTGTGAAAGAACTATTAATCCCAAATACGACATTAATTAAAGAACCTGTTCTTCAATTTGAGGAGTTAATTCGGACTGAAATGTTTGATGATTTAAAATATGTTGAGTCTATTGAGAAAGACATTGATGCTCTTCAAATGGAGAAGTCTGATTTTTTAGATTTATATGATTTACTCTTGCAAGAATGCGTTTCTAAAGATGTTATGTGTGCTTATTTTACATCTTGTGCTGATATTGATGAATATTCTGATGTTGCATGCAAATATCTTGATAAAATCAAAGAATGTGAGCGTCTTGAACTTGAGCTTTCGAAACGTAAAGAAAATGTTGATAAAAAGGCTTTTGAGTTACTTCAACACAAAACTGATTTCCTTCAAAAACATTGTCATTCTCTTGAACTTGGTTTGCAAAAAGACGTTGGTAGTTTTCCACATGATAATAACTTGCAAGAAAAACTTTCCAAAACGTTTCGAGAAATGAATGAACAGAATTTGGAAATTAAAGGGTTGAAAGCTCAATTACAAGACAGGGAAAGAGCGATAGCAGAGTTGCAGAAACTCGTTGCTAAGATGGGTGGGAAAGTTGTGGAACCTAGTATTAAGAAACCTGTTGTTCGACAACCCAATGCCCACACGGATCCAAAGCCATCTATCTTAGGAAAACCGACTCATTTCTCCAATTCTTCTCATGTAAAATCTAGGTTACCCCCTAAGACCGATGTGCAACCAAGTGTTCCAAAACCATCCATTTCACCCTATGTTCCTCCATTTAGAAAGCACACTATTGCTAAACCCAACCATGTGAACGCACCTAGCACTTCTAGGACTCCTCCAAAACGTGTGACATTCGCATCCACAAAGGAATCTGTAGGTTCAAACGACTTCTTTCATACCCACAACCTAGAGGATGCTAAACAAAAAGGGAAGATTCAGAAAGACAAACCAGTGTATGAAAAACCTAGTTCACCAAATCCCGCTAGAGTTCAACACACTCTTAATGGTAGTCAACCAAAACCTATGATCCCTTACCAGCAATCTTGGAATTGGAAACCATCCATGAATAGTCATGTTTCGAACACTACGCCTGAACGATTTGGAAAACCCAGGAATACAAGGACTTTCGTGAATCCTAAATTCCCAGTACGCCCCACTTGCAAAAAGGGCATTCACAATGGAAATCATGACCATTACATTTTGCAATATCTCGAGGTCAAATCTCGTTCCTTTGAACGAAGATCGAAAACAGAATCCCATAAGACAACAAGGAGATACAACCCTGTCGCAAAGAAAAGCAATAACAACAAATCTGAGAAGTGGATTCAAAAAGGACATAGTTTCTTTCCTAAGAAGTCTTCCGTTGTGCAAGAGAAAACTACTCCTAAATCTAGTCTTCAGTGGAAACCAGCGGGTCGGATCTTCACGGAAGTTGGTCTTAAGTGGATTCCAATAGAGAAGAGTGATGACACCTGCACAAGCACTAATGCTACTGTTCTACACGCTGAAAAGGAATTTGTTACTCCTAATTCTAGTATTTGTGCAAACTCTTCTTCTATGATTGCAGGTACCTCAGCGGATTCTGAACCCACTTCTCCTTCTTCAAAGGGTTCCAATTCTGTATATTCTCTATCACCTTCTTCTGTTGTACAAAAATGTATTTTGGATTATTTCCGAAAAACTTGAGAAAACACAAAAATATAATAAAACGTAAATATCCACAGAAAAACAAAATAAAAACTGGAAAACCTTTCAAAATACCAAAAATATTCTTCTCGACATGTCTTTCAGTATCGATAATATGGACGTGCCTAGAAATGTCGCTCAATAACGACACGGGTGTGTACATAAAGCTCGAATGAAAGTTGTAAATATTTTTCAAAACATGTCATTTCAATGATTTACAATTACCTCAGATTGTGACTCGAACTTCCAAGAAAGGAAAGTTGATCACGAGTGATAACTTATCCTTAACAACGGGAAAATAAATTTTCTCGGTCATGAGCTCTCATTAAAAATGTTCAAAGTTTTTAAGCTCATGTAAACGACTTACAGTTAAATGTCAGACCGTAACTCGAACTTCAAATAAAGGAAAGTGTATCTTTAAAGATAACTTATCCTACCAAACGGGTAGAGCAATCTATCACGGGTTGAGCTTGTCACAAAACATTCAATGTTTTGAGCTCAACACAATGGCTTGTAATCACTTTCAGATTGCAACCCGGAACTATATTCACGGGGGAGTGTACGATTTCGTGCTCTTACCCTTAGCAAAAGAAGTTAAATCTTCTTACACTTGAGTGGATTCGTCAAGACATTCAAAGTCTATGAACTCAAGTTTATGCTTTAGAAAAACCTTTTCGACAAAAAAGAATTGAATTTCAAAAAGCGTTGAACACAATTTTTTCAAGAATTTCTCAATGATATTCAAAATCTTTAAAAAATTATGTGTTCAACAACTCCTATCCTCAAAAGTTTAATGTGGATCAAATCCTCGTAATGACAATTCCATTGGATCAATTTTTGAGGGGGAGCGTTCCAAAATTCATGCTAAGTTTGACACATTTTTCTCCCGAAAAGTTTTAAGACTATTTTTATTACAATATATTTTAATCAAATTTGATATCTCTAATATCAAACGATTTTATATATTAGAGATAGGGGGAGAAAATGTGATTAAAATGTGATCTAAAGACTCAGGCACTCTTGGTTTCGATCAAATACCCACAACATCTTTAATTCACGACGTTATTGGTGTCAAAAGGGTGGTTAGGTTTAAGTCCTATGATCCAACCAGAACCGGAGGGATCTTCCCAGGGACAATCCAATAGATTATTAGAAGTCCTTAGGAAAGATGGAGTAGAATGTGAACGAAGTTGAATGCCGACTAAGTACTGATGATAGCATTGGAACAATCACAACAAGGTGCTATTAATGATGTCTTGGTAAGCATTGAAGGGGTTGAAGAATGAAAAAGAAATGTAAGGATAAAGGGTCTAAAGAAAGAAGCCCTCCATACAACTTAGGCAGAAACCGGGTCAACTCATCATGAAGACAAACTCATTATAGACCCAGTGATGTGAAGCACAACCCTTTCCTAGTTACTCAGGCTTCTCTCAAAAGAAGTTTGTTTTATTGTCACGGAGATCAACACAACTTCTATTGACTTTCTCACTCCGAGATAGTTGATATTGAATAGGTGGCATCCGCTCCAGCCTCCGACTACTAAAAATGCACAAATCGAGTCTTGAGCCAAGAGATCGATCAAATCTCGTTAGGACACACGGATGAAGATCAAGAGACTCCTACGCTATATCCTTGTGATATTGCTAGAACACTCAGAGTGATACTACTTAGTTTTCACAATGATGAGTGGAAATCCTTCCAGTGTTAACATCAAACAGCACTGCGGTAGGTCATATGCAAGATTCTTTATGAATTAAACATGTGTAAAACTGAAAAGCAACAGTGGTTTGATTCTGAATTGATTCAAACTCATTTTAGGTTTCTACGCATTATCTTTATGGTCTTGCCAGAACATTTAGAGTGATATTCATTAATATTCATAGTGACGAATGGAAATCCTTCTAGCGTCAACATCAAACAGCGCTACGGTAGGTGACTTGTGAGATTCTTATGAATCGAACTTGTGTCAACTGGAAAGCAACAATGGTAAGATTCTTAATGAATCAAACTTGTTCCAGAAATTTGAATTGACGACTTTAATCAAGCGGATATTTATCCAATTGATTCACTCTTTATGTTCGTAGTCTTGCTTTGAGACGGTCGAGTAAAGAGAACGGCTAGTACAGCCGCGAAACCCTGTCAAGGAGATTCTTAATTGAATCTACCTAATCACAGGTACGGTATTTAATATCGTATAACGATCTTCACCGACCGGAGGTAAAACGCTACCGATTTAGGACGAATGTCAAAGCCACTCAGTCTGTGTCTATGTTTTGTCTCGAGAAGGTGGCGTCACGGTGTACTCAGCAAAGTTAAAGATTCAAAACCACATATTCATGCCCAAAGACTTATTCAACAATCAATAGTGTGAGCATGTGGATAAAGACACAAGATCGCAAGATGGCAAAGACAAGTCAAGAATGATTTGAAGATCTCAAGATAAAAGACTAAGTCGAAAGACAATGACAAAGGCTCAAAGATCACATCATGAAGGAACAAGACTACTGTTACACGTTCAAGACTCATTTATGACGAAATTCATAAATCTCCATTGGACTCCAAATATCGAAGAGGAATGACCTCACATTGGGGGATATTGTTAGCCTCAAAATATTGAGTCAAACAAGAATGTTCGGTCATAGGTTTCTATTGTAATATTTATTAGAATGTTGTAATAGATAGTTAAATAGTCGTGGTTCACGGGCTTGGATTTAAGCTACTTAAAGCCCAAAAGACAAGCCCGGTCCAAACAATATGGCCCATTATGGTTACATGTAAGCCCGGCTATATAAGGCCCTTCCTAGCATGTTAGGAAGGGTGGATGATCATTTTGTAAACTCTAATTTTCTCTAATCTAATATTCACTAAGTTAATCATCTTCTTCTCTCTACTTTCTCTCACTACTTTCTCTCTCTAAAATTCATATATTTTTCATCTCATTTCTTTAATCTATCATCATATTATTAGGGACAACAGTTTTGGTTATTTTTTCAATCTCTTATGTATCATTTTTTATACATTGTGTTGAGAAGGTTGTTTTTTATATTTTAACAAGCGATGCTTTTAATTGTTTTTACCTACTATGTATGATATATGATAAACAGGTAATCCTGAAAAGGTTTGCTTTTTCGTGAAGAAGTGGTGTTTTACTTTTTAAGTTACCGCCTATGTATCATATATGATAAACTTGTATCATATATAATAATGTATCAAGGCTGTTTAATTTTTGAGAACAAGTGACGTATATATTATTTTTCTAATCAAATATCTACAAAAGCATCCTTCATAAAGGCATAATATCAAAATAAAATCTAGTGCATACATGTTTTTCCATTGCATAATATCCGAATATAGATCTAAATAATTTATGAGGTTACACACCAATAAATCCAACTTCTTCTTTTGGAGCCCTTATCCCAAGAACTACATTGGTTATAGGAATCAAGATGTATGGTTTCTTCACCACAACTACTTCTTCTTGTATGCGCCTTAAGGATCTGAGAGCATATACACTGGTTGTTCTTGAACTTGAAGCAATTTCAGGATGTGTAAAGATGACATCAAGTGGTAGTTGTTCTGGTCCATGGGTCTTGATAGGGACTTGGATATTTTCTTCCAAAATCCAATGAGGGAATTGCCATGGAATATTTCTACATTATAGAAAGGTGATTAAATCATCATTTTGATGAATGACTAGATAAATCACTATATGAAACACCATATGAATCACTAGATGAGTCGGGGGATTTTTCATCTTCATATGTAACTTTCTCCACTGCGAAATGTATAAATATAGTGATTAAAGACTTGTTAAGTATAGTTAAAATAATTAAGATTAAATAAAAAAACTAGCTAACCTTTGACATTTGACTTGACATCTTCCTTAACATCTAAAAATATAACAACTAGTCAATAATTAATAGAGTTCATCACTTGGATCACTAAACTATAAACTGCATAATCCCAAAATCCTCAACACAACACAACCCCACATTTTTTTAATTTATCAAATGTGATACTTGAAAGTATCATATTCTATAATGCAATCAATTTTGTAGAAAATTAAGGGGGGAGGGTTGAATAGTTTAACTATTTAAAATGATCCAAAGACCGGTATTCAAAAAACCTTTACAAAAAGCTAGATTCGAGTGATTTATGTGAAACCTTTTTATGTACAATATGAACAAGTGATAGTGTGTCTAAACCAATAATCACAAAGTATATGCAATAATGAATAAAGAATGGAAAGAGACAAGGAAATGAAAGATCAAACCACCAAGAATTTATAGTAGTTCAGCAACGAAGCTCACTCTTTGTTCCTACTCCACTCCTCGAGTACTCCTTACTCGAGAGTTCACTAATAAACAAGCGCCTTCAGGTGGAGAAACCTTACACGCCGCTTAACCAATTTCCGACTCTAAGCTAAAAGTCGAGACCTAATCTTAGCTAGGACCAATCTACACCAATATACTTTAAGGCTTGAATATTAACCACGATACATACATAACATCCAAATTTACACAACAATTTGGATCTTCACAATGACACAAGAATGAAACAAAGTTTGGATCTTGAGTAGATCTTGAACTTTACACAACACTTGAAGGATGAACATGTTCTTCTCTTTGCACTAGAGAGGATGAGATGGGAGGAGAAAGATTCACTTCTTAAACAAGTACAATCAACCAAATAACCAAGGAATTATGTGATTAAAGAAGGGGTTTTGAATCTGATAATTTTTTTGCAAAAGAGGTGAACATGAAATATGGAATCCACTATTTATATGATAAAGGTCCAACGGCTAGTACTGGGCGCGGTTAATTAAATAGGTCGACCATTCCTTATTGATAAGGAACCGCGGGGACTAGAGTCCACTCCTTTTTGTCATGTAGTGGAGAAACTTAATCTGGTGAAATATATATCCAAATGGAATATTCTTTATCCAAAAGGAATATCCTATTTTCGAATTTCTATTTTCTTAAAAATAAAGTTTATTCAAAAACTTTTGTCATTTGTATATAAAAGTGAGTTTTAAGAAAGTTATAAATCCTTGATCACTTAGTTAGATTAAGAACTTGTTTATTCATACTTTAAGTGATTATGGATGATATGAAAAATACTTGAACTTAAGAATTCGATTTTCATTGTTTTTGTATATTGTCGTAATCAATACAAAGCGAGATCGAAAAATACAAGTAACGTTTTTATGCATCATTGCATTAACAATCTCCCTCTTTTTTATTACGACAACATATAAACTCAATCAAGTATAAAAACAAGATTTTTGAAGACGAGTTTATTCCATTTCTCCCCCTTTGTCGAAGCAAAAAGGTAGCCAAAGTCTTTGAAGAAGAAAAGAAACGACTTTGCTAAAGCTCCCCATTGGCGCTTACTTCCCGTTGCTTGGGGCACCAAGTGATCGAGCTATGGTGACAAGCTACATAGAATGGTTAGAAGAAAGAAATAAACAACCAACAAGATATAGCAATGGTAAAAAAATAGAAACAAAAGAAAGAACACAAGAAATAAAGATCCAAGGTCCATAGATAAGTCATGTTAAAGACAACATTAAAAGATACAAGGAAATAAATGCTATACAAAGATGTATGAAACACAAGCCTAAAACTTAAGCATAATTATAATACTAGTAACACTAGAATTCTAAGATTTGCTTAAATTAGATGTCTTATTTATAAGCAAGGGAATTTCTTAATTAGAAGACGATGTAGAAGCGGAATATGGTGGAGGAGGCTTGATGATGTTCTTGTAATCATAGTTAAGAAGGGCTTGACTAGAAGACATTTGATGTAATTCAACTCATCATAGATATGAGACATGGAAAGACGTTGATATTCACATAAAAAAACAATATGTTCCATGATGCATGACATTATCATGTGATGGAGGAAGAACACAAAAGGGATGTAATGGGAAAGAAGAGTTTCCAAAATCAATTTCCTTAGAAGGAGAAGTGATTTTTTTACTTAGAAGGAGAAGTGATTTGATTTGGTGTTCTTGGGTGAATTTAGGTTGAGAGGAATTGGAGAAAATGGTGGTGAATCAATTCTTTCATTTGGCGAGTAAGACATTTTTTAGTTTGGGATGAAGGAGATGCAAAAAATATGCAGGATATGTAGAGAAAGCACAAGATATTTGGTGAATGATCAAAGGTTTGAAACTAATATTCCAGAAAATGTTGGAATAATTAGGGTGGTTCAGAAAAAGAGGTTGAAGAAAAACACGATTTTAAGGCTTCTGACCGCGGCTCATTAAATGTGCCTACGTGTTAGCCTTAAAATATTGAGTCAAACAAGAATGTTTGGTCATAGGTTTATAATATAACATTTATTAGAACATTATAATAGTTAGTTAAAATAGTCGTGACATTACGAGCTTGATGGCTAGCTTAAAAGGCCTCTTTTAAGGTACTAAGCATATTATTCAAGCCCGACCATTAAACAAATATAGTCCATTAAGGCTACATGTAAGCCCGACTATATCTCTCCTAGCATGTTAGAAGAGGTTAGATCTTTCATTTTTTCTTAATCTAATCTCACATAGTTAATCATCTCTCTCTACTTTCTCTCTCTAGAAATCTTCTTTCTTTCTTCTTTAATTCAATTAATCAACCATGGTGAAGTGATAATATATGGGAACAACAATTGGTATCAATCGCCACGGGGTAGATTAGTGATTGGTTGTTGCTATTGATTTGATCTAAAATCATCACGAATTGAATTTTTTTAGTGTTTTTTTCGGGCTCTAAATCTTGATATAAATCACCTACATAGTTTTGGTAGGGATTTGGGTTAGTTATTGTGGTTAAAATCGCAAGTTTTTGGGTGTTTGGATCATCTTTTGTCTTAAAAATTGAGTTCGTGGGTTTGTTTCGAGAATCAGTGTATTTTGTCGGCCAACAAAACGAGTTTCGGAACAGAGTTTTAGAAGAATTGTGAAGGTGAGTATCTCCTTTATTCCGAAACTCAAAGTAGTGCTTTATTCCGAAACTCCTTTTTCTCGAAACTCACAAATATACATAAACTCATTTTCCCGAAACTCCTTTTTCCTGAAACTCACAATTATACCAAAACTCATTATTCCGAAACTCCTCTTTTTCTCGAAACTCGAATTTCTCCGAAACTGAAATTTGCCAAAAAAATTTTGAAAGTGAAATTTTTTAACAAACTTCGTGTGTTTTTTGGCGTTAGAATTTTTGGTTTGATAAGACATTTTTAGGGGATTTTAACATTTTTCTTCGACAACAACAATCACAACACATCTACTTAAGATCCTTTTCACTTCAACAATTTCAAGATTTTCAACATGGATTCTACTCAAGAGTATCGTGTCACAAACAACAACATCATGGTGGCGGCAATAACGAGAGACCACCAATGCTTGTGTCCGGTCGATATGCACAATGGCAATCACGATTTCTTCGTTATCTTGACACAAAACCCAATGGTGATGTTCTTCCACCGTTGCATCACAGACAGACCCTATACTCCCACTACCATCACCATTCCTGCAACTCCAGCAACCGACACGACGCCAGGTGCCGCTGAGCAGACGATTAAGGAAACATATGAGAATACTTCGAAAGAGAATCGAGCTTGGATTGATGCAGAGAAGGAAGCAATCTATTTGATTCTAAGTGGGATTGGGGATTATATTTACTCAACGGTTGATGCATGCTCTACTGCTAAAGAGATGTGGTTTTCCATTGAACATCTGCAACAAGGAGAATCACTAAACAAACAAGATGTCAAAACAAACTTGTTTTGGAACTTTGGAAAGTTTAATTCATTGGATGAGGAATCAATTAATTCATATTACTCCATATTCTACAAAATGAATATGACAAGAAACAACTTGGAAGTCTCCGCCATGCAAATCAATGTGCAATTTCTACAACAACTTCAACCAGGGTGGACACAATTTGTAACTTTGGTGAAACAACAAAATAAGTTGGACGAGGTCAACTATCACACGCTCTTTGACATTTTGAAACAATTTCAGAACTAGACAAATGAACTTCGAGCTGAACGGGTAGCAAAGACTGTTAATCCACTTGCTTTGGTGTCAACCACTCACCATGTCCTAGATCATCGCTCTCGTGCTTCAAATTCATACTCCACTACATCCTCCTCACCAAGATACTCCACTTCATCCAAGTCTTCAGCTCCCACAAGATCACGAGGCAAAGAACCAAGAGCACCATCACCATCACCTGAGCCATCATCTGAAGAGGACAGTGATGAAGAACAAGCTCAAAAGGATAGGGAAATGAACCAACAAATTGCTTTCATTATGAAGACCTACAAGAAAATCTTCAAACCGACCAACAACAATCTTCGAACATCATCTAACACAAGGAACCAATATGTTGAGAGTCCTCAAAGGTTTGACACACGTCAACGTGATGAAAGTCCTCCTAGGTATGATCGACGTAATCCAACTCCTGTTGAGGGTTCTGCAAGGTATGATCGAAAAACTGCTAAGTATGATACTCAGAGGATTGCTACTGTTGCTTGGAATAAGGAAACTGCTGGCACTCAAGTGGTTCAACAAAGTGGGATTCAGTGCTTTAATTGTCAAGGTTATGGGCATATGGCAAAGGAATGCAGAAAGCCAAAACGAGTTAGGGACTCCGGTTATCATAAGGAAAAGATGCTGCTGTACAAGAAGATGGAAGCTGGGGTTAAATTGTCGGCTGAGGAAGGAGAAATTCTTGATGATACTGATGATGAAGCCTCTGACCAAGAACTTGAAGCACATTACTCGTACATGGCGAAGGTGGAAGAAGTTCTCAACGTCACTGAAGATGACAATGGTCCTATCTTTGATACTGAGCCAATCGAAAAGGTACACACTGAAGAGGAATATAATGTGTTTAGAAATATTCATGAGTATTGTGAGCTACCCAAAGCCATTAATGACACATGTATGATGGAAACGGTTAATCGCAATACCACACCCGATTCATCAGACATGTGCAATAATGAGTCTGAGGATGATCAACATGCAAACGAGTATGATGATGATGAGGAGCGTATTGCGCTTGCTAACTTAATTGCTTCTTTACAAAAAGATGTCAAAGAAACTGGAAAGAGTCAAAGCAATTAAAGAAGGCAAACGCTACGCTCACTCAATATTTTGAAGAAAGCAAAGCTGCAGTCATAAAATCTAGTGAGCTTACTGAAAGCTGCATAGCCGAGCTTATTCAAAAAGACAAAGAGCTTGCAAGGTACAAAGGGGGTGTTGTTACTACTGTAAAGGATGTTTTTGAAACTAAATACAACAAAACTCTTAAGCTTTTGGAACAAGA
Source organism: Glebionis coronaria (assembly GCA_025667525.1). NCBI lineage: Eukaryota > Viridiplantae > Streptophyta > Magnoliopsida > Asterales > Asteraceae > Glebionis > Glebionis coronaria. Next base: position 548,214,923 of record CM046874.1, read on the forward strand.
GAAACGTAACTATAACACCTCTTTAAGTACGGAACAACACAAAACGTATCTTGCTACCACCAAAGTGAATGAGTTAACTCAAAAGATTGATTTTCTTCAAGAGGATAAAACTAAACTAGTCACTGCGAAAACGGAAGAGGTTGCTAACTTGAAAACGGATTTCAAAATTAAACAAGCTAAAGACATTGACAAAGTCGTGGAACTTGAAGTTCAAATTGATTTTTATAAGAAAATTGTTTATAAAACAAATCAATCTATTCAAACCATGCGAATGTTGGAACCTCGTTTGTTTTGCAAGGTAACGCTAGTTTTTCTAGTCCTAAGTACCTCGATCAAGCTTAATCTGAGAACCCGCGCCTATATCTTGAGGAGTCCCAATGGACCGACGTTGATCGTTTAATTGCTAGGCTCGATAGTGATGAGTCATTAATTTTTGAAGAAGAGAGTAGATCACCAGTGAATAAAGCCTTTGAGAAACCATATAATTATGCTTATGAAAATAGTCTTTATGAAATTTTCAAACCACAAAAATAGAAGTCTCATGAGAAAATATTTTACGAATGTGAACAAATAAGAATTAAATGGAGACAAGTTTTTGCCACTAAGAAAACTAATATTTCAAAATTTATTGAGTACTTGCCATATAAAGCTTCTGTAAGCAAGAGTAAGCAAGCACTTAGTTTTCTTAAACAAAACATCGAAAATTTCAAAAAGGTTGTTGACAACGACTGGAAAGAACGTGAACGTTTGAAAGGCAACAAAGAAATTCCTCACGATATAACTGTGCTTGTGAAAAGAATTTTGATTCCGCTTGCGGAAAGAATGCAAAAACATATTTTGGAATTTGAAACATTAATTAATCAAGAAATGTTTGATTATTTGAAATATGTGAAATCTCTTGAACAAGAAGTGAACGACCATCAACCTGAAAGAGACGAATTTTCTATAGCATATGATCTAATCTTGCAAGAATGCCTCTCAAAAGATATTATGTGTGTTTATGTTACATCTTGTGCTGATATTGATGAATATTCTGATGTTGCATGCAAATATCTTGATCAAGTCAAAGAATGTGAACGTCTTGAAACTGAGCTTTCGAATAAAGTCGACCAAAAAGAGTTTTCGTTACTTCAACATAGATATTATTATTTCAAAAACATTGTCATTCACTTGAACTTGCTTTGCAAAACAAAGTTGACAGCTTTTCAAATGATACACCTTTGGAAGTAAAATTATCTGAGTCATGTCGATTACTAAACGAAAAAAGTCTCGACATTTCGGATTTGAAAGCTCAGTTACAAGAAAAAGACATAGCAATAGCAGAGTTGAAGAAACTCGTTGCTAAGATGGGTGGGAAAGTTGTGGAACCTAGCGTTAAAAATCTGTTCTTAGACAACCCAATGCCTATAAAGTGAATAGATCCTCTATCTTAGGAAAACCATCCGCTTTCTTAAATTCCTCATTTGCAAAACCTGTGTTTTCCCCCAAGATGGATGGAAAGGAAAGGTTACCACATAATCAACCCATAAGGAATACCCTAGCACAAAGCGTTAAGCACAATAATGTGATTAAACCAGGGATGTATTTAAGGACCACTAAAACCACAAAAAAAGTTAGTCAATCACCTCAGACTTCTAGAAAGACTAATACTCGTGTGTCTTATACTACAGGAGTAGTCTCTACTGCTAGTGTTAGCCGGCCTCAGCTTAAGCGCACTCAAGTGAATGATAAGGTTTCGAAACACAAGAGTCAAGGGAAGATGAAGGAAGTAGAAGTACACCCTAGGAATTTGAATGTTTTTAAGAATAAAATGTTTCTAATCGTGTGTAATGACGATTTGAATGCTTTGAATGATTTGAATGCTTTGAATGGTAAATTTGTTTGTGTCAAATGTGGAAAATTTGCTAATGCTAATAATTCTATGTGTGCTATTAATAATGTCAAAGGCGTAGATACTAGAACTAAGAAGCAAGTTACGATGCCTATTAGTGCTAGTAAACCCAAACACAAAGTGAACCATTCTGGTGCAACCCCCTCCTAAGAAAAGTATTGCATCAGACTCCACCACTAAGAACCCTTGAAGCGGAATTAGGGAATTATATGGTTCTGCTAGAAAGTCTTGGAAATGGTGGTTTGCTAATCAATGTCCTCTAGTATATAAATGGATGCCTAAAGTTAGGACATAAAATGTGACAACGAGTGTTAGTATGCCTTTAAATGTTGCTAAGGACACTAATGATTCTGAAATCACAACTAACGTGGTCTCAATTTAGCAAATGCTCCATCGTGTTCTAAATCTTCTGCAGGTGATACAAATAATTCTCTTCATACTGGACTTCAGATGCACGAAGCACATGACGGGGAATCTCAAGCTTCTAATTAACTTCGTGGAGAAGATCCTGGGTACGGTCCGATTCGGAAATGATCAATTTGCACCGATCCTAGGATATGGAGATTTGGTTCAGGGGAATATCACGATCAAAGGGGTATACTACGTCGAAGGGCTCAATCACAATCTTTTCTCGGTTGGTCAATTATGTGATGCGGATTTGGAAGTTGCTTTCAGAAAGAAGACATGTTTTGTTCGTGATTATGATGGGAATGATTTACTCACTGGTTCACGGGGTACAGATCTTTACACAATCTCACTTCAAGACACAACTTCTACAACTCCAATTTGCTTCATGGCTAAAGCTTCAACGACTCAGGCATGGTTATGGCATCAACGTCTATCTCATCTCAACTTTGATACCATCAACTTGCTTTCCAAGAAAGATATTGTGAGAGGCCTTCCAAGCTTGAAATTCATCAAAGATCATCTTTGTTCTTCTTGTGAGCTTTGTAAAGCTAAACGAAGTAGCTTCAAGATAAAGTCTACACCAAGCTCTAAAGGACGGTTAGATCTTCTTCATATCGATTTATGTGGTCCCATGCGTGTTCAAAGTATCAATGGGAAGAAATACATTATGGTAATTGTCGATGATTGCTCAAGGTACACATGGACTCACTTCTTGAGGTCCAAGGATGAAACACCCGAAGTTCTCAGCAACTTCCTTAAACTGATACAACGTGGTCTTCAAGCTCAAGTAAAAGTGGTTCGTACTGACAGAGGCACAAAATTTTTGAATTCAACTTTGAGGAACTATTTTGAAGCCGAAGGAATTGAACATGAAACATCTATTGCTCGAACACCCAAACAAAACGGCATTGTTGAAAGACAAAACCGTACTTTAGTTGAGGCTGCTCGAACATTATTATCCGCTTCAAAAGTTCCACTATTCTTTTGGGCCGAAGCCGTGTCAACCGCATGCTAAACGCAAAACTGATCCTTAATTATCCCAAGACACGAAAAGACACCATATCGCATAATTCATGATCGAAAACCTTCACTCAAACACCTTCACGTTTTTGGATGTACTTGTTACATTATACAAGATGGTGAAAATTTGGATAAGATGAAAGAGAAAGGTGATGCATATTCTAGTGGGATATGCAACTCAGTCTAAGGGATATAGAGTTTACAACAAGAGAACAAAATTGATAGTCGAGACTATTCATATCAGATTTGATAAATTACAAGTAATGGCACTTGAACAAAACAATTTAAGTCCCGATCCACAACGACAACCGACTTCCGTTCACAACCGCATGGAATTCGGAACACAAGAACACAACAATGAACCGTCAAGTTCAAAGCTGGTTCAAGGAAATGTTCCAAGAGCAGATATGACACTCAACACAACAATTGAAGAGTTGGAAATGTTATATGCACCAATATATGATGAATATTTCACGGGGGAGAAACATGTTGTATCAAAGTCTTCCCTTGTCACTCATGATAAGAATGATGGTACCGATCATCGTCAACAAAAGGATACAACTTCATCTACTTCAACACGGGTTGCTGCAGATTTACCTCCTCAGAATATCACATAAACAACCGCTCCTACAACATCCACAACTACTGTCATTGCTCCAGAGAACACAAATCAAGCAGATAATGCATTAAATGATGAAGACGAATTTATCAACCCATTCGGTACACCGGTACACGAAGTTGGAGAGTCTTCTACTCGCCATGTTGATCCGTCAAATATGCATACGTTCTATCAACGACATCCTTCCATACATCATTGGACCCGAAATCATCCTTTGGTTCAAGTAATTGGAAACCCTTCTTAGCCCGTTCGTACAAGACGAAAGCTTGAAACCGATGGTGATGTTTGTATGTTCACACTCGCCGTGAGTACAGCTGAACCAAAAAATATCAAAGAAGCCTTGGTAGATCTCGCTTGGATTGAATCGATGACGGATGAACTTAAACAATTTGAAAGACTTAAAGTCTGGGAACTTGCTGACAAACCATACGATGTAACACCATTAAATTTTCGATGGATCTGGAAAAACAAGATGGATGAAGAAAACACGATCATCGAGAATAAATCTAGGCTAGTGGCTAAAGGGTATGGCCAGAAAGAGGGTATTGATTTTGAAGAATCATTTGCACCAGTAGCTCGTATGGAAGCAGTCAGGATTTTCCTTGCTTATGCTGCACATAAGGGATTCATCGTTTATCAAATGGACGTAAAGACTGCGTTTCTTAACGGTCCTTTGAAGGAAGAAGTCTATGTCACACAGCCGGAAGGATTCGTCAATCCTCATTATCCTGACAAGGTGTATCGTCTCCACAAAGCATGTTATGGACTCAAGCAAGCTCCAAGGGCGTGGTACGACGAGCTCTCGAAATTTCTGGTATCCAAAGTTTTCTCAAAAGGTTCCATTGATCTAACTTTATTCACTTATAAATATGGGGATGACATTTTGCTTGTGCAGATTTATGTTGATGACATTATTTTTGGGTCTACAAACCCAAAACTTTCAAAATGGTTTGAAAAAGTAATGCACATCAAATTTGAAATGTCAATGATAGGCGAACTAAAATTCTTTCTAGGAATTTAAGTTCACCAATACCCAAGTGGTATCTTTATCAACCAAGCTAAGTATTGTCAAGAGATAATCAAAAAGCATGGTATGACCTCATGTGACCCCGTTGGGACACCATTATCAACCACATCCCTAGATGCTGATTTGGAGGGAGATGCCATAGATCAAACGAGATATCGTTCCATGATCGGCTTCTCATGTACTTAACAGCAAGCCGACCAGATATATCACATGCTACGTGTTATTGTGCATGATATCAACCACGACCCACTGAAAAGCACCTCAAGGAGGTTAAACGGATCTTTCAGTACCTTAAGAATACCATTCACATGGGACTCTGGTATCCGAGGAAAACCGGTTTCTTTCTAACGGTCTATTCAGATTCTGATCATGCAGGGTGTCTTGATACACGAAAAAGTACTTCTGGTGGTGCACAATTTCTAGGTTAAGATAAGCTCATGGGATGGTCTTCCAAGAAGAAGGATTGCACGTCACTATCATCAGCCGAAGCGGAGTATGTGTCTCTATCTGCGTGTTGTGCTCAAGTTCTTTGGATGAGAACACAACTCACGGATTATGGCTTCCACTTTGATAAATTACCTATGTACTGTGACTCAAAGTCCGCCATAGCCATTTCCTGCAATCCGGTACAACGTTCCCGCACAAAGCACATTGATGTCAGATATCACTTCATTAAGGATAAAGTTGAAAGGGGTATCGTTGAACTATACTTTGTTGGAACTGATTACCAATTAGATGACTTGTTTACAAAAGCTCTTTCAAAAGAAAGGTTTGCGTATCTAGTTAGGCAAATTGGTATGAGATGTTTGACTCCAGCAGAACTGGAGATTCTGGCAAAGAAGCCTGCTTGATTCATCTATCAAACATCTACCTGTAAATATTAATGAAAAAGCAAAATAAAAAATTAAAAATCTTTGATAATCCAAAAATATTCTTCTCGACATGTCTTTCAGTATCGATAATATGGACGTGCCTAGAAATGTCGCTCAATAACGACACGGGTGTGTACATAAAGCTCGAATGAAAGTTGTAAATATTTTTTCAAAACATGTCATTTATATTTTTAATAAAGGAAAATGTCTTTTTTGGATAATTTTTCAAATAACAGGTAGAGCAATCTATCTTGGGTTGAGCTTGTCACAAAACATTCAACGTTTTTAGCTCAACACAATGGCTTGTAATCACTTTCAGATTGCAACCCGGATCTATATTCACGGGGGAGTGTACGCTTTAGTGCCGTTACCCTCAGCAAAAGAAGAGGCATCTTCTTACACTTAAGTGGATTCGTCAAGACATTCAAAGTCCATGAACTCAAGTTTATGCTTTAAAAAATCCATTCTTTTCAAAAAAATTGGGATTTTGAGATTTTTCAAAAAGCGTTAAACACAATTTTTTCAAGAGTTTTTCAAAGATTTTTCAAAATCTTTCAAAAATTGTGTGTTCAACGACTCCTATCCTCAAAAGTTTAATGTGGATCATATCCACATAATGACAATTCAGTTGGATCAATTTTTGAGGGGGAGTTTTCCAAATTCATGCTAAGTTTGACATATTTTTCTCCTGAAAGATTTCTAGACTATTTTTCAAAATATATTTTAATCAAATTTGGTATCTCTAATATCAAACGATCTTATATATTAGAGATAGGGGAGAAAATATGATTAAAATGTGATCTAAAGACTCAAGCACTTATGGTTACGATCAAATACCCACAACATCTTTAATTCACGATGTTATTGGTGTCAAAAGGGTGGTTAGGTTTAAGTCCTCTGATCCAACCAGAACCGGAGGGATCTTCCCAGGGACAATCTAATAGATTATTAGAAGTCCTTAGGAAAGATGGAGTAGAATGTGAACGAATCTGAATGCCGACTAAGTACTGAAGCTAGCACTGGAACAATCATAACAATGTGCTAGTAATGACGTCTTGGTAAGCATTGAAGGGGTTTAAGAATGAAAAAGAAATGTAAGGATACAGGGTGAAAATAAATTAGCCCTCCATACAACTTAGGCAGAAATCGGGTCAACACATCATGAATACAACACATCATGGACCCAGTGATGTAATGCACAACCCTTCCCCAACTGACTCAGGCTTCTCTCAAAAGAAGTTTGTTTTATTGTCACAGAGATCAACACGACTTATATTGACTTTCTCACTCCGAGATAGTTGATATTGAAAAGGTGGCATCTGCTCCAGCCTCTGACCACCAAAAGTGCACGAATCGAGTATAGAGCCAAGAGATCAATCAAATCTCGTTAGGACACACGAAATGACGATAAAGAGAGTCCTACGCTATATCCTTGTGATATTGCTAGAACACTCAGAGTGATACTACTTAGTATTCACAATGATGAGTGGAAATCCTTCCAGTGTTAACATCAAACAGCACTACGGTAGGTCATGTGTAAGATTCTTTATGAGTTGAACATATGTAAAACTGAAAAGCAACAGTGGTTTGTTTCTTTATCGATTCAAACTCGTTTCAGGTTTTTACGCAATATCTTTATGGTCTTGCCAGAACATTCAGAGTGATATTTATAAATATTCACAGTGACGAATGGAAATCCTTCTAGCGTCAACATTAAACAGTGATACGCTAGGTAACTTGCGAGATTCTTTATGAATCAAGCTTGTGTCAACTGGAAAGCAACAATGGTAAGATTCTTAATGAATCAAACTTGTTCCAAGAATTTGAATTGACGACTTTAATCAAGCGGATATTTATCCAAATGATTCACTCTTTATGTTCGCAGTCTTGCTTTGAGACGGTCGAGTAAAGAGAACGGCTAGTACAGCCGCGAAACCCTGACAAGGAGGTTCTTACTTAAATCTACTTATCACAGGTACGATATTTAATATCGTGTAACGGTCTTCACCGACCGGAGGTAAAACGCTACCGATTTAGGACGAATGTCAAAGCCATTCAGTCCGTGTCTAAGTTTTGTCTCGAGAAGGTGGCGTTACGCTGTACTCAGCAAAGTCGAAGATTCAAAACCACATACTCATTCCTAAAGACATATTCAACAATCAAGAAAGCTAAAGACTTCCGCAACTCTAATGATCAAAATCTTCCTTATCAATTAAGTAGAGGAATGACCTCTCTTCAAAGGAGATTGTTATCAAGCTTTCAAGACAGTGCAACGTATGAGCATGTGGATGAAGACACAAGATCACAAGATGACAAAGACAAGCCAAGAATGATTTGAAGATCTCAAGTTTAAAGGCAAAGTCAAAAGACAACGAAAAAGGCTCAAAGATCACAGCATGAAGGAACAAGATTACTATTACACATTCAAGACTCATTTATGACGAGATTCTTGATCTCCATTGATCTCCAAATATCGAAGAGGAATGACCTTACATTGGGGGAGATTGTTAGCCTCAAAATATTGAGTCAAACAAGAATGTTCGGTCATAGGTTTATATTGTAACATTTATTAGAATGTTGTAATAGTTAGTTAAAATAGTCGTGACATTACAGGCTTGATGGCTAGCTTAAAATGTCTCTTTTAAGGTACTAAGCATATTATTCAAGCCCGACCCATTAAACAAATATAGTCCATTAAGGCTACATGTAAGCCCGACTATATATATCTCTCCTAGCATGTTAGGAGAGGTTGGTTCTTTTATTTTTTCTTAATCTAATCTCACATAGTTAATCATCTCTCTCTACTTTCCTCTCTAGAAATCTTCTTTCTTTCTTCTTTAATTCAATTAATCAACCATGGTGAAGTGATAAAATATGGGAACAACACTAAGGTTCCTTAAATATAAGGAGCCGCGGATATTTAATGATCCGTGGGCAGAGGGTGTGTTTGGAGGACGAGGGAATTTTTCAATTCAGCAAATCCTAATATTCTGGTCTAACTTATCATAAAGGTATGCTAAAGAGCAAATAAAGACTATACCAACAAATAGGACTTTGACCAAAAGACAATTGTTTGAAGGTAAAAACAATGTTGGAGGTACGATTATCTAGACACGTAGTCATGACATATTTTTTATAATCCATGAATCCTCTATAATTTCAATGCTGTTCTCGCTATGATTGTGTGACCCATACATATTGCATATCTATGTTCGTTAGAAATCACAAGAACGTATGAAAAAAACATTTTTAGATTGAATGAACAATGCACAAACATTTCTCGACCCCTGAGAAAAGACTTTGAAGTGTTTTGAAATCAAGGAAGGAGGTTTTCAAAAACATTAAGTTTTCCCCACAAACTCAAAGACTTAAGTAAAGTAAATGACTAGAAAACATATAGACACCGTGGTTCCATATATATGGCCGCGGTTCCTAATCTTGGCCGCGGTTCGATAGTGATAAAGAACTGTGAACAGAGAGTGTGTTTTTGGATGAAAAACAAAGTAAAAATTTTGAAACCCAAGGAATATGTTCCATTAATCCTAGACTTAAAAGAGGAAAGACTCGATCAATCATCAACAATCAAGGAATATGTTCCATTAATCCTAGACCTAAACGCAAATAATTGAAAGGTTCCCTCTTAAGTGGCTTAGTAAGGATATCGGCTAAGTTATCTACCGAGGGTACATTCTCAATAGAATTGTTCCCTTTTTTAACATTATCCCTATGGAAATGTTTGTGAATCTCTATGTGCTTAGTTCGTGAATGTTGCACGGGATTCTTACTAAGTTCTATTGCACCCTTTTTATCACACATGATAGGAACATCATCGAGTGTAATCCCGTAATCAACAAGCGCTGCTTCATCCATAGAGCTTGTTGAGAATATTTACCTACACTTACATACTCGGCTTCCATGGTGGATATAGCAAGAGCGGTTTGTTTCTTAGAGAACCAAGAAGTTAAACAACAACCCATGAAGGTGCAAATATCGCTAGTGCTTTTCTGGTCCACATAGTCTCCGACATGATTTGATTCGGTGTAAACTATGGGTTCTATGTCGATCCCTTTAGGATACCATAATACAAAATGTATAGTGCCTTTAATGTATCATAAGATACGCTTAACCGCTTCAAGGCGAGAGGTTTTGGGGGCCTGTTGGAAACAGGCACAAAGACAAACACTAAAAATGATATCGGGTCGACTTTCCGTTAGGTACAACAAACTACCAATCATACCTCTATATTTGGTATTGTCTACCGACTCACAATCATCATCTACGGTGAGTTTAGTATCCGAGGCCATATGAGTCTTTATAGGCTTAGAGTCCTCTAATCCAAATTTCTCTAGCATTTTTTTAACGTACTTACATTGATTAAAGAAAATACCATCGTCCATTTGTTTAATTTGGAGTCCTAAAAAGGAGTTAAATTCACCCATCATGCTCATTTCGAACTCATCGTGCATGTTTTTTGTCAAAGTCATCACACATAATTTGGCAAGTTGAACTGAATATAATGTCGTCGACATATATTTGAACAATGATAAGGTGAGATCCTTTCTTCTTTGTAACGAGCATATTGTCTACCATTACTATGGTATACTCATGTTTTACAAGAAACGCTTTAAGTCTATCATACCAATCTTTGGGTGCTTTTTTAAGACCATAAAGAGCTTTCTTAAGCTTGTAAACATGATCTATTTTCTCAAAATCAATGAAGCGGGGAGGTTGAGCCACATATACCTCCTCATTGATCAAACCATTAAGAAATGCACTCTTTACATCCATTTGTTGAAGCTTAATGTCTAATGCACACGCATATGCTAAAAGGATCCTAATGGACTCTAACCTATCTATGGGTGTATATGTCTCGTCATAATCAATTCCTTCTTGTTCATTACTGTAACACCGCCAAATTTATACAACTTAATACAATGATTCCATTGCATGGCCAACTCTCACATGTGTACAAGACCCATAGCTTACTGTAAATCAATTAATCTATGCTATTTTATCAGTTCATGACATGTTTCTTTACTGTTTTATACAGCCATCATTTTTAAGCAAGATTTTAGCCTTGTTCTTTATAGTTTTTCACCTTTTTAATCATGTTTATCAACACCAAATCCCCACACAATACTTTTATCATCATATAATCATCATATACATATACAATAGGAAATAAAATACATGATTACATAATCAAAATATCAAGAAGATGAGGAGGACAATCTTTATACCACCAAGTTGATGTAGGTTGTGATTTGGACATGGATTTAGATGGAGAAACTTGTGATGAACCATGACCATCTTCAAGACCACCATTCTTCATGATCACCTTATGGAAAATCAGCCCCAAGACTCCATGGAAACTCCTCCTTGGATGTTATAATCACCATCAATCAATAGGGTTTCAAAAGAGCTTCATCATATGTAGAGATAACATATGAATTCATGGTTAATTTTTGATCAAAATGGATGTTTATGGTGTAGGAGTGGACGACACATATAGGAGAGTAGAGAGGAAATTGTGTTGTTTGCATGAGTGGTAAATGAACAAATGGTTTTGGTTTGTGGTTTTGAGGTTTGGTTAGCTTATCTTGTAAGCTTACTTACACATGTAAGTATTAAGCTACATGGTTGCCACATCTTGTGATGTGGTGCCTTGTTGTAGCCGTCCCATATAGTGGGGTGGGACAAGTGTATACTTGTCTCATCCCACTAATTTACGGGTATTCCTCGATTCTAGTTTCCTCGATTTGCGTGCCCTCGGGTCGTTTTACAAAAAACGTTTTTATAAATTATGAATCAACGTCACAAAACGAGTCCAATAAAAATTGTCTCATCAAAAACGGAGTTCGAAAACGTAAATACGTAATCCTAAGGTTTCCGGTTTAGTCGTAAAGGACGTTAAAATAAAATCGTAAGTCCTAGTCTCTTCTCGTAAATTTGTGAGTTTATGAACCAACATAAATTTAAGACTCCAAAATAATATTTATGGATAAATTTATTTTCTGAAATTTCGGACTGTCACCAAAGACGGTGTATGTAAACGTGAGCACGTAACGTAGAATCCTCCGATTTAGACGTAGTCGATGCTACTTCAAGACGTAAATCCAAATTTCTTCCCAAAAATAAGTGAGTTCATAAAATAATATTTTCAAATAAATATTGAGAATAAAATATCAACCACAAATTGACGGATTGTCACAGCATTTACCCCTAAACAGGATCTTTGTCCTCAAAGATCATCTTACTACTCGCTTCTTATAGAGTTAAAGCCATGTGGGTATTTCTTCCACATTCGGTCTTTTCTCACAAGTGTAATCCATTACAATACGCGAGTTTCATCAAACATAACTACGGGAATAAGATCGGGCTAAATATTGACTTACTTTCTCTATCCATGATGTTCACGGGTTTCTAATGAATGCAACTTTTCGCCGATCTAAACTTTACTAAGGAACAATCAGATTTTCAAAGTTCGATATACGAAACATAATTCACGCATCTCTTGAAGTCCTTGGGTAGATCCAGCTTATATGCCTTTCAAACCAAATCTTTTACATCATCTCAATGGTCCCATACAACGGGGACTTATATCCCATGATTTGTCAGATCATGAATTCATTTTTTTTCCAAGTTTAAAAATTGTGACATAACTTCGCTACCCATTTGGCACTTCAAGATCTACATTTCACATTCACATAAACTCTTGCCCACTACCGGCTGTCAATAATCAAATCCTAATTTCAACAATCATTTCAGATCTCGCGGGTCGGGTATTTTGTAAGGTTAGGTTCGCCATCATAGGAAACCTTAAACCTAAAAGACATGTCCAACTCACAATGGGTGTATGTCGGGTGTCTTCATCTCAACTCTTGCTTACAGATGCTCTAATATTTAGATCCTAATAAGATTCGATCTCGATCCTAATACGATAATTATCAATGATAATCTTTCCAAAGGAAAGCGATTATACGGTTTATTGCCAAAGGTCAATCATGCAAACATAAAACAAGACTTCTAGTGTTTTGTATTGTTATTTTACCTCGTCCCTTCGATTTGGGGTGGTAAACAGTACTCTCATCAAGGTTCGTTCCCTACGACTTCTGAGCAAATCTCTAGAAATTCGATGCGAAGCGAGGATCTTGATATAGATGCTTGATACAGGCACACTATGTTTACATAACTCTTTTGCATTTATCATTAACGGGAATGATATTAGCAGATTTGGTCAGTCTGTCGACGATGACCCAAATCGAATCAAATTCAGATGATGACCTTTGCAATAGTTAGACGTTTACTAACGTATGAGGCGATGTCTGCCTTCATAATTTGCCATCAGTACAACTTTTTCAGACAAAGATACTTTTAGTCATAAATGACATAAATAGAATACTTATACTTACAAATTCCAGCATAACTATATCTCACAATCCTCCATATTTAGGCAACCACAAGTGGCCTTTAAAATATTTAATGCTATCAGCTTCTCAATTCTAATGGTTCACATTAGCCGCGAACCACTTTTATTATCTATATTATCCTTTTTATAAGCATCGGCTATATTTTAAATTGTTTGGCAATTTATTTCGCACCTTCATTATTAAGGAACATGTCCTAATTGGTTCTTTATCTTTTATACATAATGTGTCAGTAATTACGTTCATCTTTCTAGATATTTTCTAAGTTTCAATTTAGTTTCAGATATCATTTTTATCCGTTTTACTCAATCCGACGTTTAAAGCGTCGATAATTATTATAAGTAATTAAATAATAATTATTAAATTTTTATGAAACGTAAACGTAAAAATTTTAAATTTCTTAGTTCGACCAATTATATAAAATGTTCAAAATAAATTTGAATTTAATTAACAAGATTTTTGGTTGATTTATCGAAAATAATTAATGAGATTCGTAAATGTTTGAAAAATCTTTGTTTATACTTTGGTCAATATTTTCTTAGTTAAAAAGCAAAAAATGTCATTTCAAATTTTAAGTCATGGTTTAAATGTTTTCCTCAATCCTTCTTAGGTTGTCTTAAGGTATACACAATCATTTACCCCTAAACAGGAGTTTAGTTAAATGATTTGTGTATAAGGGAATAATCCCTTTAAAATCCTTTGTTAAAACATTTGTCAAAATATATTCGCACTTTCTTTTTAGTATAACCCAAAGTCTTAAATGACTTCTAATTTTTGAAGAGTCAACGTATATATATATATATATATATATATATATATATATATATATATATATATATATATATATATATATATATATATATATATATATCTTACCATCATTAATCAAACGATTATTTTATGTAAAGGATTAAGCCTTAATTCACAGGTTAAATATTCAAGATACAGGTTTTTATCGTTCTAGGGCAGTCTATAAATAATTATTAACTCCTTTCTATTCTTATAAATAAACAAATAGTTCTTAATGATCATACACATGGATTTATCAAATTACAGCCTACACACGTGATTCACCAAATTTATGAATACTACATGTGCATTAGTCAGTCCAAACGACATCACGTGAAACTCATAATGTCCATTACAAGTTCTGGATGTAGTGATTGGAATAGATAATCTCTTTCGCAGATGCGAAGTTTGATGATAACCATGCCATGGATCAAATCTTTAAAACATACACTAGAACCTTGTAAATGATCGAACAAATCTTCCATTTCGAGTTATGGATATCGCTTTCGATTGTCAATTTACTCAGTCACAATAATCTATAAATATAAGGAATGATAACACCATAGCTCTTCATGATGACAGGCTTGGTATAATAAAATCTTTCTCCGACAACTCTCTTAGTTGTACGGTAATTCCTTAAATTCAGATGGTACTGACGTATAGTGCACAAGCCATAGATGCAGCACCGGGAATATAATCAATACCAATTTCAACTTGCCTTAATGGCGAAAGTCTAGGTAATTCACCAATAAATACCTCCTAAAGTTTCAAATAACATAAACATCTTTTAATAAATTCATATTAGGTTCTTTCTAGATTATAATATCTACGACTAATTCGCAACCATTCACGGTATGATTTTAAGTTTAATGCAGGATATGGTCACCCCTCAAGAATTATTCACTTTTGATAATCATCATCTTATCTTTTAGGGGGAATTCTACTCGAGTTCCCATCAATTAAGACAATGTCGTCATGTCATAATCAATCAATCCATTCTATTGGCACCATCAACTTTCCAGTTTCATTGCCGTCGATAAGATGTGAACTTCTCAAAAGACTAATAATAGTTCATAATCCTTCACAAATTCAAGGATATATATGAGACACAACAATTATCTAAAGAGTATGGTCAACGCATAATTTACGCGAGAGAATTTCAAATCAGACACAGACGAAAACATTTAGCGAATATGAATATATCCCATGTTTTCATAATTTGAGTACGCATTCGAAAGCTCCTCGGATCGTCACCCAGGTCATTCAAATGAAATCAAATCATAAGAAATGATAAGAACGTCAATACATCCAGTCGGGTATCAACACTCGGTAATCAGATACTTTTCCTAAAAATCTCACTACGGGAGAATTGGACAAGAAATAATTGTCAATTGTCAAATAAGACAAATTCCACAGATGAGTAAATTCAACTCAGAAGAATAGATGCTACAGGCACATATGTAGGTGTCCCTAACACTATGTCCCTATTTTTCACTTCTTGCAGATCTCATAAATTTAATCTTTCACAATCTTCAAAGAAAATGTAGTGTTTATTCATTAGTTTTATGGTGACTACTAATCAGTCTTGCATGGTCCATTCCAAATTGTATGTAGGCGCGCAACTATATACAATTTCAAGATTAACGATGCAATACTTAGTTCGTCAAAATTTTATCATCCATGTTTATAGTAAAATCATTTTCATGCTTAATTCTTAAATAAGAATCAAGAAGAAATTTACAAAGATTTTCTTTGTTATGAAAACAATTAGGTTTTTCCAGGATGTTTTATGAACAACTTCGTTTCGATAACAATCACTTATAAATATCACTTGGAATATTCCTTATAGTGATGAAGATTCAATTTTTTTTTCAAAGGAATACGGTTTTGTCTTATAAAAACAATGAGTGATCTGCAAAAGAGTGATGAAAGCTTGTTCACCAAGAATTAACTACGATAGGATTAGGAAATGAGCTTAGCCAAATAATCATGAGGTTCATGACCTCGATGGCACTCACTAAGAATAATTCACAACGTAACTCAAGTCAAGATGAGTACTTGTTCAATGGTTGCATCACTAATGCGAACATTAGGATGAAACAATAAAAGATAGATAACATCGATATATGTAGAATTTAGCAATCAAAGGTAGTCTTTTCATTAATCACAAACAAGTCAAAATTGTACCGTAACACATTACGTGTCACTATGTCATACAATTCTCAGAACTCATCCTACCAACTGATATCTCAGTTAAGTTAGGGATTTTTAAAAGATACCACAATGAATACTAATCTACAAGAGTCATTAGGTGTTCCACATGTCCCAGAAGATCCATCGGTCTCAATTCAGAAGAAGATTTCTTCAATTTATTTCTTGGACACTGGGCATCCTCGTTAGTGGACAATGGCCTAGGAACAACCCTTAACACGAACTACCAATCAATCAAAACCTTATAATTCAATCACAGAACTTAACGACTTCCTCTTAACAATCTCATATTCCAATACAAATTAAAATTTTACTTTATTCAAGTTTCAACCAATTTTATACTCAATTCGACATCCTACCTTATTCTCCAATACTTACAACCTTATTCTTCGGCCTTGTAAAGGCAATACAATCTCAATATGAATCAACACTTAATTTCCAATCCTGTTAGCTCTTACAACAACAATTATCAAATGAGTCATTAATATGAAATGACTTGATCATTCAACTAGATTTCTCGGAAAGGTATTAGTGGCATGAGGCTTTTGGGTAATGGTTCCAATGTCAGCCTCAAGTGCAACATTCACCCCTTTCGATTTCAATTTAAGAATCGGATGACAACGAATCAGATGACATCTTTCCAGGTGATAACGTTTTGTCAAACTCCACTCTATAAGGAAAGATCGTCATGGTATCGATATCAGATTTAATCTCGCCAATTCTTCTTCAAAATCACAATAAACTAATATCTACATTTCTACGAATATTAACCATTTGTTGGGATCATAAATATCCACAACTTGGTTTAGATCTAGGATAGCTAGAATTCCTACGAGAATAGCTTCGATTAATTTACTAGGAGATTTAGGGTTCCTTGTGACAATCTACGTAATAAAATTACATCATATATATATATATATAATCCAAGTTATATATATTAAAATAACACTTCTCAGTCTTGGCCTTGTCGGTAACTCGGGAATTCTTCGGCACCGTTATAGTCAAAAGATTTTTAGACATTTTTAGAAAAATGTTTATAATTAAAAGATTTTGAAATGTTTTATTCAAAACCTAGGTTTTAAAAATCTTTCGTTCTCTATAACGAGAGCTCTGATGCCAAACTGTAACACCCCCAAATTTATACAACTCAATACAATGATTCCATTGCATGGCCAACTCTCACATGTGTACAAGACCCATAGCTTACTGTAAATCCATTAATCTATGCTATTTTATCAGTTCATGACATGTTTCTTTACTGTTTTATACAGCCATCATTTTTAAGCAAGATTTTAGCCTTGTTCTTTATAGTTTTTCACCTTTTTAATCATGTTTATCAACACCAAATCCCCACACAATACTTTTATCATCATATAATCATCATATACATATACAATAGGAAATAAAATACATGATTACATAATCAAAATATCAAGAAGATGAGGAGGACAATCTTTATACCATCAAGTTGATGTAGGTTGTGATTTGGACATGGATTTGGATGGAGAAACTTGTGATGAACCATGACCATCTTCAAGACCACCATTTTTCATGATCACCTTGTGGAAAATCAGCCCCAAGACTCCATGGAAACTCCTCCTTGTATGTTATAATCACCACCAATCAATAGGGTTTCAAAAGAGCTTCATCATATGTAGAGATAACATATGAATTCATGGTTAATTTTTGATCAAAATGGATGTTTATGGTGTAGGAGTGGACGGCACATATGGGAGAGTAGAGAGGAAATTGTGTTGTTTGCATGAGTGGTAAATGAATAAATGGTTTTGGTTTGTGGTTTTGAGGTTCGGTTAGCTTATCTTGTAAGCTTACTTACACATGTAAGTATTAAGCTACATGGTTGCCACATCTTGTGATGTGGTGCCTTGTTGTAGCCGTCCCATATAGTGGGGTGGGACAAGTGTATACTTGTCTCATCCCACTAATTTACGGGTATTCCTCGATTCTAGTTTCCTCGATTTGCGTACCCTCGGGTCGTTTTACGAAAAACGTTTTTATAAATTATGAATCAACGTCACAAAACGAGTCCAATAAAAATTGTCTCATCAAAAACGGAGTTCGAAAACGTAAATACGTAATCCTAAGGTTTCTGGTTTAGTCGTAAAGGACGTTAAAATAAAATCGTAAGTCTTAGTCTCTTCTCGTAAATTTGTGAGTTTATGAACCAACACAAATTTATTACTCCAAAATAATATTTATGGATAAATTTATTTTCTGAAATGTCGGACTGTCACCAAAGACGGTGTATGTAAACGTGAGCACGTAACGTAGAATCCTCCGATTTAGACGTAGTCGATGCTACTTCAAGACGTAAATCCAAATTTCTTCCCAAAAATAAGTGATTTCATAAAATAATATTTTCAAATAAATATTGAGAATAAAATATCAACCATAAATTGACGGATTGTCACAATTACAACCTTGATCTACAAGTCTAGCCTTGTTACAAAACACTACACCATTCTCATCTAGTTTGTTTCTATAAACCATTTGGTTCCTATAATGGTGGTATTTCTAGGTGAAGGAACAAGTTCCCAAACATCATTACAAATGAATTGATTTATTTCTTCTTGCATGGCGATGACCCAGCTCTCGTCCATAAAAGCTTCTTTAACATTCTTAGGTTCGATCAAGGAGACGAAACAAATGAAGTTACTTTGATTTTGGGCTTTAGATCTAAGGGTCCTTTGATTAAGGTCGCCTATGAAATTACTTGAGCATGATGCTTAGATTCCTTGATGTTTACTACCTTTTCAACATTAAGGTCTTCGTCTCCTATTTTTCTAACCTCTTTCTATTTAACTGTGTCTAATTCATCTGAGTCATCATCTACCAAAGGTGGTGTCTTAGACGAAGGAGGAGTTTCATCGAATTCCATGTTTTAGTGATTCTTTGAGGTTCTATTAAGGACTATATAGGCTTTACTAGATTGAGAATACCCTAAAAAGATACCTTCGTACGACATTGGGTTGAACTTAGTAAGAAAACTTCGGTGTTGAGAATGAAGCACTTGCTTTCAAACACCTTAAAATATTCTAATGAGGTTTTCTTACCTTTTAGAATCTTATATTGGGTTTTTCCTAGAAAAGGTCGAATAAGTATTCGGTTAAGAATATAGGTCGATGTGTCTACGGCATTGCACCAAAACTTTTGAGGCAAGGATTGCTCATTTAACATAGTCCTACTCATCTCTTAGAGAGTCATATTCATCCTTTCGACTAACCCATTTGACTGTGGAGTGCGAGGAGCTGAGAAGTTATGGATAATACTACGAGCTTCACAAAAGGCGCCAAATTGCACTTAATTATCAAATTCTCTACCAAGTGAATCTAGAATAGTCATCAACTATAACTAGGGTATAAAGGTTATCTTTATAACTCCGTATGGCGGAAGGTCCAATGAGATCCATATGTAGGAGCTCTAGGCACCGAGAGGTCGAAACCAAATTCTTGGCTTTGTGACTAAGTGAACTTGTTTCCTAATTTTGCAAGCATCATAAAAGTGATTATCAAACTTGATCTTGGGGAGATGTCTTCCCAACTCCTTAGAGACCAAAGATTTAATTAAACGCATATTTGATGACCTAATCTCTTATGTCAGAGATTAAACTTTCATCTAAAGTCGCTAGACATATGTTGTCTTTAGACTTCCTACTAACCTTCATGCATAAAGCCCATGCTTTCTAACACCTTTTCCAATGACTTTTCCATATTTTTTTACGATTTCACTATCATGTTCCAAAAAGATGACCTTACCCTTATTGTCACACATTTGACCTATACTTAGTAAATTAAAACCTAAGTTGTCTACATGCTCAACATTTTTAAATGGTCATGGATTCAAGAGAAACCGTACCTTTTCCAATGATGTTACCACGTATTTTACTAGCGAATGTAACGTTACCTCTATTATATGCTTTGTAAGTAGAGAATTGACATCGACTTTCCATCATGTGTTTAGAACAACCACTATCCTTAATCCACTCGTCGAGATCTAAATCAATCCCCAATCATATGTAGATAACAAAACACAAAATCAAACATTTGGTCCCCAATATCTCATAGGTCTAAAGTTGTTAGTTCCAAACATCCCTTTAATTTGGTTGGGATGCATGAATTGAGGACACATAACCCACGGAGAGAAACATTGTTGCTAAAATTTGTTCTAATTTACCGGAGTGTTTTGGTGTCCATTGTTTTCTTAGGTGTCTTAGATCTTGTTCTAGAATGATTGTTGTTTCTAGGTGTCTTACTCCTAGGTCTCGAATTAGAATGATCATTGTTTGTAGGTGTGGGTGCTCTACTTCTAGGCCTTGAATCACTTACTCTCGTAGGAGTAGATGATTTCCTCATTACATCATTCATTCCCATTAAATGTTTACTTAAAGGTGTATAGAATTTGCCTAACTCTTTTCAATCAATAATTGGTACTTTAGCTTTATTAATGACAAGATGTTTTGGCCATTTACTTAAAACACATTTTTTAGAAAAAATTATTTTCTCCGTTTTTAAACCTTCTGTCCGCGGTTCATTATTTATCTCTGCAGTTCCATAAATATAAGGAACCGCAGAGTACAGTTTTGATCCGCAGTCAGCAGACACTTTTTTTGAAAATTAACTTGTTTGGTTTCACTTGTGAATGCTCCATCAGTGTTAAAACCTAAACCAAATCTTTCTTTTGAGTAAGTTTGTCTACTTAGCATATCATCAAGAGCATTTGTACCTTTCATGAATTTTTCCAACTTAATGGATGTGCTTTTGAGATTCTCATTTTCTTGCCTAAGATTTTCACGACTTAGAAATCCTAAATCAACTTCTTTATTTTTCTCTACTTTAGCTAATTTTCCTTTTAGCTCACGTCTCATTTTCAAGTTTAGCCTTAGCTGATTTTATCAATTTAATCTAATCTGTTAACTTTATACTAAGTTTGCATACATTATCATATTGACTCTCTAATTCTAGATCGTCTAGAGAAGAATTATCATTGCTATAATATTCGGTTTCGGAATGTACCTCTTTTGAAGAATGAGACATGAGACACTTCTCGTCTTTAGAATTATCATCTCATTCTTCACCACTATCACTCCACGACCCTCCAACGAACGCCGCGTAATTCTTGTCGCGAGGTGGCTTATGAATTTCACTAGTTAAATGATTCGGATCATCGCATCTAAAGGATTTCCTTTCACAAATTGGTTCTTCGAGAATAGATTCTTGTCGTTGCTCGATTACCTCACGTATTGTCCTCTCCTTTAGAAGAACTTCTTGAAGTCTCTAACCACCATAACATATTTTTCATCTTCACTATCGGAGGATGATGATTCATGATCACTATGCACCATCTTGGCTTTCAATGCTAGAGACTTTCTTTCACTCTTGCTCTTGACTATCTTTAATCCCTTCAAGATTATCATATCATGAACTTTCAAGTTTCCAACAAGTTCATCGAGTGACAATGTGGTGAGATCCTTTGATTCTTCAATCGCCGTGACTTTAGCTCTCCACTTCGGATGCAACGCACGAAGAAAATTTCTAACATTGTTCTTGCTAGAAAAACCTTCATCAAGTGCTTTTATACTAGTAATAATAGTATTAAATCTAGCAAATGCACTATCAATAGTTTCATCTTCTAAGATGACAAATTGTTCGTATTATTGAACAAGAAGATTGATTTTCCTTTCTTTGACTTGACTATTACCTTGGTAGGTTATCAAAAGTGTTTCCTAAATTTCTTTGGCGGTTTTACACATAAAATCCATTCATACTCTTTATTAGGCAAAGCATTGTAGATAACCATTTTAGCCTCATTATTTTAGCAAGTTCTTTTTAGTGTCATCATTTGAATTTTCAAAAGTAACTAGTTCTTTCTTTTTAGAAACTTCACTAAATTGTAGGCAAAAAATCACCATTGGTAATAACATGCCAAAGATCTAAATTTTTTGATTTCACATAAGTCTCGAATCTATTTTTCCAATAAATAAAACTATCGATTTCAAAAAGTGGTGGTCTTTGCATAGATTGCCCTTCTAGGTACTTATTGGAGTCCATAGATCGATCCAAGATTTAAAATACAATACACTTCAAAAGCTTGAATGACCTAGGCTCGGATACCAATTGTAGAAACTATAATTGGGGGGGGGGGTCGAATAGTTTGACTAGTTAAAATGATCCAAAGATCGGTTTTCAAAAAACCTTTACAAAAAGCTAGATTCGAGTGGTTTATGTGAAACCTTCTTATGCACAATATGAACAATAATAGTGTATCCAAACTAATAATCACAAAGTATATGCAATAATGAATAATGAATGGAAAGAAATAAGGAAAGGAAAGATCAAAGCGAACACCAAGGATTTATAGTGGTTCAGCAACAAAGCTCACTCTTCGTTCCCACTTCGCTCCTCGAGTACTCCTTACTCGAGAGTTCATTAATAAACAAGCTCCTTGGGGTGGAGAACCTTACACGTTGCTTAACCAATTTTTGACTCTAAGCTAAAAGTCGAGACCTATTTTTAGTTAGGACCAACTACACCAATATACTTTAAGGCCTAAGGATTAACCACAATACACACACAACATCCAAATTTACACAACAATTTGGATCTTCACAATGACACAAGAATGAAACAGAGTTTGGATATTGAGTAGATCTTGAATTTGACACAACACTTCAATGATGAAAGTGTTTTTCTCTTTGCACTAGAGAGGATGAGATGTGAGGAGAAAGATTCACTTCTTAAACAAGTATAATCAACCAAATAACCAAGGATTTGTGTGATTAAAGAAGGGTTTTGAATCTTATAATTTGTGTGCAAAAGAGGTGAAAAGGAAATATGGAAATAGTCCACTATTTATAGGAGAAAGGTCCAACGGCTAGTACTGGGCGCGGTTCATTAAATAGGTCGGCAGTTCCTTATTGATAAGGAACCGCGGGGACCTATAATGATCTGTGGAGACTAGAGTCCGTTCCTTTTTGTCCTGTAGTGTGGAAACTCCATCTGGTGAAATACATATCCAAATGGAATATCCTTTATCCATAAGGAATATCCTATTTTCAAATTTCCATTTTCTTTTTAATAAAAAATTTTCTTAAAAATAAAGTTTATTCAGAAACATTTGTCACTTGTAAATAAAAGTGAATTTTAAGAAAGTTATAAATCCTTGATCACTTAGTTAGGTTAAGAACTTGTTTATTCATACCTTAAGTGATTATGGATGATATGGAAAATACTTGAACTCAAGAATTCGATTTTTGTGGTTTTCGTAAATGCTTGTTTTTATATATTGTTGTGATCAAAACAAAGCGATACCGAAAAATGCAAGTAACTTTTTTAGTCATCATTACATTAACAAATTTGTTTTTTAGTATCATGTACGATAACCTGAGCTATTTCATAATTTTGCTAGTATCGAATTTGTTATTTCACATTTTTCAAGTATATATGTGATACTTGAAAGTATCATATTTGATAATGCAATCAATTTGAGTTTTTTTAGTACCATGTATGATAACCTGAGTTATTTCATAATTTTGCGATTATCAAATTTGTTATTTCATATTTTTCAAGTATCATATGTGATACTTAAAAGTATTATATTTGATAACGCAATCTATTTGTTTTTTTTAGTATCATGTATGATAACCTGAGCTATTTTTTAATTTTGCTAGTATCAAATTTGATGTTCAACCAAATATTATAAAGATTAATCTGTTTGGTTTTAGCTAAGGCCTCGGGCTTTGTGGCTCATTTATCATATATGATGTAGCATCTGAATGTTTATTAACATCATAACAATTATATAAGACCCTAAACGAGATCAAAGCACACATAGCGGAAGCGATTTAACAAGATCATGATAATAACACAATTATAATTAATCGAATTATGGTTATATACCTTTACGCTAAAGCAAATCCACAAGACGAAGAACGAATCACCAATTCGGGTTTATACCGTATATCACCAAGATATAGTCTAAAGTAAGACTATATTACGATCTTGTACACACGTAATACAACGAGCTAACCGTGATTCTAGCACGTGTAAACCGAGCTATAAAGATAGTATAAAATCTACCCAACAACCCTAGAGAGGGGCTAGGACAAGATTTAAACTAAAACCGAGCACCAAGAAAAACCACACCAAACCCCTTTGTGGGTTAGTGTTGCGATCGGCCAAGAAAGAGAGAGAGAGAGGAGAGATTGAAGTATGTGGAATTATGAGGGTTAAGGGGTTGTATATATAGGCCTAGAAATCTTGTAGCCCAAACAAATAAAAGGAAAGTTTTTTTCCTTCCCCCTTGTGTGCCCTAACCGCCATTCGAACACTCCTCTATGGGGTGTTTCGGGACCTTTCGTCCTTCTCTCTTTTAATCCTCTTTCTATATATTCTTTAACACTCATTGATACTTAACTCTTAATTATTTAACGATCGTTAAAGTTATATAGTTATATAGCTTGATTTAATTTAATAAATATAATAAATATATTTATTAAATAAATTAATTCTTTACGTATTGAGTGCAATCCCGTAATCTCGAGTTCGATCCTATCACACGACTAATAAATATAAGTCCATAAACTTTCAGCTCCCACTTGGACATATTTCGAATATCGTGATTACATTGACTAGCGTCTAGTTACACTAGCAATGTCTCTAGTACAACTCGAGTAAGGTCTCCTGGATAAAACCTTTTAATGATTATTATTATCCTTTTATTTCTAATACAACGTTAATAAGGATATGGATCTCAGTCATTCCTTTCATTAACCATTCTGGTTCTCGTTCACAGATTCAACAAGATTACCAAAACAAATTTGGGTGTGGCCACACAAACATCTTACTAATCCCACGAGGGGCCCAGCAGTATTAAACTCCAAAACGAAATTGGAGGAAATAAATCCCATATTGACTACGAGCAAAACTTATGAATTTTGCAACACTTTCGAAAATAATCTTTATAGCTACCAGTTACGTTTAGCGTTAGATTATTCCACAGAGATGCACTAGATTCATAACAGTTTCCTGGTATCTCAAGTCTAAGGATAACTTATTTATGATTTTTTTGATGACAAAGATCCACAAAGTAAAATCATATAGTTGGGTTAAGTCCAATATTCGATTTATCGAATATCATCCAAAATCGATCAATATACTTTCAAGTATACTCTATCGCTATTTTGATTTGTCTTAATTTAATAATATTCCCATATTATTAATCGACAACGAACTTTTAGCATAACATTTACTCATGGATTAAAACATGTAAAATAGGATACAAAATTAAATAAAAAGAATAAACGAAACCCAATCTTTATTTTATTAAATAATAATGTCATAACATCCTTTATCCAAATACTAATCACATATTTATTGCATGAGTTCGCTAGCTAGTTGCAGCCCAATCGCCTTGGCATGCTTAACTACCTTTGGTCTAGGCAAAGCCTTAGTTAAAAGTTCAGCTACGTTATCATCTGTGTGAACTTTAATTAATTTGATTTCACGGGATTCAACTTATTCTCGTACGTAGTGATGTATACGTTTAAAGTGTCTGGCGCCTTTCATGACACCAGAATCATTGGCGAATATTATTGCAGTAGAATTGTCACAATATATATCAATAGGTTCTTTTATTGAGGGCATCACTCCAAGATCTCCAATAAACTTCCTAATCCAAATAGCTTCTATTACAACTTCTGAAGCAGCCATGTACTCAGATTGAGTAGCATGCATTGCAATCTGTGAGACCCCCAGAATCTGACATGGAACAACTAGGCAACGAGGGGGTAACACGTCATGGTACAAGAAACAATGAATTACAGTTGACACAAAGCTGACGTAATAAAAACATGTACATTAAATCATAAAAGATCAAAGTTTTAAACATAGGTCCCAGAGTTTTATATGCAGAAAGATTTATTATTTCATCATGATTTATAACACTTAATTACCAAAAATACAGAAAAATCTTCTGACAGTTTTTAAATAAAACCAAAGTTGAAATATACACAGAAATCTCCAAGTTGCGATAATATCATGCGGGCTCCCATCCAAGCAAAGCTAAGTAATTATACCTGAGATTAAACATGTAAAATCGTCAACATAAAGTTGATTGATATTCATAGGTTTAGCAGTAAAGGTGTGGAACACAAGCATTCATTTGTAAACACGTAGTAGGGAAAATGGTTATATATGTCAACCATAGTCCGATACTATTATTATTATAGCAGTTCAGTTCATGAACCGAAGCTTAACTCAATGTAAGTTCCTCTAGGGAGTATTCAGCATAAATACTCAAGTATAAACAAATATTAGTACGTCAAGGTAATCGGGACGGGGATAGTCAATCCCGATGGATCCACCCACAACATTCGCGCTTGGTAGCATGATTAATTAGCGGTTCATGATCAGGAGAGGAAACTCAAGGCTAGACTAAAAAGCAATAATAATATCGAAAGTCTAGAAAGCATAAACGTCCTGGATAGTATACAAGTTCTGGATAGCATACAGTTTTTAAATGGTTGTGTTCCACCATGTAAAATCTCACCCCGTGTTTAGAAACCATGTACAAGTAAAAAGGGGCTATGAACTCACCTTAGCCACGAGGTAAGTCAATCACGGTACTCAGCAACTGAGTAGAAACAATGGTAGTGAGACGATCACTGACGATATGGAGGCCCGGGAAACACGAAAGCCGCAACCTATCAAAATAAGGCGCGTAATACAAGGCTTTTGGCCAGGTAAAAAGATTCGTTTAAGTATGTCTAATCGAATTGATCTAGGTTCTATGTGTGACTCAGTCGTTCTTTGGTGGAAACAAATAGTTGTGTCGTTGTAGTATATTAAAAAGTGCGAGACGTAAATGTAAATAGACGTTAAAATAAAAGGCGTTAAAATAAATCTAAGTCTAATTAAAAGAAAGGGTGCAATATTAAAAAACTTTGAAAAGTAAATAACGAGAAATTAAATGACGGGTAATTAAAACTTGACGAAAATTTAAAAATGACAACTTAAAAATTAAACAAGACAAAATAGTAAAACAATCCTAATCGGAATATATTCCGATCGAATGTGATCGGAATAATACACTCACCTCCCAATCGGAATGTTGATCGGAAATACCTTGGTCGGAATGCTGTCACCACCTGACCTATCGGAATAACCAAACACAACCACTGATCGTAATGTTGATCGGAATTCCAATCGGAATGCTGTCACCTACCTGATCGGAATACCAAACTTACCCTGATCGGAATGTCACAAACCTAGATCGGAATATGGTGAGAATACCCTTGGTCGTAATACACAGTCGGAATAAGTGGAGAGAGAGCTGATCGGAATACTCTAAAATGATACTAATCGGAATATCAAAACCCTTATCCGATCACTATGATCGGAATGAGAAACCCTTTTCCGACCAGGGTGGTCAGAATATGGTAAAAAGAAGGCAAAATAAGCAAGATAAATAAGCTATAACTCAAATAAGCACTAGACTAAAATCCTAAGCAAACAAGAAAAAGCTAATAAGCTATAGTTTAAAGACTTTTTAAAACACAAAATGAAACAAAGTTTACGAAAACAAACGTTTATATAAAAATAACTTTTATAAAAACTTAAGAAACTTGAAGATAAACACAAATAAGCTATAAAAATCAATGATCCAAAACAATCAAAAGCATAAAAACATAATCTTTAATCAAATAAGCAACACAATAAGCATGTAAACAACAAGATTAAAGCATGGAAAGAAAGGTAGATGAGAGATTAAAACAAGAAAATTAAAGAACACTTACATGGAATTAAAAGGTATAAAAAGTGCAAAACAAGTATTTAAAATTACATGAATTTAAAGAGCAAGCTTAAAAACGAGTATCTCCACTTTAAAGAGTCAAGAGTGCAAAACAAGTATTTAAAATTACACGGGCTAGTCGTTGAGCTAGGGATGCTCAATATCTCAAAGCCTGTGGCTTGATATTAAATGTGTTCATTAAATGATTGATTCTATATTAAATGTTTTTCACATGAAACTAGGTAGTTACTTTCTAAGTAAATGCAAAAAACATTCTCAAATATTTAATCATTTATTTTTCAAATAACGAGGAGACAAATAAGTTTTGAAAGGTCAAGGGACTCACTTGAACAGTCATTTTCTCACTTTGCATTTAATGCGGTTGAATAACTGTTTACATAATTTGAATATATATATTGTCTCTTCTCTCTTCTCACCCACCACCATTCTCATTTCTCAAATCATTTCTCTCTCTAAGTTCTTCTCTCTCTTAACCTATCCGCCATTTTCTTTCACCTTCAACCTCGAATCCATGGCGTTTTCAGTTCCTAAAGCAGCAAATGTTAACTTCGAGATCAACGAAAGCATCCTCGCCTCCAACAACGCCATTGGATGGATTAAGGCACCAAATAGCACCTATTCAGATCTGGTCAGTTTCATGTAGAATTGTGACCTAAGTGAAGCCTTCACCAAATCCTCATCCACCTTTTACCAAGAATACCTTAGGGAATTCTGGTACTCTGCTGAGGTGGTTGATGACACCATAACATTTAGCCTTTCATGCAATGAACACCCTTTCGCCTTCTCCCTTAAAGATTTCTCAAGTGTGGCCGGATTGAAGCATGGAGATGAATGCCTGAAGGTAGTTGATAAAAAGGCTGTCAAAGAAGCCCTAGCCACACTCAAACCATGCCATGATGTAAACCCTGCCCTTACACCAGCTGAGGTCCTCTCCAAATCTCCCCTGTAATTTTAAATACTCTTTAAATAATTTTAAATACTTTTTTTCGCACTCTTGACTTCTTGACTTCGTCTTTCATCTTTTTCTTCAATAAAAGCCCGTGTATGCCCGTGTTTTCTCCACTTTTCACCTTTTCGTCCTAAATCACAACAAAAATACAAACCACGTATAATTCCGACATAAAAGACATAAAATACACGTTTTGGCTCGGTTATTATTGTAATTAAGTGGTAAAAAGGATGGGTGTTTACACACCTATCAAATACCCTACACTTGACCATTGCAATGTCCTCATGCAATGCATTAGTTACAAAGCACGTTTACATTTTTCATCATAATCAATCCACGTTGGCCTTTATTAAAGAGATAGAAAACTATAAACATTCAAAGTAAAGAAATCAAAAGCATACCTTGGGTTTTGGAAATGTCATGAATAATCATCATCCTCAAGTTTTCACTTTCTCCAAACCAAGCTTAAAAACGAGATCATTGTTATTATAAGTTAGCAAACTATCACGAACTCATGTGGGCCAATTACTCACTTAGACTCCCTTATTCCTAGGGGTATCTCTTATATTTTATTGTTGTCTTGAATGATCAAGAGGATGCATTGTTGACTTATTTCGATAGTTTCTTAGGCCGAAAATAAAGTGAACAATTTAAACAATAGTTAGCTAAAGGACAAAATCTTTTAAAACTGCTTCTCGGGACCTCATAAAGTTCATATCTTGGCATAACTCGCTTCGCGATTTGAGTTCTTTCTCGGACCGATATTTGGCAGCGACTTCATACTTCAAATCTTGAGAGACGTTCATGAAATAATGGTCTTCTCTTCATATAGAAATTTCTTCACTTGAAGTTTTGAGAGATTCATACTTGGACCACGACTTCTTCATTTTTCTCCAATCATTATTTTGGACTTGATATACAACGATCCACCTCCTTTTATGACTTGGATCTATTTATCCTCATACCTTGCTAGGGTCTTTTCGGATACACTTCTCCATGACTTTTGGGGAGTTTTTGCTTTTCGTCGTGTGTCTCGATCCTTCATATTGATTTTCGATAAATGATTCTTCACATCACTTGGATCTTTAGCAACAAAATATAGCCCTCATGCCTTGTTAGGACCTTTTTGGACTCGCCAATCTTCGCATCCCGCTTCAATAAGTTATGCCTTGGCTATGAACTCTAATCCATACCGAGCAACTTTTAAACGATCTTGGGCTAGAAGCTAAGTAACTTTTCAAATCGTACAACCTTATTTATTGCAGATAAATTTATTAGCAAGCGATGGGAGAATAGGCTCATAATTAACTCACATAAATTCACGAAAGAATACCGAACTTATAATTGGCTCTATCATCTCTCGTTCTCCACAGTTTAAAATCTTAAGGAATGAGACTCGTGGATTCTTAGCCTATTAAATCAAAGTTTTGGGTTTTTGAGTCGCCTATAGGATCTTGCAAACTCTTAGACTTTTTCAAGTTTAGAAATCGCATTTTAAAGTTCCCTTGATAAACGACTCTCTAGGATCAATTATAGGAACTTGCGAAAAGTTCATGTTCTTAACCCGTGAGAGTTAAGACTTTCGCGTTTTATAGCTCCCTATGTAAAAGGCTAGCAAAACTTGGCTTAAACACGTTAAGGATACTAGCTAGAGTAAACTTAGATAAGTAAACTCGGGTTGAGTCAAAAGATTCACAACGTTTGAAAATTAAAACCACTTTATTAAAAATTTATTCTAGCAAGAAAAGAAAATAACTATACAAAGGGAAAAACTAATAGGCAAAAGTAGATTAAAAATTTTGAAAAATGTCGAATAAACTGATTTTACGGTTAAAATGAGGACAAATACAAGGAAAAGGCCACTTAACTTCGATAGAAGTCCCCCTAAACTTAACATAAACGTTGTCCTCAATGTTTAAGCATGTGGGAGTAAACTCCCCTACACTTAGGACATTGTGCACGTTGTTTAAATCTTGCTAAGGAAGGGACAACTAAAGTGATTCCTATTTTAATATTGAGAAAATATAAAATAGTGAATCGAAAAGAGTTTAGGATAGAACCGGGAAGAAGGGAACACGGAATCACGGGTCGTCAAGAATCATCTAGAGTGGATCTTTGAAGCTCGAATCCCTGATTGGTAGAAGAGAGGAGAGAGCAAACACCAACGGGTCTCCCCTACACTTAGGATAAAGAAAGCGAAAAGATATATACATGGGTTGCCTCCCAAGAAGCGCTTGGTTTTTGTTAACCGAGTCGTGAGCCCGACTCGACCTTGATCATCATAGGAAGAAGCATGAAACATATCCACCAGGATCAAAGACATAGTTTTAGTCCATCAAATAGCACAAGCTTAAGGCGAACAAGGCAAGCCAAAGAAGAGTAGGCAAGGTTCCCTTAAGCAGCGATGGAGCACGGTGGAAGCAAGGGTGAAGTGGTGCAAGCAGATTTCCATAAGTTCCAAAAATATTTCCTTTTATTTCATCAGGTGGATACTGAGATGGCTGCAGAATATCGATACCGGGGTCGAACACCTTTTCCTTTAGGGGAAAATAGCACTCAGGCTCAGCAGAGTGTGAAGAAGATCCGTGAAGAAGAAGCACAACCTCGTCCTCAGAAGGTGGACAAAGAGGTGTTAAATCATATGTGCTGCGGATGTTGGTGTCGACCGGTTTCTTCTCCTTTGAAAGAATTTTCTTCAAATCCAAAGTAGGATCAAGACGATAATCTTCAAAATCATAAGGAGGAGCATCACTCTCATGAGGGAAGTAAGTGTTGAGAAACGTAGAGAAGTCTTCCTCAAATGAGTAATCGTCCAAAGTAGGATCGAGTGATGGCGGAGGATCTTCATTATGTGAAGAATCGCTCGAAAGAGTATCAGCCTCATCAAAATCATCATATGTGGGCAGGTCGGGATACTCGGAAGTACAATCATCAAAATCATCCGAATCTGAGCTAGAATCATCATCATAAGCATCAAAGATCGGTGGAGAATCATAAATGGGTAAAGGTTCCAAATTGGAGAGAGAATCATCCACATCATCATGAAAAAGTGGATTATCATTGCAAGACTCGAATAGAGGATTGTTGTAGATGAGAAAATCATCAAGCACATTAATCATATTCACAGATTCTCGTACATAGGATTTGCTTGTGAGCTTCCCCATTTTGAAAACTTGTGCATCATTCCCGACTCTTAAGATTAACTCACCTTCGGCAACATCAACTAAAGCTCGTCCGGTTCTTAAGAATGGCCGACCAAGTATTAAAGGAATACGATGGTCCATTTCATAATCAACAACGACAAAGTCGACCGGAAAAGTGAAGGTGCCAACTTTAATGAACACATCTTCGGCAATACCAACGGGGTAAGCGAGAGTGCGATTTTCTAGCTCGAGAGTCATCTTTGTTGGTGTGAGGTCGGGTAATAATAGTGTTTTCCAAACACAAAAAGGCATAAGATTAATACTGGCCCCGAGATCAGCAAGGGCAGTAAATTCTTCGGTTTTGTTAAAGAGGAAAGGCAACACAAAACGACCGGGATCTCCAAGCTTTTCCAGAAGTTCTTTAAGAATAACTGCAGAACAGTTTTCATTTAAGCGTGTGTTGGCGAGCTCAATCAACTTCTCCTTCTTGCTAAGCAATTCCTTGAATGCTTTCACAAATTTCGGCATGTGGACAAGTGCTTCAACAAGGCTAATGTTGATGTTCATTTGAGAGAGCATCTTCACATAGCTCGACACTTGACAATCATTCTTGGTTAGCTCGTTGGTCTTGCCTAAGCGAGAAGGATATGGGATATTGGGTTTGGGTGGTGAAGGTGACGGTGGTAAAGGTTGAGATGTTAAAGGGTTCTTCTTAGGAACATCGTCATGACGATCGGAGACGGTAATGGTGCACTAATACTAGGTGTAGGAGGAGTAGGGATAAATGGTGGTGGAGGAGGTGTAGATGATGGGGGTGGGATAGGTGGTCCTACTATGGTAACTCCACTACGGGTTGTAATAGCACTCACATTTGCTCGCGGATTGGTGACGGTGTTTGAAGGTAGAGAACTCGAAGAAGAGGGTTGAGCGGCGGGCAAGAAACTAGCAAGCATATTCTTCAAATCATTTGTTTGATTACTGAAGGAGGATTGGATATTATCGCGAAGCTCGGATCTAAGGTCATTTCCTTGCTTGGTAATATCTCCTTTCAGATTGATAATTTGGCTCTGTAGATTCTTGATTTGCTCACCTTGGGTTCTCATGATGGCTTCAACATCGGGGTTAATGGGTGGGGCTTGTTGGGCGGGTGGGTGATAAGGATTAGAAGCTCTTGGTGGGATTTGGTTGCTTCTATTGTAGTTGTTGGCGGGGTTTTGGTTTTGAGGAGAAAAACCGGGTGAAAGGTAGTTGTTGGATCGGTAACTCAGCAAATTTCTATCCCCTTGAGGTCGAGCTTGGTAATTTTCCGGTGAATAATTACCATAAGCTGCATACACATTTTCCGGATTTCCTTGAGTCGAAGGACAATCGGTGTATAAGTGTGGACCGCCGCATGTTTCACAAGAAGGTGCAACCGCTTTAACTTGTTGTTGTTGGTTTGAAGCGAGAAGCAAGATACTTTTGTTCATCTCAGTCATCATGCGGGTGAATTCGTTCATATCAGGGCTTGCTGAGGTGGAAGAAACATTGACTCTCGGGTTGTTCCTTGAAGAAGCGGAGGAATCCCAGTTTATGTGATGAGTAGTCATGTTCTCAATAAGCTCTCTACACTCCTCGGGTCTCATTTTCATAAATGTGCCACCAGCGGCTACATTAATCGTATCACGATCTCGAAAAGTCAAACCGGTGTAGAAAGTATCAATTAAGGTCACAGGGAGCATGTTGTGGTTTGGATAACGATCAATCAAGACATTATATCTTTCCCAAGCATCAAAGAGAGATTCATCGGGTTCTTGCATGAAACCGCTGATTTGATTGCGAAGACTCGTGACCATGGATGGTGGAAAGTAGCGCGACAAAAAGCGTTGAGTCATGTCATCCCAAGTATGAATTGAATTCTTCGGGAGACGATCAAACCATTTCTCGGCGTGATGTGATAAAGTATGTGGGAAGAGTTGTAGGCGAAGAACATCAATTGTGGCACCGGGCAACTTCATGCTTTGGGTAATTGTAATGAACTTGTCGAGGTGTTTGTTGGCATCATCATCAGGCATTCCACGAAAAGGATTTGTTTGCACTTGTTGAATCATGTCGTGCTTCAACGAAAACTCCGGAGCCGTGATTTGCATCGACGCAATCGGTCCTCCTCGTCCAAACATGGTAGGTTGACAAAGCTCATCCATTGTCCGAAGATCGGGCTGTGGAAGAACATTGTTGTTATTGTTGAGGTGCGGTGGATTATTGTTGTTGTTAACACCTGACATACTTAAATCTTCTTGAGTCTCGGGCTCTTGATAATTAGAAGATCTAGTACGCATACACCTGAAAATGCAAAAGAAAAAGAAACCAAACACAAAGAGAATATATATACACAATAAAGATAAAATCTTTTTGGATTTTTGAAATTTTTATGCAAGAAAATAACGCTCACGAATGAACGGATCCCAAAAAGCAACGCGTCTCTCACAGAAAACCGTTAATCTTTATGAAAAGAGCCGGCAGCGGCGCCATTTAATACAAGGCTTTTGGCCAGGTAAAACGATTCGTTTAAGTATGTCTAATCGAATTGATCTAGGTTCTATGTGTGACTTAGTCGTTCTTTCGTGGAAACAAATAGTTGTGTCGTTGTAGTATATTAAAAAGTGCGAGACGTAAATGTAAATGGACGTTAAAATAAAAGGCGTTAAAATAAATCTAAGTCTAATTAAAAGAAAGGGTGCAATATTAAAAAACTTTGAAAAGTAAATAACGAGAAATTAAATGACGGGTAATTAAAACTTGACGAAAATTTAAAAATGACAACTTAAAAATTAAACAAGACAAAATAGTAAAACAATCCTAATCGGAATATATTCCGATCGAATGTGATCGGAATAATACACTCACCTCCCAATCGGAATGTTGATCGGAAACACCTTGGTCGGAATGCTGTCACCACCTGACCTATCGGAATAACCAAACACAACCACTGATCGTAATGTTGATCGGAATTCCAATCGGAATGCTGTCACCTACCTGATCGGAATACCAAACTTACCCTGATCGGAATGTCACAAACCTAGATCGGAATATGGTGAGAATACCCTTGGTCGGAATACACAATCGGAATAAGTGGAGAGAGAGCTGATCGGAATACTCTAAAATGATACTAATCGGAATATCAAAACCCTTATCCGATCACTATGATCGGAATGAGAAACCCTTTTCCGACCAGGGTGGTCAGAATATGGTAAAAAGAAGGCAAAATAAGCAAGATAAATAAGCTATAAATCAAATAAGCACTAGACTAAAATCCTAAGCAAACACGTATAAGAAAAAGCTAATAAGCTATAGTTTAAAGACTTTTTAAAACACAAAATGAAACAAAGTTTACGAAAACAAACGTTTATATAAAAATAACTTTTATAAAAACTTAAGAAACTTGAAGATAAACACAAATAAGCTATAAAAATCAATGATCCAAAACAATCAAAAGCATAAAAACATAATCTTTAATCAAATAAGCAACAAAATAAGCATGTAAACAACAAGATTAAAGCATGGAAAGAAAGGTAGATGAGAGATTAAAACAAGAAAATTAAAGAACACTTACATGGAATTAAAAGGTATAAAAAGTGCAAAACAAGTATTTAAAATTACATGAATTTAAAGAGCAAGTAATTAAAAGGTGGAAGACTAATTGTCACCTTAGCCAACAAAATAAAAATATTAATCATAATGACTATATATAAGGGAGGTTAAGGAGTGCTTAGGAAGCTTCCTCCCCTCCTTCATTTCTTCTTAATTGCACCATTAAGTCCTTCCCTTCTTAATCTTTTGTTAATCTTGGACTTTAATGACTTTTGGCTCGGGATTTCTTTAAACTCGTCTTTTAATTCTTCAATAAATAAGACTTGAGTTCTTCGGCTTTTAGTAAACTTCTGTCTTTTGACTTTTTCTTCGATAAATCTTCAGAATTGGTCTTGGACTTCCGTTCGTTTTGCACTCTTGACTTCTTGACTTTCGTCTTTCATCTTTTTCTTCAATAAAAGCCCGTGTATGCCCGTGTTTTCTCCACTTTTCACCTTTTCGTCCTAAATCACAACAAAAACACAAACCACGCATAATTCCGACATAAAATACATAAAATACACGTTTTTCCTCGGTTATTATTGTAATTAAGTTTTAAAAAGGATGGGTGTTTACACACCTATCAGCGCGTGTTAAGACTCGAACTCAAGTATTGATATGTATATCAAATATAATATGGCTCAAATGATTTCAAAGTGTTTATATTTCAAAACCAATGACACGAACCAAATGAATTCATACTATCCCATTAATCCAACACTACCCGTTTAAACACTTGTACACTTGGAATTGACCCGTCATAAAACGCTAAGTCAACGCAAGTCAAACTATCCCTTTACCTTAGTCGGACCAGTAGCTAAGTAATTTATATAATGACTAGACACTTGAGTAAGTCACCATGTCCGATAGTGAATACTCGAAGTCACGCAACTCAAGCATTAAACTATGTGTCCAAAATAAAATCAGCAAGTACACTCCGAATGTACACACCGATCTACCCTATCTAGACGTGTCCATTTTAGATGAAACTTGGTGTCAAGGTCACTTATAACCTATATAAGACCCTGCCAAAACTTGAGACAAAGTTCATACTTTAAAACCCATCAGCTCGACACTTTACTCGACTCTAAATTTGGGACAGATTGTGTACTTGTTTTATTAAACCGTTCATACCGCTTTAAAAGTACTATCTTGACAATCCGCCTTTTAAAACCACTACTAGACTCATCAAATTAAGTTTATAGACTCTGAAAACCAGTAGTACCTATCATCTAACCAAGCCTAAAGTCCCCAACAGTCGACTCAAAATCAGTCACAATTTCGGATTGTGCCGATTTGCGTCTCCCGGTACACGAATACTAAAACTAGCATAACTTTTGACTCGTAATGTGTTAGAAGCTCTATCTTATACCAAAACGAGAGTCTGGGAAAACTCTACAACAAAATCAAATAATCTCATCCTATATAGAAACTTAAACCCACGAAAAATCAGCCTAAACCCACTGATGTAATATACACTTTTGAAAATCATAGAAAAACATCATTTTGACCAAAATCCACCATGATCCATACCTCTACTTTTACTCTAGTATCAAAACCATCAACCAAACACTCTTATAACACTTGCATGTAAAATTTTAACAAGAATTCAAAGATCTAAATACAACGTTTAGGATGAAAACATGATGATCTTACCAAGTTCATCACATGCATAATTATTTAAACATAAATCAACCACGAAATCATAAAATCCTTGAAAGTTGATGCATGTTTATGATTTTGGTGTCAAAAGAACCACAACAAGATTTGGAACAAAGGACTTGAATTAGTTTTAGCTAGAAATTAAATTTAAAGGGTGTGTTGTGGTGTTGAAGGTGGCGGCAAAGGCAAGGAGATAGGGAGGAGAGCATTTTTTGGTTTATAACTAGTTAGTATGTGTTTTGTTAGGTAGAAAATGGTATTTATATGGTGGTAAGTGGAGGCTCAATCATGCCAATGTCAAATCTTGTGGACTAAAAAGTAATTAATAGTTTAAAGGGTAGAAAGTGACTATTAGTAAATCTTGAAAATATTTACGGGGCTCAGGTTTCGTAAAAATACTTTTCAAAAGTTACAATGGATCATAAATATGATTATATGATTTCCCGACACGACTTAATACGTAATTAAAATGACATCATAGAAAATATTAATTATCGAAACAATCGATAATAAAATGTAAAGTTTTGGGCATGCGTCAGTATCACGATCACTAGGAATTCTCGTTGTACATTGATTTTGAGTAAACTCGTTGTAAAACGCACGCGGGTGATTTTAAATCAAAAAATTTGATTTAAATAAATATGGAAAAATAAAATTAAAAATTTTATGACTCCGTATAAAGTATTTATCAATGATCAGAAAATACTTGAAAAATATAATTTATTAAAATTATCATGATCTCGGGATTTACATATAAGAATACAAGAAAACGTAATACGTTGGAAAATTCAAGAATCACGAATAAAAGAATAAAATAATGCTAGGAAAGTACGGGTTCTTACAGTCTTTCCCCTAAAGGAACTCTGGTCCCTCAGAGTTCTCCTGGAAACAGTAGAAGATGCAAACAAGAGGAGGTACAAAGTGTAGAACAATTTCATTGCTTCCTAGGTAACTTCTGCACCACGACGTATCTTCACGATTGGAATTCACTACACTTCAGTTTCTTAACTCCTTCCCAAATAATTCTTCAACTTTGATTAGAATAATGACCTTTTAGTGCGGAGAAATATTTAGAAGATAGAATGAACACAAGAATCGCTTAAACGGACAAAGTGCGTTAAGATGAATCAAGATTGTTAATCAACAAGGAGTTGCAAATCGTGCAACTATAAAACATGACAATCTTAAAACGTAACAATATAGTTACAAAAGAAATAGAAGGGAAAAATGAATTACGTAGGATCATTTAAAATACAAGCTGTCAAAATCAGCTGTCTAGTATTTTGGTATTACTTTAAAACTCAGTTTAAATATTTTCTTGATTAAAAGAAAATTTTACAAGGTGTGGTGATTTAAAATCAAACTATCTATAGTTAGTGAGTAAGATGTTGCTATATCTTTTCCTTGATCAGGGTTTTTAAAGCAAAAGTAGAACAATTCTAAAATAGTTATCCTGATCGACTTAAGAACTTTTGGATGGCTGCATGAAGTTTCTGTTAGAAGCTCAAGTTTATTGTTTCCATTAGAGAAAATCATATTTTCCAGGTTATTTAAAATCATTGCTAGAAATTATAAATTAGTTTTAATAATTTCATTATATTGAAAGTAAAGCATGATAAAATCAATTACTTTAAAAGATACAGTTGGACATATTCTGATTTTTTTTAAATGACAAGACAGCAACGAATATGAGACATATAAAGGTCAACAATTTGTATGTGAGTAATAACACAAGGGATAAAACGAAATTCGTATCAATTCTTAACAAACATGATAGAATAGACGCGTCGATGATAAAAATAATAAGAAACAAAGTATTATAGCAATTCATCACTTCTTGAGTGCAGTTGCTGTCACCAACAACGGTTTATTAAGTTCTCGATGGTCGGTACACGATCGAAAGAGAAAAGCCACACAACGAATTTTCAAATCAAATAAATTCTTAAGAAGTCACTTGAGAGTAATTCCAGTAAAATGAACAACATTAGCAATGAGAGGAGAAGTCACACGTGGTTCACACGAATGAATTTCAAGACGATAAAGTCTAACACACATCATGACAAATACACGTAATCATTGTTCACGTCCAATCGTAAATCATTATCCGCGTCCAGAGACGTTTCGAAGGTCTACCCAAAATAGATAGGGAAGGTTGATTGATGTAGAAGCATAACAACGTTGAAACTTTCAAGTCGGGTATCAATGGTAAGAAATTAGACAAGCAGTAACAAGAATTGTATCACGAAGGAATACTAGGTAACAAGTGAAACAAAGGTTGTTGAGTAAAGAAATATGTGCTTGAGACATGTACTTTGATCAAGAAAAGATAAGGGTTCATATGTGTAAGTCGCGAACTGTTGATACTCGCATAAAATGTAAAAGTTTTCAAAACTTTTATTGTAAATAACTTTTTAAGAAACATAATTAAAAAGTTGATTCTTGGTCAAATATTTAAGGTGACTACTATTCGGCCTCGCATGGCTCCTTCTAAATTAAACATAGGTGATCAGGCCATGCATAATTTAGGACTAGCAATGCGATACTCAGCTTCGTCAAACCAGTACTACATATCATATGATTTAAATATGCATATAATGCCATTTGTAAAAGCATGAATCAAAATAATTTATGAAACTCTTCGCCAATAAGTTACTGGCTAGATATTTAAATTATCAATTTTATTGTTACGAGAATTCTTTACAAGACCAATGTTGAACAATTGGTGAAGATGCATTGTAAGATTAATATAAATTAATTTTATAAGATAACATTCAAGTATCTAATAATGCCCAAGTGTAACATTTTGTAAAATGTTTCGCAAACAATACCAGTTTGAGCTTATATGGTAACTTATAAAATAGCGAGTGGGTTACATGAGGGTAATAAATAGTAGTTCAAGATAATCAATGAAATGGTTACAAGGTGATAAAGTTTCTAGAGGTTTAGCAGGAATCGTCAAGAGACACGTGCCAAAATGATAACGAACGATATGAAAGTAAGATCTTCAAACCTCGACCCAAATCTGTGGTACGATAGAAGTAAAGAAAGAAAAATAGAATGACAAATAAGTCATAAATAAAAGAAAGGAATAAGGAATCCGTATGTGCTCACATTGCAATTTATTTGACATAAAAATGCTTTTTAAGAAAATAGAATGTCAGTTCCCAAATAGTAAAACTACTCTGAAAAGTTTCTATTTTAATGTTTTCAAACGTACTCAATGTTTTATGGTTGTAAAATGTCATTAGTTAAAATTTTACGAGCCCACACGAACTTAAAATGCTTCAAACCATATTTTTAACTTCTATCAGTTTGACCTTTTTTTTGTCAACTTTGACTTTGGGATTTGACCAGACCCATTAACTCGCTAAATGATATTTTTAAGACTAGAAGTCTAATGCAATTTGATATAAAACGATGTTTTAAACAACTTTCTAGTTTTACCCGAAACTTGAAACGGATTAAAAATGGACGAAAATGCCCTTGCATTAAATCTGTCAACAAAATGATATTTTAGAAATACACAAGCATAGGTTCTTAAATTTTACAATTCTAAATGAGCGTAACTTGCTCGTTTTTAAGATTTACAGGTCGAATTTTATGTCTTAGACGGACGTCTCAACAATTAGAAATATATTTTTATGTCTAAAGTTATAAAAATATTTTCTCGACACTGTTAAATTTCCTGTAAAGTTTGTGTACAAGTATATTTTTCGACACAGCTTGAAATTAAATCCGAATTTCACAATAACCTAGAATTAATATACACATAAGACTTGTGGATTCCATAAAGACAAAAGAGGATGAATTGTAAAGTTAAGCATGTAAAGAAAACACAGTATGAAATTGGTTCAAGAATACCAACGAAAATCTAAGAAATAAAAAACGACGCATGACATTCATGTCTTCGATTGCAAGATGCAATGCAGGAAGGTCTCTTGGTGGCGTGATTTTCCAAAATCACAAAACATATCGAGAAAGAAACGGGAAATTAACAAGTCGCACTCCTGGAGCGAGGAGGTTTAATAAAAGGGAGGGTACAGGTTTATAGAAGTACAATCGTGTTCTAAACAGTCGTCACATAAGAGAGGATGAATTACAAGATAACGTTGATACTTCTAAGGTAAAAACGAACGTTGAAACTCGAAGTCGACATATAGAATGGTCAATGAAATAAAATGTAATCCATGTACAATTGTCGTGTAAAACGGTGACGTAAAGGTCAATCAAGATTATGAAAACCCACGATATTATTCAGCACTGATTCAAGGAATGCTTCGAGATGTGTGATTCACACGGTGTCCTTTAGTCTTTCTCATAGACACATTGAGCTACACAATGGTCGATAGACTACTTTCCAAGACATTAAATCACAAATGGTCGGAAGGCAATCTGTATATCTAAATAGATATTTTAAAGAGGTTTAATAATGAAATCAACACGCACGGTAGTAAAATGAAAATCAGAAGTTTCATCGAGAACAACACTTATTCAATCCCGAACAATGGTATCACGAGAGTATGCACAACATGTAACAGTGAGTCGAGAAAAACAGACGGTTTAAAACGAACGAGCGTATGAAGTCAGTCGTATCACGCATAAATGAAATAGCAATAGTACTCAGAAAAATGAGCATGAAAAGTCGGCATCATACACGCTCTGAATACAAATATGTAACGTCGTAACAATATAAAATCATTGTAACAAGATCAGTTCACAAAAACAAGAATTCAAGATATGCAGTAAGAGCATATGTAATCAAGAAATATTCAATGATAATTCATGAAGCACAAAAGCTTTAAAAAGACATAGTAATTATCGTCATTAGGGTAATGTAATATTTCAACATGTAATAAAGAAAAGAAATACTACAACGATAATTAAAAGTAAATAATAAGGATTAGAGAGTTACTCGTGCAGATATCGAACAACATTGGCAGATTCTGTGATTGACACTTAAAACATGAAATATTTGAACTTTTGGTTATAGACTAAGTTTTGAAAAAGACTCAGTTCCCTATAACCATTGCTCTGATACCAATCTGTGAGACCCCCAGAATCTGACATGGAACAACTAGGCAACGAGGGGGTAACATGTCATGGTACAAGAAACAATGAATTACAGTTGACACAAAGCTGACGTAATAAAAACATGTACATTACATCATAAAAGATCAGAGTTTTAAACATAGGTCCCAGAGTTTTATATGCCGAAGATTTATTATTTCATCATGATTTATAACACTTAATTACCAAAAATACAGAAAAATCTTCTGACAGTTTTTAAATAAAACCAAAGTTGAAATATACACAGAAATCTCCAAGCTGAAATAATATCCTGCGGGCTCCCATCCAAGCAAAGCTAAGTAATTATACCTGAGATTAAACATGTAAAATCGTCAACATAAAGTTGAGTGATATTCATAGGTTTAGCAGTAAATGTGTGGAACACAAGCATTCATTTGTAAACACGTAGTAGGGAAAATGGTTATATACGTCAACCATAGTCCGATACTATTATTATTATAGCAGTTCAGTTCATGAACTGAAGCTTAACTCAATGTAAGTTCCTCTAGGGAGTATTCAGCCTAAATACTCAAGTATAAACAAATATTAGTGCGTCAAGGTAATCGGGACGGGGATAGTCAATCCCGATGGATCCACCCACAACATTCGCGCTTGGTAGCATGATTAATTAATGGTTCATGATCAGGAGAGGAAACTCAAGGCTAGACTAAAAATCAATAATAATATCGAAAGTCTGGAAAGCATACACGTCTTGGATAGCATACAAGTTCTGGATAGCATACAGTTTTTAAATGGTTGTGTTCCACCATGTAAAATCTCACCCCGTGTTTAGAAACCATGTACAAGTAAAAAGGGGCTATGAACTCACCTTATCCACGAGGTAAGTCAATCACGGTACTCAGCAACTGAGTAGAAACAATGGTAGTGAGACGATATGGATGCCCGGGAAACACGAAAGCTGCAATCTATCAAAATAAGGCGCGCGTTAAGACTCGAACTCAAGTATCGATATGGATACCAAATATAATATGACTCAAATGTTTTCAAAGCGTTTATATTTCAAAACCAATGACACGAACCAAATGAGTTCATACTATCCCATTAATCCAACACTACCCATTTAAACACTTGTACACTTGGAATTGACCCATCATAAGACGTCAAGTCAACGTGATAGGTGTGTAAACACCCATCCTTTTTACCACTTAATTACAATAATAACCGAGCCAAAACGTGTATTTTATGTCTTTTATGTCGAAATTATGCGTGGTTTGTGTTTTTGTTGTGATTTAGGACGAAAATGTGAAAAGTGGAGAAAACACGACATTCACGGGCTAATATTGAAGAAATAGACGAAATCTGAAGTCGAGAAGTCAAGAGTGCGAAAAGACCGGAAGTCCAAGACCAATTCTGAAGATTTATCGAAGAAAAAGTCAAAAGACGGAAGTTTACTTAAAGCCGAAGAACTCGAGTCTTATTTATTGAAGAATTAAAAGACGAGTTCGAATAAATCCCAAGACAAAGTCCAAGTATTAAGAAGATTAAAGAAGATTAAAGAAGCTTAAGGACTTGATCTTGCAATTAAGAAGAAAGGAAGGAGGGGAGGAAGCTTCCTCTAAACACCTTCCTAATCTCCTATATATAGCCTTCATTTTCATTTCATTAGATTTTGTTGGCTAAGGTGACAATTAGTCTTCCACCTTTTAGTTACTTGCTGTAAAACCCGCATGCTTTTACCATGAATAGTGCCCTTAAGATCGTACGTCCTAGATTAAAACTTACCTCATGTAGTATTGATCACATTCATGTGCTAATAATCAAGCAAGTGCATACGTGTATGACATGACAAGTATCGATTACGTACGAACTCATGATAAACAGTTAATAAATATATCACGTGAACATAATTAAATCATGATCACCATTTAAAATACGAACTAGAATAATTACGTAATTACATATAATATAATTACGAGCGTTAAAATAAACAAAAACGCTTCAGACACGAACACGCTTCAGACACGAACACGTTTAACCACGAACGAACACGTAAAACACGAACACGAGGTCGCACTTATATTTTAGACACGGAAAACATGTGGGTT
The DNA here is from genome assembly GCA_025667525.1 of Glebionis coronaria. NCBI lineage: Eukaryota > Viridiplantae > Streptophyta > Magnoliopsida > Asterales > Asteraceae > Glebionis > Glebionis coronaria. Next base: position 548,259,512 of record CM046874.1, read on the forward strand.
ACCCCTTGTGGGCCCCATATCCACGAAATTAGGAAGAAGAATGGGCCTAGCCCATCATTTTACTAAACAAGGGGGTTAAGGGGAAAAAAAGGCATTCATTTTCACTTTTCAAGGAAATAAACAAAAACCCTAAAAAGTTTTCTCCTCTCCTTCCTTTTCCCTTTTGTAGCCGCCACCTATAATCATCAAAAGGAGGTGTTCTTGTTGATTTTGATCATGGATATTGTACAAGTATTAGTGTTTGTTCATCCTTAATTCATCTACACAATCGGTATACCTTTTTAACCTTTCTTTTTAATTATTTCTTTTGATTTGATTTGGTAAAATTAATTAAGAACATGATGTTTTTAAAACCTAATTAAAAACATAAGATAAACATGTATTTGGTTAAAGGGTAAAATCAAAAGGTTGTTTTAGGGGTGTTTAGTTTGGCCGCCACCTAGACCGTGCCCTAAGGGGGTCACGGCTTGGCCTAGAAACCACCACCGAGACCATGTGGCCCCGGTTTGGTGGTGTGGGTCCCACGGCAGCAAGGAACCAAGGGGAACCCCGATTTGGTTCGGGGTACGGTGTCGATTTCATGCCCGGTTCACGGTTCGTTGGTTAAATCATGATCTATGTTACATGTTAATTTTTATGAATCATGAACTTAGGATATAAATTAATTAATAACATGAAATATTAATTAAATCATGACTTAGGTTATTTTAATTATTAGTTTATCATGACATTAATTTAACCTAAGTATTTTATGTTATAAGTTATAATTAATTAATTATTAAAACATGCCTATAACTAATTAATTTAGACATGACTTAGGTTATATTATTATTAATAATAATACACATTTTAACCTAAGTATTTTTATTTCATTTTAATTATACATGTTATACTTTAATTAAAATGCTTAACCTATAGTTTAATTAAGATACATGAAATAATAATTAAACTATACACTATATCATATGACTTAAGAAATAAGCTTAAACACTTAGACTTATATGTTAGCTTATGTAATCAGCTTAATTCTAATTATGGAAACTTCTATTTATAGAAACTTAATTAAATAAGGCAACTAATCTAATTATGGAAACCTTCTATATATGGAAATCAATCTATTTCAGGCAGCTAATCTAATCATGGAAACTTTCTATATATGGAAACTTATTTAATTAAGGCAGCTGATCTATTTTTGGAAACTTTCTATTTTTAGAAACTAATCTATTTTAGGCAGTAAATTCTATTTTTGGAAACTTTCTATTTTTGGTAACTTTCTATTTTTGGAAACTTTCTATTTTTGGAAACCTGCTATTTTTGGAAAGTTACTTATTATTATACAGTAAGTATATTAATACATGAAACAACAGTAATACTTAGTCAGATTAATCAGAATACTAGATAAACACAGTTTAAGGCTTTAAACAGTGAACCAGGACCTAAAACATACCAAATCAGCTAATATGAGACACAAAACCCAGTACGTAATCAGTGAATCGATACTTATACACGTGTGTATTCATGTAGCGTTAGTGATCCAGAAGTAGGAGTCTTTCTTCCGTTCATTCACTGGACTTGAGGTACGGATTCCCGTCCTTTCAGTATGGACATTCTTTCCTTATTAGGATTTCCCCGTATGCAGCCAACTGTTTTCCCCAGCATTTGTTTTATTGTTTTGAACTGCTTATGTTAATTTAGCATAAACTATAGCCATATACAAGCATGACCAGTTTCACCTAGTTATGGAGGTACCATAACCATAGCATTAGAGGCACCGATGTTATGACTTCCCCACGGCGGAGTGATTGCTCGTGGCGTCCCTTTTCAGTTTGGCCATATTATTATATCAGGTGGGGCGTATGGGTGCATCCTAGTTACATGTTTTATTCAGTTTATCATGGTGAATGTGGTGTGTGCCTTGCACCCTTCACAAGGAGCTGATCCCTCCTACCCAAATCAGTATATTGATTAGAGGCATCCCCTCTAATCAGCATGATGAGGTCACCCCTCCAAGTATTCATGCACGTGACCTTTTCATGACCTATATGGGCTATGGTATTTATATGTTAAAACAGTTTTCACAGGTTAAACATAAGGCTTTTCAAACTATAAAACCAGTTTTCATGATACTTAACCAGTTTACTCAGCACTTAGTCTTCCGCTGTTATATGTTACATGTCTATCCTATATCATGCTTTATTGTACATCCGTGCACTGAGCATCTTGCTCAGCCGTTACTTTCCTTTCCATGTCCCAAAACGGCAGGTACCCAAGACTCGAGCATCTGGAGGACGCACATAGGATGGAAGCTGCCAGAGACTTCTTTTCCTTTTTGCCTTCATATAGTTATGCTTGTTTAGTCTTTATTTAGTTCATTTCCTTTATTTATGTTTTGGGCTTATGTTTGGGAACCGATGTTTGATTCCGGTTTTCCCTATGGTCATGTATGTTTTACTGCATATCACCTTGCATGCTTTGATGACACGCCATAATCACGCGTGACATTTCATTTATCAAAATGGGGTGTTACAATTATGGTATCAGAGCCAAGGCTTCGACCTGTAGGCTCTAAAACTCGACCTGTGACTAGTGGGTAGTCACCAGGAGCTTCCTAAGCCAACGTTTGTTATTCCACGTATTGATGTTTCAGCGCGTTGTTGTTTCAACCATTACGTTTTCAGCACCTTTTTGTTTTAGCCATGACGTTTTCAGCACCTTGTTGTTTTCACCATGATGTTTTCACCAGTATCGTCTTACTAATATGGAATGAACAACCGTCATCCATACTTAGTTATGTGTCAGTGTCTATGCATGATGTTCCTAGTGAACTGTGATTATGTGAACTGAACTCCAGTAGTTCATAATTTTCACATAAAATTTTTCTGTTAAGTTTTGACAATGACTTTTAATTATTATGTTCCATGCATTCATGCATTTATATCATATGTCATCTGTTGCAGGAATTTTGACTAAGTAATGGTTGGTACAGGACTGGCCCTATTTAGTCGCATGTGCTTTTATCGAAACTTTTAACTTTGGGACCGACCCATAGGCGTCCCCTCGCCATGTCTTTTGTTTTGGGAACCGACCCATAGGCGTTCCCTCGCACATATAAAGGTTTTATAAACTACATTACGCATTCATGCACTGTTTTTCATGCATAAAATTTTTCTCATGATTTAAATTGGCATAAATTTTTTTCATGTCCCCTCATAGGTTATTATGTTTTTATGTCAAGTATGTTTTCATACTGTCATGGTTAACTTCAATTTCATGCTGATTATGTTATACACTTTTTAGTAATAGATGGTTTCATGTTTCCTCATGATAATTCCGTCTTCATGTTGATTATGTTTCACGCCTCTTTTGTTATTTACGTTGTCCTGCAAGACATTGTTAGATTTCTTGAATCATGCTTTCATGATAGTCATGGTTGGTTTCCATTGATCATGCTGTCAGGCAAATCATCGTTGAATTTTGTGTAACCACACTTTAGCGTTTCTCTATGCAACCAGAATGATGTCTATGCTAATACTGCCAGGTTGTCATGATGGTTTTTCTAACTGTTCAACCGTTATACTTCCCTTAAATCATGATAAATGACCGACCCCATACCGATCATTTCATGTGTATTCCATGTGTACTCCACGTACCGTATTTCATGTGTATTACATGTACCTTAATCCATGTGTATTCCACTTGCAATACTTCACGAGTATTCGCTAGTCGATTCTAAATCATGTCAGGCGTAGGTTCACTTGCTGATATTCTACAAGATTGTCGATGCCGCTCATAGCTTGGAGATGTTACTGAAGGTTGACGTTGCTGATGTTGGGAGACGCTACGAGATGCTGATGCTGATGCTGTTCACAACCTGGAGATCCTAAAAGACGAAGACAAAGGCGTCGGAGCAAAGCAATTGGACGAGAAGATGCTTCACCATCAGACAATTCCCATCAATCATTGTCCTAAATTCATAGTTACATGTCACACGTCGTTCGGCTGTCGTTTCAGCCATATGAGTGCAAACCAGTACCAGCCAGCCACTCAGCTAAATAGTTACATGAGTCACGGTCATGAGAATGACCGTCATGGAACCTACAGACAAGACGATAGTAACCACTACCATGACAGAAAATATCCTAGAAATCGCAACCGAGGCTCTGGCCGCGGACGTGATCAGACATACAAATGATCAGTAGTCCAACCGATCCGCCAATTCTGGCATATTAACCTAATATTTGTAGTTCTAATTGTTTCACATCTCGAGACACATGTCAAGACATCAGTCAAGACACATGTCTCACGTATACTTTCTGAGGACACATGTCAAGATACCAGTCAAGGCATATGTCACGCTCACATTTCTCAAGACACGAGTCAAGACACATGACTCACGTCTAATTATGGAACATTTCTAAGAAATTCAGGGTACCCTCCATGGGTATATCTATGTTGTTGTGCCATGTATTAATCAGGCCACAAGAATTTCAATACCATTATCGGCGCATCAGTGAGAACTGTCACGTTGCCGATGTCACTTTCATTTCTTTCACCATATTTCATGTATTCATGACCATGAAGGACGCCTTTCGTATTCCCACGCATACGAAGGTTTTCCTTCAGCTTAATGATAAGACCCAAGCTGCTAACGCATTTCCTCAGACAGACACAAGATGAATTTTATGCTAATTACGTACTATGAACACCACACCATGCTATGATTCATAATTATGTACAGTAATGTTCAGGCTCCTGAATACATTCAGCTTGATTTTCCATCAGGAAAATCTGTACAATTATCTATGCTTTTCAAGCACGTGCTTTGTTAGCCATAATTGCTAAAATTTTCTAGCTGTCAGTAACACACGACTACTAAGGTCCTTTTACGCATAACCAACGGATTATTCCAAAATTGTTCCTTACACTCCAGAAGAACCTTCAAGGAGAAGGATGGTACCATGAGATTATGTGTCGACTACCGTCGACTTAACCAAATCACCATTCATGACCGTTATTCTCCTCCACGTATTGACGACATGTCCAATCAACAGTATAGTGTTAATCACTTTTCCAAGATCGAACTCACAATCATGCTGCCAACAGTGACGAGTGAAAAAGCAGGACATGTCCATGACTGCTATTCGTGCACGACTCGGTCATGCCAGATTTATGATTTTGAATTAGTCTCATCAATGCTCCAACCGCATTATGAACTTAATAAATTGAGTTTCCATGAACTCCTAAACAAATTCTAGAGCGTTTTCATTGAGGATAACCTGATTTCCTCTAAGCCTGGAGAAGAACAGGAAGACCATATCTGCACTACGTTGCAAATTCTATGACAAGAGAAATTTTACCCTGGAATTCTTTCCGATATCAATTCTGTTTGATTTCAGTGACACGCTGAATCACATGGCATTCTACGGTTAATCTTACCATGACTCAGCTTATGAGTAAAGAAGAGAACCCGACACTACATTAGGTGTTCTATAAAATCCTACGCTAGGAGAAGTCTAAATTCAGAGACTCAGAGTTTCGCAACCTTCTATGTATCAAGTTTCTACGAAGCAAGATACAGTTACGTTCATATCTAGGTACCTGTTATACCAACAGGTTAAGATAGGACACCAACAAACTGGGATGTTTTCATCATATGAAATTGTGAATCGAAAAGGGACAAGATCTCCATGGATTTTAGTTACAGATTTCAGCAAACTCAGAAGAAGCATGATGCTATCTGGGTTATTGTCAACAGTTTGATCAAGTCTACAGAATCCTTACATCCGTACGGATTCCAGAACCAACAGATTGAACGAACATGTTCCAGCCAAGGCTCATCCGATCACTTGGCAATTCCTCAGCTATCGGGTCAGACAAAGATTCGTAATTGTACTCCTAACTTACTTCATGTCTTCATTCTATTCCACGACTTGCTTTCGCGCTCACGTTCATGACACTATTCACGTTCATGATCGTATTTTGGCTTACGATTTTACGTTCATTTCTTTTCTCATTCTGGGAAGTTTGCAAGAACTTGTGAGACCAGACCCAAGTTTAGTATAACTCTCCATCATCAGATAGACGTTTCACGTCATATTCCACGTCTCACCTTGTAGCGTTTGGCGTTACCGCCATTATATTCTATGATCACGATATGTCTCACATGTCATGTTCATTCCATGTTTCTCATATCATGATCAAAATAGGTTACACGTATCAGGGATCACGATATGTTTACTTATACTACACTCGCCATATCTCCACATAGCACGTTCAAAATTTTTCACGTATCACGTTCAAAATTTTTCACGTACTACGTTTCTTTATGTCTCGCTCATCGTTTCTAATTATCAGTTAAGTCAGATGGTCTTGCATCGTAACGTTTCAGTACCCTTGCACGTTAACTCTTATTTCCTCGATCGAATTTAGGGGATCTACCTTCCGTTGATAACCAAGAATTTCTTCGTATTCCAAGTCAAGGTCAGGAGGACCAAGATTTATCATTAGTGTCAGGATCTTCTGAAGGAACCGTTCCAAGAGGGAGGCCACTTGGAAACGGACAAGTTCATCCGGACTTCTTATCCATTTTTTTCTCTTATCGATTAGATATGTCCTTTCAGTCACGTCACGTTCCATGTCTTTTCAGGACATGTCACGTTCCATGTTCCCTTCTACCATGTCACCTTCATTTCCGTTATTTTGCATACCTTTCCAGTTTGATTCGGGTATGTTACTTCTTTTCAGCTTACTTTATCTATAATTCGGGGACGAATTATTCTTTTTAGGGGGGAAGAATTGTAAAACCCGCATGCTTTTACCATGAATAGTGCCCTTAAGATCGTACGTCCTAGATTAAAACTTACCTCATGTAGTATTGATCACATTCATGTGCTAATAATCAAGCAAGTGCATACGTGTATGACATGACAAGTATCGATTACGTACGAACTCATGATAAACAGTTAATAAATATATCACGTGAACATAATTAAATCATGATCACCATTTAAAATACGAACTAGAATAATTACGTAATTACATATAATATAATTACGAGCGTTAAAATAAACAAAAACGCTTCAGACACGAACACGCTTCAGACACGAACACGTTTAACCACGAACGAACACGTAAAACACGAACACGAGGTCGCACTTATATTTTAGACACGGAAAACATGTGGGTTACCCCTTGTGGGCCCCATATCCACGAAATTAGGAAGAAGAATGGGCCTAGCCCATCATTTTACTAAACAAGGGGGTTAAGGGGAAAAAAAGGCATTCATTTTCACTTTTCAAGGAAATAAACAAAAACCCTAAAAAGTTTTCTCCTCTCCTTCCTTTTCCCTTTTGTAGCCGCCACCTATAATCATCAAAAGGAGGTGTTCTTGTTGATTTTGATCATGGATATTGTACAAGTATTAGTGTTTGTTCATCCTTAATTCATCTACACAATCGGTATACCTTTTTAACCTTTCTTTTTAATTATTTCTTTTGATTTGATTTGGTAAAATTAATTAAGAACATGATGTTTTTAAAACCTAATTAAAAACATAAGATAAACATGTATTTGGTTAAAGGGTAAAATCAAAAGGTTGTTTTAGGGGTGTTTAGTTTGGCCGCCACCTAGACCGTGCCCTAAGGGGGTCACGGCTTGGCCTAGAAACCACCACCGAGACCATGTGGCCCCGGTTTGGTGGTGTGGGTCCCACGGCAGCAAGGAACCAAGGGGAACCCCGATTTGGTTCGGGGTACGGTGTCGATTTCATGCCCGGTTCACGGTTCGTTGGTTAAATCATGATCTATGTTACATGTTAATTTTTATGAATCATGAACTTAGGATATAAATTAATTAATAACATGAAATATTAATTAAATCATGACTTAGGTTATTTTAATTATTAGTTTATCATGACATTAATTTAACCTAAGTATTTTATGTTATAAGTTATAATTAATTAATTATTAAAACATGCCTATAACTAATTAATTTAGACATGACTTAGGTTATATTATTATTAATAATAATACACATTTTAACCTAAGTATTTTTATTTCATTTTAATTATACATGTTATACTTTAATTAAAATACTTAACCTATAGTTTAATTAAGATACATGAAATAATAATTAAACTATACACTATATCATATGACTTAAGAAATAAGCTTAAACACTTAGACTTATATGTTAGCTTATGTAATCAGCTTAATTCTAATTATGGAAACTTCTATTTATAGAAACTTAATTAAATAAGGCAACTAATCTAATTATGGAAACCTTCTATATATGGAAATCAATCTATTTCAGGCAGCTAATCTAATCATGGAAACTTTCTATATATGGAAACTTATTTAATTAAGGCAGCTGATCTATTTTTGGAAACTTTCTATTTTTAGAAACTAATCTATTTTAGGCAGTAAATTCTATTTTTGGAAACTTTCTATTTTTGGTAACTTTCTATTTTTGGAAACTTTCTATTTTTGGAAACCTGCTATTTTTGGAAAGTTACTTATTATTATACAGTAAGTATATTAATACATGAAACAACAGTAATACTTAGTCAGATTAATCAGAATACTAGATAAACACAGTTTAAGGCTTTAAACAGTGAACCAGGACCTAAAACATACCAAATCAGCTAATATGAGACACAAAACCCAGTACGTAATCAGTGAATCGATACTTATACACGTGTGTATTCATGTAGCGTTAGTGATCCAGAAGTAGGAGTCTTTCTTCCGTTCATTCACTGGACTTGAGGTACGGATTCCCGTCCTTTCAGTATGGACATTCTTTCCTTATTAGGATTTCCCCGTATGTAGCCAACTGTTTTCCCCAGCATTTGTTTTATTGTTTTGAACTGCTTATGTTAATTTAGCATAAACTATAGCCATATACAAGCATGACCAGTTTCACCTAGTTATGGAGGTACCATAACCATAGCATTGGAGGCACCGATGTTATGACTTCCCCACGGCGGAGTGATTGCTCGTGGCGTCCCTTTTCAGTTTGGCCATATTATTATATCAGGTGGGGCATATGGGTGCATCCTAGTTACATGTTTTATTCAGTTTATCATGGTGAATGTGGTGTGTGCCTTGCACCCTTCACAAGGAGCTGATCCCTCCTACCCAAATCAGTATATTGATTAGAGGCATCCCCTCTAATCAGCATGATGAGGTCACCCCTCCAAGTATTCATGCACGTGACCTTTTCATGACCTATATGGGCTATGGTATTTATATGTTAAAACAGTTTTCACAGGTTAAACATAAGGCTTTTCAAACTATAAAACCAGTTTTCATGATACTTAACCAGTTTACTCAGCACTTAGTCTTCCGCTGTTATATGTTACATGTCTATCCTATATCATGCTTTATTGTACATCCGTGCACTGAGCATCTTGCTCAGCCGTTACTTTCCTTTCCATGTCCCAAAACGGCAGGTACCCAAGACTCGAGCATCTGGAGGACGCACATAGGATGGAAGCTGCCAGAGACTTCTTTTCCTTTTTGCCTTCATATAGTTATGCTTGTTTAGTCTTTATTCAGTTCATTTCCTTTATTTATGTTTTGGGCTTATGTTTGGGAACCGATGTTTGATTCCGGTTTTCCCTATGGTCATGTATGTTTTACTGCATATCACCTTGCATGCTTTGATGACACGCCATAATCACGCGTGACATTCCATTTATCAAAATGGGGTGTTACACTTGCACATTTACTTTATTGCACACTTATTTACCTTGTCTTGCACTTTAATTTTCAAGTAAGTTAATTTTATCTTTATTGCACCTTTACTTTTCTTGTTAAATCTCTCATTCTACCTTTCTTTCTTGCTTGATCTTTATGCTTTCATGCTTATTATCTTGCTTATTGGATTAAAGATTGTGTTTTTATGCTTGTGATTGTGTTAGATTATTGATTCTTATAGCTTATTTGTTTTCATATTTAAGTTTTTAAAGTTTTTATAAAAGTTATTATCCTATAAAAGTTGTTTTTCGTAAACCTTTTTCTTTTCGTGTTTAAAAAGTCTTTAAAATTCAGTTTAGTAGCTTATTTTTATACGGTTTGCCTTAGGATTTTCGTCTTGTGCTTATTAGAATTATAGCTTATTTTTTTAGCTTATTTTGCATTTCTTTCTCCGTATTCCGATCTTACAGATCGGAAAAGGGTTTCACATTCCGACCATAGCTTCTTGGCTTGGTCGGAAAAGGGTTTAGATCATTCCGATTGGGGGTGTTTGTGGTATTCCGATCTGGGTTTTAGCTTAGTTATTCCGATCAGTGAAAGGTGACATATTCCGATTGGTATTCCAAGCTACATTCCGATCAAGGGTTCCGATCCACATTCCGACCAAGGGTAAGTGTGGTATTTCGATTGGAAAGGTGACAGTTATTCCGATCAGACCCATTCCTTATTCCGATCAGGGGGTGAGTACATTCCGACGGTGAGCCCGATCGGAATATATTCCGATCTGGGGTATTTTTTTTTATGTTTTGCCTTGTTTAATTTTTACATTCTCATTTTAATTCTTGTCTAATTTTAATTTCCGTCACGCTTTAATCTTTAGTCATTTAATTAATTTACTTTCCGTCACGTTTTTAAATACTTGCACCTTTTACTTTTAATTAGACTTAGATTTATTTTAACGCTTTTTTATTTCAACGCCCACTTTACTTTAACGACATTTACTTTAAGTGTTTTGCACATTTTCACATACTACAACGACAACACTATTTGTTCCACCAAAGACAGCTGAGTCGCACATAGTTAACACAGTTTTTCAATTCGAAGAGACATACTTAAACGAACTAATTTTTATACGGGGTGTCAAAACCTTGTATCAAATGGCGCCGCTGCCGGCTTTTTCCGTAAAGATTAACGGTTTTCTGTGAGAGACGCGTTGCTTTTTGGGATCCGTTCACTTGTGAGCGTTATTTTTCTTGCTTAAAAAATTCAAAAAACCATAAAAATTAAAAATTGATAAAAATCCATAAAAATTAAAAATTTCAAAAATCCAAAAAGATTTTATTTTTATTGTGTATATATATTGTCTTTGTGTTTGGTTTCTTTTTCTTTTGCATTTTCAGGTGTATGCGTACTAGATCTTCCAATTATCAAGAGCCCGAGACTCGAGAAGATTTAAGTATGTCAGGTGTTAACAACAATAATAATCCACCGCACCTCAACAATAACAACAATGTTCTTCCACAGCCCGATCTTCGGACAATGGAGGAGCTTTGTCAACCCACCATGTTTGGACGAGGAGGACCGATTGCGCCGATGCAAATCACGGCTCCGTAGTTTTCGTTGAAGCACCACATGGTTCAGCAAGTGCAAACAAATCCTTTTAGAGGAATGCCTGATGGTGATGCCAACAAACACCTCGACAAGTTCATTTCAATCACCCAAAGCATGAAGTGCACCGGTGCCACAATGGATGTTCTACGCCTACAACTCTCTCCATATATATTATCCCATCACGCCGAGAAATGGTTTGATCGTCTCCCGAAGAATTCTATTCACACTTGGGATGACATGACTCAACGCTTTTTGTCGCGCTACTTTCCACCATCCATGGTCACGAGCCTTCGCAATCAAATCAGCGGTTTCATGCAAGAACCCGATGAATCTCTTTTTGATGCTTGTGAAAGATGTAATGTCTTGATTGATCGTTGTCCAAACCACAACATGCTCCCTGTGACATTAATTGATACTTTCTACAACGGTTTGACTTTTCGTGATCGTGATACGATTAATGCAGCCGCCGGTGGCACATTCATGAAAAGGAGACCCGAGGAGTGTAGAGAGCTAATTGAGAACATGACTACTCATCATAAAAACTGGGATTCCTCTGCTTCTTCAAGGAAAAACCCGAGAGTCAATGTCTCTTCCACCTCAGCAAACCCTGATATGACCGAACTCACCCGCATGATGACTGAAATGAGAAAATGTATCACGCTTCTCGCTTCAAACCAACAACAACAACAACAAGTTAAAGCGGTTGCTAATCCTTGTGAAACATGCGGCGGTCCTCACTCATACACCGATTGTCCTTCTACTCAAGGAATCCGGAAAATCTGTATGCAGCTTATGGTAATTATTCACCGGAAAATTACCAAGCTCGACCTCAAGGGGATAGAAATTTGCTGAGTTATCGATCCAACAATTACCTTTCACCTGGTTTTTCTCCTCAAAACCAAAACCCCGCCAACAACTACAACAGAAGCAACCAAATCCCACCAAGAGCTTCTAATCCTTATCATCCACCCGCTCAACATATCCCACCCATTAATCCCGATGTTGAAGCCATCATGAGAACCCAAGGTGAGCAAATCAAGAATCTACAGAGCCAAATTATCAATCTTAAAGGAGATATTACCAAGCAAGGAAATGAAATAAGATCCGAGCTTCGCGATAATATCCAATCTTCCTTCAGCAATCAAACTAATGATTTGAATAATATGCTTGCTAGTTTCTTGCCCGCCGCTCAACCTTCTTCTTCGAGTTCTCTACCTTCGAACACCGTCACCAATCCGCGAGCAAATGTGAGTGCTATTACTATTCGTAGTGGAATTACCATTGTCGATCCACCGATCCCGCCCCCATCATCTACACCTCCTCCACCACCATTTATCCCTATTCCTCCTACACCTAGTATTAGTGCACCATTACCGTCTCCGCCTCGCCATGACGATGTCTCTCGGAAGGAACCTTCAACATTTCAACCTTTTACCTGCTACGCCTTCACCTTCACCACCCAAACCCAATATCCCTTATCCATCTCGTTTAGGCAAGACTAAAATGCTAACCAAGGATGACTCTGAAGTGTCACGCTATGTGAAGATGATCTCTCAGATGAACTTCAACATTAGCTTTCTTGAAGCACTTGTCCACATGCCCAAATTTGTTAAAGCATTTAAGGAATTGCTTAACAAGAAGGAGAAGTTGATTGAGCTCGCCAACACGCGCTTAAATGAAAACTGCTCTGTAGTTATTCTTAAAGAACTTCCGGAAAAGCTTGGAGATCCCGGTCGTTTTGTGTTGCCTTGCGTTTTCAACAAAACTGAAGAATACTGCCCTTGCTGATCTCGGGGCCAGTATAAATCTTATGCCATTGAGTGTTTGGAAAACACTATCATTGCCCGACCTCACTCCAACAAAGATGACTCTTGAACTTGCAAATCGCACTCTCGCTTACCCCGTTGGTATAGCCGAAGACGTGTTCATTAAAGTTGGCACATTTACTTTCCCAGTCGACTTTGTCGTAGTTGATTATGAAATGGACCCTCGTATTCCTTTAATACTTGGTCGGCCATTCTTGAGAACCGGACGAGCTTTAGTTGATGTGGCCGAAGGTGAGTTAATCTTAAGAGTCGGGGATGATGCACAAGTGTTTAAAATGGGAAAGCTTACAAGTACAACCTTTGGAGGCCGCGAATCAGTGAATATGATTAATGTGCTTGATGACTTTACCATCTACAACAATCCTCTATTCGACTCTTGCATTGATAATCCACTTTTTCATGATGATGTGGATGATTCTCGTTCTAATTTGGAACCTTCTCCCATTTATGATTCTCCACCGATCTTTGATGCTTATGATGATGAGTCTAGCTCAGATTCGGATGATTATGATGACCTTACTTCTGAGTATTCCGAGCTACCCACATATGATGATTTTGATGAGGCCGATACTCTTTCGAGCAATTCTTCACATGATGAAGATCCTCCGCCATCACTCGATCCTACTTTGGACGATTACTCATTTGAGGAAGACTTCTCTTCGTTTCTCAACACTTACTTCCCTCATGAGAGTGATGCTCCTCCTTATGATTTTGAAGATTATCGTCTTGATCATACTTTGGATTTGAAGAACATTCTTTCAAAGGAGAAGAAACCGGTCGACACCGATATCCGCAACACATATGATTTGACACCTCTTTGTCCCCCTTCTGAGGACGAGGTTGTGCTTCTTCGCGGATCTTCTTCCCATTCTGCTGAGCCTGAGTGCTATTTTCCCCTAAAGGAAAAGGTGTTCGACCCCGGTATTGATATTCTACAGCCATCTCAGTATCCACCTGATGAAATAAAAGGAAATATCTTTGGAACTTATGGAAATCTGCTTGCACCACTTCACCCTTGCTTCCACCGTGCCCCATCGCTGCTTAAGGGAACCTTGTCTACTCTTCTTTGGCTCGCCTTGTTCGCCTTAAGCTTGTGCTATATGATGGACGAAAACTATGTCTTTGATCCTGGTGGATATGTTTCATGCTTCTTCCTATGATGATCAAGGTCGAGTCAGGCTCACGACTCGGTTAACAAAAATCAAGCGCTTCTTGGGAGGCAACCCATGCATCTATCTTTTCGCTTTCTTTATCATAAGTGTAGGGGGAGACCCGATGGTTTGCTTTCCTCTCCTCTCTTCTTAATCAGGGATTCGAGCTTCAATGATCCACTCTTGATGATTCTTGACGACCCGTGATTCCGTGTTTACTTCTTCCCGGTTCTATCCTAAACTCTTTTCGATTCACTATTTTATATTTTCTTAATATTAAAATAGGAATCTCTTTAGTTTTCTCTTCCTTGGCAAGATTTAAACAAAGTGCACAATGTCCTAAGTGTAGGGGAGTTTACTCCCACATGCTTAAACATTGAGGACAATGTTTATCTTAAGTGTAGGGGGGACTTCTATCGAAGTTAAGTAGCCTTTTCCTTGTATTTGTCCTCATTTTAACCGGAAAATCAATTTTTCGACATTTTTCAAAATTTTTGATCTATTTTGGCCTATTAGTTATTTCCTTTCCTTATTAGAATAAATGCTTAATAAAGTGGTTTTAATTTTCAAACGTTGTGAATCTTTTGACTCAACCCGAGTTTACTTATCTAAGTTTACTCTAGCTAGTATCCTTAACGTGTTTAAGTCAAGTTTTGCTAGGCTTTTATATAGGGAGCTATAAAACGCGAAAGTCTTAACTCTCACGGGTTAAGAACAAGAACTTTTCGCAAGTTCCTATAATTGACCCTAGAGAGTCGTTTATCAAGGGAACTTTAAAATGTGATTTCTAAACTTAAAAAAGTCTAAGAATTTGCAAGATCCTATAGGCGACTCGAAAACCCAAAACTTTGATTTAATAGGCTAAGCATTCATGAGTCTCATTACTTGAGATTTTAAACTGTGGAGAACGAGAGATGATAGAGCCAATTATAAGTTCGGTGTTCTTTTGTGAATTTATGTGAGTTAATTATAATCCTATTCTCCCATGCTTGCTAAATCTGCAATAAATAAGGTTGTACGATTTAAAAAGTTACTTAGCTTCTAGCTGTTTAAAATTTTCTCGGTATGGATTAGAGTTTACAGCCAAGGCATAACTTATTGAAGCGGGATGCGAAGATTGGCGAGTCCGAAAAGGCCCTAACAAGGCATGAGGGCTATATTTTGTTGCTAAAGATTCAAAGTGATGTGAAGAATCGTTTATCGAAAAATCAATATGAAGGATCGAGACACACGACGAAAGGCAAATACTCCCCAAAAGTCATGGAGAAGTGTATCCAAAAAGACCCTAGCAAGGTATGAGGATAAATAGATCCAAGTCATAAAAGGAGGCGGATCGTTGTATATCAAAGTCCAAAATAAAGATTGGAGAAGAATGAAGAAGTCGTGGTCCAAGTATGTATCTCTCAAAACTTCAAGTGAAGAAATTCCTGCCAAATATCGGTCCGAGAAAGGTCTCAAATCGCGAAACGAGTTATGCCAAGATATGAACTTTATGAGGCCCCGAGAAGCATTTTTAAAAGATTTTGTCCTTTAGCTAACTATTGATTAAATCGTTCACTTTATTTTTGGCCTAATAAACTATCGAAATAAGTCAACAATGCATCCTCGTGATCATTCAAGACAATAATAAAATATAAGAGATACCCCTAGGAATAAGGGAGTATAAGTGAATAATTGGCCCAATGAGTTCGTGTTAGTCTACTAACTTATAATAACAATGATCTCGTTTTTAAGCTTGGTTTGGAGAAAGTGAAAACTTGAGGATGATGATCATTCATGACATTTCCAAAACCCAAGGTATGCTTTTGATTTCTTTACTTTTAATATGTATAATTTTCTATCTCTTCAATAAAGGCCAACGTGGATTGATTATGATGAAAAATGTAAACTTGCTTTGTAACTAATGCATTGCATGAGGACATTGCAATGGTCAAGTGTAGGGGATTTGATAGGTGTGTAAACACCCATCCTTTTTACCACTTAATTACAATAATAACCGAGCCAAAACGTGTATTTTATGTCTTTTATGTCGGAATTATGCGTGGTTCGTGTTTTTGTTGTGATTTAGGACGAAAAGGTGAAAAGTGGAGAAAACACGGCATTCACAGGCTAATATTGAAGAAATAGACGAAATATGAAGTCGAGAAGTCAAGAGTGCGAAAAGAACGGAAGTCCAAGACCAATTCTGAAGATTTATCGAAGAAAAAGTCAAAAGACGGAAGTTTACTTAAAGCCGAAGAACTCGAGTCTTATTTATTGAAGAATTAAAAGACGAGTTCGAATAAATCCCAAGACAAAGTCCAAGTATTAAGAAGATTTAAGAAGATTAAAGAAGCTTAAGGACTTGATCTTGCAATTAAGAAGAAAGGAAGGAGGGGAGGAAGCTTCCTCTAAACACCTTCCTAATCTCCTATATATAGCCTTCATTTTCATTTCATTAGTTTTTGTTGGCTAAGGTGACAATTAGTCTTCCACCTTTTAATTACTTCCACATTTACTTTATTGCACACTTATTTACCTTGTCTTGCACTTTAATTTTCAAGTAAGTTAATTTTATCTTTATTGCACCTTTACTTTTCTTGTTAAATCTCTCATTCTACCTTTCTTTCTTGCTTGATCTTTATGCTTTCATGCTTATTATCTTGCTTATTGGATTAAAGATTGTGTTTTTATGCTTGTGATTGTGTTAGATTATTGATTCTTATAGCTTATTTTTTTTCATCTTTAAGTTTTTAAAGTTTTTATAAAAGTTATTGATTGTAGTGTTTTTACTACCCTTTAGGAAAAGAGCAATAAAATAGGGCAAGTGGGCACGACGATTTAGGAAAACCGTGTGTAAATGACCCTAAGTGAGTTCATTCTCGAGGAGGCTAGTGTGTTGTGTTAAGAATTGATTAATGTTTGTTTGTGATTTTATTGATAAGAAAGAAAATAGAAATGAGAAAGAAAGAAAAGACGGTTACGAAGACGGATTAAACTAAGACGAAAAAGGCGATCACGTAAAACCGTAAATAGTGCCAAAATTAAAATTTTAACCTAAAAATTCCTAAAAATTACTAAAAATCCAAAATAATATTCTAAGAGTTTACAAAAAATCCAAACTTGCTAAAACCTTTTAATTAGATAATGACTTTTTAATGCTAATTAAAGCCCTAAAAATCACAATTAATTATTAAAAAGCCCTAAACAAGATCTTAATGTTTGTAAACCTCAAATATGTCCAAATTAAGCTAAAAAGTATTTTTAAAAATTTTAAAACCAAATAAAACTATTTTTAAACACTTAAAAACTATTAAAATCAATTAAAACTTAAATTAATTCTAGAAAATAATTGAAAAGTCCTAAAAATATTTGGAAAGTTACAAAACTCCTAATTATGTGTCTACAATCTAGGAAAAATGAAAAAAGTAGAAAAAACAAACTTTCAATTTTTAATAATAAAATAATCAAAAAAATTCAAAGTTTACTAAAAAATTCTAAAAAATTACCAAAAATCTTAAATAATGTAACTAAGACAGAAATGCAATTAAAAGTTTCTAAAACCTATTTAATAATTTTATATTAAATTTTAAAGTTGGTTAAAAACCCTAAAATCCTATAAAATCAAAAATAAGACTTTTTGAAAACTTTTTTAGCTGTAAATCTCAAAATACTTTAATAAAACCTAAAAACTATTTTTTTGGATTTTTAAAATGCTTTTTCCTATTTTTTATTCACTTTCTAAAATTTAAACTAAAAATAATCCTAGAAAAATAAATAATTACGGGAAAAATAAACTTTTTGCACCAAAAAGTCCTAAAACTAAACAAAAACAAAAGAAAAATACTAAATGGTAAAAATCCAAAAAGAATAAGCTTAAAACAGCTTATAACCAAACTGATTGGATAAATAAGCTAAAAACAAGGAGTCCTTATATATCAAGTAAACCAAGTGATAACCAGTCAAAGACCCTAGGGCAACTGGTTATCACGTTGGTGTGTGAGAGGAGTGGCGCATGTTCGAGTCCTGGCCACGTCCTTTTTACAAAAACTTTTTTTTTCTTTTTTAAACTTTAAGAACTCAATCCAATAACTATTTTAATCATAAAAACACAAAAACAAATCCAAGTTAACAAGATTAAAACAATCAGGAACCAAAAACGTGCTCAGATAGGTTGTTGAACACAAAGAAGAAAAGGATTATCTTCACTTGTGAAGAATGGATCAAGAGGACTTGATTTGTGGTTTTGCTGATGTTTGTTGGACAAAAGGGGCACCCCTATACTCAGTTGAGTATAGGGAGTCAATTAATGCACAAAACAGGCAAGTACAACACCAAGATCAAGCACAAATTAGCACAATCAAGTTTCTGATGAAACTATGTAGGTCTGATGAACAATAGGCTAAGTTGCATGCACAAGAGTGAATTTCAAACCTTCATAACTTGAAAATAAGCTCACCAAATAGCAAACAAATGATTCACAATCCTTCTATGACCTATTATCTATCAACTAATCCAACTTGATGACCAAATTCACACAAAATAAGCAGAAAGATGCACTAGACTGTTTATAGCTATGTTTCTACTTAAACTAGCATACAAACTTGTTCAATATCCTACCAAACTGATTCCAATGTGCACATATCACATAACCATAACCAAAGAAGTGTGTGAGATAGGTTTTAACACAAGATTAACAACACTTAACCAATTTTAAACCCTAATCCAAACACCCCTTAAAAATCTGGAAATGATATTTTTCAAAGCAAATCTTAACAAGACTCAAGAAAACTGATTCCTGCTACCTATAACATGCATAAAACCCCTAAATAGAGCAATATCAAGCACTAAACAAACAAATAGCCAGTTTCATGCATAAATCACATAAATCACCAAATAAAACTTAAAACTGAAAACCAAATAATGAAACAAGGGACTACCTTGTTGGGCCTACATCCAGGCCCAACCAAGGCTACTTTGCCTTTTCCAAATAGGCCTGGGCCTATGCTGAGCCTTGAACAACAATCAACAGCTCTTATGAACCTGCTAAGATCAAATAAGAACAAGCACAAAAATCTGATTTTATCTCTTTTTTCAAACCTTTTTAAAATCTTTCCAAATCTTTCTCAAACGTTTTTCTTTCAAATAACCTTAACCAAATAACTTCCAACCTTGGAAAACCAACCTTGAAACAAGATTTCACCAAATGAAATCTATATTTCAGAAACATTAAAATAATTTTGAAAACTCAAAATTACTTCAACAAACAATTTTTGGAACTCAGTATTCTAGCTTAAAAAACATTTACCAACTTTTAACAAATCATAAAAGGAATTATTTTGAACATCAAACACCAAACTTTATATTGATTAAAAAGGGATTACAAAATTTTTTGCTAGAAAAACTGGAACAAAATATAATGGACACATTTCGTCTCATTATATACTACTAAAAAGAAGATACTAGAACTACAAAACCCTAGCCATGGAATGCCCTAAAATGCCCTTGGTCTTTGTCTTCAAAATCAGTCAAAGTGCATCATGTGATGTTGTTGTTGTAGCCAGCTGTTGTAAAGTGATCTTGAACGTTTATAAGTCCTTGGGGGCCAAGTAGAAAGATCCTAGGCGTTTATCTTGTCTTTTTGGGGTGTTGTGTGAAAGAGACGTTGCAGGGGACCCTTGGGGTGATCACATGGGTGTGTTGGGAAGGGTTTAAGTGAGTGGGTTTTGGTGAGGGTGAGAGTAATTAGCAATCTGGAGTAGATGAAACAAAAACCCTTTGTTTTTAGTCTAATTGGGTCTGGGGGGTTTTAGGGTTTATGTGGGTAATTAAGGAGTGGTTAATCTGATTTGGGTATAAAAGTTTTTAAACTTTGTGTTTGGTGGGAAAGTTGGGAGGGTTGACTGAGGTTTGACCAGGTTTATTTAATAAACTTGGGTGGTGGAATGCAGACGTGGAGGCTGGGGAGTGTGTGATTGGTGGGAGGAGTTGAGTGGGGTGACGTGGGAGGTTGTGATAGGAGGGGTAAGTTTAAATGTCTTGGCAGAATAGGTCCCTAAGGTTCTTTGTTTCTTTCATGTTGTAATAAACAGCCAACAATGCCCCATTATACTTGTAACAACTTTGGTCCTCTTGTCAAAAATGCACAACTTGTTTACAAACTTTTTCCAAGGGCTTCTTTTGTATTTTCTTCATTCTTCAAGGGCTGTTCTTGTAAATACTTGATAATTTAGGGACCTCAATGCATTTTATGAGTTATGCAAGGGTATAAATTGCCAAGTCTTCAAAAATGAGGGACCAATGTTGCCAATCTTCAATTCTTCAAGGTCCATTTTGGAAATTCCAGATTTGGGTCCGGTTCATTGTGCGGCTTCGTTTCCCGTGTTCGTTTTTGAATGATTCTTGTGATCTTTTGCTATTTCCTCAATATCCGCACCTAAAATACACAAGCAACAAACACGAGCATATATTTGGCAGTTTTATTGATATTTTATGCATTTTAAGCCCGATTTGGACGATGAGACCATGTATAAAAGCAGTCTCATTACTCCCCCATACTAAACCATTGCCGTGCCCTCACGCAATGCTAGAATAAAGTATCATAGCACCTCCAAAATTCATTTTATTCACTTTATTAAAATGATAAACTAGCTACACTACTACTATTACTACTACTTGCGTTTTAAACATAATGTATGATTTTCATAGCAAAATGGGACATTTAGGTTCATAGAATAAGAACACGTGAATGCTTCGTTAGAAATAATTTCGTCGTCCTCGATTTTCACCCTAATTCCATGCCAAGCGTGCAACGAGATCATTGTCATTATAAGTTAGTAATGCTAACACTACTCATATGCCCTAATCACGTACTTATTCTCCCATTATTCCTAAGTTGTATCTCTTATATTTTATTTTGTCTTGAATGTTTCACGAGGATACATTGTTGACTTATGCGATAATAGAGATTTAGGTCTAAAAATAGAGTCCTAACGGTGTAACCAAGACCATCAAATCAATAACCCCTCTAATAGACAACGATATTAAAAAATTAAGTTGACAAGAAGAATCGATAAACACGGTTTTATAACAGTTTTGAACATGAGACTTATTACCAAGACTTTTATACGCCCCCTAACGGAAGGGCCTTATTATCTTTGGTTTACCTCCATCTTTTATTCAACTTCGCCATGAAGCTTTTATTATGACTTCGGTCTTGCCTTGCCTTTTATTATCCGCCTCATCGGTGGTTTTATTAGCCAAAGACGTATATCCTCACGCTAAAGCGAATTTTGGATCTTTAAAGCTTCGAAGATTAAGGCTTGATTCACTTTCAATTTTGCATAGATTTTTCGGTCTTGTGGGGCTTCAAATTGTTTGCTAGATTTAGGTGAGCACTTGAAATCTTATTATTGGGTGAAGCTTTCGATTATTCGGGTGTCAATACTTCAAAACCGTGATGCTGGCGATACCTTAATGTCTTCCCAATTTAATTACACGGAAGCTACTAGAAAAGACTAGAAACCCAACAATCCTAACTAAACCGCTAAGTCGATATTTATTAAGCAAAAAATATTTACATGCGAAGGGAGAATAAGCAAACAACGAGAACACATGAGTTTTTGAAAGAATACGAGTACTCTACGTTTAGCATAATAACTTATAATTAACTATATCATTTCTCGTCCTCATTTAAGAGACTTAGCCTAAAAGGTTAAGGAATCAAAGCTAAGTGCTCAACACGCACGGTCGAGTCAAAAATTACTCTTATTCTCGCCATCGGAAAATCTACATTCGTGTCTTCAAACACTTATAAAACATGAGAAAAATTTTAAAATTTGGCCATTTTTAGCCTTATTTTGCAACAAAACGATAACAAAAAGATAAACTTTGGAAAGCGTAAAGGTTTGGCAAGGCAAGTATCTATTCACCCCCCCCCCCCCCCCCCCATACTAAAGTTAAACATTGTCATCAATGTTTCGAGTCTAGGGGTGAAAACACCCCCATACTAGAGACGTAGTCGAATGCCTAATCTAGCATGGAAAGGGTGTAACCAATAAATTAATAGCCGTTTATGAAGTGTGCTAATAACCTAAGGTTAGAACATCAAAAGGATATATCATTTGGATATTCAGAAATGTCTCCAAAGCAAACGATCGAGTGCTCCCATAAAACGAACACGAGAGGCTCCAATCGTGAAGATCATGATCTAAAAACCACAATGCACAAACAACCACGGAACAAAGGTTGGAAGGGCACAAATCCCCTCACATTAACTAATTAGAAAGCAATAATATGTACATGGATAAGCATGGGTCTCCCACACGAGGCACCTTGTTTTTTATTACCGAGTCAAAAGCTCGACTCGAATCCCCATAAATGTGATCATTTAGGGATAATCATGGTGTGGTCAATTTTTGGTGGGGCTTACATGATAAACAAGGCCCAAAAACAACCGGTATTAAGGACTAAGTCCTTTGATGGTGCAAAATACCGGGATCGAAGATGGCGTTCTCATTTTCATTGGAAAAACAAATCAACGCCACTTCATCATGAGTCAACAAAAACTCAAAGAGTTTCAAGAAAATAGGTGAGAAGAAATAGAAGGGTGGGACAATGGGTAAGTCATAGAAGCATTGAGCTACTCGAGGTAGACTCGCACCAATCAAATGAAAAGATTTTCCATTTATTGCATCGGTGGAAGACCGAGATTTCCCTATATGAGCGATTCCAGGATCAAATATCTCGTCCTCGGTGGAGAAAGGGGAGGGAACATATGGGGCTTCCCCACACTAAGTCCACTCAAAGCATCGTCAAAAGGAGAAGACGAGCTTGTAGCACTCAAAACACGTGGTGATGACGGAGTTAGAGTTGTAGAAAGATCTTTTAAATTCAATTCAAAATCTTTTCCTTTTTCATCTTTTACACTCTCCTTGTGAAAACCCGATTTAATTATGTCAAAAATATTTGGTGTTTCTAAAGCAATTTTAGTCACACTAAAAATTCTCACATTTTGAAACCGTTTTGGTAAAGGTGGTGGTAAGTTTTCAAAACGTTTGTCGACAAAGAAAACTCCCCCATCGGGATCAACGTATTCATCATCCGAAGAATCATTCACAATTGGAATCGTAGGCTTAACACTCTTAACCTCCACCGGCGGAGGGGACGGAACTTCATTTTTCTCAACAACTCCTAAAACTCTTTTGGAAATCTTTTTGCAAATGTTTTTGATGGAATTGACATTGTACAAAGACGTGATAGAATACACATGAGAAAGCGTGGAGTTTTGAGTTGCATTTATGACGAGTTCTTCCTCATTGAAACGAAGAGTGATTTTCCTTGCATGCACATCGATAAGTGCTCTCGAGGTATCCAAAAATGATCGACCTAAAATTAGCGGAACTTTAGGATCGATGGGAATATCAACAACAATAAAGTCTACGGGATAGTAGAACTTTCCAACTTTCACAAAGACGTCCTCGGCAACTCCACAAGCTAGAATCGTAGAATGATCGGCCATTTCGATTGACATTCTTGAAGGAGTGAGATTGGGAAGATTGAGCGATTTAAAAATCTCAAGAGGCATCAAATTAATACTAGCACCAAGATCGGCCAAGGCGTAGCATTCTTCCATGTCTTGTATAGCACATGGGATTAAAAACTTGCCGGGATCACCGACTTTTTGAGGTATGCGGCTTAGAAAAACCGATGAACAACTAGACGATTTTTGCAATTTTTCTTTGTTATTCAACATACTTTTGAAGTTCGCGGCAAATCGAGGCATCATGACTAAGGCGTCGGCAAAACTTATATTAAAATGTAATTCACGAAACATTTTCATAAAAAGTTCAAACTGATAGTTATTTCGTTCTTGTGCCTTTTCCTTGTCTCGTCTTGAAGGGTATGGTAAAGGTGGTGTGGGTTGGGGCATAGGCATAGGCATCGGCCTTGGAATCTCGGGTTCCATGATTGGTATTGGTAAAACCGTAGGTGTGGTTTGAGTGGTACTTCGTGGGCTTGTAATTTGCTCCTTTTCTACCACCACCTCGGGTTCTTTCTCTTTTTCCTTCTCCATAGAAGTACTTGGACGAGAAATGGGTTCTTTGAAAGTTTTACCACTACGAGTAGTAATAACCTTCAATTCTCCTTTCGGGTTCACGATGGTATCACTAGGAATACCACCCGAAGAAGAGGGCTTACACATGATAGCTTCAAACATTTTTCCCATTCGGTCTTCAAACTTAGATTGCCTAGCATCCGCTTTTAACAATTCTTGCTTAATCTCATGTTGACCTTGCTCCATTTTTTGTTGATTTTGTTGGAGTCTTTGAACATTTCCTTCCATTTTATTAGCATGAGTTTTAAGTTCATTAGCAAGTTCGTTTTTAAGCTCGTTTTTCCACTCGGACCTTAAGCTAACCATTTCACGTTGCATATTGTCAAACTTAGCATCGTTTGCCTTAGCATAATTCAAAAATTCTCCTTGAAGATTTTTGGTGTGATCATTTTGAAAACCTTGAGTAGAAGTTTGAAAATTACGGTTTTGGTTTTGGGTTGAAATTTGCCCATTTCCACTTTGATAATTACCCTTGTTGTAATTCCTTTGATTTCCTTGATAATTACCACCTTGGTTGTTGTTTCGATAGTTATTAGCATTTTGATTTGGTGGAGCTTGATTTTGGCGGGAACCTTGACCGTTTTGGTTATAAGTTCCCGTGGCTACATAAGCACTCGAAGTGTTACCATCCGCGGTAATGCACTCGGAAAGATCATGAGCTCCACCACACGACAGACAACTTTTAGAAACCGCTTTAACCGAAGCGGAATTTGAAGCTTCTTGAGCTTTCCAATGGTTCATAAGGCTAGCAAATCTATGAAAAAACCGATTTTCTTCATTTGCCTCATCATGTAAAGCATTAATGCTACGAGATGATGACGAGCCCAATTTGGCAACACTCGGTGTGTTACGAGGGCTATAAACCTTAGACCTATTCTCAATTATGACCAAAGCTTCTTCAACTGTTTTACACAAAAAATTACCACCCGCGGCGGCATTTAAATAATCTCTCTCATGATCATTAAGTCCATTGTAAAATGTGTCAATTTGGTGCAAGTCGGAAAAACCGTGATGAGGACATTCATGTAACATCTCCTTAAACCTATTCCAAGCCGTTGAAAAACTTCCATTTGATTCTTGTGAAAATTTAGAAATCTCGTTCTTCAAATGCGTAGTCTTAGAGGGCGGAAAAAATTGGTTCACGAATTTTGAAACGAGATCCTTCCACGTCAATATAGAATTGGGTGGCTCTTTCTCTAACCAAATTTTAGCGGGCCCCGCTAAGGAATACGGAAAAAGCATCATCTTAATCGAGTCATTCGAGACATCCTTGAATTTGCACGTGGCGGTAAGACGATTAAATTGGCGGATATGGTTGTGGAGATTGTCCTTCTCATCACCACGGAATTTGTTGTTTTGAATCATCGACAACAAACCCGTTTTCACCTCAAAATTCTCCGCAAGGATAGCGGGAATCACAATAGCTTCTCCATAACCCTCGGTGGGTGCTTGAAGTAACTCCATCATAGTTCGATTCGCCATGGTTGGTGCATCTCGTACAATGGGTTCGTCAATAGGAGACTCCTCACTAGAATGAGTTGGAGTGGGAGTTTTGTTCTTTCGTCTACGTGCACGTTTTGCTTGATTACGAGTTAGCATAAACGTCACGTACAACGAGGAGACGAGCAAAGAAGATTCTTTTTGGTGTTTTGTATTTTTCAATTTTTTTGTGGTTTTTGATGGTATTAACTTTTTTGGAAATTGGTGAAATGTATTAAGTAGAAAAAAATCTACAAATCTCCTCCTTAATCAAATCTCTCGATTAAAGAAGCCTCAAGGAATGAAAACGATCACGTGAAGTGAACGCCTTCGATGACTTTAGAACGATGGTGGAACACCAAATCGTTCAAGAGGGTTTAATCAAATGAAACCAAGAAAATATATATGATATGTAATAATACTTTGGGCGGCAAAACCCTCGATTAGCTCTCAAAATCAAATACGCACAAGCAAGCGGAGGAAACGAGGCGGCGCGAAGCACTTAAGAGCCTTTTTCCTTTAGGTCGTGAAATACAACCGCCTTATACCCACCTTATAGTTTGTATTTTTCAAAATCGAGCTTCTCGAAAGTATTTATCTATTTTTGCCTTTTTGTTTGGTTTGAGATTCGAATACAATGATTGGGTAATGACCTCCCAAGTCAAGGTTGTGATTTCTCACGTATTTGGAGTACTTGTGAATTTATTGTTCTACGTATACAATACATTAATAGTATTCACACAAAAACCGAAAAACGATAATACGTATTAGTAGAGTGCTACTAATACAAATACTAATTATGGTTAGTATAAAAACAACAATGGTTCAATCAAAACACAACATGCCTTCCCGGTAGCGGTGCCATTTTTGATTGTAGTGTTTTTACTACCCTTTAGGAAAAGAGCAATAAAATAGGGCAAGTGGGCACGACGATTTAGGAAAACCGTGTGTAAATGACCCTAAGTGAGTTCGTTCTCGAGGAGGCTTGTGTTAAGAATTGATTAATGTTTGTTTGTGATTTTATTGATAAGAAAAGAAAATAGAAATGAGAAAGAAAGAAAAGACGGTTACGAAGACGGATTAAACTAAGACGAAAAAGGCGATCACGTAAAACCGTAAATAGTGCCAAAATTACAATTTTAACCTAAAAATTCCTAAAAATTACTAAAAATCCAAAATAATATTCTAAGAGTTTACAAAAAATCCAAACTTGCTAAAACCTTTTAATTAATTAGATAATGACTTTTTAATGCTAATTAAAGCCCTAAAAATCACAATTAATTATTAAAAAGCCCTAAACAAGATCTTAAAGTTTGTAAACCTCAAAAATGTCCTAATTAAGCTAAAAAGTATTTTTAAAAATTTTAAA
Organism: Glebionis coronaria; assembly: GCA_025667525.1. NCBI lineage: Eukaryota > Viridiplantae > Streptophyta > Magnoliopsida > Asterales > Asteraceae > Glebionis > Glebionis coronaria. The sequence continues at coordinate 548,286,739 of CM046874.1, forward strand.
ACCAAATAAAACTATTTTTAAACACTTAAAAACTATTAAAATCAATTAAAACTTAAATTAATTCTAGAAAATAATTGAAAAGTCCTAAAAATATTTGGAAAGTTACAAAACTCCTAATTATGTGTCTACAATCTAGGAAAAATGAAAAAAGTAGAAAAAACAAACTTTCAATTTTTAATAATAAAATAATAATCAAATAATCAAAAAAATTCAAAGTTTACTAAAAAATTCTAAAAAATTACCAAAAATCTTAAATAATGTAACTAAGACAGAAATGCAATTAAAAGTTTCTAAAACCTATTTAATAATTTTATATTAAATTTTAAAGTTGGTTAAAAACCCTAAAATCCTATAAAATCAAAAATAAGACTTTTTGAAAACTTTTTTAGCTGTAAACCTCAAAATACTTTAATAAAACCTAAAAACTATTTTTTTGGATTTTTAAAATGCTTTTTCCTATTTTTTATTCACTTTCTAAAATTTAAACTAAAAATAATCCTAGAAAATTAAATAATTACGGGAAAAATAAACTTTTTGCACCAAAAAGTCCTAAAACTAAACAAAAACAAAAGAAAAATACTAAATGGTAAAAATCCAAAAAGAATAAGCTTAAAACAGCTTATAACCAAACTGATTGGATAAATAAGCTAAAAACAAGGAGTCCTTATATATCAAGTAAACCAAGTGATAACCAGTCAAAGACCCTAGGGCAACTGGTTATCACGTTGGTGTGTGAGAGAAGTGGCGCAGGTTCGAGTCATGGCCACGTCCTTTTTACAAAAACTTTTTTTTTTCTTTTTTAAACTTTAAGAACTCAATCCAGTAACTATTTTAATCATAAAAACACAAAAACAAATCCAAGTTAACAAGATTAAAACAATCAGGAACCAAAAACGTGCTCAGATAGGTTGTTGAACACAAAGAAGAAAAGGATTATCTTCACTTGTGAAGAATGGATCAAGAGGACTTGATTTGTGATTTTGCGGATGTTTGTTGGACAAAAGGGGCACCCCTATACTCAGTTGAGTATAGGGAGTCAATTAATGCACAAAACAGGCAAGTACAACACCAAGATCAAGCACAAATTAGCACAATCAAGTTTCTGATGAAACTATGCAGGTCTGATGAACAATAGGCTAAGTTGCATGCATAAGAGTGAATTTCAAACCTTCATAACTTGAAAATAAGCTCACCAAATAGCAAATAAATGATTCACAATCCTTCTATGACCTATTATCTATCAACTAATCCAACTTGATGACCAAATTCACACAAAATAAGCAGAAAGATGCACTAGACTGTTTATAGCTATGTTTCTACTTAAACTAGCATACAAACGTGTTCAATATCCTACCAAACTGATTCCAGTGTGCACATATCACATAACCATAACCAAAGAAGTGTGTGAGACAGGTTTTAACACAAGATTAACAACACTTAACCAATTTTAAACCCTAATCCAAACACCCCTTAAAAATCTGGAAATGATATTTTTCAAAGCAAATCTTAACAAGACTCAAGCAAACTGATTCCTGCTACCTATAACATGCATAAAACCCCTAAATAGAGCAATATCAAGCACTAAACAAACAAATAGCCAGTTTCATGCATAAATCACATAAATCACCAAATAAAACTTAAAACTGAAAACCAAATAATGAAACAAGGGACTACCTTGTTGGGCCTACATCCAGGCCCAACCAAGGCTGCTTTGCCTTTTCCAAATAGGCCCGGGCCTATGCTGAGCCTTGAACAACAATCAACAGCTCTTATGAACCTGCTAAGATCAAATAAGAACAAGCACAAAAATCTGATTTTATCTCTTTTTTCAAACCTTTTTAAAATCTTTCCAAATCTTTCTCAAACGTTTTTCTTTCAAATAACCTTAACCAAATAACTTCCAACCTTGGAAAACCAACCTTTAAACAAGATTTCACCAAATGAAATCTATATTTCAGAAACTTGAAAATAATTTTGAAAACTCAAAATTACTTCAACAAACAATTTTTGGAACTCAGTACTCTAGCTTAAAAAACATTTACCAACTTTTAACAAATCATAAAAGGAATTACTTTGAACATCAAACACCAAACTTTATATTGATTAAAAAGGGATTACAAAATTTTTTGCTAGAAAAACTGGAAAAAAATATAATGGACACATTTCGTCTCATTATATACTACTAAAAAGAAGATACTAGAACTACAAAACCCTAGCCATGGAATGCCCTAAAATGCCCTTGGTCTTTGTCTTCAAAATCAGTCAAAGTGCATCATGTGATGTTGTTGTTGTAGCCAGCTGTTGTAAAGTGATCTTGAACGTTTATAAGTCCTTGGGGGCCAAGTAGAAAGATCCTTGGCGTTTATCTTGTCTTTTTGGGGTGTTGTGTGAAAGAGACGTTGCAGGGGACCCTTGGGGTGATCACATGGGTGTGTTGGGAAGGGTTTAAGTGAGTGGGTTTTGGTGAGGGTGAGAGTAATTAGCAATCTGGAGTAGATGAAACAAAAACCCTTTGTTTTTAGTCCAATTAGGTCTGGGGGTTTTTAGGGTTTATGTGGGTAATTAAGGAGTGGTTAATCTGATTTGGGGATAAAAGTTTTTAAACTTTGTGTTTGGTGGGAAAGTTGGGAGGGTTGACTGAGGTTTGACCAGGTTTATTTAATAAACCTGGGTGGTGGAATGCAGACGTGGAGGCTGGGGAGTGTGTGATTGGTGGGAGGAGTTGAGTGGGGTGACGTGGGAGGTTGTGATAGGAGGGGTAAGTATGAATGTCTTGGCAGAATAAGTCCCTAAGGTTCTTTGTTTCTTTCATGTTGTAATAAACAGCCAACAATGCCCTATTATACTTGTAACAACTTTGGTCCTCTTGTCAAAAATGGCACAACTTGTTCACAAACTTTTTCCAAGGGCTTCTTTTGTATTTTCTTCATTCTTCAAGGGTTGTTCTTGTAAATACTTGATAATTTAGGGACCTCAATGCATTTTATGAGTTATGCAAGGGTATAAATTGCCAAGTCTTCAAAAATGAGGGACCAATGTTTCCAATCTTCAATTCTTCAAGGTCCATTTTGGAAATTCCAGATTTGGGTCCGGTTCATTGTGCGGCTTCGTTTCCCGTGTTCGTTTTTGAATGATTCTTGTGATCTTTTGCCATTTCCTCAATATCCGCACCTAAAATACACAAGCAACAAACACGAGCATATATTTTGCAGTTTTAATGATATTTTATGCATTTTAAGCCCGATTTGGACGATGAGACCATGTATAAAAGCAGTCTCATCACTTATTTTCGTATAAAAGTTGTTTTTCGTAAACCTTTTTCTTTTCGTGTTTAAAAAGTCTTTAAAATTCAGTTTAGTAGCTTATTTTTATACGGTTTGCCATAGGATTTTCGTCTTGTGCTTATTAGAATTATAGCTTATTTTTCTAGCTTATTTTGCATTTCTTTCTCCGTATTCCGATCTTACAGATCGGAAAAGGGTTTCACATTCCGACCATAGGTTCTTGGCTTGGTCGGAAAAGGGTTTAGATCATTCCGATTGGGGGTGTTTGTGGTATTCCGATCTGGGTTGTAGCTTAGTTATTCCGATCAGTGAAAGGTGACATATTCCGATTGGTATTCCAAGCTACATTCCGATCAAGGGTTCCGATCCACATTCCGACCAAGGGTAAGTGTGGTATTCCGATTGGAAAGGTGACAGTTATTCCGATCAGACCCATTCCTTATTCCGATCAGGGGGTGAGTACATTCCGACGGTGAGCCCGATCGGAATATATTCCGATCTGGGGTATTTTTTTATGTTTTGCCTTGTTTAATTTTTACATTCTCATTTTAATTCTTGTCTAATTTTAATTTCCGTCACGCTTTAACCTTTAGTCATTTAATTAATTAACTTTCCGTCACGTTTTTAAATACTTGCACCTTTTACTTTTAATTAGACTTAGATTTATTTTAACGCTTTTTTATTTCAACGCCCACTTTACTTTAACGACATTTACTTTAAGTGTTTTTCACATTTTCACATACTACAACGACAACACTATTTGTTCCACCAAAGACAGCTGAGTCGCACATAGTTAACACAGTTTTTCAATTCGAAGAGACATACTTAAACGAACTAATTTTTATACGGGGTGTCAAAACCTTGTATCACAACGCAAGTCAAACTATCCCTTTACCTTACTCGGACCAGTATCTAAGTCATTTATATAATGACTAAACACTTGAGTAAGTCACCATGTCCGATAGTGAATAACTCACGCAACTCAAGCATTGAACTATGTGTCAAAAATAAAATCAGCAAGTACACTCCGAATGTACACACCGATCTACCCAATCTAGACTTGTTCGTTTTAGATGAAACTTGGTGTTAAGGTCACTTATAACCTATATAAGACCCTGCCAAAATTTGAGCCAAAGTTCATACTTTAAAACCCATCAGCTCGACACTTTACTCGACTCCAAATTTGGGACAGATTGTGTACTTGTTTTATAAAACCGTTCATACCGCTTTAAAAGTACTATCTTGACAATCCGCCTTTTAAAACCACTACTAGACTCATCATATTAAGTTTATAGACTTTCAAAAATAGTATTACCTATCATCTAACCAAGCCTAAAGTCCCCGAGAGTCGACCCAAAATCAGCCACAATTTCGGATTGTGCCGATTTGCGTCTCCCGGTACACGAATACTAAAACTAGCATAACTTTTGACTCGTAATGAGTTAGAAGCTCTATATTATACCAAAACGAGCATCTCGGAAAACTCTTTAATAAAATCAAATAATTTCAGCCTATATCAAAACTTAAACCTACAAAAAATCAGCCTAAACCCACTGATGTAATATACACTTTAGAAAATCAAAGAAAGACATCATTTTGACCAAAATCCATAATGATCCATACCTCCACTTTTATTCTAGTATCAAATCCATCAACCAAACACTCTTATAACATGTAAAATCTTAACAAAAATTCAAAGATCAAAATAAAACTTTTAGGATGAAAACATGATGATCTTACCAAGATCATCACATGCATAATGATTTAAACATAAATCAACCATGAAATCATAAAATCCTTGAAAGTTGATGCATGTTTATGATTTTGGTGTCAAAAGAACCACAACAAGATTTGGAACAAAGGACTTGAATTAGTTTTAGCTAGAATATAAATTTGAAGGGTGTTTTGTGGTGTTGAAGGTGGCGGCAAAGGCAAGGAGAAAGGGAGAAGAGCTTTTTTTGGTTTATAACTAGTTTGTATGTGTTTTGTTAGGTAGAAAATAGTATTTATATGGTGGTAAGTGGAGGGTTAATCTTGCCAATGTGAAATCTTGTGGACTAAAAAGTAATTAATAGTTTAATGGGTAGAAAATGACTATTAGTAAATCTTGAAAATATTTACGGGGCTCGGGTTTCGTAAAAATACTTTTCAGAAGTTACAATACATCATAAATATGATTATATGATTTCCCGACACGACTTAATACGTAATTAAAATGACATCATCGAAAATATTAATTATCGAAACAATCGATAATAAAATGTAAAGTTTTGGGCATCTTCCGGTATCGCGATCACTAGGAATTCTCGTTGTACATTGATTTTGAGTAAATCGTTGTAAAACGCACGCGGGTGATTTTAAATCAAAAACTTTGATTTAAATAAATATGGAAAAATAAAATTAAAATTTTTATAATTCCATATAAAGTATTTATCAATGATTAGAAAATACTTGAAAAATATAATTTATTAAAATTATCTGATCTCAAGATTTACATATAAGAATACCAGAAAACATAATACGTTGGAAAATTCAAGAAGCACGAAATAAAATAATAAAATAATGCTGGGAAAGTACGGGTTCTTACACAATCGTTGTCTGTTTCTTTCTCTTCCGGTCAACTGTTCCTCCATTGATAACAAAAACATAACCCGTCTAAGACTTTGTATCGTCTTTATCACATTGCCAGGACGCACCACAGAAACCTGTCACATTCAGTTTTGTGTCTGGTTTCCCTCCAAATACCAAAAACATATCTTTCGTACTCCTCATATACTTTAGAATATGTTTAGTTGCAGTCCAGTGGAGCTTCCCTGGATTCTGTTGGTATCTATTGACCAAGTTCTGAGCAAACGCCACATCAGGCCTTGTGCATCTAACAACATACATAATAGATCCTACAGCCGAAGCATAAGGCACCGTCTGCATGTATGCCTCCTCTTTAGGAGTTGATGCATCCATCTCATGACTCAGATTGTGCTTAACTTCCATAGGTTGAAAACCTTTTTTTGGAATTATGCATATTATACTTCTTCAATATCTTATCTATATAAGCATCTTTACATAGACCAATTAACCATCTTTTCCTATCCTGCTAGATCTTAATTCCCAGAATGTATGCAGCTTCTCCTAAATCCTTCATAGAAAAACATTTACCAAGATAATCCTTAACAGCTTTATGTCTTGGAATGTTACTTCCCATGATTAATATGTCATCAACATATAGGACTAGGAATACTACATCACTCTCACTAGCTTTGCGATATACACATGGCTCATCACGATTCTGAATGAATCCAAACTTTTTGATTTCTTCATCAAATTGTTTATTCCATTGACGTGATGCTTGCTTCAAGCCATAAATGGATCTTTGAAGTTTGCACACGTGTCCTGGATTCTCAGGATCAACATACCCTTCTGGTTTTTGCGTATAGATGTCTTCATCTAAGTGACCGTTCAAGAAGGCAGTTTTAACATCCATTTGCCATATCTCATAGTCATAGTATGCTGCTATAGCTATGAGAATCCTAATAGCTCTTAAGTTTGCTATAGGAGAAAATGTCTCCTCGTAGACTACGCCAAAAGTTTGAGTAAAACCTTTAGCTACTAAACAAACTCTATAGGATTGTACTTTTCCGTCCATGTCGATTTTCTTATTGTATATCCACTTATATCTCACTACTTTAGCATTTGGTGGTGGATCAACAAGAATCCAAACATTATTTACTTTCATGGATTTCATTTCCTCATCCATAGCAACCATCCACTTATCCTTTTCATCATCATCCTCTATGTTAATACATATATTTCTATTTGCGTTTTTAATCCTTGTGGATCTACGCAGAGGAACTAATTCCGGTGGAATCGCTAGACTTTCTGGTTCTACAGAAATTACATCGCTAGTGTTTTCAGAAGGTAATGTATCTATATGACTCTCTTCAAGATCATAATTTCTCCCACTGAATTCTTGATTTACAAGATCACTTTCAAGGAAGTCTCCATACCTAGCAACAATCACTTTGTTCTCAGGTGGATAATAAAAGTAGTAACCCATAGTTTCCTTAGGGTATCCTACAAAGATACATTTCACAGATCGTTGTTGGAGTTTGTCACCCGAGTCACGTTTCACATACGCCTCGCAACCCCAGACTTTTAAATAAGACAAATATGGCGTCTTGCCATGCCATAGTTCATATGGTTTCTTATCGACCTTCTTTGTGGGAACCATATTTAAAATGCGAACAGCCAGACTCTAAAGCATAATCCCAAAAGGATAAAGGTAAAGTTGTAAGATTAAACATAGATCCCACCATATCTAATAATGTACGATTTATCCTTTCAGATACATCATTTTGTTGTGGGGTATAAGGAGAAGTAAGATGCTGAACAATTCCATTCTCACTTAAATAATCTATAAACTCTTGACTTAAATATTCACCACCTCTACCAGAATAAAGAGCTTTAATCTTCTTTCCTAGTGGCAGTTATACTTCTGCTTTAAACACTTTGAATGTTTCAAATACCTCATGTTTATGATTAAGTAAATAAGCATAACCATAACGGCTATAATCATCCGTAAATGTTAAGAAGTATCTAGCACCTTTCCTTGACACATGTCTAAGTGGTCCACACATCAGTATGTATTAATCCAAGTAGATCAGTAGCTCTTTCAATACTGTTATTAAAAGGTTTCTTGGTCATATTCCCATAGATACAAGACCCACATTTATTGAATGATTCATCATTGATATTTTCCAAAAGAACTTCACGTTGAAGCTTTTGTATACGAGTCTTTCCAATATGGGCAAGTCTACAATGCCAAAGATAAGAAGAGTTCTTGTCAAACTTTCTCTTCTTATTCATGCTAAAGACAGAATTATTATTATTCTTGGATTCATTATCATGCATGTCTAATTCAAACACACCATTCACAAAAATTGCATTAAAATAGAAAATACCATTTTTCTAAAAAGAAATTCCATTATTATCAATCGTGTGAACGAATCCATTATTCAACAAACAAGAAAAGGAAATAACACCCCTAACAATTGTAGGTGCATAATGATAATCATTTAAAATCAGTACTAAACCCGAAGGTAAAACTAAATTAAATGTTCCTATAGCTTCAACTGCTGCTTGTGCACCATTGGCCACTTGCAGAAATTATTCCCCATAGGAAAGCTTCCTTTCCAGATTAAATCCCTGTTGCGTATTATAAATGATAATACCGCATCCCGTATCATATACCCATGAATTTAATTTGTATGTTAAATTGAACAATTCAATCATAAATAAAGTACATGAAGCTGCAGCGCTCTGCTCGGACTTCTTCTTTATTTCTCGCAACTCTTCAACGTAAAGAGGGCAATTCCTCTTCCAGTAACCACTTGTCTTGCAATGGTGACAAGTATCATCCTTCTGAGATCTATTCTTCTTGACAAAGTTCTGCTTAGGTTTCGAATAAGTCGCAACTTGTTTGCCCTTATCACCCTTGCCTTTGCCTTTCTTCTTGTTCGCTTGCGGTTTTGGCTTACTCACTCTACCCTTTTGTATGGTTAGTACAGAAGGCGTATAATACAAGGTTTTAGCCAAGCATAAAATAATTTCGTTCCAAGTCTTTTCGAATTGATTACCGTTAATTAGTGCGACTCAATTGTCTTTTGGTGATCAAGAGGATGGTTTGATTGATTATCTATTTTTAAACTAAAAGAAAATAATTAAAATTGTCGTTGAGTAAAATGGAAGCTTTAAAAAATTAAATTACAAATAAAAGTGTGCAATCTTTTAAAATTAAAACGTAAATGATTAAAAACTTGAAAACTTGTTTAAAATAAACTAAGTAAAAATGGCGGGGAAAATTAAATTTGAAATGTAAGAAAAACCAAACGAAAGCCTGAATCTGATCGCAATGCGATCGCACTCAACAGTAATCCAGATCGCACTCAATGCGATCGCAACCAAGGAGTTAGATCGTACTCAGCAGTACGATGGGTAGGGGTGATCGTACTCACCGATCGCAACCACGATCGCAACAAGTGGATCGTGGTCTGGATCGTGGACTGATCGTAACAAACAGAATCGCAATCAATGCGATCGCAACTAGAGATCGTGACACACCATCGCACCCACAGATCGGACTGGGTGATTAAGATGATGGATCGTACCAGGGAAGAATAAACAGATCGCAATCTATGCGATCGAAGTCAAGTGATCGTACCAAGCAAAACCTTCTAAGATGGAAATGGCGTCCAAAAAGTAAATAAGCTTAAACGAAAAAGCAGTGACTATGATACGCACTTACCAACTTGGAAAAGAGTAAATAAGCACAAAATCGAAACCTTTACGAATACTAAACTTGGGACTTAATAAACCGAACATCAAAACAATAAAACTTTTTAGAAAGCTTAAAAGTAAATAAGCCAAAATACAAATAAGCCAATAAGCACCAAAAGCTTATAGCTTATACCGTATAAAAGCTTACGTAGGAATAGAAAGATTAACTTTTTAAACACTAAACATCAAATTCAAACACGAATAATAACTATTCGGATCAAATATGAAATTTCGGATCAAGGATAAAGTAAAACCAAGAAATGTAGAAAGAGATTAAGGAACAAAAAGCTTAACTTGAATTAGATTAATGAAATTCAAATACAAGAATGATTCAAACCTTAAACTTGAGAGAAAAAGATGAAACTTAGTGAGAGAAAGTTTGAAACTTTCTCTCTCTAAAACTAGAAAGGAAAAATGAAAAATAAAACTAGCTAATGACTAACACCCTCCTAATGTGTCATTAGGAGGGTATATATAGGGAGTGGGGAATGCATGTATGCTTTCTTCTTTCTTTTTCTTCTCGACTTGATCTAACTTCTTTGTCTTTCTCGATGTCGTCTCGGGATTTGAACTCCTCTTTTAATTTTCTTCTATAATTAGACTTGAGTTCTTCGACTTCATTAAACTTCCGTCTTTAGACTTTTTCTTCGATAAATCTTCAGAATAGGCCTTGGACTTCCGTTCTTTTTGCACTCTTGATCTTTTGACTTTGTCTTTTCTCGTTTTCTTCGATAAAAGCCCGTGAAAGCCCGTGTTTTCTTCCTTTTTCGTCTTTTGGTCCTAAAACACAATAAAAACACAAACCACGCATAATTTCGACTTTTACGACATAAAATACACGTTTTGGTCTTGTTATTATTAGAAATAAGTGGAAAAAGGATAAGTGTTTTCCCACTTATTAAATCTCCTACACTTGACCATTGCAATGCCCTCATGCAATGCATTAATTTTAAAGCACGGTTTATATTTTCCATCATAAATAACCCACCTTGGCCTTTATTAAATACTAAACATTAAGAAAAATAAAAAGATAGAAATATATACAAAACAAGTAAAGAAATCAAAAACTTACTTTGGGGTTTTGGCTGCCATGAACGTTTATCATCCTCAAGTTTCACGTTCCCCATACCAAGCTTAAAAACGAGATCATTGTTATTATAAGTTAGCAAACTAACACGAATTCATGTGGGCCAATTATTCACTTAGACTCCCTTATTCCTAGATGTATCTCTTATATTTTATTATTGTCTTGAATGATCACGAGGATGCATTTTTGACTTATTTCGATAGTTATTTAGGCTGAAAATAAAGTAGGACGATTTAATCAATAGTTAGCTAAAGGACAAAATATTTTAAAACTGCTTCTCGGGACCTCATAAAGTTCATATCTTGGCATAACTCGCTTCACGATTTGAGACCTTTCTCGGACCGATATTTGGCAGCGACTTCATACTTCAAATCTTTGAGAGACGTTCTTGAAATTATGGTCTTCTCTTCATAATAGGAATTTCTTCACTTGAAGTTTTGAGAGATTCTTCATCTTTGGACCACGACTTCCGTTCATTTTTCTCCAATCTTTATTTTGGACTTTGATATACAACGATCCGCCTCCTTTTAGGACTTGGATCTATTTATCCTCATACCTTGCTAGGGTCTTTTCGGATTAGACTTCTCCATGATCTTTAGGGGAGTATTTGCTTTTCGTCGTGTGTCTTGATCCTTCATATTTATTTTCGATAAATGATTCTTCACATCACTTTTAGATCTTTTAGCAACAAAATGTAGCCCGCATGCCTTGTTAGGGCCTTTTCGGACTCGCCAATCTTCGCATCCCGCTTCAATAAGTTATGCCTTGGCTATGAACTCTAATTAATACCGAGCAACTTTTAAACGATCTTGGGCTAGAAGCTAAGTAACTTTTCAAATCGTACAACCTTATTTATTGCGGATAAATTTATTAACAAGCGATGGGAGAATAGGCTTATAATCAACTCACATAAATTCACGAAAGATACCAGACTTATAATTGACTCTATCATCTCTCGTTCTCCACAATTTAAAATATCAAGGAATGAGACTCGTGGATGCTTAGCCAATTAAATCAAAGTTTTGGGTTTTCGAGTCATCTATAGGATCCTGCAAACTCTTAGACTTTTTCAAGTTTAGAATTCGCATTTTAAAGTTCCCTTGATAAATGACACTCTAGGATCAATTATAGGAACTTGGAAAAGTTCTTGTTCTTAACCGTGAGAGTTAAGACTTTCGCATTTTAAAGTCCCCTATATAAAAGCCTAGCAAAACTTAACTTAAGCACGTTAAGGATACTAGCTAGAGTAAACTTGGATAAGTAAACTTGGGTTGAGTCAAAATATTCAGGACTTTGAAAAATTTAAAACCACTTTATTAAACTTTATTTAAGCAAGGAAAGTAAATAACAATAACAAAGGAGAATACTACTATACTACTAGGCCAAAATAGATTAAAAATTTTGAAAAATGTCGAAAAATCACATTTTCTGGTTAAAATGAGGGCAAATTCATGGAAAAGACCACTTACTTCGATAGAAGTCCCCCCTACACTTGATATAAACATTGTCCTTAATGTTTAAGCATGTGGGAGTAAACTCCCCTACACTTATGACATTGTGCACTTTGTTTAAATCTTTCTAAGGAAAGGACAACTATAGTGATTTCAATGTGAACATATAAGATATGAAATATTGAATCACGATAGTTTAGGATAGAACCAGGAGACGGGAACACGGAATCACGGTTCGTCAAAAGTCATCGAGGTGCACTTGGAAGCTTGAATCCCTGCAGAGAATAAGAAACAAGACAACAAACACATACGGGGCTCCCCCATACACTTATTATGAAAGCGGTAAAGGATAGATCACGGGTTGCCTCCCGAGAAGCGCTTGTTTTTTATAACCGAGTCACGAGCCTGACTCGACCCAAAACTAGTTTATGGGAAACGTGGTGAGGGATGGAATCATCTCATGAGAGATGTCCTCACCAAACTACAACTTCACGCGCTGGCCATTCACCTTGAAATTGGGCCCATTTGGCTGAGAAAGCTCAATGGTGCCGTAGGGGAAGACTTTGGCGACGGTGAATGGACCAGACCAGCGGCTCTTCAACTTGCCCGAGAAGATCTTCAACCGAGAGTTAAAAAGTAAGACTTGATCACCAACGTGGAACTCTCGGTTCTTAATCCTTGCATCATGGATGATCTTGGTCTTCTCCTTGTAGATCAATGAGTTCTCGTAAGCTTCATTCCTCAATTCATTAAGCTCGTTGAGTTGAATCTTGCGAAGATCACCGGCTTTGTTGATGTCGAAGTTAGCCCACTTCAAGGCCCAGTATGCCTTATGTTCCAGCTCAATAGGGAGGTGGCATGCTTTCCCGTACACAAGACGATAAGGTGTGCAACCAATCGGGGTCTTATATGCGGTATGGAAAGCCCACATAGCATCATCTAACTTATCGGCCCACGCGGCCTGATGCTCTCCCACAGTACGTTCCAGAATTCGCTTCAATCCACGGTTGGAAATCTCGGCTTGACCATTGGTTTGGGGATGATAGGCGGTGGAAAGACGGTGACTGACACCGTACTTAGCCATGACTCTAGCAAATTGATCATTGCAAAAATGAGTCCCGCGGTCACTGATTATAGCACGAGGAACACCGAATCGAGCAAAAAGCAGCTTTAGAAAGTTCACAACCACCCTCGCATCGTTCGTAGGGACAGCCTTAGCTTCAACCCATTTAGAAACGTAGTCAACGGCTACGAGGATGTACTTGTTCCCTTTAGATGATGGAAATGGCCCCATAAAGTCGATACCCCATACATCAAAGATTTCACATTCTTGTATGAAATTTTGAGGCATCTCATCTTTATGTGTGATCTTGCCTTGTCGTTGGCAAGCATCACAATGCTTAACCATTTCGTGAGCGTCACGATAAATGGTGGGCCAATAAAATCCAGAGTCAAACACTTTCTTCGCGGTGTAGTTGGGACCAAAGTGACCACCGGTGGGTCCTTTATGGCAAGCATCAAGGATTTGTAAAGTTGTCGGCCCATCAACACATCGACGAATGACAAGATCCGCACATTGTTTAAAGAGGTAAGGGTCATCCCAAAAGTAAGTCTTAATATCTTTAAAGAACTTCTTCTTTTGTTGGGATGTTAACCCTTCGATGAGAATACCACCCGCTAAGTAGTTTGCAATGTCCGCAAACCACGGGGTGTCATCAAGATTGGAATGAATAGACATTAAGGTCTCAAGGGGAAAAGAGTCATTGATCTCTTGGTTTAGATGATCCCCTTGATACGGATCCTCAAGTCTACTTAGATGATCCGCTGCTAGGTTTTCGGCTCCCTTTTTGTCACGAATTTCAATTTTGAATTCTTGAAGGAGCAAAACCCAACGAAAAAGTCTTGGTTTAGAATCTTGCTTAGTCAACAATTACTTCAACGCGGAGTGGTCGGTGTACACGATGGTGGTAGAAAGGACAAGATAGGGGCGAAATTTTTCAAAAGCATACACTACAGCTAAAAGTTCTTTTTCGGTAGTGGTATAATGCAATTAAGCCCCCGTGATTGTCTTGCTAGCATAATGGATTGGTTGGAAGTGTTTGTTCACTCTTTGGCCCAATACCGCTCCAATAGCAAAGTCGCTAGCATCACACATCAATTCAAAAGGTAGCTCCCAATTAGGGGTGACCAAGACCGGTGCCTTAGTTAGCTTATCCTTAAGAAAATTGAAGGATTCAAGACAATCTTTGGAAAATATGAAAGGAGTATCTTTTTCCAAGAGGTGGGTCATCGGGCGAGCGATTTTAGAAAAATCTTGAATGAATCGACGGTAGAAGCCCGCATGACCAAGGAAACTTCTCACACCCTTCACGGTTGAAGGTGGAGGTAATTTGGCTATGACATCCACTTTAGCACGGTCTACTTCAAGACCGGCTTTTAAGATTTTATGTCCAAGCACAATGCCTTCTTTTACCATGAAATGGCATTTTTCCCAATTCAGAACAAGACGAGTGTCTTCACACCGCTTAAGCATGCGTTCCAAATTGGCAAGGCAAGAAGAGAAGGAATCGCCATAGACCGAGAAATCATCCATGAAGACTTCCATAGTTTCTTCAACCATGTCATGGAAGATAGCCATCATACACCTTTGGAATGTCCCAGGAGCATTGCCTAAGCCGAAAGGCATTCTTTTGTAAGCAAATGTTCCATAAGGACAAGTGAATGTGGTTTTCTCTTGGTCTTGGGGATCGATGGGTATTTGAAAATAACCCGAAAAACCGTCTAAGAAGCAGTAATAGTCATTACCCGCTAGACGTTCAAGCATTTGGTCCATGAAAGGAAAGGGAAAATTATCCTTTCTCGTAGCATCATTGAGTTTGTGATAGTCTATACAAACTCTCCACCCTGTAACGAGACGAGTAGGAATCAACTCGTTATTTTCGTTGGGCACCACGGTGATTCCGCCTTTCTTAGGCACACAATGGACTGGACTAACCCATGGTGAATCCGAGATAGGATAGATCATGCCCGCATCAAGAAGTTTGATAACCTCTTTTTTGATAACGTCAAGGATCTTAGGATTCACCCTTCTTTGGCTTTGAATAGTGGGTTTAAAGTCGTCCTCCATGAGAATTTATGTGTGCAAAAGTGAGGATCAATTCCACGAATATCGGAGATTTTCCATGCAATAGCTTTCTTATGATTTTTCAGCACGGCGATAAGTCAGGATTTTTCTTCTTCTTTCAGGTCCTTTGCGATGATGACCGGTGACTTCTTGTTGTCTTCAAGGAAAGCGTGCTCGAGATGAGAAGGAAGATCCTTAAGCTCTAAATTCGGAGGATTTTCGATGGACGGCAGAGTCAAAGTCGGATCATCGATAGAGATATCCATAGGAGATGGTGGAGAAATATGGTCCTCATTGAGAAGTTTCTCAATGGTACGAATGTCTTCATCCCAATTGGAGGGAGAATCGTCATATTGCAAGTCCACATCTCCCAAAGTTGCTTCGAATTCCTTCAAGATGAAATCACTTTCTCCGAATGGAGTTAGTGATGGAGCAATAGAGGCGACGGTCTCAACAATGGGTAGAGAAGAAGAACCATTTTTACAAGCGTCTTTGAAATGTTCTTCACAAGCCTCATCAAGAACGTCAATGAAATTAATGCTCGCATTTTCAGAAGGCTGTTTAGAAAGTTTACCCGTGTTGAAGACAATTTTATCGTCACCAACTCTCATGATTAATTCGCCAGCGGCTACATCAATGAGAGTGTGACCGGTCCTCAGGAATGGACGTCCAACGATTAATGAAACACGGGGATCCATTTCGTAGTCAACGACAACAAAATCCGCCGGAAAGGTGAATTTGTCGACGTCGACGAAGTCGTCTTCGGCTATCCCCACTGGATAAGCAACCGTACGGTTAGCTAATTCCAATGTCATTCGTGTGGGGACTAGCTCGGGTAGAGATAATTGTTTCCAAACACTTAAAGGCATTAAGTTGATACTAGCACCTAGGTCGGCTAGGGCCATACAATTCTCTACCCCGGGGAAGTTGCAAGGAATGAGGAAACGACCCGGATCTCCTAACTTAACCGGAAGTTTTCTCAAAAGAACGGCAGAACAATTCTCATTTAATTGGGTATTAGCGATGTCGAGCAATTTTTCCTTATCACTTAAAAGATCCTTGAACATCTTAGCATACTTCGGCATGTGAGCGAGAGCCTCAGCAAAGGAGATATTGAAATTCAGTTGTTTAAACATTTTGAGAAAGTTAGAAACCTGAATATCATCCTTGTTCTTCAATATCTCTTTCCTCAACCTTGAGGGATAAGGTATATTGGGTTGAGATGAAGGCTTTGGAATGGAATTCTCACTCACATCCATGGGTGGTGGAGGGGCGGGAGTAGAAGGTGGTGGTATTGGAGAAGGGGACTCGTTTTACTTTGTCACAATCACCGGTGTAGGTGTAGGAATCTCGGGTTCCTTTAAACCTTTGCCACTGTGAGTGGTGATTGCTTTCATCTCCCCTATGGGATTAGCAACGGTGTTACTCAGAAGAGTACCCGAACCAGAGGCTTGATTACTTGAGAAAAAACTAGCCATCATATCCCTTAAGTTATTCGTTTGATTGTTCATAGAGTTTCTCATGTCGGCTTGAAGAGCATTCCCTTGTTTTGCCATGTCATTCCTTAGCTCAGCTCGAATATCGTTTCCTAGTTTTGCCATGTCACCTTTCAAGTTAATGAATTGGCTTTGAAGATTTGTCACCATCTCTCTATTGGTCCTCATGTAAGTTTTGAGGTCTTGGTTCAATGTCGTGGGTGGATTGAGAGGCGGGGCTTGGTAAGCTGAATTATTTCCTTGAGGTGGATATGGGTTTCTTTGGGATTGATATTGATTGGTAGCTCGAGGTTGGCTTTGATTGTTGCGGTTGAAATTGTTTTGGTTTTGGTTTTGAGGAGAAAAACCGGGTGGAGATAGATTGTTGTTTGAACGATAACTTAGCAAGTTACGATCTCCTTGAGGACGTGCTTGGTAGCCAAAGTTACCGTTAGCGGCGTACACATTTTCCGGATTGTCAAGAGTGAAGGACAATCGGTGTACGAATGAGAACCCCCGCAAATCTCACAAGAAGTGGCTATAGTTTTAGCTTGTTGAAATTGGTTTGTAGCCATGGTTAAGAAGTTTTTGTTTATCTCAGCTATTTGGCGAGTAAGTTCGGTTAGCTCTGGGTTAGATGTGTAGAAGAAACATTGGCCCTCTGATTATTTCTTGAAGAGGAAGATGAATCCCAATTTTTGTGGTGAGTGGTCATGTTCTCTATCAGCTCTCTACACTCCTCAGGTCGTCTCTTCATGAATGTACCACCGGCGGCAGCATTAATCGTATCACAATCACGAAAAGTGAGACCATTATAGAAAGTATCAATCAAAGTAACGGGGAGCATGTTATGGTTTGGACAACCGTCGATCAAGACATTATAGCGTTCCCAAGCATCGAAAAGTGACTCATCAGGTTCTTGTGTGAATCCACTGATTTGGTTACGAAGACTAGTGACCATGGATGGTGGAAAGTAGCGCGACAAAATTTTTGAGTCATGTCATCCCATGTTTGAATTGAGTTTTTGGGGAGACGATCAAACCGTTTTTCGGCATGATGGGATAAAGTGTGTGGAAAAAGGTGAAGGCGAAGAAAATCCATGGAAGCACCAGGTAGTTTCATGCTTTGAGTGACGGTAATGAACTTGTCTAGATGTTTGTTGGCATCATCATCCGGTAATCCGCTAAATGGACAAGCTTTTTGAACTTGCTGGATC
Source organism: Glebionis coronaria (assembly GCA_025667525.1). Lineage (NCBI taxonomy): Eukaryota > Viridiplantae > Streptophyta > Magnoliopsida > Asterales > Asteraceae > Glebionis > Glebionis coronaria. The sequence continues at coordinate 548,304,709 of CM046874.1, forward strand.
ATGTGATGCTTCAACGAAAATTCAGGAGCCGTGATTTGCATCGGCGCAATCGGTCCTCCGCGTCCGTTCATGGTGGGTTGACACAGTTCCTCCATTGTTCGTAAATCAGGTAGGGGAACATTGTTGTTATTGTTATTGTTATTCAAATTGGGTAGAGGTGGGTTGTTATTGTTGTTATGCACACCATCCATATCTAAATCTTCACGAGTCTCGGGCTCAGAATAATTTGAAGATCTAGTACGCATACACCTGCAGAAGAAAAAGATACCAAAGAAACAGAGAATATATATATATATATATCTTTTTTGTGCAAAATATTTGGAAAAGAAATGCTTTTAATGATTTTTTAATGTTTTTGTATTTTTGAAATTTTTTATAATTTTTATGGATTTTTGAAAAAAAAAATTAGCAAGGAAAATAACGTTCCTAAAAGAACGGATCCCCAAAATCCAATGCGTCTCTCACTAAAAACCGTTAATCTTAACAAAAAGATCCGGCAGCGGCGCCATTCAATACAAGGTTTTAGCCAAGTATAAAATAATTTCGTTCCAAGTCTTTTCGAATTGATTACCGTTAATTAGTGCGACTCAATTGTCTTTTGGTGATCAAGAGGATGGTTTGATTGATTATCTATTTTTAAACTAAAAGCAAATAATTAAAATTGTCGTTGAGTAAAATGGAAGCTTTAAAAAAAATAAATTACAAATAAAAGTGTACAATCTTTTAAAATTAAAACGTAAATGATTAAAAACTTGAAAACTTGTTTAAAATAAACTAAGTAAAAATGGCGGGGAAAATTAAATTTGAAATCTAAGAAAAACAAAACGAAAGCCTGAATCCGATCGCAATGCGATCGCACTCAACAGTAATCCAGATCGCACTCAATGCGATCGCAACCAAGGAGTTAGATCGTACTCAGCAGTACGATGGGTAGGGTGATCGTACTCACTGATCGCAACCACGATCGCAACAAGTGGATCATGGTCTGGATCGTGGACTGATCGTAACAAACAGAATCACAATCAATGCGATCGCAACTAGAGATCGTGACACACCATCTCACCCACAGATCGGACTGGGTGATTAAGATGCTGGATCGTACCAGGGAAGAATAAACAGATCGCAATCTATGCGATCGAAGTTAAGTGATCGTACCAAGCAAAACCTTCTAAGATGGAAATGGCGTCCAAAAAGTAAATAAGCTTAAACGAAAAAGCAGTGACGATGATAAGCACTTACCAACTTGGAAAAGAGTAAATAAGCACAAAATCGAAACCTTTACGAATACTAAACTTGGGACTTAAAAAACCGAACATGAAAACAATAAAACTTTTTAGAAAGCTTAAAAGTAAATAAGCCAAAATACAAATAAGCCAATAAGCACCAAAAGCTTATAGCTTATACCGTATAAAAGCTTACGTAGGAATAGAAAGATTAACTTTTTAAACACTAAACATCAAATTCAAACACGAATAATAACTATTCGGATCAAATATGAAATTTCGGATCAAGGATAAAGTAAAACCAAGAAATGTAGAAAGAGATTAAGGAACAAAATGCTTAACTTGAATTAGATTAATGAAATCCAAATACAAGAATGATTCAAACCTTAAACTTGAGAGAAAAAGATGAAACTTAGTGAGAGAAAGTTTGAAACTTTCTCTCTCTAAAACTAGAAAGGAAAAATGAAAAATAAAACTAGCTAATGACTAACACCCTCCTAATGTGTCATTAGGAGGGTATATATAGGGAGTGGGGAATGCATGTATGCTTTCTTCTTTCTTTTTCTTCTCGACTTGATCTAAATTCTTTGTCTTTCTCGATGTCGTCTCGGGATTTGAACTTGTCTTTTAATTTTCTTCTATAATTAGACTTGAGTTCTTCGACTTCATTAAACTTCCGTCTTTAGACTTTTTCTTCGATAAATCTTCAGAATAGGCCTTGGACTTCCGTTCTTTTTGCACTCTTGATCTTTTGACTTTGTCTTTTCTCGTTTTCTTCGATAAAAGCTCGTGAAAGCCCGTGTTTTCTTCCTTTTTTGTCTTTTGGTCATAAAACACAATAAAAACACAAACCACGCATAATTCTGACTTTTACGACATAAAATACACGTTTTGGTCTTGTTATTATTGGAAATAAGTGGAAAAAGGATAAGTGTTTTCACACTTATTAGCGTAGAAGTAGATGCCTTGTCTTTTAACCCTTTCTCATAATCAATGAGTATTGCATAAAAATTATTAACTGTCTTCCCCGTGCAATGCATATTATAGTTTCGAACAAAATCATTGAAGTCCTTGTTAAAGGACCTATTGATCAAGTTGATAGCCATATTATGATCATAGGGTTGTCCTAGTGAAATGAGTTGTTCCATATAACCCCTCATCTCCAAGTAATGGGCACTAACAGACTTTCTAGGAGCTTGCTTGCAGCTATGCAAAGCATCTACTAAGTCGTAGATCTCCACAGCTTGCTTGCAACTTCTCGAACATAGCCTTGAGCTCATCAAGCATTCACTTAGGTGAAAATAGATCATACTTCTGTTGAAGTGGAGGAGCCATTTTACCTAGCATTAAGCAAGCCACCTCAGAGTGCTTCTTAACATTAGCAGCGTGTTCAAGTATTTGTGCATCAGATGCTCCTTCAGCAAGATCCTCTGGATAAGGAGTAGTCAAGATATCATTAGTACTCGCTACTCTCAAGACAATTCTTAGTTAGCGGTACCAATCATAGAAGTTTGGGCCAGTAAGCTCAGGACGATCAACGAATGCTTTGAACGCAGAACTTATAGTGATATTGTCGGGTTGAGCCATTTCTACATAAATAAGTTCAAATATTAGTATGTTCAATAACAAAATACTTTCAAGAAAATAAAATTACCCTGGTATAAAACCATATTTTTTTCCTTGAATCCTAGAACTATATTGACATAGATCCATTACATCAGTTGATAGGCTAGTAATGATTGTACTCAATGTAGTGAATCACTCTAAGGGTCTAATCGGTGGAACCGGTGAACTACACGATCTTGTTAGATGCGTGGGGCAGAGGGCTCGTAGTACCCCCTTTTCTTGATCCAGCCTTTTCTTAGCTTCGGTAGTGAATCACCTACTAAAAAAAGGGGCAGGCCCGCACGCCTTATTTGAGACTACTAATGCAGGCGGTGGACTCTTTTATTAGGGAAGGGAAGAAGGGGCCTAAGCACGGCGGATGCCGTACACTTAAGTGGAAAAGGAAAGCGAGACCTTACCTCTTTTTCCAGGCCTGTTCGGACATACGGTTCCCCCGGGAGATCAAGTTGATGAGCCGTGTGATGGGAAACCTTCCCGCACGGTTCGGAGAGCACTGAATTAGAATGAGAGGTTCACCACCACATCATTGCATGCAAGGGAGCTCGCTCGATTCGCAGATTGGTCCGACTCGTAATTCACTTCTAACCCCGTGTTCGATAGCCCGACCGTAGTGATGTTAATTGTGGTTACATCCATAAGTAGCTTGGTTCATCTTTATTCCATTTGTGACTTGTCGAACAATTCAATTGACAAACAATCTTCAATTTCTAGATTTTTAAAGGATTTACATTGCCAAAAAATGTTTTGCATTGTAAACATGTTTCATCCCTTCTGAATGCCTTAAGTTTCCAGATCTCACTGAGTAACTTAATTAAGTCGTCTAATATGAGTAACGTAAAACCATCATACGAATTCTCATTCTATGAAAGTTTTCTCTCCATCACAACATCACCCAAAAATCTCATTTGATGACGTAGTAATTTCAAGTGTTCGTCAATTAGGAGCATTCGACTTAAATTTTAAGGGTATAAATTTTGATATCAAAATCAGTGTATGGATAAGCATGCATACAACTCTATAGCATAAGTTTAATAAAACATTTAGTAAACTTTTTCACGATACTAAATTTCTACATAAATTATGTTGAGGTATTGGTTAAACCAATTAAAGAATTTACCCACAACTATTCACAACGTACTTTTGCTAGAACTCGGCTACGCACAAAGCAATACCCTTATTCATTGTGTTTCCGATGTGAATTTATGATCAATCACCCTTAAGGTATAATTCAATTAATAATTGTAGGTAATTTCAATTTGACACACAGGTGAGCCGGGAATTTGGTCAGCGACTAATGGCATAAAACCTCTTTCCTTAACCGGGTACATGACCAGTGGTGCGTTAAACCCACTTTATAGTTTTTCAAAAGGAGTAGGCCGTTAGATTATTATTGCAATTCACCAATCAACGTAATCATATGTAATTTAGATCTCTAACAAATCTTTATTTTAATATGATTTAGTCCATATTATTTCTTATAAAAAAACCCTTGTTTACAACAATTCGAACACTTTTAATATAAACAAGTAAAAAAAACTAAATCATAAACACATAATAACAATTTATATGTGCAATAAATAAATCAAATAGCCACATGCATACGATTTATTCAATAATCATTAAATCTAGGTTTTTATATTCATATAAAAGTCTTTCTTAATTCAAGATATTGAATCAAATATTCACGTAGCACATAAAATCATATAAACATATAATTTTATGATCCATGAAAACATGCACGTTATCATAGATTCTCCCACAAATCTTAACAACTAAATCTCTATGGATCGTAACCATACATGACATAACAATTAATCATGCAATTTAATTTAAAATTATCCCACATGTAATTTAGGGTTTCAAAAAAAATCTTTTTTTATTAAAAAATGGGCCAAAAACCCTAATTTTTTAAAAACAAAACCCTAATTTTAAGAAAACCTAAAAAACATGTAGTTTTAACTCAAAACAATTATTAGTTAAAAACTTTAGATTTTCGATAATTATAACATGTTAAAACGGCTCTCGATGCCACTGAAGGTTTATTAACATCATAACAATTATATAAAATCCTAAACGAGATCAAAGCACACATAGCGGAAGCGATTTAACAAGATCATGATAATAACACAATTATAAGTAATCGAGTTAGGGTTACATACCTTTACGCTAAAGCAAATCCACAAGATGAAGAACGAATCACCAATTCGGGTTTCACCGTATATCACCAAGATATAGTCTAAAGTAAGACTATATTACGATCTTGTACACACGTAATACAACGAGCTAACCGTGATTCTAGAACGTGTAAACCGAGCTATAACGATAGTATAAAATCTACCCAACAACCCTAGAGATGGGCTAGGACTAGATTTAAACTAAAACCGAGCACCAAGAAAAACCACACCAAACCCCTTTGTGGGTTGGTGTTGCGATCGGCCAAGAAAGAGAGAGAGAGGAGAGATTGAAGTGTGTGGAATTATGAGGGTTAACGGGTTGTATATATGGGCCTAGAAATCTTGTAGCCTAAACAAATAAAAGGAAAGTTTTTTTCCTTCCCCCTTGTGTGCCCTAACCGCCATTCGAACACCCCTCTATGGGGTGTTCCGAAATCTTCCGTCCTTCCCTCTTTTAATCCTCTTTCTATATATTCTTTAACACTCGTTAATACTTAACTCTTAATTATTTAACGATCGTTAAAATTATATAGTTTTATAGCTCGATTTAATTTAATAAATATAATAAATATATTTATTAAATAAATTAACTCTTTACGTATTGAGTGCAATCTCGTAATCTCGAGTTCGATCCTATCACACGACTATTAAATATAAGTCCATAAACTTTCAGCATCTAAGCTATTTAGAAACACATCATGTATCAAATATGATATGCTTTACCATTTTTCAAAACCTATCATTTTTATAGTTCTCCTCTACATTTTTTATGTGACTTTCTGTTCATGTAGTCAAATTTACTGTCTATCATTCTGTCTTAAATATCATCTATTCATCAACATATCTATTTGTAAATATTGGTTTCGTAATCTCGAACAACATTTTTTTGTTTCTTAAGAACCTAATATCATCAGCAAACTCATTATATGTCAATTAAAATATGATTAATTTCATAATAATTACATTTGATGAATAAGAAACGCTATGTACTACAAAATAACAATAGTAAAAAGCATTAATTGTGTGATTAATATCTTGTTGTCTCGTTTTGATCGTCGTTTTTTCGCGGGGGGGGGGGGGGGGGGGGGGGGGTGTTTGCAGAAGCTTCGATTTTGCCTTTAGATTTCATTGTTTGATGTTGTTTTTTTATCGTTATTTGATTTTGTTGATGATTACCAGACCTTTTTTGATTAAATGTGTTTTAGTGTGAGTTTTAGTGTGTATGACAAAATGACGGTTCAGGAGAGAGGGTATATGATGTAAGGTTGGGCGGGGGCGTGAAATGACGAAAGTACTCCTCCGTCTTTTTTTTAAATTTTAAATCTTGGCTTTTAATCAAAATGGGATGGAAGGTTGGGATTGGTCCCCTTATATCCGAGGGATAAACGGTATCCAAAATAACCCTCAACTTTAGGGACAAACTTGCAGGTTACTCTCAGACTTTCTTTTTATATCCACCCTCACCACCACTACTACCACCGCTATCACTGCCATCCGCCACCACTACCACCTGGACGCTACCCCATCTATATTTTCTAATGGTTTAATTTATCAGATTTACATAACACCATTAATATACAAAAACGTTACTCCCTCTGTCCTAAAATAAGTGTCCATGTTTGACTTTCAAAGTCTTTTTTCTTCGCTTTTGACCTTAAATAAGTTTTTTTTTGGTGTTTTATACTAATTGATGAAAACTATATGAATGAATTAGTTATTAAACGTAATTTCATTAGTATAATTCTCATCAAGTATTATACAACACAAAAAGAATTATTTACGGTTAAAGTTGAAGAAAAAAAGACTCTATAAGTCAATTGTGGACAATTATTTTGAAACGGATGTAATAGTATAAAGTTTCGGCTGACAGAATTAAATTTAAGATGTATAACTTTTTTCCCTTCCTCCATAATTTATTCCTCTTTTATTCTTTCTTCAATAACTGTAGATCTAATTATTTTTAAATACACTTTTTTAAGCATAGCAAATGTAAATAAAGAAAAGATATACAAGGGGAAATAAGTGGGCCATAGTTTTGTTTGCCGTTATTCATGTCATTGGCACAACGGGAGAGGCATTTGGCGACCGAGCTGGTGTGGTGCCAACTCGAATTGGTGAGGGTGAATATTCATAATATCTAAAGCTCTAAAGCAAGGAATGTGTTTTTAGGCATCGTTCCAAACTTCCAACATTTCGAGTTTTGAAATCAAAGATTGACTTGTTGTCAAGTTAATAAATTCTTTTGGTCATCTTGCCATGCATAACGAAAAGCATTTTAACAATATTAACATTTTACCCGCGCAATGCAGTGACGGGTAATAAGTGACTACTTTTTAGCAATCGATTTAACGTTAAAATATAAAAAAAGTTGAGTTAAAATAAATAAAGCATGCATCTCTACATATTTTACACTGCCTCTAAAGCACGTCACTAATCGAACTACAAAAATCCAATACAATTGTGCCAATACAACCGAAAATAATGTAGCCTTATAATCTTTCTCGATTTCACAACAATAAAACGCAAATACTCATTGCAATTTTCATATTCTTTAGCATAAAATCCCCTTAAATGTTTTTCAACACACCAAGTGTTTGTGAAAATGTCTCAACCACAAAACATACATAAAACACACCATCCTTTTCTTTTCAAACCGATTTCATATATATTAATTATTCTATTTTCATGACATCATCATTTACCTCTTCGGACGGAACTTGGCCATGTCCATTTCGAGGTTTTCATTGTTGCCTGGATGGTCAAGTGGGCAATAAAGGGTTTGCTCGTTTGTTTTCTCATATTAAGAGTCACCATTTTTTGACAGATGAACGTAAAGATGCATTACGTGAGGCTATTTCTACGGACCATGGATTATATATGGCAGTCGAGGAAACTTTGAAGGCATTTGAAAAATGGTTAGGTGGGGAGTGTATGACTTTCCATGTTGTGAGTCCGTCATGTCATCACGAAGATGGTCTTGTTCGTCCTTCAAACGAGTCATGCGACATGAATGGTTACATTGTTGGAATTTCCAAGCCTTCTTATAATGAATACGAGATAGAAGTAACTGAAGGGTTGGCTTTGGATGTTGAGCTTCTTGATCGTGTTTTTAAATTGCCTATCACAACTGTCAAGAGTATTCCCCATGGATGTCGTCTCGCTTTCTCTCAGGCGTTAAAAACAGTTCTTTATCAAGTGGTCGCCTGACCCGATTCCGTTGGTGCGTGGGTTAAGTTGTTACTTCTTCCACGATGTACGCTGCAGGTATGTAGGCCCAATACTAGACAAGAGCGTAGGTCCGGAAACAGAAAATCTTTGCAACAATGTTCTATCTTGAAGTCATTAGCTACACGGGGGAAAGATGATGGTATCGCAACGTTAGTTAAAAGCATGGTGGATGTTGCTAGGTCGGGATCCTTTGGTGAGGGTCGAGGTGATTTGATGGAGGATAGCACAACGGGCAATACCAACATCAGACAATGTCTTCGTAAGGTTGCGGATGGGCACTTTACAGCTGCAGTAAAAGTGCTATCCTCTTCTGGTGTAGCTCCATACTCGGGTGATACTATTAAAACCTTGGAGGCTAAGCATCCTTACAAGCCACCCCCATCCATGCCGAGCAACACATTTTCTGAGTCTCCTCTTGTAGCAGAGATTTATTGTGTATTTGGTTGCATTAAATCTTTTCCTAAAGGTACTACATGCGGGAGAGATGGTTTGAGGGCACAACATATATTAGATGCTCTGTGTGGAGAGGGTTCTGCTACTGTCACAGATCTCTTAAAGGCCATCACATCGGTCGTTAATTTATGGCTAGCAGGGAGGTGTCCGTCTATTTTGGCAGAGTTTGTTGCATCTGCTCCTCTTACGCCTCTACTTAAACCTGATAACGGGATTCGACCTATTACAGTGGGCACTATATGGAGACGTTTGGTTTCCAAGGTTGCTATGAAAGGTGTGGGTAAGGAAATGTCCAAGTACCTTGGTGATTTCCAGTTTGGAGTCGGAGTGTCGGGTGGCGCTGAGGCTGTTTTACATAGCGCCAATAGGGTATTGACTGAATACCATAATGATGGGTCTCTTGCAATGCTCACTGTGGACTTCTCAAATGCATTTAACCTTGTGGATAGATCGACACTACTTCATAAAGTTAGGGTGAGGTGTCCTTCTATTTCTTTGTGGGTAAATTTCTTATATGGTCAAGCAACGAGGTTGTATATAGGAGACACGCATATTTGGTCTGCCACGGGAGTGCAGCAAGGCGACCCATTGGGACCTCTTCTTTTTGCTCTTGTCTTGCACCCGCTTGTACATAAGATCAGAGACAGTTGCAAGCTTCTTCTTCATGCTTGGTATCTTGATGATGGAACCATTATTGGAGATTCAGAAGAGGTATCCAAGGTGTTAGACATTATAAAGACGACTGGTCCAGGTTTGGGTCTTGAACTTAACATCAAGAAAACAGAGATTTTTTGGCCCTCTTGTAATGGTACGAAGCTTCGGGAGGGTTTATTTCCGGTTTATATTCGTAGGCCATCTTTGGGTGTGAAGCTTCTTGGGGGAGCTGTTAGTAGAGATGCAGATTTTGTTAGTGGGTTGGCTATGAGGAGAGCCGTAAATGTTGTTGACTTGATGGGTCTTCTTCCACAACTTCATGACCCGCAAAGTGAGCTCCTTTTGCTTCGTTCATGTATGGGTATTGCTAAACTTTATTTTGGTTTAAGGACATGTCAACCCATACACATGGAGGAGGCGGCTTTGATTTTTGACAAAGGGTTGCGTGTTTTAATCGAAAATATAGTGGTTAGTGGAGGACCTTTTTTTGGTGACTTGTAGTGGAGACTTGCTTCTTTACCCATTCGTCTTGGTGGGTTGGGCTTGTACTCAGCAAAAATGGTCTCCTCCTATGCTTTTGTGGCCTCGAGGGCCCAATCTTGGGTGTTACAAGACCACATCTTACGTGACAGTGGCATATGTGGTATGGACGATGATTACGTTTCTGCTTTGGCTTGTCTTCGTGATATGATTCCAAGCTTTGATTTTAGCGTTTTCGCTAATAAGGACACCGCCCCATCTAAAGCCCAAGAAACATTGGCGAGTGCTCTTTTTAGTGAGATGGTCAAAGGTATGAAAGCCCACTTTGACATGACGGTTAGACAGAAAGTCGTTTTCGAGTGTCTGCGCGCACCACATGCTCAAGATTTCCTACAAGCTATCCCCATAGACGGGCTCAGTCAACATATGTCGTCGGTGGAATACCGCACTATCCTTAAGTATCGCCTTATGATTCCATTATTTCCGGTTGATGTTATATGCCCTATTTGTCGCAAGGCATGTTTGGATTCTTTTGGGGAACATGCGGTTCATTGTAAAGAACTTACAGGCTTCAAGTACCGACATGATTTTGTTAGGGACGTTCTTTACGACATATGTAGGCGTGCCGGGATCTCCGCCAAGAAAGAGGCACCTGTGAATTTCTTGACCGACCCGTCAGATGGAAGATCCACATTGAGACCCTTTGATGTTTTGGTTTTTGGATGGGTTGGAGGTAAACATGCGTGAGTTGATTTGACAGGGGTTTCTCCTCTCGTGGGGCTAGGCAGTCGAGATTTTATAGCGGGTCAGGCTGCTATAAAAGCCGCCTCGTGCAAAGTGACTAAACACGAGAAAGCATGTGTTGAAATCAACACGTGTTTATTCCTTTCGCGTTTGATACATTTGGTTTCCTTGCACCTGAGGCGGTGGAGCTACTTACCAGAATACAACGTGCTATGAATAGTAATGTTTTGACTCCTAAATCCACAAACGTTGTATTTAATAGACTTGGTTTTGCTATACAAAAAGGGCTAGCGGCGCAGCTTGTTGCCCGTTTGCCTTCTCCTAGTCTGTGAATTGAATCGGCGATTTTGAGTTATACAGTAGTATATACTCATTAATAAATAAAATCATTAAAAATGAAAAAAAAAAACAAAAAATTTGTAAATATATCAAAATGGATGTTGAATTAAAGAGAACAAACTTTTAAAAAATATGCTGAAATTAGATTATGAAAAAAATAAATGAGTTAAAAGATATTTCAATTTAAAAATAAAAATGGTTTTTTAATAAGTTGTTAAGAAGTTGTTAAGAAGTTGTTAAGAAGTTGTTAAAAAGGAAATTGATGGTTAAGATTTGAAGTTAGGTTTGGATTAAAAATGATCTAATAGTTATGTTATTTATATGTTTATCTTAATTTTTAGCTTAGAGTTAGGATGTGTATATGTACCCTTTATAGATAGTATAGATATAGATTAGGTATAATCTTCTGGTTCTATAATAAATCAAAATGTAGGTAAAGGAACCATTCAAGGATGGTTCATTGACGAAGGAGTTTGTACCTATCATTTTATAATTAGGACGGTGTTCGTGCAATGTGGTAGTAAGTATTTGATGATAATTTTTGAAACGAACAAATGTTATTATCTTAGTTATCAAGTTTATATTCATATTTATGTTAAAGGGATAAAAATGTGAAATCAAAATAAACTCGCTAAAAAAAACTGAAAGTTAATAAAATTTATCGAAATTGATATTGAATTAAAGAGCACAAAATTTTAGAAAAATATGATGAACAGATTATGAAAATAACGAATTATATAAAGATATTTCAATTTAAAATTAAAAAAATATTATTTAATAGGTTGTTACAAAATTTTGTTATAAAAAATTGTTACAAAAGGTTGTTATAAAAGGTCATATAATATAGAATGTGAGAAAGACATCAACAACTTGTTATATTTAGTAAGTAAAATTGGCTAAAAATTCAGTCTTACTATTTTTAAAAAGTCGTAAATGATTTATGATGTAATTATAGATATGAGATAGTAAATTCAATTCTTGATAGGTGTAAACAATGTTGAAATCGTTACGTCAGCAACCTCCTGAAAAAGTGAAAAAGTTTATTTAATTTGAGTTTATGTATCGATAGGTTCAAAACTCGTAAATTAGTCGGTAAAAAAAGTAGAACACAGTAAAAGTAGAACACCATAATTACCAAAAAGTAGGGATCACTGTTTAAATTTTCAATGGTTTTCGCATCAGAGATACAGAATTTTGTTAAGAAGCCGAGAGTACTTTCTCAACCTCTAATGTTTTGGTTTTTCGCGTCGATACGGGCGGGGGCCCGCACGACGGGCTATTAGCTCAGTCGTAGAGCGCGTCTCTAATAATTGCGTCGGTTGAGGGCTCTCAGCCACGAACAAAACATGTTACATGACAACTAGAAAATCATAACCAAATTGCTTCAAAAGCTAGAAATTTTGACATCAAAAAGGAAATTAAAAAAAAAAAACATGTTCTTATTTGCTCAAAAAGTAAATTCAATCATTATGAGTTATAAACTTCTGGGAACAATTACACCTCAAAACCAAAAAAAGTACTCATTTTCGCTAAAAACATGACCAAACTATTCCTATTGACATGTTTTTCTAGGCGAATTATCTCGTTCTATGTAAAAACTATCTATTGACAAGTATGCTTGTTTTTATAACAACGAGAAACGCCTTGAATTATCAACCCTGCAGGGGACTATATGCTTTTGAATGGCTGTATGTATACTTTATGTCGATCGAATATCAAGAAAAACTCGAGTTCTGGATGAGATCTTCTATACCCCCACATCTAGAATCTCTGTCGGAAGAATTGTTGTTGCCTTTCAAGTTTTGAAGAAGGTGAGCCAAAATTATATGTTCATTGCCATCTTCCACTTGAGGATGATTTTGTACGTCTCACCCAACACGAGTTTGTTCTCTGTTATCCCATAGAATTGTTAGCTTCAAGATACTAACAGATTAAACATGCAATTTATCTTACTAACGTCTCCAACGAGACTTTAATGGGCACACTCTTACATGCCACCAGGCCAAAGGCCTTGCATATTTTTCCAGTAAAATTATAAAGACAGACAAAGTTTGTAACATGGTTTCCAAATGAGAAAATATAGTTTTGAACTTGTACCAAAACTCGTATATTTTAAGGTAATCACGAGCTCCCATCTTTTAAGGTATCACGAGTTAATAGTTTTAACTTTTGACTTACATGTAATGTATCCCCTCTTAGGGTCTCTATTGATTCCTCGAGTTCCATTTGTTTAGAAGCGGTAGCAAACAGTGCCTACAGAGTGAGATAACAATGGATCAAATAAGACTTGCCAATTAACTTGTGATTCAGGTATGCATCACTTACAGGTAACTTAAAAGTAAAAGTGCTATATATGGGATTGCTGTAAAACATGATTTAATTTTAACTGATAAATCATGTTATGGTTAACCCAACACAGCCCACTTTGACCCATAACCCAACACACAATTTTTGCCATTTTTAACACTAGAGCTCGAGAAAAAACACAAAAAAAAAAAACTCATACCTTTTTAGTCTTCTGCAAGTCATATTCCATGGATCTTATACGATTCATAGACTCAGCAAGCATCTCATCTTTCTCTTGGGGAATTTTTGAGGGTTTGGTTGAAAGCTCAGCCACCATAGCTTCAAGTTGTTTCAACTTTTCCTCACACGGATGCAAAATGTTTTCTGGCGGACTTGGAACATTTACAAACTGATGGGGGATTTTCCCGTTGCCCAATGAATTCACAATGTATCTTGACAAAGATTTTACAAACCCAAAAAGAAGGACAAATATGTACGCTATAACTTTGAATATAAAGCCGGAAACTTTCTTTACGGTGGATTCTTCCATTGTTCTTAATAGTGTCAAATCATCTGCTCAAATTGTCGAACAGAGTATGAAACTGGTTAAAACACTACAAGTTGAAAAATGGAGAGGTTTGGCTATAAATTTGTCAATTTCTATATGCTTTATCTGAGACAGGTTAAACGGGCCAAATAAGAAAGATTAGCTTTTAGTTAAAATGCTAGTTCACTAATGTAATGCGTAATAAAGTTTTATGTAAAATTAAAAATTCTAACGATGTATCTAAAGCGCACAAACGGGCAAATAAAGGATTCCAGGTCAGCCTGCCTCGATTTAAGCAGCACAAAAATACATGTTTACACAAACCGTCTTGACCCGCCCATTTTGCCACAATTATCAATAAGTAATATGCATGAAACGGTCACTTACTTCTGGAAGGGACATCAGTCTGAGTACCCGAAACTGATGGTTCGACTCTTGTGTTGTTAGGAAGAGGAGGCTTGTTGGCCCTGAGCTGGAGAGACATTGATCTCCTAGGAACATGACTATGGAACACAGAGGACGATACTGGCTCCATGGAGGCATTACGACTCGAGGACTGAGTTTGAATCAAGTCAGAATGTCATGATAAATTTACATAAAGTAGGTTAAAAGACGTGGAAAATAGTTGCTTCATGTATTGCCACCTTACCTCTGAAATGATTGACTTAACCTCCAAATTAGATTCATCATAAAAGCTACTATTTTTATCTGTGTTTTCTGTGTCAAGTAGCTGCAATAGGAATAGAAAATGGCTGTTAAAACAAACGCTTGCGTATGTGATAACTGGTCAAAATGACCGAAAAGGTTAAACAGGTAAAAATTGACATAACGCATTTTCACGTCATTATACTTAGAAAATTTAAACTGTCAATTGAATAACTTGGGTTTAGTAATCATATCTTGCACATTATTTATACATAAATTAGAAGAGGACGGCCCATTTTGACCTAAAAACCCACATCGACTCATTACCCCGTGTTTCGACCTCTATTCACAGCTAACCATACCTTCATCAATTCTTGATCATGCCAAGGACCCTTGTCTGACCTTAAGCATCCACCTTCATTTAGGCACGAACAACTTCCACCAAGAAAATCCGGCAATTGGCTGTGAAACCAAGCAACATTGAGAACCCCGTATAACAAACGTAAATTTATGCATAAGATGCAAAAACAAACCTTGATTCTATAATTTCCAGCAATTTGGTCTGATACTTGTTGCCCAGAACCTATAAATTTGATTTTAAATCACATCAAAACTGGTCAGAGACGAAAATCAGCATAACAAGAACACAAAAAACAAAACTCAATAATCTTTACATGTATCTTTGACGTTGTTCTTGGATCAAGAAACCCTTTTGCTGTATTCCATAGTAATTTGAATCCGCTACCAGCATTGACGATAAACATTTGATGTAACGTCTGATTAGCCGAAGAATAAAAAGCAATCAGAAACAGATAACATGTGAATGAGTCTGATCAGGTTAAACGTGCATTATTTACGCACAATGTAAAGTTTGGAGAGTTTAGTTGGGTAAACCCAACCCATTTTACCCGTTTTGACTCATTGCCAGCATACACAGACAATAAAAACAATACTCCTAACAGAGGTTTAAAGTTAGCACCTCAGGATAGTTATCCCCGTCTATCTTTTGCATGCGCATCAGCAGATCATGTGCAACTTTACCAAAACTCATCCAATGCTACCAAAAAATCAAGACAGTTAAGACTCGTTAAGATTGCTAATTCAGCATTAAAACTTTCCGCATATGAGAAACAAAAAGCATTTTAAGCTAACCATTCCATGAACATCCAATATGGTGGTGCAAGAATCTATATGTCTCCTCGCTGCAACAGAACATGCTGGAAATTTCTCAGAAAATGCTTTCTCGAAACCTTGTACATGATACCTTAAAAATCTATCAACCGTAGTCACATTCATGAGCTTACTAGGGTCCACTTTTCCTAGTCTTTCTATATAAACAGGCCGTCCCTCTTTGTCCACTCCATGATACCCATGAGGATAGTATGTTCGAACCTCTTCATACTCATCGTATACAAAATCCTGAAATTTAGGATAAAATCATGCACCCAAATAAGATGCGTACTCCAATTAGATTAATGCAAAACAGACCACTTAGCAAATACAAAATCGAATTTTCTTCGTGTATTCAAAGACCTTGTGTCAGCTTTGATAAGTGAGCTTTTTGACAACACTTGACGTACACCTAAATTTTCATGTGTTCAGGATTTCCATACTAACAAAAAGAGTCAAACATCCTAAACATAAATAGTAGAAGGGTGATTATGAATGACTGAGTACCTCTAAGATAGTGTCGGCACCATAGTCTTTCCTCCAGTTGAGCATTTCCACCCACATTTGGACCGCCTTATCAATATCGAATTTCCTTGCCTTTAAGAATCTGCAATCCCGTGTTTACGTTAAGAAATTGCCATGATTATTGCAGCAATGCCCTTTTTGGAAATGTTCTATAAGTCAGAGTTTACTTTTGATCCATCACCTTAGTTGCATAATAATTGATACTAAGTCAACTTCTGCTTTGCTTTTTTCAAGGAAATCTATATGCTTGACAGTTAGTCATAGACTTTTAATCAAGGCATGTGTCAAGTAACATGTTGCATTTTTCATGTGACTGTCAGAATAATACGTATGATCATGGAGTTCAAATAACTCAAAAACCTTTTTAATTCTCGACTTCAGCTTGGTTTAAGCAGTGTACTTTAAAAATTATTGCTAACTTCGAAACAATTGTTACCTCAATAATGTGTGATAATCATCGTGACGATTCAAAAGCAAGTCTTTTTCAATCAAGATTTGGCGAAAAGCATTCACCGTCTCCTCTTCTTCTTCATCTCGAACATCGTCTATCGAAATGGAAGCAAATTGGCAATTTGAAGCCCGATAATTACTTCGCGCTTTGACGGAGCTTATCGGTCTTGTTGATTCACTATATGATTTCTTCTTCGAAGATTTAACCCTGACTCGTCTCTTATCATCCCCAAATGTTCCCAAATCATATACTTGGGTACTTCTATCTTCTTGGTTCAATGCTACAACATAATAACAATAACTATAAGAAAAAATATATATAAATAATACAAGAACCACTATTATGTTCATATTACGGGGGTCTCGGAACTGCTTATTAAAATAGCTTATCATTGTTAGTGCCTTTCGGAGAACTGACCCGAATTGCTTATTGCATGCAATTTCCATAAGGAATAACAAACACCTTCAAAACTGCTAAATTATTGTATCAGAACACAATAACCAAATTAGCAGTTCCAATCTGCCATCCCAAACACCCCTTAAATCACATACTCCGTAAAATCATTATTGACTATTCATGATCACTTCAATAGTAACTTAATCAAATGCTAATAATCTCATCATTCCAAAACGACCCCTAAAGTACACAAATTTACATCAAAATCACCTGCCATTATTAGGAAAGTTTTTACGGTTGCTTAACATAACTGTGAACTGTGTATCGCTTTTCAAAACTGAAACTGCTGATTCAAAAGAGCTAACTTAGCTCAACAAATAATCAAATAAGCCGTTTCAAGTATCAATCTCAAACATCCTCAAAATCGCTTAATACAAAAACCAAAGAAGCAGAACTGCTTATTAAAACTGCTAATTTCTTTTTAAAATAAAAACTGTTTATTCGAAATAGCTAATGTAGCTCACCAATTAGCAGTTCCAATAAGCCAATCCAGAACATCCAAACATTCTCAAAACTGCTTAACCAAAGAAGCAATTCTAGCAAGCAGTCCCAAACACCCTTAAATCCCACATTTACACAATTTTAACTCTTTTAAAATCACTACAAAACTAATTTAACCCAAAACAACTAATCCGAAAAGCCCAAAACATCATTCAAACAACTCGAACTCAAATCGCATAAAAATCTACAAAATTTTACCTGGCATTATATAAGAAAATCCAAAACTCAAAGATCACAACACCTCTACTTTCAATCCAAAACACCCATAAAATCCACAATTTACACCTCTGCATTCATTAAAACAACATTATAACATACAAATAAAGTTAGATCTCAAAAGAAAAAAAAAAGATTCTTGATTTTAATAATAAAGAATTTATAATAAAATTGAGCAAAAGGGTATGATTAAAAACGAAAACCAATATCAAATCAATCAAATTTAATATCAAAAGTACCTCAAAATAACCCACATTCAAGAATCAATACCAAATCAATATAATCTTTATATAATTTTATATAAATTTGTATATGCTGTATATATGTATATAAGTATAAAAACACACACTAAATACACACTTTCTGTGTGTGTAGAAAATTTTGGTTTGTGAATACTTTCTTGTTGTTTGTAAGAGAAAATGGTTTTTATTTATAAAAGTGTTTTATTTTTGGAATATGAAGCATTGTGTGACCTTTGAATAAATAAATGAAGTTAATTAATTAATTAATTTTATTTTTTATTTTTTTTGTGATGATTATTTTAATGGATAAAATAAAAGATTGGTCAAAGAAGATTAGTTAGGTTATAAGGTAAGATTTGAGAATGTTTTTGGGTTATAAGGTAAGAAATCATAAATGAGTGACTCATCAAATAAAATGTAAATGTAAATTCTGTGTTAAGATTTAAAATATGGTAAGTAAAGTTGGAAAATTACTCATAAAATCTTTATAACTTCGTCAAAGATAATGTGTATACATAGAGATACTTAGAAATTAGATACCTTTTCATTAAAAAATATATATAATTTAAAAAAAATTATTATTATAGGTTTTTTTTTACTTTTTATTTCAGAATAACACTATTACTATCAATTAATTAATTTAAAAAAATTAATATGTGTAATAGTAACTTCAAATGAAAATAATATGGTAAACTTTAACTATATTCCTTATTTATATTTAAAAGTAGAGAATTAACTTGAAATAATGTAAAATAGAAAAATGAACGATAATTTAACGACGAATGTAGTACTATTTTACTTATTTTTTCTTATTTCAATTGATAATTTGGTTTTAATAAAATTTGGAGTTGTAATAATTTGTGCGCCATAAAGAAAATGTTTGGATTTTGATGGTAATACAGGTTGTGAGAAGCTTGTCAATCAAACGATAATGTTTTTTTCGTTCGTTATATATTCAAACAAGTTTTTTTTATTTTGATTAAGGTTAGCATTTTCCTAATTTATGATTTTATGTATCGATTATGTATAGTTTTTAGTTGGGTCATGAATATTACCTACAGGTACTACACGTAATTGATCCATCACGAATAGGCTAAGTAGACAGCGTCTTGGGCCCATAAGGCTCGATAGGCGGTTGTCGCACGCGGTTTTATAAAAGCCGCGTTCTGACCATTCGCGGTTGGGTCAAAAAGAATCATAGTTTAATTTGAACTATCACTCTTCTAAGAAAAAATGATATATACACTCTCTTTATTTAGATGATAAGGATCTCGATATGATAATTATCATTTATTTAAGCCGCAAGATTCGGTAAACCCAGCAACGGTTTCACCGGGTATATAAGAAACCCCGGGTGTTCCACAAAAGGTACGATTCACACAATCTCTAAGCCCTCACTGATTATCTCAATCAAACCAATTACTTACTCTCACGCCGGAGTCTAATCGTGGGAGACAATCTCACGACAAGCTTAATAGTGTTTGTTCTTTAGTGTGCATGGTCTTCATACAAATTCACTTGGTGCAAGAGCCGAAGTTCCAATACCCGAATTACACCTAATTTGGGTAAGATATGGTCCATCCAACTTTTGTATCAACATGTATAAGTTTAACGAGGATGTAAACCTCACGTTTTGCCGCTGGGTGTGAGACCAACGTTTAGAATGGGTTAAATCTATAACGGATCGATAACAGACAATTGGCGTAAATTAGTTTTCAATTTTCTTTTTGTTAAGTTAACACTCATTAGTTAACGACCGTCTCGTTACAACTATACTCTCTCACTAAAACGCTAATTAAAACCCCCATTTGAAGGTACACAATTTAACATTCTCTTCGTCCCAAAATTATTGTTCATCGATAAAAAAGACATAGCTTAAGAAAAGTACCTTTATTATAGCTTTTTTTCTTTTACTTTTTAGGACAATGACAATTTTATTATTAGCTAATTAATTTAATCTTTTTTATAGTTTGTAATAATAATTTCAAACAAAAATAATATAGTAAACCTAATCAAATTTTTTTATTTATTTTTAGTAATAAACAATAAATGACAATTTAAAATGAAAAAATAGATGATAATTTTAGAACTGAAAGAGTAAATAACTAACTTCCTATTTGCAGGGACGGAGCCAGTAGGGGGGCTAGAGGGTGCTCGGCCCCCCTAACTGTCCTGGACTTACTCTATGAGAAGACAGAAAAAAAAATGCTTTATTGTAGATCGGGAACCACTTACATCTAAGTGAGAAGAAAGAAAGAAAAACAACAAATTTAATAGATAGTACGAGTAGATAAGAAGAAACTGAGTTTTTGGTTTCAATGGAAATTTTGAGTTTACGAAGAAGATGACTGAAAAGTAAAGAATTAGTATTATTATAAAATTCTCTTTTACCCCTTTAAGTTTAAAATTTATTAATTTAGTTGTGTTTGGAGTATTATGAGGTGAGGACTATATCTCTTTAGCAAATAAGAGCCTGTCTTGTATACTAATTTAACTGTATTTTGCCCCCCCTAATGTAAATTTCTGACTCCGTCTGTGCCTATTTGCCTTCACCACTTGACCTCCTACCATTAGCATTTGTATAATTTACATACAAATTTAATGTTTACTTTGATTTAATGTTACTTTGATCTCTTAAAGTACGTACTGTAGTAATATTTGAATAGAAATAATGATTGAAAAGGTGAACCAACACATAGAGATTAGTAAATTAATGGTTTTGCATGAGATTAGAATAATTGGGAAGCTGGTAAGTTGCTATAAAAGTGGAAAAGTGAATAGGCAAACGAGTGGAAAGGCAAAACATCCTACCTGTTTTTTGGGCAAACACTTTGGTAAAAAAAATTAGTGCTTTTATGAGTTTTATCATTAAGCATTTGTATATTAATTAAATTTATCAACAATTTCATGTGTAAAAGAGTCGTTTGAAATTCAAAGTTTGCTCATAATGAGGTGTAAGTTAAATGGTACATTTAACCTTACTTATGTTTGTTTAAATAGTTATTGAATTAACAACGTTACGATTGTTAACGGCATGGAACCACCTGCCCGATTAAGTCACAGATTGCATCATGCATGTACAAGAGGCAATATTGTTTTTTCAACAGGGAAAATAAATACAGTATTACATCAAATATCGGCTATTTTGAAAAATGCCCTTTTTACAAGGGGTAGTACGAGTGTTATATGTCATTTGACTTTAATTTTTTCGTAAATAATTCGAGACATTAAGGCAATTTGGCACCATAGTTTGACATGTGTTTCGAGGCATTCAAGGCATCCGAGACAACCTGAGTCAAACCGAGTCGACCTGTACTTGTGTCGGACATGTGTCAACATATGGTGGAAGGTTGTCTCGGATGACTCGGTTGCCTCGAATCATTTACGGAAAATTTAAAATTGAAAGACATTTGTTACCAACTCTTTTAGTAAAGAGGTATTTTATGAAATTTCCCAAAAATATGTGTCGGTGATAGTACTTTTATTTCTTTTTGGTTTACATTTGGAGCTTTGCATAAATGGTTGGTGTTCTTTTTGAGGTAGAATAAATTTTGAGGTCTAGATTATTTTTCAATAAAGATTAAATGATTGATAGAACAATATGTCTGACAGAAAGCCGTACTAGTGTACTACGGGCTGTCATCCAAAAGGAGCAAGAGAGAATCCAGAAAACTTAATACTACGTATAAACCAACTTAAACTATAGATAGTTTTTCATTATTTTTAAAAGTTTTTGCAGGTGGATTATATCATTGCATAAAAAAAAATTTGAAAAGGTTTTCATGCGATTTTGTAGAATTACTTTGCATACACAAAGTCTTTCACATAAATTTGTTTGTTATATGTATTTTGCATTCAATGCATTAAATACAAAAACCTTAAAAGAGTTTACTCCGTTTGAGATGCTCTAAAGACACTTCATGCAGTAACGGAGCCAGAAAATGTGACCGCCGGGGGCATCAAGTAATAAGGATACTTTTTTGCTAGTAATTTAAAAAAATCGGGTCGGGTTTAATATAAATGTACCAAAAATCTCTATTGCGGTGCAATAAACACTAATTATGAATGCTATGTTGTTGATGTCTTGCTAGCTTATCACTAGTTTTTGGGTGAATATATTTTGTGTGGCCTTTTGGGTATGTGTATTCGCTTTGCCGATGCATCTATGTTTTTGGGTCCTTTTTATTGGTAATGTTTTTTTCTTATAAATTTAGATGCCTATAAAATAAAAATGTTTATTTTTCTTCACTGAAATATCACAAAATTAACCACAAATGAAATGCAATGTCAAGTCAAAATTTGTATTAATACATTGTGGCTTTATGAATAATTTATGTAAAAGGGTATGTGATTATCCTATCAATCACAACAATACAACATCATTCATAATTCCCCCAACATCTTTCCTCCATTATTTTATTGTATTATATATTTTATATTTGTTTACCAAACTCAATACTTCATCACTTTCACAATTCCCCCAACTTCTTCCTCCATTATTTCCGATGACCAAATTGTTAAAACATAAAAGTCGACATAATATAATTTTCTGCAGTAGAGAACATTCAAAGTCTTGCCAAGCTAAGAGCGATGGGGGCAATAAATTTTTGTGGGTGAGGGCACTTGATTTTTTCTCACAAGTTTGACTAATTTTCTTATATAGTTCTTGTATCCATGAGAGCTTGGTCGGGGACATCGCCCCCCACTACCATCAACGTGGCTCCGCCCCTTCATATATTAAGAGACTTAGGTGACCATAACGTGTTATTTGTATCCATTTTTAGTGTTACCTTATTTCCTTTTTTCAATAATACATTAATAACTAAACTTCTTCTCAACAAAAATACCCATAATACTTATTGGATTTCACATAATACCCCCAAAGCGTAAACGAACCGGCTAATGTGTAAACCAACGAACCGGTTCGTGTTTCAAGTCTATATATTTATGATTTCCGTTTTCAGTTCAACTCGACATGGTTAGAGCTAAAAGCGAGAAAAAATGCACCTAAGCCATTGAACCGAGTCGAAATAAACCAACCGACACAAAATCAAACCAATCTGAGTCACTTTGGTTCGATTCTCTGTCCATGTCTTCCACAAAATCATTTTTCGATGCGGCATGTGCTCAACCCTAACGAGTAAGCATAATATACAGTTGAAAAAAACGAATTATCATGTTTCGTTCTGTGTTTGTAAAAAGACGATTTTTGATATTTTCATGTCACTTTTGTAAGAGCACTAGGAGTGTTGAGCCCCTAACTTGGTGTCAAAAATGTCGCGTAAAATTTTAAAGCTTTGGCATCAGATTTTCTTTGACGTCATATTTTCTGTGGCAACCGTTGGGTCCAAAGTGGCAAAGTATTTTTTTTTTCTTTTTTTTAAAATACAAATTAACTTAAACAAAAACTTCATTGAATAAAAGAAAACATTAAAAAAAATATTACATAAAAAGACATCACATAAAAATAAATATTACATTTTATTGATTACGGCTCAAATGCTCCACAAGATCGACTCGAAGCTCGTTGTGCACTCTTCGGTCTCGAACTTCTTTTGTTTTTCTCTCATGTATTTAACTCGTTCGACCCAAGTTAGAACAATATTCGGTTGAGAATCAACAAAAACATCTCTATAATTCAATGCGAATTTTTCGTCTTCCAATATCATGTTATGTAACATGATACAACAATACATGATTCTTTTCAAGTGGTTTATTTCATAAGCACGAGTGGGTTGTCGTATAATTTCGCAACAACCTTTTAAGATGTCGAAAGCGCGTTCGATATCTTTTCTATCGCTTTCCTGAACTCTTTTAAACTGCAACGTTATTTCATCCCTTGAGACCGAAAATGTTTTCACAAAAGTAGACCATTCTGGATAATTAGCGTCGGCCAAATAGTAACCTTTTTGTATGTTTTTCGTTTACCACAAATGGAGATTCTGAAACCGTATCCGCTAACTCATCATCAAATAAAAGAGAACCATATATGTAACACCCCACTTGGATAAATGGACCGTTACGAGTATTTATGGCGTGTCATCAAAGCATGCAAGGCAATCTACTAAACATTAACTGACCGTACGGAAATACCGGAATCAAACATCGGTAGTCCCAATCATAAGCTCAAAATATAAGGATTTAAATACTGAAAGAAAAGGACGAAACAGTGTCCAAACAACCAAAGTAATGTAATGTTTGCATAAAATAAAGGAGTCTGGATAGCTCCCATCCAATGCACGTACTCTCTTAGAAGTCCTAAGATCATCCCTGTGTACCTGCCATTTGGAAACATGAAAGGAAACTACGGCTGAGCATAACGCTCAGTGAACGGATATAAAGCATGATAAGAATGTACTGAAAGAAATGGAATAAATGACAAACAATGAAGCTATGAGACTGATATGTAACATGTAGTAGTACCCTGTATAAAATCTGAGAAACCTGGTTTATAAATACTGAAACTGAATTATTAACTATTAAATCTGAAAACATGCATTTACTGTATTTTAATTGCCAGAGCTTATATAGGTCACGTGCTGTAACAACCGTGCATGAATAACTGGAGGGGTGACCTCGTCATGTTGTAGAGGGGTGACCTCTAAATAACTGTAGAGGGGTGACCTCTAATTACTGTGTTGGGTGGAGGGATCAGCTCCAATGTGAAGGATGTAGAGCACACGCCACATTCACCCTGATAACTTGTAAACTGATAAGCCTAGGATGCATCCATACGCCCCACTAAACATACTGATAAAAATGGCCAACTGAACATGAGTGGGACGATGCAGGATATCACTCTCCTGCATGTGAGTCACGACACCGGTGCCTCTAGTGTCGTGGTTACGGTACCTCCGTAACTAGTACATTAACTGGTCGTGCTTGTATATAATGCTCAGGCAACTTATTTAGTTTTTAACATGATTACTGATAAGCTTAAACACATACGGGGAAAAACATTTGGCTGCAGACGGGGAATCCTAGTCATGCATAGAAAGGAAGTCCTTACTGAAAGGACGGAAAATCCGTACCTCGTGTCCAGTAACCGACCGATATCAACTGACGGAAGGTCTACTCTGATTTCACGCGAGCTACATGAATAAGGGACGTGAATAAGTAAACTGATATTCGCTTATTTAATTTACGGATCTTATTGGCTTTTTCAATTATTTATTTATTTCTAGAAGTCTGTACGTATATTAGCTGATGACTCTGAATTTATATTAATCCTCTTACTACATATAACAATTCACTAATAATTATGATACAACATGTTCTGACGTTATGTTAAGACTAAAATAAATTAACTCGTTAAAACATAAGATTTCTAAATTAAAAGTTTTAAAATATTATAATTCATAAAATTATACCCTTTTTAAATATTAAACTATTTTAATTTAACTCATTTAAAATACAATTTAAGACATTTATAAAACAATTAATAAAAAGGTATAATATATAAATCCTCGTTTTATATGTTTAAACTATATCCCGAGCCTACCGAGATACCCCCATCTCGGTCGCACTAAACAAATCAACAACTATAATTAAATCTGCCTATATGAATTTGCGACAGAATCTGAGTCACTAAAACTGTCGCTAAAAGCTGCCCTTTTAAAACCGCATATATATATAACAATTCTGCGACAGAAAAACTGTCGTAAAACTGTCGCTAATGTTATTTAATATTTCATGTTTTTCTGTTCCATTTCTTCCCACTGATTAAGCACTTAGTTCCCACTGCTAGGTTACTATTTCCCACTGTCTCAATAAACCAAACGCACCCTTATTTCTGGAACAGCCCGTTAGGGCTTGTTTCGAATGTTTTGACCGATCACAGCCCGAGCCGCCCCTGTGTGGGTCACGGCTGGGCAGAGAAAAAGGTACCACCGAGACCTATGGTCTCGGTTTCATGAATCACCCACAACCTGAACTTTGTTGCTTGATTACCCCCTGTTTGGGGTTTCTTCGTTCGCGGCTGGCCAAAAGGAAGCACCACCGAGAGTTGTAAAACTCTCGATTCCCTAAATCCATCCATGACCCGACCTCCCTTTTGTTACGTTTTATAAATTTTACTCATAGATTTCGCTTATATACGCAGGACTTAAAATAAAAACGAGATAACCCATGGGATTAGAAGCGAGGGTGATTACCTTGATATAATTTTAAAACAAATGATGATTACACACGAGATGCCTGAAGAAGCAAGGCCGAATCCCCTTTTTTTTATCCGGCGGCCAACTCACATAGAAACCCTAATACCCCTTTTTTTGTTACGATGAAGTGAAAAGAGGGGTTGTGTTTTTGTTTCCTATAGTATGGTTATGGGACGGGCTGGGCCAAAAGCCATATGTTTCTTTCTTTTGTTTTCCTTTAAAACCGTCAGCCCAAAACCTTAATACATACGTTTTCGTTTTCGACTCGTGTTTTAAATCTTAGATGTTCGTGATTCGGGTTTCGTAACCTTTACTTTCTGAATAAATATTTACGTATAAATACTTACGTACTATATTCTGACAACTATTAATTATTTATGAATAATTAATTTCGTAACGTTTTATTAAAACTGAGATTGCGTATATTTAATATTCTTGGATTTAAATGCGGGTTTTATAATTCTTCCCCTCTAAAAAAATTAATTTGTCCTCGAATTAAGGATACGATAATATCGTGATTTTACAATTCTTCCCCTCTAAAAAGGAATTCGTCCTCAAATTATAAGGTATTTAAGCTGACTGGGGTAACAGTTGAAAATGCTATTAAGCTGAGGATATAAAAGCTGAAAAGACATACCCGAATCAAAACTGAAAGTGAGGATAAGAAGTCCGTATAGACTCCTCTGTTTCCCAAGTAGCCTCCCGCTCGGTATGGTTCCTCCACAGGATTTTGACGAAAGGAATGGTCTTCCTTCTTATAACTCGATCCTGGCGATCTAAAACTACTTCGGGTTCCTCAATATAAGATAGATCCTCCCGAATCTGATCGAGTGGATAATTCACTTTGTGAAGCTCATGATAGTTATACCCTCTGAGTAATGATACATGAAACACGTTGTGGACGTGTGAAAGCTGAGGTGGTAACGCCAACCGATATGACACTTCACCGATACGTTCATGGATTTCGAACAGTCCGATGTAACGAGGGCTGAGCTTGCCATTGAGGCCAAAACGTCTGACGCCGCGTGCGGGTGATACTTTGAGGAACACACGATCCGCAGTCTGAAATGATAGATCTCTGCGATGCTTGTCGGCGTAACTCTTCTGGCGAGTACGCGCTTCTTGTAGTTTTACCCTCGCAATGGCGACCTTTTCATTGGTCAGTTCTATTAATTCTGGTCCTTCAATTAACCGTTCTCCTACTTGATCCCAACAAATAGGAGCACGGCATTTCCTGCCGTATAACATCTCGAATGGAGCACGCTTGATACTAGCATGCGAACGGTTGTTGTAGGCAAACTCAACCAAGAAAATGTAGTCATCCCAGTGCCCCGTCCATTCCAATGCACAGGCGCGTAGCATGTCCTCCAAGGTCTGGATGGTACGCTCTGACTGACCGTCCGTCTACGGATGGAAAGCTGTGCTGAGCTTGAGCCTAGTTCCCCAAGCTTTATGCAAACCTTCCCAGAAATGAGAAGTGAAACGTGGGTCCCTATCTGATATAATTTCTGAAGGTGTACCGTGTAACCGTACAATTTCCTTGGTGAATAATTATGTTAATTTACTGACTGCGAAATCTTTACGGATAGGAATGAAATGTGCCGACTTGGTCAAACGATCGACAACAACCCAGATTACATCATGTCTCCGTTGAGTTTGTGGTAGTCCAGTGACAAAATCCATAGAGATCTTGTCCCATTTCCACATTGGAATATCTAATGGCTGAAGAAGACCACTGGTACGCTGATGCTCTATCTTAACCTGCTGGCAGGTTAAGCATTTAGACACAAAAGTTGTGACATCCTGTTTCATGCCGCTCCACCAGAAATGCTGCTTAAGATCGTGGTACATTTTAGTGGAACCTGGATGGATAGAGAACGGAGAGCTGTGAGCCTCAGTCATTAAGGCTTCTCTGAGAGCAGGGTCTTCTGGAACGCAGAGTTTGGTACCCTGCCATACGATACCATCGTCATCGATGCGAAATTCGGTATGCTGGTCAATGTTCTGGACAATCCCCATATTTCACCATCATCCTTTTGTGCGGCTTTAATCCTATAGAGTAAATCTGGTTCTACCCTCAGACTAGCCCAGTATCCCCTCTGTCCGAGTACTAAGAGCTCAATATCATACCGCTCTAAGTCCCGAATAATTTCTTCCTGAACTTTGATGCCATTTATCATTCCTGACTTCCTGCTAAGGGCATCTGCTACTACATTTGCTTTACCTGGGTGATACTGAATATTAGTGTCATAGTCTTTCAGCAGTTCTAGCCATCGCCTCTGTCTCATGTTCAGCTCTCGCTGGGTAAATATGTACTTGAGACTTTTGTGATCGGTGAAGATATCACACGACTCACCATATAAATAATGCCTCCAGATTTTAAGGGCGAAAACGACTGCTGCGAGCTCTAGATCATGCGTAGGATAATTTTTCTCATACGGCTTCAATTGACGCAAAGCATAGGCAATGACTTTCACATGCTACATAAGTACACAACCTAAGCCCTTTCCTGAAGCGTCACTGTAAATCTGATAACCACCTGTACTGGATGGAAGAGTAAGTATCAGTGCTGAGATCAATCGATGCTTGAGTTCCTCAAAACTCTTTTCTCTCTCCTCGGTCCATATAAACTTCTCACCTTTCTGCATAAGTTGGGTCAATGGTAACGCCAAACGTGAGAAGTTTTCCACAAACCTACGGTAATAACCCGCTCACCCAAGAAAACTGCGGATTTCTGTGACAGATGTCGGTCTCGGCCATTTGGTGATAGCTGAAATTAAGATTTTGCTAGTTGAAAAAGTTCGTTTCCTCGGTGTCTAATCGAATTGATTACCAGTTTAAAGTGTGACTCAGTCGTTTTTTGTTAACAAAAAAGAAAACTAATTAAAAAGTAAATGCGAAATGTATTTAAAAACAAACTAAAGACAAGTACAAATAATAAAAGTAAAACAAGGTGAATACTAAAAACTAAAAATTAAAACGATATTAAAACGAATATTAAAACAAATAATAAAACGAAATTTAAAGCGAAACAATTAATAAAAATAACTAAAAGACGAAATTAACTATCGACTCAAAAATAAAGTTTACTAAATGAAAAAGGAGAGAAAAAAATTAAAATGGTACTTTAAAGGTAAACGAGGCAAAACCTAAAGCGGGTACTAAATAAAAGATAAAACTTGAACTTTACGAAAAAATATTAATTTTAATAATAGACAAAAAATTCAACTAAAAGTACGTAACTTTTAGAATTAAAATCGGAAAAACTTTCAGATTAAACTAAACAATTACGGAACAATACTAATAAATAAATAAACAAGCTAGCAGGCAGGCAGCTGGAAGCAGCCAGCCTAGCTGCTCATTTTGGCGAAAAAAATGGCTAAGCAGCCAGGCATGTAGGTGGTTTTGTTAATGTATCGCAATGTTGATATTGAATCCATCGCAATGTGATAAAAAATTTCTATCGGAATATTAGCTAAGAAAAAAAGTATCGGAATAAAACTAAAAAAAGTATCGAAATAAAAAAAGAAGTATCGTAATATGTATGTTTTTATCGGAATGTCTTAAAAGAAAAAGCTATCGTAATGTTGAAAAAATACTGTCGGAATATCAAACAAAAATTATATCGGAATGTCTAAAAAATAAAAACTGTCGGAATAACTAAAGTGCAAAAATCTATCTGAATGTGACTGTCAAAATTTGGGCAGCACTTCGTCGCAATATACCTTAAATCCCGATCGCAATCCACGATGCCAAGGGCAATCGCAATCCTCGATCGGAATAAGGGGATATTACACTTCAATCGCAAAGTAGAACCCCTAGGGTTATTGCGATCATAATAAAGCTATCGGAAAAAGCCGTCGGAATGCGTAAAACTCAATATTGCGATGGAACACAACAATCCGAAAATGGAGATATGAGCCAAAACTTCAATAAGCTATTTCAATAAGCACACTTAACGGAATCTCAAACAACTCAATAAGCATAAATTTGACAACTTTTGAAATATGAAATTCGTAAACTTTATAAAAGAAACTTTAAAAAGGTTAAACTTTTTAAGAAAACTAAAAACAATAAGCTAAACACTTTGAAATATGAAATTCGTAAACTTTATAAAAGAAACTTTAAAAAGGTTAAACTTTTTAAGAAAACTAAAAACAATAAGCTAAACACTAAATAAGCCAATAAGCATGAATAGCTCAAAGCTTAATCCGTGTAAGACTTAGAAAATCATAAAAAGATGAACTTTTTAATCAAATAAACCATAAGATTAAGCAAAATCAATGCTTAATCCGAACCACAATCAAATCATAGACAAGAAAAGTAGGATGAGAATGATAAAGAGAAGCTTGATTAAAGGAAAATAAAGATTAACAATAAAATGAACTTACTTGGAATTAAAATGCAAGAAATTTAAGACATGAAATTAAAATGACATGAAAAATAAATGGTGCAAGGAATGAAAATGGTGGAAAGACTAATTTTGTCAAAATTAGCTAACAACCAGAAATGAAGTGAAATGGGTGCTATATATAGGGAGAAGGGAAGGATGCATGTGTTGCTCCTTCTTTCTTTCTTTCTTCGCGTCTTTTCGTCTTCTAAACTCTTCGAGTTTTTCGACGTTGTCTCGGGATTGATTAAACTCGTCTTGAAAATTCTTCATTAATTAGACTTGGGTTCCTCGGCTTTATTAAACTTCCGTCTTCAGACTTGTTCTTCGATAAATCTTCAGAATAGGTCTTGGACTTCCGTTCTTTTTGCACTCTTGATCTCTTGACTTCGTATTTTGTCTTTTTCTTCGATAAAAGCCCGTGAAAGCCCGTGTTTTCTTCCCTTTTCACATTTTGGTCCTAAATCACAACAAAAACACAAACCACTCATAAATCCGACATTTACGACATAAAATACACGTTTTGGCTTGGTTATTATTGTAATTAAGTGGTAAAAGGATGGGTGTTTTCACACCTATCAAATCTCCTACACTTGACCATTGCAATGACCTCATGCAATGCATTAATTACAAAGCAAGTGTTACATTTTCCATCACAATCAATCCACATTGGCCTTTATTAAAGAGACAAAATATTTAAAGGAAGAAAACAAGTAAAAAGATCAAAACTTACCTTAGGGTTTTGGAATGTCATGAATGATTATCACCCTCAAGTTTCATGTTCTCCATACCAAGCTTAAAAACGAGATCATTGTTATTATAAGTTAGCAAACTAACACAAATTCATGTGGCCCAATTATTCACTTAGACTCCCTTATTCCTAGGTGTATCTCTTATATTTTATTATTGTCTTGAATGATCACGAGGATGCATTGTTGACTTATTTCGATAGTTATTTAGGCTGAAAATAAAGTAGGACGATTTAATCAATAGTTAGCTAAAGGATAAAATCTTTTAAAACTGCTTCTCGGGACCTCATAAAGTTCATATCTTGGCATAACTTGCTTCACGATTTGAGACCTTTCTCGGACCGATATTTGGCAGCGACTTCATACTTCAAATCTTGAGAGACGTTCTTGAAATTATGGTCTTCTCTTCATAATAGGAATTTCTTCACTTGAAGTTTTGAGAGATTCTTCATATTTGGACCACGACTTCTTCATTATTCTCCAATCTTTATTTTGGACTTTGATATACAACGATCCGCCTCCTTTTAGGACTTGGATATATTTATCCTCATACCTTGTTAGGGCCTTTTTGGATAGACTTCTCCATGATCTTTCGGGGAGTATTTGCTTTTTCGTCGTGTGTCTCGATCCTTCATATTGATTTTCGATAAATGATTCTTCACATCACTTTTGGATCTTTAGCAACAAAATGTAGCCCTCATGCCTTGTTAGGGCCTTTTCGGACTCGCCAATCTTCGCATCCCGCTTCAATAAGTTATGCCTTGGCTATGAACTCTAATTAATACCGAGCAACTTTTAAACGATCTTGTGCTAGAAGCTAAGTAACTTTTCAAATCGTATGACCTTATTTATTGCAGATAAATTTATTAGCAAGCGATGGGAGAAAAGGCTTATAATCAACTCACATAAATTCACGAAAGAATACCAAACTTATAATTGACTCTATCATCTCTCGTTCTCTACAGATTAAAATCTCAAAGAATGAGACTCGTGGATGCTTAGCCTATTAAATCAAAGTTTTGGGTTTTCGAGTCATCTATAGGATCTTGCAAACTCTTAGACTTTTTCAAGTTTAGAATTCGCATTTTAAAGTTCCCTTGATAAACGACTCTCTAGGATCAGTTATAGGAACTTGAGAAAAGTTCTTGTTCTTAACCCGTGAGAGTTAAGACTTTCGCGTTTTAAAGTTCCCCATATAATAGCCTAGCAAAACTTGACTTAAACATGTTAAGGATACTAGCTAGAGTAAACTTAGATAAGTAAACTCGGGTTGAGTCAAAATATTCACGACTTAGAAAAATTTAAAACCACTTTATTGAAAATTTATTCTAGCAAAGAAAGTAAATAACGATAACAAAGGAAAACTACAAGGCCAAAATAGATTAAAAATTTTGAAAAATGTCGAAAAATTAATTTTTCCGGTTAAAATGAGGACAAATACAAGGCAAAGCCCACTTAACTTCGATAGAAGTCCCCCTACACTTAATATAAACATTGTCCTCAATGTTTAAGCATGTGGGAGTAAACTCCCCTACACTTAGGACATGTGCATGTTGTTTAAATCTTGCTAAGGAAGAGACAACTAAAGTGATTCCTATTTTAATATTGAATAAATATAAAATAGTGAATCAAAAGAGTTTAGGATAGAACCGGGAAGACGGGTACACGGAATCACGGGTCGTCAAAAGTCATCAAGAATGGATCTTTGAAAGCTCGAATCCCTGCACATGATAAGAAAGAAGACAACAAACACATACAAGGGTCTCCCTCTACACTTATTATAAAAACAGAATAAGATAGATAGATAATCGGGTTGCCTCCCGAGAAGCGCTTGTTTTTGTTAACCGAGTCGCGAGCCTGACTCGTCCCCGAATTAAATGGTCCATGGGGAAGCCTCGAATGTGATACCGGGATCAAAGACCTTGTCCTCGTTCCCGGAGGAAAATAATAAAGGAGAGGCCGGAGGGTAAGTCTTGAACGACATAAAAGTCCTCTCAACATACGAAAAGTATGTGAGGTTACGATCCACGGGAGGTGGGTGGGTAAAGTAAGCAAATTGTCATTCCCCAAAGACAATTGATGCTCAGAAAGCGGCAAAGCCGTAAGGTTATCAATCATAAAATGTTCAATGTCACCTCCCGGGTCAAAGCACTCATCCTCCGCAATGGTGTCTAAAGGAGTGGATGAAAGGTACTCGGGAGGGGGACTTGGGACAATACCTTCCTGCAGCAAATTATCAAAAATAATATCCCCCTCCG
This sequence comes from Glebionis coronaria, assembly GCA_025667525.1. Lineage (NCBI taxonomy): Eukaryota > Viridiplantae > Streptophyta > Magnoliopsida > Asterales > Asteraceae > Glebionis > Glebionis coronaria. Next base: position 548,338,222 of record CM046874.1, read on the forward strand.
TGTCATCATCATCAATACCCGGAGGTATTAAGTGAATGTCGATTTCTTCCAGCAATGGGTCATTATACTCAACGGGTGTAATAAACTGAGGTAAAGATTCTTTAATAGGTGGAGAATTCAACGCTTCAATTTTAGCAATCAGAAGATGAACTTTCAGTAATTTGCCGCGAAGAATAACGTCTTCCACCTCATCTACAAGACCAAGTTCAGGGGTGAACTTCTCATAAGTCGGAGAGAATAAATCAATATCGCCTTCATCGCCCGGAGGAGAAGGAGAAATTTCAAAAGTGAAATTCTCATAGCATGGAGAAGAATCATCATCATTAAGAGTGACCGCTTCCGTAAGCTCCTCAAAAGTTAGCACATCACAAACCTCATCAAAGAATTTATCAAGACCAAAATCACTAATCTCACTCGATGTATCACAATCCTTAGACGTATTAGGGATATCAAGCGTAGGAGTAGTAATCTCAGAAGATGGGTTGAGATTGTAGATATCATCCTCGTCATCATCATCATAATAGACTGGACCATTCCAGTTAGGAGTGATATAGTCGACTAACTCCTCCTTGATAACCTCCACATCTTTAAGAAGCTCATGAAGCAATTTTGTTGATCCTCTCCCCGAGTATGTTCAATTAAACCCATTCTATCCCACGCTGTAAGTAAACATTTTGGTGTAGAAAAGAAGGGAAAACGACCAAATTGGCTCAAAAAGGTGTAGGTTGATTTCAAAATTTGGTCACCATCAAGCGAAGGTTGCTTTTCCTGATGTAAGTCAGCTCGGATTTGAGCTAAACTTTCTAGAACGTCATTCAAAGTAGTGAGTTGTTGGTCAAGACTAATTCCCTGAGAGGATTGATGATTGAGGGTGTGATGTGGGGGCTCAAAGTTATACAAACCGGAATCATAGCACGGAATTGGCTCAAAGATATTCATCGGTTGACAAGAAGAAGCATCGTGAGGGCCCCCACAAATATTGCAATACGGGTATTGAGGAAAACCCGGTGCATTTTGAGGATAAGGATTGTCATACATGGGAAAGGGTGAGAAAGTATTATAAGATGAGAAGTACGAATTTGTTGAATTACAAAATGGACAAAATCCAAATTGTGTATTGTCGATATCAGAGCCGCACCGCTCACAAATACACCAATGACATGTTTGATAACCATGCCATGGTCTCCCACACCGTACGCAAGACGAATCTATGAAGAAAAATAGATAAGCAAGAAGAATATTTTTGGCGCAAAACTTGTGAAAAAGAAATGCTTTTATGATTTTTTAAATGTTTTTTTATTTTTGAAAAATTTTATTTTTAGGATTTTTGAAAAAAAAAATTTTGGCAAGAAAAATAACGTTCAAAAGTGAACGGATCCCAAAATCCAACGCGTCTCTCACAGAAAACCGTTAATCTTCACGAAAAGAGCCGGCAGCGGCGCCATTTGAAATTAAGATTTTGCTAGTTGAAAAAGTTTGTTTTGTCGGTGTCTAATCGAATTGATTACCAGTTTAAAGTGTGACTCAGTCGTTTTTGGTTAACAAAAAGAAAACTAATTAAAAAGTAAATGCGAAAAGTATTTAAAAACAAACTAAAGACAAGTACAAATAATAAAAGTAAAACAAGGTGAATATTAAAAACTAAAAATTAAAACGAATATTAAAACAAATAATAAAACGAAATTTAAAGCGAAACAATTAATAAAAATAAAACTAAAAGACGAAATTAACTATCGATTCGAAAATAAAGTTTACTCAATGAAAAAGGAGAGAATAAAACTAAAATTGTACTTTAAAGGTAAACGAAGCAAAACCTAAAACGGGTACTAAATAAAAGATAAAACTTGAACTTTACGAAAAAATATTAATTTTAAAAATAGACAAAAAATTTAACTAAAAATACGTAACTTTCAGAATTAAAATCGAAACAACTTTCAGATTAAACTAAACAATTACGGAACAATACTAATAAATAAATAAACAAGCTAGCAGGCAGGCAGCTGGAAGCAGCCAGCCTAGTTGCTCATTTTGGCGAAAAAATGGCTAAGCAGCCAGGCATGTAGGTGGTTTTGTTAATGTATCGCAATGTTGATATTGAATCCATCGCAATGTGATAAAAAATTTCTATCGGAATATTAGCTAAGAAAAAAAAGTATCGGAATAAAAAAAGAAGTATCGTAATATGTATGTTTTTATCGGAATGTCTTAAAAGAAAAAGCTATCGTAATGTTGAACAAATACTGTCGGAATATCAAACAAAAATTCTATCGGAATGTCTAAAAAATAAAAATTGTCGGAATAACTAAAGTGCCAAAATCTATCTGAATGTGGCTATCAAACTTTGGGCAGCACTTCGTCGCAATATACCTTAAATCTCGATCGCAATCCACGATGCCAAGGGCAATCGCAATCCTCGATCGGAATAAGGGGATATTACACTTCGATCGCAAAGTAGAACCCCTAGGGTTATTGCGATCACAATAAAGCTATCGGAAAAAGCCGTCGGAATGCGTAAACCTCAATATTGCGATGGAATACAACAATCCGAAAATGGAGATATGAGCCAAAACTTCAATAAGCTATTTCAATAAGCACACTTAACGGAATCTCAAACAACTCAATAAGCATAAATTTGACAACTTTTGAAATATGAAATTCGTAAACTTTATAAAAGAAACTTTAAAAAGGTTAAACTTTTTAAGAAAACTAAAAACAATAAGCTAAACACTAAATAAGCCAATAAGCATGAATAGCTCAAAGCTTAATCCGTGTAAGACTTAGAAAAGCATAAAAAGATGAACTTTTTAATCAAATAAACCATAAGATTAAGCAAAATCAATGCTTAATCCGAACCACAATCAAATCATAGACAAGAAAAGTAGGATGAGAATGATAAAGAAAAGCTTGATTAAAGGAAAATAAAGATTAACAATAAAATGAACTTACTTGGAATTAAAAGGCAAGAAGTTTAAGACATGAAATTAAAATGACATGAAAAATAAATGGTGCAAGGAATGAAAATGGTGGAAAGACTAATTTTGTCAAAATTAGCTAACAACCAGAAATGAAGTAAAATGGGTGCTATATATAGGGAGAAGGGAAGGATGCATGTGTTGCTCCTTCTTTCTTTCTTTCTTCACGTCTTTTCGTCTTCTAAACTCTTCGACTTTTTCGACGTTGTCTCGGGATTGATTAAACTCGTCTTGAAAATTCTTCATTAATTAGACTTGGGTTCCTCGGCTTTATTAAACTTCCGTCTTCAGACTTGTTCTTCGATAAATCTTCAAAATAGGTCTTGGACTTCCGTTCTTTTTGCACTCTTGATCTCTTGACTTCGTCTTTTGTCTTTTTCTTCGATAAAAGCCCGTGAAAGCCCGTGTTTTCTTCCCTTTTCACATTTTGGTCCTAAATCACAACAAAAACACAAACCACTCATAATTCCGACATTTACGACATAAAATACACGTTTTGGCTTGGTTATTATTGTAATTAAGTGGTAAAAGGATGGGTGTTTTCACACCTATCAATAGCCTCCACCTTTGCAGGATCCATAGTGATTCCTTCTGCAGAAACAATATGACCTAGAAACGCCACCGTATTCAGCCAAAACTCGCACTTAGAAAATTTAGCATAAAGCTTCTCTCGTCTGAGAATCTGCAAAACTGTACGGAGATGATCCTCATGTTCCTCTTTAGATTTGGAGAAAATAAGGATATCATCGATGAATACTATCACAAACTTGTCTAAGAATTCATGGAAGACTCTGTTCATCATGTCAATAAATACTGCAAGCGCATTCGTGAGACCGAATGGCATAACAACAAACTCGTAATGACCGTACCTCGTGCGAAAAGCAGTTTTGGATATATCCTGCTCTTTTACACGCAACTGATGGTAGCCTGATCGTAGATCGATTTTTGAGAAGTGCTTGGCACCCTGAAGCTGATCGAATAAATCGTCAATACGAGGAAGTGGATAACGGTTACGAATAGTGAGCTTATTCAACTCACGGTAGTCAATACACAATCGCATACTACCATCCTTCTTTTTGACAAACAAAACTGGCGCGCCCCAAGGTAACACGCTTGGATGAATGAAACCCCTTTCTAGAAGTTCCTGAAGCTGATCTTTTAGTTCCTTAAGCTCTACAGGAGACATACAGTATGGAGCTTTAGATACTGGTTTTGCACCTGGAATGAGATCAATACCAAATTCTACCTCTCGTATGGGAGGTAAGCCTGAGAGTTCCTATGGAAAGACATCTAGAAAATCTAACACAACTAGCTGATCATGAACTGAAGGTGTCTCAGAATTCGTGTCATGAACTGTAGCTAGGAAACCCTCATAACCATGGTATAGTAAAGTACGGGCCTGTAAAGCTGAAATGATCTGAACATGCTTTCCTGGTAGGAATCCCCGGTGAATATACTTTGGTGTCTGGACATCACCAAATATGACCCGGTGAGCATGACAATCTATGGTGTCATGATGAACCGACAACCAATCCATACCTAGAATAATATCGAATTCGCACATATCTAGAAGAAGGGCACTGACTGGACGGATTTTATCATCAAACTCAAGAGGGAGATCCTTATACACCTGGGTAATGAGTACAGAGTCTCGCACAGGGGTAGATATACTAAGTACACTGTCTAGTGGCGTAGGGGTCATATTTACTCTAGTAGAATATGAAGTAGATATAACTGAGTGCGTGGCGCCTATATCTAAAAGCACGCAGGCAGACTGTCCGTGTATAAACAAAATGCCAGTAATGGTACATGTGGTCTTATTTGCTTGCTCACGGGTAGTAGTATAGACATGACTAGTGGTTGGTGGTAGAGGTAAAATCTGAGGAATCTGTCCTGAGGTACCGGCAGCATCCCCGCTCTTGCAATCCCTCTTCAAATGGCCCTACTGACCACACTTGTAACAACTACCCGTACCACGACGGCAAGGTCCCGGGTGTTTCTTCTCACATGTGATGCAAGTGGGGTAAGAATACCCGGTAGAAGCAGCTCTGGTTTACTGAGAACCTGATTTACGAAGATAAACACGTGTCACGATTCTGATAACATAACTGAAATAAGGCTGTTTGGCTGAAATTTAAAATTACCAGAATTTGCCGGTCGGGCAAACTGCTGACCTCTGTTGTTTTGGTCACGCCCCTGTCCAGCATCTCTGTTGGAATATACAAGAAAATTTAAGGTCTGTTTTACACGATAGTCTAGTATTTCTGGAGCTTAAAGAATCACCTGTAGTTGCCAGATGAGTTTGAGCTGCCGCGGTAGTTATCACCACCGCTCCTCTTATCTGATCGATTACGGTCATAAAACTGACCGTGGTTTCTGTAGTTCTGATGTGGTGTAGCTGATTGGGATCGGTCTCTTCCTCTGTGTCTGCAAGATTATAATTGGATAGGACATAACATATAAGTTGACAAGTAATAATCGGAGTTAAATTGTTTAAGTCTGTTGGATGAGATGTACCTCTTCTCAAGACGCTCTACATTCTCGAGCTCATCCCACTCGAAAAGCATCTCAATATCACGAGCTGCATTAGCTACTTGTGACACATTAGTGAATGTGGCACTCACCATCCTATCTGCAGTCCTAGAGTGAAGGCCCCGGCGAAATTGCTTCGCTTGCTCCTCTGCGGTACCCGCAGCCTCCCCTAAGAATCCAGCCATCCTGAGGTATCGGTGCATGAACTCTATACTGTTCTTGCCATGATTCTGACGAATGACGTGGAAGTCCCTCTTCAGTTTAGCTTGCTCAGCATGCGGGAAACACTGATCATAGAACATCGTCTTGAAACGTGCCCAGGTCAATGCAAGCTCCCAAGCATCTCCCCCATTGGACAATTTCTGAGACCTCCACCAATGCAGAGCAGGACCCTCCAATTTGTAAACTGCAAGCCTAACCTTGAAAGCATCACCACAACCCATAGCTCCAAAAATTTTCTCTACATGATAGATCCAGTCTTCCGCGTCAGTTGGAGCTACAGTCTGCTCAAAAAGTTAGGGTTTCTGTTTTTTAAACAAATCTAGCCAAGTGGCTAAAGTGGGAGGTGGTGGAGCAGGAGGGTTGTTATTCTGCTGAGGTCCATTTTGATATTCTGCTCGGATCTCATCACGAATTTGGGGTAACATGGCTTGTATAGCAGCCTGAACAGCAGCAACAGCAATAGCAGCTGCGTTAGGATCATTCTCGGTTTCGCGTCTGGGTGGCATCTGAAATAGCAGAGGATAAGTTGATAAGACTGTTAGAACCTGGAATAATAAATCTGAATATGCATAGTGTAGTTCACGAAGGCACAACCAACAAAATATGACATGAATACTGCTGAACGCCTATGGTCAGTTCACAAAATGACAATTTACTGAAACATAAATCTAACATGATTAAGGATGAATGCCTATGGTCAGTTCATCTATACAAAATTTAAACGGGCAAGGGTGAACGCCTATGGTCAGTTCACCAAAACGAAAAGTTCGCTGAAAAGCACATGCGATTAAGTATGGCCAGTCATGTACCAGCCGTTTACTTAATCAAAATTTTTGAAAATTCGACTGACAAAATACATGAGTAGCATGGAAGATAATGACGCCAAAATACAGAAAGTTCTTGGTGACAACCCACTAGTCACATGTCAAGTTTTAGAGCCTACAGGTCGTACCTTGCGCTCTAATACCATAATTGTAACACCTCACTTGGATAAATGGACCGTTACGAGTATTTATGGCGTGTCATCAAAGCATGCAAGGCAATGTACTAAACATTAACTGACCGTACGGAAATACCGGAATCAAACATCGATAGTCCCAATCATAAGCTCAAAATATAAGGATTTAAATACTGAAAGAAAAGGACGAAACAGTGTCCAAACAACCAAAGTAATGTAATGTGTGCATAAAATAAAGGAGTCTGGATAGCTCCCATCCAATGCACGTACTCTCTTAGAAGTCCTAAGATCCTCCCTGTGTACCTGCCGTTTGGAAACATGAAAGGAAACTACGGCTGAGCATAACGCTCAGTGAACGGATATAAAGCATGATAACAATGTACCGAAAGAAATGGAATAAATGAAAAACAATGAAGCTATGAGACTGATATGTAACATGTAGTAGTACCCTGTATAAAATCTGAGAAACCTGGTTTATAAATACTGAAACTGAATTATTAACTATTAAATCTGAAAACATGCATTTACTGTATTTTAATTGCCAGAGCTTATATAGGTCACGTGCTGTAACAACCGTGCATGAATAACTGGAGGGGTGACCTCGTCATGCTGTAGAGGGGTGACCTCTAAATAACTGTAGAGGGGTGACCTCTAATTACTGTGCTGGGTGGAGGGATCAGCTCCAATGTGAAGGATGTAGAGCACACGCCACATTCACCCTGATAACTTGTAAACTGATAAGCCTAGGATGCATCCATACGCCCCACTAAACATACTGATAAAAATGGCCAACTGAACATGAGTGAGACAATGCAGAGAATCACTCTCCTGCATGTGAGTCACGACACCGGTGCCTCTAGTGCCGTGGTTACGGTATCTCTGTAACTGGTACATAAACTGGTCGTGCTTGTATATAATGCTCAGGCAACTTATTTAGTTTTTAACATGATTATTGATAAGCTTAAACACATACGGGGAAAAACATTTGGCTGCAGACGGGGAATCCTAGTCATGCATAGAAAGGAAGTCCTTACTGAAAGGACGGAAAATCCGTACCTCGTGTCCAGTAACCGACCGAGATCAACTGACGGAAGGTCTAATCTGATTTCACGCGAGCTACATGAATAAGGGACGTGAATAAGTAAACTGATATTCGCTTATTAATTTACGGATCTTATTGTCTTTTTCAATTATTTATCTTATTTATAGAAGTTTGTACGTATATTAGCTGATGACTCCGAATTTATATTAATCCTCTTACTATATATAACAATTCACTAATATTTATGATACAACGTGTTCTGACATTATGTTAAGACTAAAATAAAATAACTCGTTAAAACATAAGATTTCTAAACTAAAAGTTTTAAAATATTATAATTCATAAAATTATACCCTTTTTAAATATTAAACTATTTTAATTTAACTCATTTAAAATACAATTTAAGACATTTATAAAACAATTAATAAAAATGTATAATATATAAATCCTCGTTTTATATGTTTAAACTATATACCGAGCCTACCGAGGTACCCCATCTCGGTCGCACTAAACAAATCAAAAACTATAATTAAATCTGCCTACATGAATTTGCGACATAATCTGAGTCACCAAAATTGTCGCTAAAAGCTGCCCTTTTAAAACTGCATATATATAACAATTCTGCGACAGAAAAACTGTCCCAAAACTGTCGCTAATGTTATTTAATATTTTATGTTTTTCTGTTCCATTTCTTCCCACTGATTAAGCACTTAGTTCCCACCGCTAGGTTACTATTTCCCACTGTCTCAATAAACCAAACGCGCCCTTATTTATGGAACAACCCGTTTGGGCTTGTTTCGAATGTTTTGACCGATCACAGCCCGAGCCGCCCCTGTGTGGGTCACGGCTGGGCAGAGAAAAAGGTACAACCGAGACCTATGGTCTCGGTTTCATGAATCACCCACAACCCGACCTTTGTTGCTTGATTACCCCCCTGTTTGGGGTTTCTTCGTTCGCGGCTGGCCAAAAGGAAGCACCACCGAGAGTTGTAAAACTCTCGGTTCCCTGAATCCATCCATGACCCGACCTCCCTTTTGTTACGTTTTATAAATTTTACTCATAGATTTCGCTTATATACGCAGAATTTAAAATAAAAACGAGATAACCCATGGGATTAGAAGCGAGGGTGATTACCTTGATATGATTTAAAACGAATGATGATTACACACGAGATGCCTGAAGAAGCAAGGCCGAATCCTTTTTTTTTATCAGGCGGCCAACTCACATAGAAACCCTAATACCTTTTTTTTGTTACGATGAAGTGAAAAGAGGGGCTGTGTTTTTGTTTCCTGTAGTATGGTTATGGGACGGGCTGGGCCAAAAGCCCATATGTTTCTTTCTTTTGTTTTCCTTTAAAACCGCCAGCCCAAAACCTTAATACATACGTTTTCGTTTTCGACTCGTGTTTTAAATCTTAGATGTTCGTGATTCGGGTTTCGTAACCTTTACTTTCTGAATAAATATTTACGTATAAATACTTACGTACTATATTCTGACAACTATTAATTATTTCTGAATAATTAATTTCGTAACGTTTTATTAAAACTGAGATTGCGTATATTTAATATTCGTGGATTTAAATGCGGGTTTTACAATATAACACATTTAGATCATTATTCGCCCTGGAACCTCAAAGTATGCATGCCAAAGCCACAACTATTGATCTGCAACTGCTTCTAACATAAGAGTTGGGTATTTATGATCTCGTCTTTTAAAATGAGATTGTAAAGCCTTGGGACAATTTTCTCAATCACAATGCATGCGATCAATACTCTTGAACAGTTTCGAGAGTCCATGTTTCTCAACGTGCAATGCAAATATTTTTTCGACATCCGCGAGATTTGGTTTTCTTAAATACGTTGCAACATATAAGACATATATGCATTTAGTAAAATTAAGCAAACATTCTTTAGAAGTGCGTTCGACAATTTGCAAATACTCGTCAAATGCACCGCGTGATGACCCGCATGCCAATTGACGAATTGCAGAAGTGATCTTTAGAATATGATGAATACTTTCTTGACCGGTAGCGTCGATTCTGGGGTAAAAATAAGAAAAATATTCGGTAAGAGGGTCGGCATCATAACTTCAAATAGCATTGACTGTTTTTTTTAAGTATTGAACTCATACAATACTTTCGCTAGAATTTTCTCTTATGTGTATTTTGGAGGAGTCTCGTCATCGCCAAAGTAGTCATCGAGTAACCATTAGCTAGCGTCTTCCCGTTCACCGCGGTATATATATCCTCGTCTTTCTTGGAGACGACCCTGAACCACCGGCTTCTTGATTACACAAAGCTACAAATGTCTCATACTCCGTAAAACCTCGCATATAACGTTTGTGATCGTCTCTGAAATACATTTCGTATTCTTCGACGGTGTTGATATTGTTTGGATCCATTTTAGTGAGTAAAAAATCATAGAAGTGAGAAAAGTAAGATATAATATGTAAGAATTGAGTATATAAAATTTGGTGAAAAAAAGTAATATTTATAGATTTTTTTGGGGTTTAAATTTTATTTATTTATTTTTTTAAAAATAACGCTTATATTAGACCTTCCCAACGTATATTTTTTCAAATTTTGTTTCTTAAGAAAAAGAAAAGAAAAAAAAATAAACTACTAGCCGAACTGTTGTGGTTGATGTAAACTTGGATAACGTGAGGCCTGGTAGCCAAAAGTCTACTAGCCCAACAACCAACCACGGTTCCCCGCTCTAAATTGGGTAGGTATTTACAATATTTTAATCTCTTATATTCATACTTTTGATATTATTGTACTTTTTTTTTCTTTAATTCGAACTAAAAATTACACAGCAATACTCGTAACACGATTTATTATTTGTTTGAGACAATCATATGAGACATAAACTCACAAGTCACAACCATTTAGTTACCATCAGACGTTTTAAGTCGACAAAACCCGGTTCTGTTTGAATAGTAGTACATTTTTGTTGGTTGGAAACATCTTTCGACATTCAACTGGGACACCATTATTTCTAGAGTTCTAGTTACTTCTAGAACAAGTTATATAATGGACTATATTGGTATAAAATAATATAAAAGTCAGCTGTGGACAAAAGCAATAACGTATGTTTGACAATGACGGTGACTTTAATTAGCTCGCTCCGTTTTGTCGTAATTAACGGACGGAGGATTTTAAGGGTCCCGTTGATGTACCATCATCCATTTTGTACCTATACAAAATTACAAACACTAGCCACTAATATACTACTAGTATATTTTTATATGTATTTTAACAAAACAAGTAAAATGAGCGAAATAAAGATAACAAGTAAAAAGTATTTGTGTAAAACATGTCGGGTCCGGTTGCTTAACTAATCTTGCCCAAAATTAGGACGGGTATTGACTTAATGCCATAATTATAATCAAATTTATCATCAAATAAAAACATTTAAACGTGTCATTTTGTTTGTGAAATTTTTGTTATATCATTAAGTTTAATATCCGTGCACACACGAGACTTGAATATAAAAATAAACTAAGTAATAATTTTGTTATTATAATTTTATATATATTATAAATGTTTTTTTAACAATGTATAATGTTTATATGTTTGATTATATTATTTTTTATTGAGTACTGTGTAAATTAATATAAACTCACTTCAATTTTTATTTTCTAACTTCATATGTTTTTATTTTCGATATTTTTATTCTAAATAATTATATCATAATTATTAATTAACAAACTATTTACATCAACCTTACATGTACACGATTTATAAATTCATGATTTTGTAATGTTTAATATTATTATATAAAACAATATTAAAATTTTAACACTTAAATAGTTACGATGCTCATGAACCCCTAAGTTTTACATGATTTTTCATTATGTGATAAATTTAATTGATATTTTGTATAAATATTTGTAGCACAAAGGATTTGACTTTGTTTAACAGAAATGTTAGTGATGACATATAGTCCCCAACTGGGTCATAAACAGGGGCGGAGCCACGTGTATAGTACCGGGGGGCGCCGCCCCCAACAAAATTTTTGCGGGCACAAAATTCATATAGAAAGATTAGTCAAATTTAAGTAAAAAGATGCAGTGCCCTCATAAATATTTTCAGATTGCCCTCAACAAAGTCAATGTTTTCTGATGTTGTTCTCCTTTTTCCGATAACCTGGTTCATCGGAAGTTAAACCGGAGAAGAAAGAGTAAGAATTAGGATATTGGAAAGTGTAAATGAGTGTGTGGGGAATGGTGGTATTAATTATTTACTATTTACTAATATAACAATACACCTAGGGAACGTAAACATAATAGATTATAATATAAATACTCCACTTCGTTTTTCTAACTGAATAGTTTATTCAACTCCTTTTCATCCACTAGCAATCTTTTTAAAAATAGTCAAATAACTTTAAACAAATTTAGATTATTTGAATTTAACATATACTGTATTAAATTTAAGCTACTCATATTTATATTTTAGCAATAGTAGCTAGAATTTTCGTTACACTATTTAACAAGAAGTGCTTTAATACAATTCTATGATAAATAATTTGTTTACATTTTTATAAGTGTTATTTGTTTGACATATTGAGATAATAGGTAAGCTATATATATTTATTTTACGAACTAGAATTCAAATTCTATTTTATAGACGTACTTTCAATGTCGTTTGCATTAAGTAACTTTTTATCGTTACTTAAACCCGACCCGGTTTGTTTAAGTTAAACTGATAATTATATATTTACTCGTTGCCCCCTACAATCATAATTCCTGGCTCCGCCACTGGTCATAAACCCGGCCCACGGGTACTACCCGCATCCGGCCCATCATGAATAGGTTGGATTTATGTCATTTGAGCTTATGGACTTCAAATGAACAGTGGCTGCATAGATGTGTGCGACCCACAGCCCGGCACAGCCGGTGCAGGGTTAGGCAGAATCACAACCCAAATAGGATTGTGATTTACCCTAAAGTATAGGATATACACTAACCATAATTAGAATATAACAATCAAGCTAATTATAGTATTTATCCTTTGCTTGGGGCCGAAGCATCGGTAATAGCCCATTAGGGTTTACCGCCTATATAAGGAACCCCCAAGGGTTCCACAAAGGTATCATATTCCTCATACTCTCACTCTACATCCGATCACTAACCCTAAATCGATTACTTACTCTCACGCCGGAGTCTAATCGTGAGATACATTTCCACGGTAAGCCTAACAGCGTGTTACTTTTAGTGCGCAGGATCCCAACCAGAAGTTTACTTGGTGCAGGAGCCGGAGCCCAAGCACCCGAATTAAGCCTAATTTGGGTCAAGCTAGGATCATCCAACTTTTGTATCAACAAGTTGGCGCCATCCGTGGGACCCTACACTAAACTCGAACTCTACCAATGAGAAGGGACATCCTCAGAGAAACCCAAGGAACACGAACCCTGGGAACCGAAAGTCCGGAGGTGACACTCTAGTCACTCCCAACCCGCCTCTAAGCAGACAAACAGGAGGCTCTAACAACCGAAACACATCGTTTCAATCTTCTGGCGGGGCGGGCACGTCTACCAATACCCCACCGCCAACCCTCACGTTGAATAACCCCGATCCAGGATCTGCGCCAAAAGCTCCCAACAAGGAGTTGCAGAAGCCACTAGTGGTTGAGACGGACTTGGAAGATAATTCACTTGATGATGAAGATCTCGAATGCGTGCTTACACAAAACCTCGAGAGAATCATCCCTCGGATCACGGCAAGGTTGAATCTGGGAAGGAACCTCCAGTCCAGACTCGACTTCAGCAGTGCCACATGTGGTATTCCCTCCCAAACTCGGAAAAGACAGAGGAAGTCCCTCACCCGGGAACAACTTCCTTGGAGGAACCGCCTCGACCACGGAATGTGTTCGAGCGTATAGGAGACCGAATCATGCAAGAATTGCAAGAAACCCAAGAGGATCAGGATAATTCTTATGGGTCCATCGGACGCGCGGCGTTAGAAACTCCTCCTACCAACAACCGTCGTACTAGTGTGTGGCGTAGAATAGATTCTGGTGGGAAGAAAGCTCCTACCCCTTCTTACAAAAGTGGCTATCATAGTCAATCGAAAGGAAGGGCACAACCGCCCTATCACGATCCTTCGGGGTCTGACTCGGATGACCATCACCCCAGACGTCGCCGACCTAGGTATTACCCTCCTGAACCATCGGATGATGAAGGACGCTACGACGACGCATATTATCATGTTGAGGAGGAAGAAGACCTCTCCCTTCTATGGTGTAGCAAGATGGAGGACGCACCCACTCTTCGTATACAGAATTACTCTGAGGAAAAGAAACGTCGCATGCATGCGTGTGTCAAAACCTATGACGGATCTGGTGATCCGGATGATCACCTTAAAGTATTTGACACACATGCTAAAATTGAACGATGGTCGATGCACATATGGTGCCAGATGTTTAATTCAACCTTGATTGGTAATGCACGCGACTGGTTTGAAAAACTCCTCCATCGAAGCATCAACAACTTCGATGAACTACGCACAGCGTTAAAAAACAATTATACTCAACGAAAGAAGTATAATAAAGATCCGGTCTCACTAGCAATGGTCAAACAAATGCCCGGAGAGTCTACAGAAGACTTCACAGAGCGTTTCAATGACGAATGTACGCGTACAAAAGCATGCCCAGAACTCCTCAAAATCTCTAACTATATGCACGCCATAACGGACAATGAGCTAATTAGGAGCCTCAATGATAAACGTCTGGAGAAGTTTGATGAGCTCATGGAAAGGGTCAGAAATTTTGTGAAAGGAGAGACCGTTGTCGTTGCGGCTTACCCCACAAAGGGGAACCACGACTATCGATCAAACGATCAGCCCAGAAGGCAATCGGGTGGTCAAAGCAACCACGCCAATGGGAGGAACTTGGATTACAAAAACCAGGCAAAATGAGGACGGTCGGATGACAAGTTCACCCCTTTAAAGATGACTTATCGAGATATCTTATTGACAGAAGGAGTAAATTTTCCAAGCCCCCCCCCCCCCCCCCCCCCCCCAATGACAACTCCAGTTGACCGTTGTCAAGGAACTCGCTTCTCTGAGTTCCATAATGACAAAGGTCACGGCACATAGGAGTGCATTCAGCTCAAAAAGCATATAGATTCACTGATCAAATCAGGCAACTCAAACATCTAGTTAAGGATTAGAAGGAGGGGAAAGATAACAAAAAGCATGACAAAAAAGATTTCCAAAAAGACAAGCCTACGACCATATACATGCTTCAATCATGGCAGCGCAGGACGAAGCAGAAAGTTAGTCAAAAAATTTCACGCGGCAAGGAAATCTCATTCCCTCAAATCACGGCGAGCAACGTGACGGACGCGCCTCTCACGATTGAGGTAAGTATTGGAACTCATAATGTTCGTCGTATGTATGTGGATGGGGGATCATCGGCGGAAGTGCTCTATGAACACTGCTTCGTACAGCTACGACCATAAATCAAAAGCCAATTGATGCTGGCCACGTGTCGCTCATTGGCTTCAGCGGGGACACTATTTGGCCGATAGGACAACTACGCCTACTGGTAACCATTGGAGACAAAGAGCATTCAACTACGTCATGGATGAACTTTATGGTGATACGTTCACATTCTCCGTACAATGGTATTATCGGAAGACCAGGAATCCTGGCCATACGGGCAGTCCCATCCACAACACACGGCATGATCAAATTCCCGGTTGAAGGGGAATTATTACCATTTACAATTCAGTCGTACCGACGTCAGTGTGTCATGCCATCACAACATCAATCCAGCCAGCTCCCGTAAAGCAAGGATCACCACCCTCTATTTGGAAAGTAGCAAGCACCCTGAATATCCATGTTGGAAATACGTTTTAACGTATATTAGAAGTATCGGTCACTCCAACAATATTATTAAAAGTGTTTAGCTCGTAGTTAGTTATTGTATTAAACCTTAATTACTAACCAACCCATGGGCCTGTCCATGGGTTGTAGACCCAAGCCCATTAAGGGTGAGGGTATATATGTAAAACCCGCATGCTTTTACCATGAATAGTACCCTTATGATCGTACGTACATGATTAGAACTTTCCTTATTTAGCACGTTTACGTTTCACAAATAGGAATTTACAAGTATTACGTACGTGTTATTACACGATAAGTATTTATTACGTATTAAGACACGATAATTATTATCAATAATAATTATAATCACGAACATGAAAATCATGAACGTAAATAATCACGAACTTAATATTATGTATTTATGTATATTTATTACGATTACAAATAAATATAGTTTACGACACGAACGATTAATAATTAAATCACGTAAACACGCCACGATAACACGTAAATAGATACTACACGGAAAATCATCGGGTTTCCCCATATGGGCCCAACCCACTTAAAAATTTAACTAAAAAGGGGAAAAGAAGGAAAGGAGATTTTCATAATACAAAATAATTAGAAAATCGAAAACTCTGCTCCTCCTCCTTCTCCCTTGTAGCCGCCGCCTATAATCACCACTAAGGGGGTGTTTGTTGATTTTGGTAGATCCAATTTATTGCAAGGTTGTTCATGTTAGTATTTTCCTTTTGATCCACAAATCGGTAATCTTCTTAAACCTTTTCTTTTTAATTGTTTATTAGATCTAAAAACATGAAATCATGGGGTTATTAAAAACAAGTTAATAAACATGTAAATCTAATCAAGTGGGATTAAAAACATATGGTTTAAGGGGGTGTTTTGGTTCGGCTATGGGTAGAACCGAGAGCAAGCTCTCGGTGGTTGTGTGATCACCACCAACCGAGACCACAAGGTCTCGGTTTGGTTTGAGTGGCTCGACCGCAAACAACCAAGGGACCCCGACGCATGTCGGGGTTATCCTTGGTGATCATGGGGGGTCTCGGCTGAAAACCACACGCACCACCGGTTTAGGCCGGTGGCGGTTTGCCATGGTTAAGGGTTGTAGATCCGGTTCAAGGGGTTCACGGACCGGTTCATGACATGTTTAGATTTAAAACACGGGTTCGGTTCACGGTTTATTTTTACAAGTTAATTATTTATTTTTACAAGTCAAATAATTACAAGATTTAATTAAATTAATTTAACATGCTATGTAATTAATTTAATTTTGACATGACTTAGGTTAATTATTAATAATAATAATATATGATTTTAACCTAAGTATTTTATGATTTAATTAATTAATTATTAAAACATGGCATATAATTAATTAATTTCCATGACTTAGGTTATATCAATAATAAATATTAATACATGTCTTAACCTAAGTATTATTACCTTTATTTAATTAAATCATGTTATATTTAATTAACTCTTATAACCTATAGTTTATTTAATTTACATGTAATAATTAATATACTATACTATATATCACATGACTTAGAATATTAATCAGTAAAACTTATGCTTATATTATTAGCTTAATAATCCAACTTATTTCTAATTATAGAAACTTTCTATTTTTAGAAACTTATTTAATTAAGGCAGCTAATCTATTTATGGAAACTTTCTATTTTTAGAAACTTATTTAACTAAGGTAGCTAATCTATTTTTGGAAACTTTCTATTTTTGGAGACTTTCTATTTTGGAAACTTTCTATTTTTAGAAACTATTATTTTTGGAAACTTTTTATTTTTGGAAACTTTATATTTTTGGAAAGTTTCTATTTTAGGAAACCTGTTGTTTTTAGAAAGTTACTTATTATTACACAACAAGTATAATATAACAAGAAATACAAGTAATACTTAATAAGAATAGACATAATACATGATAAGCACAACATAATGTTAAAATCAGTAAAACATGACATGAACATATAAAACAAGCTATGACATGATATAAAACCAATTACGTATACAGTAATCAGAATACTTATACACGTATATTATTTATGTAGCATTAGTGATATCGAAGTAGGACTCTCTTCCGTTCGTCTTCTTCGTTTACTGGACACAAGGTACGGATTCTCCGTTCTTTTAGTATGGACATTATTTTTTTCCTTATTAGGATTTCCCCGTATGTATCCAACTGTTTTCCCCAATATATGTTTTATATGTTTTGATTGCTTATGTTTAATTAAATGCCTAAAGCCATATACATGCATGACCAGTTTCACCTAGTTATGGAGGTACCATAACCATGACACTGGAGGCACCAGTGTTATGACTTTACCACGGCGGAGTAATAGCTCGTGGCGTCCTTTTCAGCTTCTGGCCATATTATTATGTTATCATGTGGGGCGTATGGGTGCATCCTAGGTTACATGTTTTTACAGATTATTCAGGTGAATGTGGTGTGTGCCTTGCATCCTTCACAAGGAGCTGATCCCTCCTACCCAAAACTTATATTAATTAGAGGCAGCCCCTCTAATTGCATGACGAGGTCACCCCTCCAAGTATTCATGCACGTTGATATTTCATGACCTATATTGGCTAATGGTAAACATGTTAAACAATTTTTATAAGTTAAACATAAGGCTTTTCAAACTATAAAACCAGTTATACCAGATTTTCCAGGACTTAGACATTTCCGCTGCTATATGCTTATATGCTTATATTATTCATGCTATACT
This sequence comes from Glebionis coronaria, assembly GCA_025667525.1. Taxonomy (NCBI): domain Eukaryota; kingdom Viridiplantae; phylum Streptophyta; class Magnoliopsida; order Asterales; family Asteraceae; genus Glebionis; species Glebionis coronaria. The sequence goes on from CM046874.1 coordinate 548,356,533, forward strand.
TGTATATCCGTGCACGGAGCGTTATGCTCAGTCGTTTTTCCTTTCATGTTCCCAAAACGGCAGGTACTCAGGGACGCTCGTAGACTTTAAGCGTACGTGCATATGGATTGGAAGCTTCCTAGCCTTCATTACTTTATGCATTTCTTCATACTTTGATACTCATTCCTATGGCCATTGTTTAGTCCTTTTCATTTACAGTACTTATGTTTGTGTGTGATGAGTTCTACTTTTGGGGTACCGATGTTTGATTCCGGTATTTCCTTTATGGTCATGTAATGTTTAATACATTTATCCTTGTATGCTTAGATGACACGCCATAATCACCCGTGACATTCCAGTTACCAAAATGGGGTGTTACAATATAAGACCCCTTTCCTTCATGGAAAGGGGTTGGTTGTTCATTTTAGATTTTCAATGTACACATATTTCTCTCATCTTTCTCTCTTTAGAAACAACAACCCACTTGTTAGGATCATAGATTATCGCTATTCTATAATTGGTATCAAGAGCCATGGGGTGAAATAAGGTTTTTTGTTGTGTTAGTTTTGGTTTTATGCTCTTTTAATCAAGATATATCCGTGGTTTAATTTTATTTTTCTTGTTTTTCACCTTAAATCTTTCTTACAAGTTACCTACATAGTTGTGGTATGGATTTGTGATATTTATTTTGGTGATTTTCATGTAAAAATTGGTAGTTTTGGCTTGATTATTGGGTAAAAACACGATCTACAATATTGGTATTTTTTATTGATACACAAGTCGGAATAACAGGGTTTAATAAGTCGGAATACAAGGGTTTAGCATACTCTGACTTGTTTGAAAATTTGGGTTTTCAGAATAGTTCAAGTGGACTCCGGATTATCTAGAGTCATATTCCGAATTAGCATCTACTTTCATATTCCGAATTAGCATCTACTTTGTAGAAACTAGAAAGGGGGGGGGGGGGGTGAATAGTTTCTTAAATTTGCTTGTTAAAGTTTGGTTTTAAAAATCCTTTTTCAAAAACTTAAGCTTGAGTATTTATGTGAAACCTTCTTATACACAATATGAACAAGGTATAGTGCAACTAACTAATAATCACAAGTATAAAGAATAATGAATGTAACTAAACTAATAATCAAAAGTATAAAGAATAAAGAATGTAAAAAGATAAAGGAATGAAAGATCAAACCAAACACCAAGGATTTATAATGGTTCAGCAACGAAGCTCACTCCTCGTTCCTACTCCACTCCTCGAGTAATCCTTACTCGAGAGTTCACTAATCAACAAGCTCCTTAAGGTAGAGAAACCGTACACAACGTCGCTTAACCAATTTCCGACTCTAAGCTAAAAGTCGAGCCCTAATCTTAGCTAGGACCAATCTACACCAATATACTTTGAGGACTAAGTATTAACCCTAATACATACACAACTTCCAAATAGACACAACTACTTGGATCTTCACAACAATGACACAACAATGAATAAATAAGTTTGGATCTTCAATGGATCTTTGAGGTAGACACAACACTTCAACAATGATAGTGTTTTTCTCTTTGCACTTTGAGAGGAAAAGATGGGAGGAGAAAGATTCACTTCTAAACAAGTAGTAATAAAACAAATGATCAAGGATTTGAGTGATTTAAGAAGTATGTAAGAATCTGAAAGTTTATGTGCAAAAGAGGTGGATTGAAAGTCTGAGAATGGTCTACTATTTATAAGACAAATGTCCAACGGCTATATCTGCCCGCAGTTCTTTATTGCAACCCGCGGTTCCTTATCGATAAGGAACCGCCGTAGGCGCTAAGGAACCGCCGACGTAGAGTCCGCTCCCTTTTGTCTTTTAGTGGGTTGGATTGAATCTGGGGATTAAAATATCATGAAAGGATATTCCAAACCAAGATAGAATATGCCATTTTCAAATTCAATTTTTCAAATAATTAATTTAATAAACATTTTCTTAAAAAGAAAGTTTAATAATAAAACTTTGTCACACTTAATAAAAAGTGAGTTTTAAGAAAAGATTAAATCATTGATCACTTAATTAGTATAATTACTTGTTTGTTCATACCTTAAGTGATAATGGTTGAATGAAAAATACTTGAACTCAAGAATTCGTTTTTCATTGTTTTCGTAAATGCTTGTTTTTACATATTGTCGTAATCAAAACAAAGCAAGACCGAAAAATGCAAGTAATGTTTTTAGGCATCATTACATTAACAATCTCCCCCTTTTAGATTCCCACAATCCATAAACTCAATCATCTAATAAAACAAGATTTTAGAAGACGAGTTTATCATTTCTCCCCCTTTGTCGAAGCAAAAAGGTTGCAAAAGTATTTGAAGAAGAAAAGAACCGGACTTTGCAAATGATCCCCCTTGGTGCTTACTCCCCCTTGCTTGGGGCACCAAGGAATCGAAATAAGGTGACAAGCTACATAGAAGGGTTAGTAGAAGAGAAGAGACACCCAACAAGATATAGCAAAGATCACAAAAAAATAAGAGACAAAAGATCCAAGATAAGTCATGTTAAAAGAAAACATGATAAAAGATACAATAAATCATACAAAGATGTATGAGACACAACCACAAGCCAAAATAAAAGTCATAAATCTAATCATAGTTAAGCTAGAACTCTAAGATTTGCTTGAACTAAATGTCTTGAAGAAAAGCAACCAATGCTTAGATAAAAGACAAGGTAGTGGCGGAAGGAGGTGGTGGTGGCTTGGTAGAGATCTCATAGTTATAGTAAAGAGGAGGTTTAACTAAGAGACTCTTGATTTAATTCAACTCCTCATAGATGTGAGCCATAACAAGATGTTGATATTGAAAACATTGACAATATGTTTCATGATGCATGACATTATCATGTGAAGGAGGTAGAACACTAAAGGCTAGTGGTGGAAGATAAGAAGTTCCACAATCACCATTCTTAGAAGGAGAAGAGATGGGATTTTGAGTGTTCTTGGGTGAATTTGGGTTGAAAGCAATTGGAGAGAATGGAAGAGAATCAAAGCTTTCATTTGGGGAATAAGACATTTTGTTTTGAGAAAGAATGCAAAATGCTTAAGGTTATATAGAGAAAGTCTAAGATAATTTGGGGGTGGTCAAAGGGTTGAAACAAAGATTCCAAAAAGTGTTGGAACAAATTTGGAGTTTCAGGAATACCCGAAAAATAAGGTACTGGGCGCGGTTCCTTAACTCACCCGACGGTTTCTTATCACTGGGTAACCGCGATGTCAATAAAGAACTACCCACAGTGGGTTGAGTTTGGTAATGAGGGAGGACTTTCAATTCAGCAAATCCTATTTTTCTAGTCTAACTAATCATGGGGATATGCTAAGAAGCAAAAATAGACAAAGAAAACACACAAGAGCTCACCAAACAAGGTTTTGACCAAAATACACAGATTTTTTAATAACATCAATGTAGGAGGTGTGTAGAACTCGAAACAAGGTCATGACACAATGATCCTCCATAGTTCTCTTTTGTTCTTGCTATATTTGAGAGACCCATACATATGAATTATGTAAGCTCATTATGAATAGCAAGAAGCGATGAAAAATGTTTTTATATTGAATTAACAATGCAAAAACATTTCTCGACCATTTTCGAAAAAGCTTTGAGAATTTTGAAAAAGAAGAGAAATTTTCAAAAAGAGTTTATTAAACTTAAGAACTTAAAGAAAGAAAAGACTCAAAAGATAAACTATAATAAGAATGCACAATTAAGGAATATGTTCCATTAAGCCTAGACCTAAACGTAAGTAATTGAAAGGTTCCCTCTTAAGTGTCTTAGTGAAGATATCGACTAAGTTTTCTACCGAGGGTACCTTCTCTATCGAAATGTTCCCCTTTTGAACATTATCCCTAAGAAAATGGTGGTGAATCTCTATGTGCTTAGTTCACGAATGTTGCACGGGATTATTGCTAAGGTCTATTGCACCCTTGTTGCCGCACATGATGGGAACATCATCAAGAGAAATCCCGTAATCAACAAGCGCTTGCTTCATCCATAGAGCTTGTTGACAAGCTTTACCGACTCTCACATACTCGGCTTCCGTGGTGGATATAGCAAGAGCGGTTTGTTTCTTGGAGAACCAAGAAGTTAAACAACAACCCATGAAGGTACAAACTCCACTAGTGCTTTTCCGGTCCACATAGTCTCCCGCATGATCCGAGTCCGCGTAGACAATGGTTTCTACGCCGGTCCCTTTAGGATACCATAATCCTAAATGTATAGTGCCCTTAATGTATCGTAAGATACGCTTAACCGCTTTAAGGTGAGAGGTTTTGGGAGCCTCTTGGAAGCGAGCACAAAGGCAAACACTAGACATGATATCCGTTCGACTTGCCGTTAGGTACAACAAACTACCAATCATATCTCTATATTTGGTGTTGTCTACCGACTCACAATCATCATCTACAGTGAGTTTAGTATCCAAGGTCATAGGGGTCTTCATTGGTTTAGAGTCTTCTAATCCAAATTTCTTTAGCATTTCTTTAACATACTTGGATTGATTAAAGAAAATACCATCGTCCATTTGTTTAATTTGGAGTCCTAAAAAGAAGTTAAGTTCTCCCATCATACTCATTTCAAACTCGTCATGCATGATTTTGGCAAAGTTATCACACAATGATTGACAAGTTGAACCAAATATAATGTCATCAACATATATTTGTACGATAATGAGGTGAGAACCTTTCTTCTTTGTAAAGAGTGTATTGTCTACCATTCCCATGGTATACTCATGTTTTACAAGAAACGCTTTAAGTCTATCATACCAAGCTTTGGGTGCTTGTTTGAGACCATAGAGAGCTTTCTTAAGCTTGTAAACATGATCCAGTTTCTCAAAATCAATGAAGCTGGGAGGTTGAGCCACATATACCTCCTCATTGATCAAACCGTTAAGAAATGCACTCTTTACATCCATTTGTTGAAGCTTAAAGTTTAAAGCACAAGCGTAAGCTAAGAGGATTCTAATGGATTCTAATCTAGCTACGGGTGCGTATGTCTCGTCATAATCAATACCTTATTATTGATTATAGCCTTGAGCTACAAGTCTAGCCTTGTTACGAGACACACCACCATTCTCATCTAACTTATTCCTATATACCCATTTGGTTCCTATGATGGTCGAACTTCTAGGCGGAGGAACAAGTTCCCAAACGTCATTAGCAATGAATTGATTCAATTCTTCTTGCATAGCGATGACCCAACTCTCATCCATCAAAGCTTCTTTAATATTCTTTGGTTCAATCAAGGAGACGAAACAAAAGAAGTTACTTTGATTTTGGACTTGAGATCTTAGGGTCCTTTGATTTAATTCACCTATGACATTATCAAGAGCATGATCCTTAGACTCCTTAATGTTTACTCCCTTTTTAACACTAAGGTCTTCAACTCCTATGTTTGTAACATCTTTGGCATTAACTATGTCTATTTCATCTAATTCATCATCTACCAAAGGTGGTGTCTTAGATGAAGGTGGGGTTTCATCAAATGTCACGTTAAGTGATTCTTCAATTACACCCGAGGTTCTATTAAGGACTATGTAGGCTTTGCTAGTTTGAGAATAACCTAAAAAGATACCTTCGTAAGACTTTGGGTCAAACTTAGTAAGGTAGTCTTTGGTGTTGAGAATGAAGCACTTGCTTCCAAACACCCTAAAGTATTCCAATGAGGGCTTCTTACCTTTAAGAATCTCATAGGGGGTCATTCCTAGAAAAGGTCGAATAAGAATTCCGTTGAGAATGTAAGTCGATGTGTCCACGACATTGCACCAAAATTTTTGAGGCAACGATTGGTCATTTAACATCGTCCTACTCATCTCTTGAATGGTCCTATTCTTCCTTTCAACTACCCAATTTGATTGTGGAGTGCGAGGAGCCGAGAAGTTATGGGTAATACCATGAGCTTCACAAAAAGCACCCAATTGCACTTCATTATCAAATTCCCTACCATGATTCGTCCTAATAGAGACAATTGAACATCCTAGTTGATTTTGAATTCTTCGACTAAAGGTTTCGAAGTGATCGAAAGCTTCTTTCTTAGACGCCAAAAATCTAGTCCAAGTGAATCTAGAGTAGTCGTCAACAATAACTAGGGTATAAAGGTTACCTCCATAACTCCGTATGACGGAAGGTCCAAAGAGATCCATATGTAGGAGCTCTAAACACCAAGAGGTCGAAACCAAATTCTTGGCTATGTGACTTGAGTGAACTTGCTTCCCAATTTTGCAAGCATCACAAAAGTGACTATCAAACTTCATCTTGGGGAGGTGTCTTACCAACTCCTTAGAGACTAAAGATTGAAATAAACGCATATTAGCGTGACCTAATCTCCTATGCTAAAGAGTAGAACTATCATCTAAAGTCGTTAAACATAAGTTGTCCTTTGACTTCCTATTAACCTTCATGACATAAACCCTATGCTTTCTAACACCTTTTCCAATGACTTTTCCATCTTTTACGATTTCACTGTCATACTCCGAAAAGATGACCTTACACTTATTGTCACAAATTTGACCTATACTTAGAAGGTTAAAACCTAAGTTATCCACGTGCTCTACGTTTTCTATAGTCATAGAGTCAAGAGAGACCGTACCTTTGCCAAAGATATTACCACGTCTATTACTAGTGAATGTAACGTTACCTCCATCATATGCTTTGTAGTGTGAGAACAAACTTCGATTACCCGTCATGTGTTTAGAACAACCACTATCCTTAATCCACTCATCGGGCTCTAGATCGATTCCCAAGCATATCTAGGTAACAACACACAAGATCAAACATTTGGTCCCCAATATCTTATGGGCCCAAAATTGTTAGTTCCAAACATCCCTTGCATTTGGTTGGGATGCATGAATGAAGGAGACATTCCCCATGGGGAAAAGTATTGTTGTTGAAAATTATTATAATTCCTATGGCCATTTTGTTGTCCATAGTTTCTCCTAGGTGTCTTTGATCTTGATCTAGTATTATTATTATTCCTCCTAGGTGTTGGGTTTTACTCCTAGGTCGTGGTTTAGCTTGATCATCTTTTTTTGGCGTAGGTGTTCTACTTCTAGGTTTAGATTCATTTCGTACTTTTGGAGGAGTAGATGTTTGTCTAGATAAGTTTCTAGTTCCCATTAGAGGTTTACTCAAGGGCTTGTAGAATTTATCTAGAGTAGGCCTTTGAATTATAGGTACTTTGACCTTGTTAATAAGAATATGTTTTGGTCCTTCATCTAAAATTGATTTTTCAGAAAGTTCAGGATTTTCACAAAAATCATCTTCTGGCCGCGGTTCCATAGCTCCATCGGCTGTTCCATAGCGATAAGGAACCGCCCCATATATTGGAGAACCGCGTGCAGGGGACTGTTTTTCTGAAAACCTAACTTGTTTTGGTTCACTAGTTGATGCTTCATTAGTGTTATGTCCTAACCCAAGTTTTTCCTTAGAATGAATTTGTTTGTTTAACATATCATCAAGAACATTAGTACCTCTCATGAACTTTTCAAGTCTAATGGAGGTGCTCTTAAGGTTTTCATTTTCTTGCCTAAGGTTTTCACATTTTAAGCATCCTAGGTCTATTTCTTTATTTTTCTAAAGCTTAGCTAATTTTTCTTTTAGCTCACTAATCTCGCTTTCAAGCTTAGTTCTAGTTGATTTTAGCACTTTGTTCTTAATAAATTTTAGACTAAGCTTATGCAAGTTATTGTATTGGCCTTCTAATCACTATCATATTGAGAAGAACTATTATTGCTATAATACTCGATTTCGGAAAGTACCTCTTTAGAAGTGTGAGCCATGAGACACTTCTCATCTTTGGGGTTGTCATCAACATCTTCACCGTTATCGCTCCATTAACCTCCAACGAACACCGTGTGGTTCTTGTCGCGTGAAGGCTTAGGACAATCACCAATGAAATGATTTAGATCACCACATCTAAAGCATTTCCAATCACCTTTATCGTCTTTAGAAAATCAGTTTTTGGAGAAGGGTTTCTTGTCGTTGTTTGGTTGCCTCACGTATTGGCCTCGTCTTTTAAAGAACTTCTTAAAGTCTCTAACCGCCAAGGCATATTCCTCATCATCACTATCCGAGGAACTTTCATGATCACTTTGTGCCTTCTTGGATTTAAGTGCAAGATACTTTCTTTCACTCTTAGTTTTCACCATTTCCGAGTCCTTCAAAATTATCATCTCATGAACCTTCAAGTTACCAATGAGTTCATCGAGTGATAATTTGGCGAGATCCTTTGATTCTTCAATCGCCGTGACTTTAGCTCTCCATTTTGGATGCAACGCCCTAAGAAACTTCCTAACATTGTTCTTGCTAGAAAAACCTTCATCAAGTGCTTTTAGACTAGTAATAATAGTGTTAAATCTAGCAAAGGCACTATCTATGGTTTCATCTTCTAAGATGACAAATTGTTCATATTGTTGAACAAGAAGATCGATTTTACTTTCTTTGACTTGGCTATTACCTTGGTGAGTTACTAAAAGAGTATTTCAAATGTCTTTAGCGGTTTCACACATAAAAATCATTTCATACTCTTTCTTTGGTAAAGCATTATAAATCACCATTTTAGCCTCATTATTTTTAGCAAGTTTTCTTTTAGTATCATCATTAGCTTTATCAAAAGTAACAATCTCCTTACTTTTAGAAACTTCATTATATTTAAATGGCAAAAAGTCACCATTGGTAATAACATGCCAAAGATCTAAATCTTTTGATTTCACATAAGTCTCAAACCTATTTTTCTAATAAATAAAACTATCAGTTTCAAAAAGAGGTGGTCTTTGCATGGAATTCCCTTCTAGACACTTGTTGGAATCCATAGATCGATTCAAGTTTTAAAATACAATATATTTTAAAAAGTCTTGAGCAATCACGCTCTGATACCAATTGTAGAAACTAGAAGGGGGGGGGGGGGGGGGTTGAATAGTTTCTTAAATTTGCTTGTTAAAGTTTGGTTTTAAAAATCCTTTTTCAAAAACTTAAGCTTGAGTATTTATGTGAAACCTTCTTATACACAATATAAACAAGGTATAGTGCAACTAACTAATAATCACAAGTATAAAGAATAATGAATGTAACTAAACTAATAATCATAAGTATAAAGAATAAAGAATGTAAAGAGATAAGGGAAGGAAAGATCAAACCAAACACCAAGGATTTATAGTGGTTCGGGAACGAAGCTCACTCCTCGTTCCTACTCCACTACTCGAATACTCCTTACTCGAGAGTTCACTAATCAACAAGCTACTTAAGGTGGAGAAACCGTACACAACGTCGCTTAACCAATTTCTGACTCTAAGCTAAAATTCGAGCCCTAATCTTAGCTAGGACCAATCTACACCAATATACTTTGAGGACTAAGTATTAACCCTAATACATACACAACTTCCAAATAGACACAACTACTTGGATCTTCACAACAATGACACAACAATGAATAAATAAGTTTGGATCTTCAATGGGTCTTTAAGGTAGACACAACACTTCAACAATGATAGTGTTCTTCTCTTTGCACTTTGAGAGCAAAAGATGGGAGGAGAAAGATTCACTTCTAAACAAGTAGTAATCAAACAAATTATCAAGGATTTGAGTGATTTAAGAAGTATGTAAGAATCTGAAAGTTTATGTGCAAAAGAGGTGGATTGAATGTCTGAGAATGGTCCACTATTTATAAGACAAATGTCCAACGGCTATATCTGCCCGCGGTTCCTTATCGATAAGGAACCGCCGTAGGCGCTAAGGAACCGCCGGCGTAGAGTCTGCTCCATTTTGTCTTTTAGTGGGTTGGATAAAATCTGGGGATTAAAATATCCTGAAAGGATATTCCAAACCAAGATAGGATATGCCATTTTCAAATTTCAAATTTTCAAATAATTAATTTAATAAAACATTTACTTAAAAAGAAAGTTTAATAATAAAACTTTGTCACACTTAATAAAAAGTGAGTTTTAAGAAAAGAGTAAATCCTTGATCACTTAATTAGTATAGTTACTTGTTTGTTTATACCTTAAGTGATAATGGTTAAAATGAAAAATACTTGAACTCAAGAATTCGTTTTTCATTGTTTTCGTAAATGCTTGTTTTTACATATTGTCGTAATCAAAACAAAGCGAGACCAAAAAATGAAAGTGAAGTTCTTTAGGTATCATTGCATTAACATACTTTCATTTTCCGACTTAGCATCTCAGATCCATATTCCGAATTAGCATCTACTTTCATATTCCGAATTAGCATCTACTTTCATTTTCAGGATTAGCATCTCAGATCCATATTCCGAATTATCATCTACTTTCATATTCCGAATTAGCATCTACTTTCATTTTCCGGATTAGCATCTCATATATATATTCCGAATTAGTATCTAGAGTCATATTCTGGATTATCATCTAGGACCACATTCCGACTTAGAATTTAGTTGTACATTCTGAATTGATTAAAGATTGCACATTCTGAATTAATAGAAGATTGCACATTCCGAATAGATTGAAGATTGCACATTCCGAATTGTTAGAAGATTACATATTCCGAATTACCAAGCAAACCACATTCCGAATTATGTATTGATTTATTCAAGACATAGACTTGTAATATTTTGAAGAATTCTACATCAACACACAACAAATTTCACAACTTTATTTCATTGGACGATTAAAAGATAATATTTTTCTTTCAAGTGATAAAAAATGAATCCTCATTCATTTATGACGACAATGACATCGCTTACTGATCTTTCTATCATCTCGGGTACCGATACCCATCCACCGTTGCTTATCAAAGAGCTATTTGAAGCATGGCAAGGTCGCATGATGTCTTATATTATAGGTAGACCCAGTGGGAGACTTATGGTTCAATCCATTGAGCAAGGACCACTCGATTGGGGCGAAGTTAATGTAGACAATGTGACTTTTGGCCAAGGCTATTTCATGAATTAACGGCTGCCAATCAAATCATTGCCGATGCGGATGACAAGGCCGTTCAGACAACACTTCAAGCTCTTCCACCCGATATTTATCGAATGGTAAGCAAACATAAGGTAGCAAAGGAACTTTGGGATCGCTTAACGGTTTTTTTACAAGGGACTTCACTCACCAAGCAGGAACGAGAGTGTCAACTCTATGATTTGTTCAATAGGTTCTCATACATTCTAGGAGAAACACTTCATGACTACTACTGGCGCTTCACTACATTGATGAATGAGTTGAATGTGTATAATCTCTCGATTGCTCAGTTTCAGCTCAACACCAAGTTTTTGAACACGTTACCCCCAGAGTGGAGCCAATACGTCACTGACGTTAAATTTATTCGGGATTTGCATAAATCTAATTTAGATCAACTATATGCTTTCTTGCAGCAACACGAGAAGCATGTGCTCCAGAAACGCATGTCTCAAGGATCTTATTCTGAACCATTGGCGTTAATGGCAAATCATCCAACATTGTCATATAACAACACTCCGTATGCTATGGGACAACAATCTTCATATCAGCCCTTGTATCAAACTACAAGCTTTCCTCAATATTCGATACTACCACAACCACCTACATCATATCAGCAACAATATCAGCAACCAACATCATCATCACAACATGCTCAACAACCATACTCTCCTTATCAACCACCAACAAATCCTTCTATCACCTACTAGCAACATAAAGTTCCTCAACCCCACTACTCACAACATGTTAGTACTCCTTCAAGTATGCATGTAGCTCCACCAACACCAGTTTTCTACTGCGATGATGAGGTTCCAGTTCCCGATTTCAGACAAGGGGATAATCCTACTGATGTACTAGCACAAATGTCTGCCTACATAACTCAAACATTGTACAAAAGAGGTTTAATAACCTATTTTTGGTTAGTTAATAAAACAGTGGTTGCAAGATCTTTTGTCATGTTGCTCGCACCTAATTATATTTGTGGTTGTTTCGTTCTCGGTGTCTTCTCGAATCGATCACGGTTCAAAGTGGAATTGTTGTTCTTGGTGACTAAAAAGGGGGAGCTTTTGATCTATTTCTACTAAAAAGGTAAATGCGTGAAGTAATAAAATTAAGCTAAAAGCAATTAATGAAAATAAAACTTGAATTAAAGTTAAACAGTAAAATACAGTAAAATACCTTAACTTGGAAAAAATGCTGATTCGGAATAAGTCTTTCGTTCGGAATAAATAGCCTTCATTCGGAATGTTGCTCTTGATCCGGAATAATTAACACAGAAGACTCATTCGGAATGTTCTGCTCATCCGGAATGTTCTATTGGTTCGGAATATTTGCTTGATGCGAAATAACTGGAAGGGAAAGCTGGTTCGGAATATTGAAGCTCATTCGGAAAAACCTTTCATCCGGAATAACAGCTTCATGCGGAAAAATCGTTGACTCGGAAAACAATACTCATTCGGAATAATTGAACTTCATGCGGAATAAATTGAAAATTACTTGTTTTGGAATGTTTATGCGGAATAATAAATATGATCCGGAATAACTGCTGTTCGTTCGGAATATTGAACTGATTCGGAATAACTAAAACAGAGAGCTCATTCAGAATAATTCTAAAATCGCTGGTTCGGAATAATTACCACAAAAGGCTGGTTCAGAATATATGGCTCATCCGGAATGTTGATTCATCCAGAATAATCTAAACAAAACCCTTCATTCGGAAAACTTAGTTCATTCGGAATAATTTTAACAAAACGTTGGTTCGGAATAAATTTTGACTCGGAATAAATAAGTTGAAAACCTTGATTCGGAAAGTTTGCTTCGTTCGGAATAATTAAACAAAACGTTTGGTTCGGAATCTGGGGAACTTTATGAAGACGAAGAACAGGGAAACCAAACATCACGAATTTTAACAAAAATCAACCAAGATAAATCTAAGGATTCAACCAAACTAACCACTAATGATTAACTAACAATAACAATCATTCTAAACCAATAAAAACATAAAACCCACTTGTTTTTAAAGATCAAAATCAACAAAATAAAAACTTAGAACTTTAGAATCAATAAGAAAAGGAAGAACAAGATTAAATGAAAGATTGTATTAAAAGCTAGGATTCAAACAAACAAAAAGCAAAGATTAAACTTACAATATCTTGGATTAAAAAGGAAAAATGAAAATCACCAAACACCTTAATGGTGTTGGGTTTCCTACGAAACAGGGAGAAGAAAACAGAAAAATGAAGACTACTTTTTAAGTTGTGAAGGAGGTCTCCTATTTATAGGCCTTGAGTTGGTTGGTGAGTGGACTTTCTCCCTTTCTTTTTGTCTTCTCGTCTTTTCAGTAAAGTTGACGTTTTCGATTCTGATTCGGGATTTGTCGATGAATAAATTCAACTCGTCTTTTAATTTCTTCGTTTAATAGACTTGAGTTCTTCGACATATGTAAATCTTCCATCTTTGGTCCTTTTCTTTGATAAATCTTCAAATAGGCCCATTGACTTCAAATCTTTTGCATCTCTTGGATTATAGACTTCGTCTTTTCGTCTTTTTTCTTCGATAAAACCCGTGCAATCCCATGTTTTCTTCAATATTTATCCGGTTGGCTCTGAAAACACAACAAACACACAAACCATGCATAATTCCAAACAAATGATATTAAATACGCGTTTTGGTCTCGTTTTAGCAAGGAATAAGTGGTAAAAGGATGGGTGTTTTCACACCTATCAAATCCCCTACACTTAACCATTGCCATGCCCTCATGCAATGCTTAGTGACAAAGCAAATTTACACTTTTCTCATAATCAATCAACCTTGGCCTTATTAACGAAAACTACTACTACTACTAAAGAGAAATAAAAGCTTGAATGAAATAAAAGGGATAGAAACTATTCTCACATGGAAATAGCTATATGGAAATAACTCGAAAAGAGATCTAAGACTTACATTAGGGCTTTGGTGCTGTGAAGATTTATCACCCTCAAGTTTCACGTTCCCCACACTAAGCTTAAAAACGAGATCATTGTTATTATAAGTTAGCAAAACAAACACTTACACACATGGCTTAATTATACGCTTAAACTCCCTTATTCCTAGGCGTATCTCTTATATTTTATTTGTCTTGAATGATCACGAGGATGCATTGTTTGACTTATTTCGATAGTTTATTTAGGCTGAAAATAAAGTAGGACAGTCTAATCCATAGTTAGCTAAAGGACAAAATCTTTTAAAACTGCTTCTCGAGACCTCATAAAGTTCATATCTTGGCATAACTCGCTTCATGATTTGAGACCTTTCTCGGACCGATATTTGGCATTTACTTCATACTTCAAATCTTGAGAAGACGTTCTTGAAATTATGGTCTTCTCTTCATATATAGAGTATATCTTCACTTGGAGTAGTTGAGATATTTTCTTCAAATGTTGACCACGACTTCTTTATTATTTCTTCAATCCTTATTTGGGACTTTGATATACAACGATCCGCCTCCTTTTTGGACTTGTATCTATTTATCCTCATACCTTGTTAGGGTCTTTTCGGATAGATTTCTCCATGATCTTTATGGGAGTAATTGCTTTTCGTCGTGTGTCTTGATCCTTCATATTGATTTTGGAATAACGATACTTCATATCATCTTGGATCTTTAGCAACAAAATGGAATCCTCATGCCTTGTTAGGGCCTTTTCGGACTCGCCAATCTTCGCGTCCCGTTTCAGTAGTTATGCCTTGGCTATGAACTCTAATTAATACCGAGCAACTTTTAAACGATCTTTGGCTAGAAGCTAAGTAATTTTTCAGACCGTACGACCTTACTTATTGTAATTATTTATTTACAAGTGATGGGAGGAAAAGCTAATAATTACACCAAGTGTGCTTATGCAAGATTACCGACTTATAATTGACTCTATCATTTCTCGTTCTCCACAATTTAAAATCTCAAGTAATGAGACTCGTGGATGCTTAGCCTAATAAACCAATTAAGGTCTACATGGTTAAGGATACTTGCTAAAATAAACTTAAAGTCTATTCGGGTTGAGTCAAAATAATCACAACGGGCCTAATATATCAAAGACTTCTATACTAGCTACACCACTTTATTAATATTTTTGATTTTTCTTTTATTTTAGACTTTATTATGGGATATATACATATGGAAGGAACGATAAAAGGAAGGCAATAAAAGACATAAAAAATTTAAAATTACGACCATATGGCCAAAGTTAATTAAAAATTTGAAAAATGCCGAAAAAATGATTTCCGGTTAAATGAAGGCATTTTAATAGAAAAGTCCACTTATAACTTCGATAGAAGTCTCCCCTACACTTAAGATAAACATTGTCCTCAATGTTTAAGCATGTGGGAAAAGTCTCCCTACACTTATGACATTGTGCACGTTGGTTAAATCAAGCTAAGGAGGAGACAACTAAAGTGATCAATTTAAATGTGAGTATGAAGAAAATTGAATCACGATAATTGAGAGATAGAACCGGATTTGCGGATAACATGGGAGCACGGTTCTTCAAAGATTCCAAAAGTGCACTTATCCCTGTAATCACATCACCATACAAACACAAGCAACCTATACAGCTCCCCCTACACTTAGGATGAAAAACGGAAAAGGGGGGATAGATACTCGGGTTGCCTCCCGAGGAGCGCTTGTTTTTGTTAACCGAGTCACGAGCCTGACTCGGTCCCGAAACTAGTTCATGGGAAACGTGGTGAGGGATGGAATCATCTCATGAGAGATGTCCTCACCAAAGTACAACTTCAAACGCTGGCCATTCACCTTAAAATTGGGCCCATTTGGCTGAGAAAGCTCAATGGTGCCATAGGGAAAGACTTTGGCGATGGTGAATGGACCAGACCAGCGGCTCTTCAACTTGCCCGAGAAGATCTTCAACCGAGAGTTAAAAAGTAAGACTTGATCACCAACGTGGAACTCTCGGTTCTTAATCCTTGCATCATGGATGATCTTGGTCTTCTCCTTGTAGATCAGTGAGTTCTCGTAAGCTTCATTCCTCAATTCATTAAGCTCATTGAGTTGAATCTTGCGAAGATCACCGGCTTTGTTGATGTCGAAGTTAGCCCACTTCAAGGCCCAGTATGCCTTATGTTCCAGCTCGATAGGGAGGTGCATGCTTTCCCGTACACAAGACGATAAGGTGTACAACCAATCGGGGTCTTGTAAGCGGTACGGAAAGCCCACAAAGCATCATCTAACTTATAGGCCCACGAGGCACGATGCTCTCCCACAGTACGTTCTAGAATTCGCTTCAATCCACGGTTGGATATCTCGGCTTGCCCATTAGTTTAGGGATGATAGGCGGTGGAAAGACGGTGATGGACACCATACTTAGCCATGACTCGAGCAAATTGGTCATTGCAAAAATGAGTCCCGCGATCACTAATAATAGCACGAGGCACACCGAATCTAGCGAATAATTGTTTCAAAAAGTTACAAACCACCCTTGCGTCGTTAGTGGGTAAAGCTTTTGCTTCAACCCATTTTGAAACGTAGTCAACGGCGACAAGGATGTATTTGTTTCCTTTAGAAGAAGGGAATGGCCCCATAAAGTCGATGCCCCATACATCAAAGATTTCACATTCTTGTATGAAATTTTGAGGCATCTCATCTTTATGTGTGATCTTGCCTTGTCTTTGGCAAGCATCACAATTTTTAACCATTTCGTGAGCGTCACGATAAATGGTGGGCCAATAGAATCCCGAATCAAACACTTTTTTGGCGGTGAAGTTGGGACCAAAGTGACCACCGGTGGGTCCTTTGTGGCAAGCCTCGAGAATGTCTAAAGCTGCCGGTCCGTCAACACATCGACGAATAATCAAATCAGCGCATTGTTTGAAGAGAAAAGGGTCATCCCAAAAGTAAGTCTTAACATCGTTTAAGAACTTTTTCTTTTGTTGGGATGTTAACCCTCTGATGAGAACACCACCCGCTAAGTTGTTTGCAATGTCCGCCGTAAACCACGGGTGTTATCAAGATTGGAATTTATAGACATTAAGGTCTCAAGGGGAAAAGAGTCATTGATCTCTTGATTCGGATGATCCCCTTGATATGGATCCTCAAGTCTACTTAGATGATCCGCGGCTAGGTTTTCAGCTCCCTTCTTGTCACGAATTTCAATGTTAAATTCTTGAAGGAGTAAAACTCAGCGAAGAAGTCTTGGCTTAGAGTCGTGCTTAGTCATCAAGTACTTCAACGCGGAATGGTCCGTGTATACAATGGTGGTGGATAAAACAAGATAAGGGCGAAATTTTTCAAAAGCATAGACAACAGCTAAAAGCTCTTTTTCGGTTGTCGTATAATGCAATTGAGCCCCCGTCATTGTCTTGCTAGCATAATGGATTGGTTGGAAGTGTTTGTTGATCCTTTGTCCCAAAACTGCTCCAATAGCAAAGTCGCTAGCATCGCACATCAACTCAAAAGGTAGCTCCCAATTAGGGGTAACCAAGACCGGTGCCTTAGTTAGCTTATCCTTAAGAAGATTGAAGGCTTCAATACACTCTTTGGAAAGATAAAAGGAGTATCTTTTTCCAAGAGGTGGGTCATCGGGCGAGCGATTTTAGAGAAGTCTTAAATAAATCGACGATAGAAGCCCGCATGACCAAGAAAACTTCTCACACCCTTCACGGTTGAAGGTGGAGGTAATTTGGCTATGACATCCACTTTAGCACGGTCCACTTCAAGACCGGCTTTTGAGATTTTGTGTCCTAGCACAATGCCTTCTTTTACCATAAAATGGCATTTTTCCCAATTGAGAACAAGGCGAGTGTCTTCGCACCGCTTAAGCATACGTTCTAAATTGGCAAGGCAAGAAGAGAATGAATCCACAAAGACCGAGAAATCATCCATGAAGACTTCCATGGTTTGCTCAACCATGTCATGGAAAATAGCCAACATGCACCTTTGGAAAGTCCCAGGAGCATTGCATAAGCCAAAAGGCATTCTTTTATAAGCAAATGTGCCATAGGGACAAGTGAATGTTTTCTTCTTTTGATCTTGGGGATTGATGGGTATTTGGAAATAACCCGAGAAACCATCTAGAAAGCAGTAATATTCATTACCCGCTAAACGTTCAAGCATTTGGTCCATAAAAGGAAGAGGAAAATGATCCTTTCTCGTGGCATCATTGAGTTTGCGATAGTCTATACAAACTCTCCACCCAATAACAAGACGTGTAGGAATCAACTCGTTGTTTTGATTGGGCACAACGGTGATTCCGCCTTTCTTAGGCACACAATGGACTGGACTAACCCATGGTGAATCCGAGATAGGGTAAATCATGCCCGCATCAAGAAGTTTGATAACCTCTTTTTTGATAACGTCATGGATTTTAGGATTCACCCTTCGTTGGCTTTGAATGGTGGGCTTAAAGTCGTCCTCCATGAGAATTTTATGTGTGTAAAAGTGAGGATCAATTCCGCGAATATCGGAGATTTTCCAAGCGATAGCTCTTTTATGTTTCTTGAGAACTTCAAAGAGACGAGTTTTCTCATCGGCTTTTAAGTCTTTAGCAATGATAACGGGGAGTTGATCAATGCCTTCTAAGAAAACATACTCGAGATGAGGAGGTAAGTCCTTAAGCTCAAGAGTGGGAGGATCCTCAATAGATGGTGTAACTAACGATGGATCATCATTAGTCACCTCTTTAGGAGAAGGAGGAGATAAAGGGTCTTCATTGAGAAGTTTCTCAATTGTACGAATGTCTTCTTACCAATCGGTGGGAGAATCATTATATTTAAGATCAAGTGGACCCAAGCAAGCTTCAAAATCATCCAAAAGAAAGTCACTTTCTCCAAAAGGAGTTAAGGACGGAGCAATTGAGGCAACGGTCACAAGATTGGGTAAAGAAGAAAGATTACTTTTGCAAGCATCATTAAAGTGTTCTTCAGAAGCCTCATCGAGAACATCAATAGCATTAACACTCTCATATGAATAAGGTTCCTTAGAAATCTTACCCATGTTGAAGACAATTTTGTCGTCACCAACTCTCATGATTATTTTGCCCGCGGCCACATCAATGAGAGTGCGACTGGTCCTCAAGAAGGGACGTCCAACGATTAATGGAACACGGGTATCCATCTCGTAGTCAACGACAACAAAATCCGCCGGGAAGGTGAATTTGTCAACACCAACGAAGACGTCTTCGGCTATCCCCACTGGATAAGCAACCGTACGGTTAGCTATATCCAAAGTCATTTTGGTGGGGACTAGCTTGAGGAGAGATAATTGCTTCCAAACACTTAAAGGCATTAATTTTATACTAGCACCTAAATCGGCTAGGGCCATGCAATTCTCTACTCCCGGGAAGTTGCAAGGAATCAAGAAGCGACCCGGATCACCAAGTTTGGTGGGCAATTTCCTTAAGAGAACCACAGAGCAATTCTCGTTAAGTTAGGTATTAGCAATATCAAGAAGCTTCTCCTTGTCACTAAGAAGATCTTTAAACATCTTCGCATATTTAGGCATGTGAGCGAGAGCCTCGGCAAAGGAGATGTTAAAATTCAATTGTTTAAACATTTTAAGAAAGTTTGAAACTTGAATATCATCCTTGATCTTTTGCTTCTCTTTCCTCAACCTTGAAGGATAAGGTATATCGGATGAAGAGGAAGGCTTTAGGGAAGTAGGATCACTCACAACCGCGGGTGGTGGGGGAATGGGGTAAGAAGGTAAAGGAGGTGAAGAAAGTTGTTCTTTTTCCTAGTTCACAATCACGGGTGGAGGTGTAGGAAGCTCGGGTTCCATATAACCTTTTCCACTACGAGTGGTGATTGCTTTCATCTCCCCTCGTGGATTAGCAACGGTGTTACTCGGAAGAGTACCCGAAGAAGAGGGTTGATTACCTTGGAAAAGCGAACCGATCATATCACTGATATTATCCGCTTGAGTGCTGAAAGAGTCTCTCATGTCTGCGCGAATATCATTGCTTTGTTTCGCCATGTCATTCCTTAGCTCGGCTCGAATATCACCCCCTTGTTTCGCCATGTCTCCCTTCAAGTTGATGAATTAACTCTGAAGATTCGTCACCATCTCTCTATTAGTCCTCATGAACGTCTCGATGTCTTGATTCAACGCCGTTGGTTGATTGAGAGGTGGAGCTTGGTAAGCTTGAGAATTTCCTTGAGGTGGGTATGGGTTTCTTTAGGATTGATATTGATTGTTAGCACGAGGTTGGCTTTGGTTATTTCGGTCATAGCTTTGTTGTTGGTTTTGGTTTTGAGGAGTAAAACCGGGTGGTGAAAGATAGTTTTTGAACGATAACTTAGCAAGTTACGGTCTCCTTGAGGACGAGCTTGATAGCCTCCCGTGGGATAAGTACCGTATGCCGCGTTAACGTTTTCACAAAAATTGCCTTGAGTAGAAGGACAATCATTGTAAGAATGAGGGCCACCACATGTTTCACAAGAATTAGCAATGGCTTTAGCTTGTTGAAAGTGGGTTGTAGCCATGGTCATGTAATTCTTGTTCATCTCTGCGACTTGTCGGGTAAGTTCGGTTATCTCGGGATTGGAAGTAGTAGAAGAAACATTGACTCTCGGGTTAGATCTTGAGGATGCGGATGAATCCCAATTCTTGTGCTGAGTAGTCATGTTTTCTATCAACTCTCTACACTCCTCCGGTCTCCTTTTCATAAAAGTACCACCGGCGGCGGCATTAATCGTATCACGATCACGAAAGTGAGACCATTGTAGAAAGTATCAATAAGAGTGACGGGGAGCATGTTATGATTTGGACAACGGTCGATCAAATCATTGTAGCGTTCCCAAGCATCGAAGAGCGATTCATCATTGTCTTGCATGAATCCACTAATTTGGTTACGAAGGCTCGTGACCATAGATGGTGGAAAGTAGCGCGACAAAAATCGTTTAGTTATGTCGTCCCAAGTATGAATAGAATTCTTTGGGAGACGGTCAAACCATTTTTCGGCATGGTGAGAAAGCGAGTGGGGAAATAGTTGAAGGCGAAGTACATCCATAGAATCACCGGGCAACTTCATGCTTTGGGTGATGGTAATGAATTTGTCGAGGTGTTTGTTGGCATCATCATCCGGTATTCCGCGAAATGGATTAGTTTGAACTTGTTGGATCATGTGATGCTTCAAAGAAAACTCTTGAGCCGTGATTTGCATCGGCGTAATCGGGCCTCCACGTCCATTCATCGTAGGTTGGCATAGCTCCTCCATGGTTCGTAAGTCGGGTTGGGGTAGATTATTCATGTTGGGGTGGGGTGGATTATTATTGTTGTGTACACCGGCCATGTCTAAATTATCGAGAGTCTCGGGCTCGGGATAAGACGTTGATCGAGTACGCATACACTAAAAAGAAAATGCAAGAGAATATTTTTGGTTTTTATAGGTTTTTTAATTTTTTTGTATTTTTGAAAATTTTATATATTTTTTATGGGTTTTTGAAAATTTTTGAGTGTTGAAAATAACGTTCCCGAAGGAACGGATCCCAAAATCCAATTTTTCTCACAAAAAACTGTTGATCCTTACGAAAAGAGCCGGCAGCAGCGCCATAATAACCGATTTTTGGTTAGTTAATAAAACAGTGGTTGCAAGATCTTTTGTCTTGTTGCTCGCACCCAATTATATTTGTCGTTGTTTTGTTCTCGGTGTCTTCTCGAATCGATCACGGTTCAAAGTGGAATTGTTGTTCTTGGTGACTAAAAAGGGGGAGCTTTTGATCTATTTCTACTAAAAAGGTAAATGCGTGAAGTAATAAAATTAAGCTAAAAGCAATTAATGAAAATAAAACTTGAATTAAAGTTAAACAGTAAATACAGTAAAATACCTTAACTTGGAAAAACAGCTGATTCGGAATAAGTCGTTGGTTCGGAATAAATAGCCTTCATTCGGAATGTTGCTCTTGATCCGGAATAATTAACACAGAAGACTCATTCGGAATGTTCTGCTCATCCGGAATGTTCTATTGGTTCGGAATATTTGCTTGATGCGGAATAACTGGAAGGGAAAGCTGGTTCGGAATATTGAAGCTCATTCGGAAAAACCTTTCATCCGGAATAACAGCTTCATGCGGAAAAATCATTGACTCGGAAAACAATACTCATTCGGAATAATTGAACTTCATGCGGAATAAATTGAAAATTACTTGGTTCGGAATGTTTATGCGGAATAATAAAGTTGATCCGGAATAACTGCTGTTCGTTCGGAATAATGAACTAATTCGGAATAACTAAAACAGAGAGCTCATTCGGAATAATTCCAAAATCGCTGGTTCGGAATAATTAACACAAAAGGCTGGTTCGGAATATATGGCTCATCCGGAATGTTGGTTCATCCGGAATAATCTAAACGAAACCCTTCATTCGGAAAACTTAGTTCATTCGAAATAATTTTAACAAAACGTTGGTTCGGAATAAATTTTGACTCGGAATAAATAAGTTGAAAACCTTGATTCGGAAAGTTTGCTTCGTTCGGAATAATTAAACAAAACGTTTGGTTCGGAATCCGGGGAACTTTATGAAGACGAAGAACAGGGAAACCAAACACCACAAATTTTAACAAAAATCAACCAAGATAAATCTAAGGATTCAACCAAACTAACCACTAATGATTAACTAACAATAACAATCATTCTAAACCAATAAAAACATAAAACCCACTTGTTTTTAAAGATCAAAATCAACAAAATAAAAACTTAGAACTTTAGAATCAATAAGAAAAGGAAGAACAAGATTAAATGAAAGATTGTATTAAAAGCTAGGATTCAAACAAACAAAAAGCAAAGATTAAACTTACAATATCTTGGATTAAAAAGGAAAAATGAAAATCACCAAACACCTTAATGGTGTTGGTTTTCCTACGAAACAGGGAGAAGAAAACAGAAAAATGAAGAATACTTTTTAAGTTGTGAAGGAGGTCTCCTATTTATAGGCCTTGAGTTGGTTGGTGAGTGGGCTTTCTCCCTTTCTTTTTGTCTTCTCGTCTCTTCAGTAAAGTTGACGATTTCGATTCTGATTCGGGATTTGTCGATGAATAAATTCAACCCGTCTTTTAATTTCTTCGTTTAATAAACTTGAGTTCTTCGACATATGTAAATCTTCTATCTTTGGTCCTTTTCTTCGATAAATCTTCAAATAGGCCCATTGACTTCAAATCTTTTGCATCTTTTGGATTATAGACTTCGTCTTTTCGTCTTTTTCTTCGCTAAAACCCGTGCAATCCTATGTTTTCTTCAATATTTATCCGGTTGGCTCTGAAAACACAACAAACACACAAACCACGCATAATTCCAAACAAATGATATTAAATACGCGTTTTGGTCTCGTTTTAGCAAGGAATAAGTGGTAAAAGGATGGGTGTTTTCACACCTATCAAGGTTACAAAGGACCATCTCCAACAAACAATCAATTGAGAAATTCTTCTAACTCTCGTCAACAAGCAACAATCCAAGATGGTAGAGTTACTGTGCAACCACTTCAAGGGAGACCAAGTTCATCCAATACTGGTGCACGCCCATTTAACACTGCTCCAAGAGGAAACAACACTGGTAAAGTGAAGATGATCATCTGCTATAACTGTAAAGGGGAAGGACATATGGCTCAGGAGTGTAATCAACCAAAGAGGAAGAAAGATAGTACATGGTTTCAAGAAAAGATTTACTTGGTTAATGCTCAAGCACAAGGTCGAGAGCTCGATGAGGAGGAGTTAGCATTTCTAGCAAATCCAGGAGTTGTGGACACTGAAGGACTCACGACAGCTTTCACTAACAATGCAACATATCAATGCGATAATCTTGATGCATATGATTCAGACTGTGACGACCTCAACACCGCCAAGGCAGCTCTTATGGAAAATCTCTCTATGGGTCTGACCGCATCGCTGAGGTACCAAATACTGCCAATGATACTAGTATTGTACCTTATCAAGTTAAGCAAGCGTCTTCGTATCCGGAACAACCTCCGGTGGTTAGTAATTCAAACGAGGAGACAAAAAATGATAGTGATATCAATGTAAGTCCCCAGACATTGAGTGAAACACAACCGGGAGCTATTACGTCTATGAATTCGTCTGCTCAACACGATTTGGTTATGGTGTCGACATCTATGCTTGGCCAAATGAATACTGCAGTCCGTGAAACCCTTAGTGTTAATCAGACATTATCTGCGGCGCTTGCTTTGTATAAGGAAAAGGTTCAAACCTTGGAATTAACTCCGTTGACCAATACCTTAACAATCAAGAGTTAGATAGGTTTAGGAAAGTCCAAATGGATAACTTGCTAGAAATTAAACATTTAAGAGCAAATCTTTCAAAAGAACTTAAAGAAAAAGAGTCAGTCGTTACAAATTCTCAAAAACTACTAACGGATTTCGAAACTCTCGAGTCTAAAAGGGTTGAAACGGAAATTAAGGCGTTTGAGAAAATAAAAAAGACTGAAGTTTTGCTTTTAAAACAATACTCCGCTTCACATCTAGTACACTTGTTTCATTCATCTTTTAAGGAATTTACTCTATCGCATCTAACAGACCTGCAACCTAACCCGGGTTATGCAAAGCAAGCTCTTAACCACAACCCGCGACTGTATGATGCAACAAAATTAGGTTTGGTCTTAGACCCGATTAGTAATTCGAATGATTCCGAGTATATATTACTCATTGACGAGAATCGGTCAAAAATGCTTTTGGAATATCCTAAGTTTGATTATGATAAACTTAATCAAGAGTATGCAAAAACGGATTTTAGAACTCGCTTTAACATACAAAGGGAATTTATACATACACCAACTTACATGTCTACTAGAAAAAACCCTAGTATATTTCCTACACTTGTCAACCCGAATGAACCTAAGGAAATTCCAAAGGGTCTTCCACCGGTAAGTACTGTATTGCTAAGATTGAAAGAGATTAGACGATACTTTACCGGATTTGACAAGGTCATTAAGGAATCTACGACTTCAACGGCTCAAACCGTTGGAGAATGGGCTTTCGAACACATGAAATCGGTGTTTGAGAAAGAGATCGTTCCATTTGTAAACAATCTTAAAGAGGGTTTTCTATATCTCGGGGATAATCTTAATTTCGAAATGGCTGAAGTTCAAAAAGTTTTCTATGAAATGGATGATGCTTATGAGCAACATTTACTTGAGAAAGAAAAGATTTTGTCTGAATATGACCGATTCTTGGAACAAGTGGTGTCTATCGATGTGATGCAAGTTGTGACTATTGAATGTGCTATTAAGATTACATCTGTTGTGAATAAATGTGATGATGTGCATGATCTCTCTGTAAATGTTGTTGAGCCTGTGAATAATGTAGATAATCATTCTTGTCACGAATCTAATGCTGATTTTTTAAAGCTTCAAGATTCTTATAACTCACTTTCAAAACGTTTTGATGAGATTCAACAACATTGTATATCTCTTGAAATTGAACAACAATCTAAAAATGAAACTCTTTAAAAAACAAATGATTGTGAAAACAACGTTGAGACAAGTGATAAGATGATTCAGGTGGTTTAGGCATTAGAGGAAGAAATCATGAGACTTAAGAGAGAATCATTAGAAGAGAAAGTGGAACTAGAGGCTGCAGAGAATAAAAACCATGCCCTAGAAAATAGAATTACTTCTATGCTAGGGGAGTTTGAAAAAGTAAGGCAGGGTGTCTCACAAGTTTCTGGTTCAATAGAAGAACGATTCGCTTTTAATGAGACAGAGCAAAAGCCACTTGTTGACCAACTGAACAAGAAATGTGAGGAAATATCTGACCTAAATATTCAGCTCATAGATAAAAACATGATTATAGCTGAATTAAAGGAGACACTTCAACTCAAAGGACAAGAAGTTGTTGATAATCCAACTGTAATCTATACCCCGACCTCTAGTGCTCCAAAGACAAAAGAAGTGGTGATTTATAAGAACCTGTACCATAAGAACAGTTCACTATCATATATGGACTATATGAAAAATACGATTAGGCATGTGCTTCTTACAAGGGACATATTAGATGATTATATTAATCTGATCTCATGAACAATGATTATAATGCTGCCCACTTATATATTGAGAGGGTTCAGTGTTGTTTAGCACATCTTAATTTCATAGGACAACCGGGTTCTGCACCACTTAAACACCCCCCCATTGCCATGACTTCATTCAGTAAGACCCCAGGAGCTAAGTCTACTTTAAACACACCCATCAAGGCTAAATCAAAATCTGTCACTAATGTTTCCTTGGCTTCTACAGGAGTAATTGTGTCTACTAAGGCTAAAGGATCTCAAGACAAGAAAGACAGGATCAAGCCTTCTACTAGTAGGACTGCGAAGAAGAAAGTAGAAGTTCACCGTAGGAATGTTATTTCAAATTTGAATAAAAAGAATCATGTAGATAAGACTAAAGGCCCTGCGTTTATGCAGCAACCTAAGCAAAATGTGAATTCTAATTTGAGATGTTGGAATTGTAATGAATGCATGTTTTCTCAACGTCATGATTTATTCCTTGTTGACCATATTAATGAAATGCATGCTATTAGGAACAATCTTGAATGGACTCTAACGGGGAAGAAATTCACCCAAGTTGGATGGAAATGGAAACCCACTGGTAGGACCTTTACTGCAAATGGAACTAAGTGCCCTTTAACTAGGATCACATCCACTGAAGTTAGGTCTCAACGTCCTTTAAATAGGAACACTAGCACTAAAAAATGGAAAAAGCGCCCTTTAACTAGGTCTGCATCCACTATTGTGTCTACTAGTTAAGAAGTACCTCAGGATCTTAGGCAACTAGAATCTAAGCCGACAACTAGCAAGAAAATTTGGAAGCCTAAGAAATCTTCTGATAGCAAATCTAATATAAATATATATGTACCTGCTAACACAGAGGAACAATTAGATCCCGATACATCGTCTTTGTCTGGTGATATTTTCAGGTGTTCCAAATCATCCTCTGGTACTTGGACTATGGATGCTCCAAGCATATGACCGGAGACCGCTCGATGCTCAGAGATTTCGTCAGGAAGTTTCTTGGAACGGTGAAATTTGGTAACGACCATATTGCAAAGATCATGGGTTATGGTGAATATCAAATTGGGAAGGTTACGATTTCAAGGGTGTATTACGTGGAGGGACTCGGTCATAACTTATTCTCAGTGGGACAATTTTGTGATTAAAACCTTGAGGATGCTTTTTGACAACATACTTGCTTCATTCGTGATCTTGCAGGAAATGACTTGCTAAAAGGTTCTCGAGGGGATAATCTCTATACACTGTCCATTCAAAACATGATGGCCGCCTCTCCTGTATGCCTTCTCTCCAAAGCATCTAAGTCCAAGTGATGGTTGTGGCATCGCCGGTTATCTCATCTTAACTTTGATGCTATTAACTATTTGGCTAAAAACAAGCTTGTTCGTGGTCTTCCAAAACTCAAGTTCAACAAGGATCATTTATATTCCGCGTGTTCATTGGGGAAAAGCACCAAGAAATCCTACAAACCTAAAGCTGAAGACACCAACCAAGAACCATTGTATCTTTTACACATGGATCTTTGCGGGCCAATGCGTACGGCTAGTGTGAGTGGTCGAAAATACATCCTCGTCATGGTGGATGATTTTTCAAGGTTTACATGGGTTAAGTTCTTAGCAACCAAGGATCAAGCACCAGCATATATTATTACTTTTCTTAAGATGATCCAAGTGCGTCTTAATGCTACTGTTCGCCGCATTCGAACTGATAATGGAACTGAGTTCGTTAATCAGACTCTACGAGACTACTATGAATAGGTCGGTATTTCACATGAAACTTCAGTTGCTCGTACTCCACAACAAAACAGTGTCGTGGAAAGACGTAATCGTACACTTATGGAAGCTGCTAGAACTATGTTGATTTATGCGAATGCTCCTTTATTCTTATGGGCTGAAGTAGTGGCAACCACATGTTATACCCAAAACCGCTCTATCATTCGTAAGCACCATGGAAAAACTCCATATGAGCTTCTTCATGGACACAAACCCGATATTTCCTTTCTTCATGTATTTGGTGCACTGTGCTGTCCAAATACTAATAGTGAGAATTTGGGCAAACTTCAACCGAAGGCTGATATTGGAATTTTCATTGGTTACTTACCCGCAAAGAAAGCTTATCGGATCTATAACCGTCGTCTTGTCAAGATAGTAGAAACATTGGATGCCGATTTTGATGAGCTGACAGCGATGGCTTCTGAGCAACGCAGCTCTGAACCCGTACTTCATGAGATGGGAACCGGTACTATTAGTTCCGGATTAAATCCCAACAATCCTACTTCTCCATCATTTACACCACCTACAAGGCCCGAGTGGGATGAGTTATTTAAACCTATGTTTGATGAATTCTTTGATCCACCTAGTGATGATGTTCCAACACCTGCAGTAGTAGCTCCGATTCCCGAAGTTGTTGCTCAAGATAATGGAAATCAATATGATGCATCTACAGTCACTACTGAACCGGATGCACCATCCCCCAACAATTCTCAAACTACACCTGAATCAACACCCCAACTCGTTCCTGATGATGTTGAAGAGGATTATAATGATCACGATTTGGAATTTGCTCATTTACAAGAACTTCCATTCTTTGGTTCACCAATACCCGAAAACCCTAACAGTGCATCTACCTCAGAGGAAGCTCCTACAAACGTTTACTCCAGACCACCACGGATTGAAAATCACAATACCAAATTGACAAAGGATCACCCAATCCGCACTATTATTGGTGACATCGACCGACCAGTCTTAACACGCCATCAGTTACAAGAGAGTGCATTATACTGTTACTTTGATGCATTTCTCTCCTAGGTTGAACCTAAAACATGGCAACAAGCCATGACACAATCTTCATGGATTGAAGCCATGCAAGAGGAACTTAATGAATTTCAACAACTTGAAGTATGGGAATTAGTTCCTTTACCCGAGAAAGTCGACATCCTTACTTTGTTTTGGGTATATAAGGTCAAACTTGATGATTTGGTTAGTGTTTTAAAGAACAAGGCTAGATTGGTTGCTCGAGGTTACAAACAAGCTTTGGGTATTGACTTTGAAGAATCCTTTGCTCCCGTTGCTAGATTGGAGGCTATTAGACTATTCCTTGCTTATGTTGCTCACATGAACATGATTGTCTACCAAATGGATGTTAAGACGACATTTCTTAATGGTGAATTAAGGGAAGATGTCTACGTAAGCCAGCCGAATGGATTCGTCAACTCGGAGTATCCTAATCACGTGTACAAGCTCAAAAAGGCTCTTTATGGGTTGAAACAAGCTCCACGCGTGTGGTACAATCTCCTATCGTCTTATCTCTTCTCGGAAGGCTTCTCCAAAGGCAAAGTGGACCCAACATTATTCATTCTCAAGGAGGACAACGACATGATACTGGTATAAATTTATGTTGATGATATAATATTTGCTGCCACTACTCAAAGACTGTCTGACCATTTTGAGAAAATCATGTCCGCACGCTTTAAGATGTCGATGATGGGAAAATTTTCATTTTTCTTAGGGTTGCAAATTTCTCAAAATCCTAGAGGCATCTTCATTAATCAATCCAAATATGCTCTTGAATCTTTGAAAAAGTATCACTTTGAAGACTGTGACCCCGTGGATACTCCAATGGTGGAGAGATCCAAGTTGGATGAGGATAGGGATGGGATTGCTGTCGATCCTAAACTTTATCGTGAAATGATCGGCACCCTTCTCTATCTGACTGCTAGCAGGCCTGATTTTCAGTTTGCTATATGCATGTGTGCCCGATATCAGGCTCGGCCTACCGAAAAGCACTTACAAGTTGTGAAAAGGATCTTTCGGTACCTTAAAGGAACACTTCATCGTGGTCTATGGTATCCGAAGGACTCCTCTATTGCTCTAATATCATATGCAGATGCGGATTACGCTGGGTGTCAAGATACTAGACGTAGCACTTCTGGCAGTGTGCAACTTTTTGGAGATAAACTGATTAGTTAGGCATCTAAAAGGCAGAAAAGCGCTGCTATATCAACTACAGAGGCTGAATACATTGCTATGTCCGGATGTTGTGCTCAAGTTTTATGGATGAGATCACAATTAACTGATTACGGTCTTGGATTCAACAAAATTCCGATGTACTGTGACAACAAAAGCGCCATTGCCCTTTGCTGCAACTATGTTCAACACTCCCGAGCGAAGCATATTGACATACGCTACCATTTCATCAAAGAGAAAGTGGAAAATAGAATGATCGAGCTATATTTTGTCAACACTGAGTATCAGCTGGCGGATATATTCACAAGGGCTTTAGATCGAGGACGTATCGAGTTTTTGATCGAAAATCTAGGCATGAAATCATTCTCACCGGCGACTCTTAAGGAGTTGGCAGAAGAATCTGCGGAATAGTGGTGGTAAACTATTCTAGAGTATCCTTTTATCATGATCATGTATATTATCGTATATATATAAACCACCAAAAGAAAAATACAAATATATAAAACCTACAAAAACCATAAAAAATATAAAATCAAGAAAATTCAAAAATATTTTTCATTTTAAATCGGGCATGTCTTTTAGTACGATAATATTTACGGCCTTAGAAATATCGATTAAAATTGACACGGCGCCATAAATAGAGTCCGTATGAAAGTTGTACATATTTTAAAACATGCCCACATGGCTTGTAGTTATTTCTGACTGCATCCCGCTTTTTGCATTATAGTCACGTATTTCTTTTGAAAACGTTGGCTCACAACGGAAATTAATTTTCTCGGGCTAGGTTTACTTTAAAACCTTGTAAGGGATCAAGTTTACTTTATAATTTTGGTCTAACATAAATTTGCATACGCTTCAGTGCACTTATTTTATAAAAATAAGAGAAATCTTATTGTCACCAGAATCGTTCTTTTAAATCATTAAACGAAAAATGCTTTCATTGGTATTGGACTCTTTAAACAACGACTACAGCTCTTTAAATAGAAAACGGGTCTGCGTTTAAGGGGGAGAAAATATCAAATCATCTTTGTCATCAAAAATCGTCTCCAAAAATCTTTTCAGCAAAATTAAACAGTTAAGTGTTGTTCGTTGTGATTTTGCCATGTTAGTGGATTTTGGATTTGCTATAGACCGTCTCTTGTGCTCTTGGTTGGAATTTAGAGATTATTAGTTTTTAGGCAGATTCGATTAAGTTCGTAAATTGCTTGTGTGTGGGAAACAATGCATTCGATGTTTAATTGTTTAACGGACGTTAAAATTAACAATACATAACTTAAAATATAAAAAGATAGAATTTCAGGGGGTTATTTGCAATTTTTAAAAGCTTTGACCTAAGTTAATAAAAAATGCCCGCCCCCTTATCTTTCTTTTTCTTTGTTTCGACTATCACACACACACCAAAACAAGCTTGCTGCCATAGCCAACCCTCAACGACAAATCCTTGCATCTTGATCATTTTTATTTGATTAAAATTCGTCTAGGTACATGTTTTTTCTTATGCATACATCATTATTTCACTTCTAAACATGTTTTCCTCATAGACAAATTCCCAATTAATTGATTTTTGGGGTTTATGTAATTTTTTTGCATGAAAATTGAAATTGATTGGTGGGTTTTGCTTAGGGCAAGGTTTAGGCTCAATGGTATGTTTAGGTTGCCTTATAAACTTAAACGAATTCGTCTCTGGATTGACAACACAGTTGAGGTAAAAACAGGGTATACATAACATGGAATCCGACTTATGTTCATGTAAACTGGATTCTGACTTAGGTCTATGCAAAATGGTTTCCGACTTATGTTCATGTACACTGGATTCCGACTTAGGTCTATACAAAATGGATTAAGACTTATGTTCATATAAAATGGATTCCGACTAAGGTCTATATAAAATGGATCCCGACTTATAAGTGTGAAACATGGATTCCAACTTAAGTATTGAAAATATGGATACCGAATTATATGTTGATAACATAGATTCCGACTTAAGTATTGAAAACATGGATTCCGAATTATATGTTGATAACATGGATTCCGAATTATGTGTTGATAACATTGACTCCGACTTATGTGTTGAAAATATAGATTCCAAATTATGTGTTGAAACATGGATTCCGAATTATGTGTATAACTTGTATTTCGACTTATGTCAATGTATATGCATTCCGACTTATGCTAAGTTATTTGGATTCCGAATTATACTATGTTTAGGATTCCGACTTGATGTTAAGTGATTACTTTTGGTAGGGATTGTATGATATGTCATGTGCTAGTTGAAGTTGCTTTATTTTAAGTATTGAAATATGATGCTTTTAAGGTTTATACATCATGATATATCTCTCTTGTGTATCAACGTGTATGTTTTGTCTTAGCAACAATCATGTCTCGCACTCAAGAGCAACAAATTGAACTTGACCTTGCACTCGTACCAGAAGACAACCGCCTTCAAATCACTCCCAATAATCAACGACTTAAAGAAGGCTTCGTTCCATCACAAGCAGCATTCAGAATCGCTATCGAAATCCTTGATCTCTCACCGATCAAAAATGCACTACGGCTATCAGCAAGTGTTCCCGAAATCTACATGCATGAGTTTTGGACATCCATCAAAGCCATGACAAACACAAAGTTTTCATTCAACATCAATCGAGAGAAGAAGGAATTTTCTCTTAATCAGTTTCGAGAAATCTTTGGATTCCCCTCTTTAGCTAAAAGGAAAACATATGCTCCTGATCCAGACAGAGAAGAAATTATAAATTTGATTATTTCTCTTGGCTATGATGAAGAATTGCTAACCTTGTCTAAGTTTAACACTTCTAGGCTTGGACAACCATGGAAGGCAATTTTTAGTATCATTATCCGATGTTTGACGACAAAATCCAGAGGTGCAGATTCCTTGAGACTTTCTCAGGCTCGTATCTTTTATGGAATCTACAAGTGACTCAATTTAGATTATGCCTCTCCCATGTGGGAAGAATTTCATTATCAAGCTTTCAGAAATGTTAAGAAGAAATCTGAACACCTTCAGTTTCCACGATTCACAAAGCTCATCATCAATTACTTCATGAAAGCCAATGAAGCTATCGATCGACGTGGAGGATTCTTTGTTAACTCAGAATATGATTATTTATTCGTGGTAGCCATGAGACAAGAAGGAGCTAAGATCATTTACTCAGGTATTCCAGCTCTAGTTCCGGATAATATTATGAATGACAAAATCAAAAAGAGTGCTGCATATAAGACACTTCTGAAAGAAAAGGAAGAACACACAAAGAAAGTAGCTGCTGGAGAATTCAAGGCACCAAAACCTAAAAGCAAAAGAAAGGAAACTGAATCTTCCGAAGCTGATACACCAAAACAAGACAAAGGCAAAAGAACAAGAACCTTGCCTTTTTAGGAGAAAAAGGCCAAGGGAAAGAAAACACTCCTCATGGATGAAGACATAGAAGAATAACAAACGCCTTTGACTGAAAAACAAGAACTGAAGGATTTGAAGCAGGTTTTTCAACAAAGTAGAAAAGAAACAGGAGGTAGTGGATCGGGTCAGAGGTCAAAGGAAATCGAAGTTTCTGACATTGCTGACTTTCGAGACTCGATGCTTACGAGGACGAGCCAGTTCATGATGAAGACGATGATCAGCAGCACGAACACCACGACACAAGTTTTGATGATATTCCACCTGTACAAACAGAGATGGTACACATGGAGACAGAGATAGCTGACATCAACAAGGAGAAGAGTGTAACCAAATCCGCTTTAGTGTCGGATCCGGTAGGTTAATACTTAAACCTTCACTCTCTGGAATCGGAAGTAACTAACACCAATCCTTCATCAAACCCGAACATGGTTAATGTCCCTGTAACTTTGGCCACGACATCGGTAATCAGCACCATTGTGACAACTCCTGTAACCCCTTCACTATCAACCATTCAACCAGTGTCTTTGACGTCACATCCACCTGTCGACACAGCTTTCATGATAAGAATAGAACAACGACTGAAAGATCAAGAAGATAAGACTACTCAAGTCACAGAGCAGTTAGAGTCATCACAGAGATCTCATGAACAGGAAATAGCTAGCCTCAGAGAAGAATTAGCTAATAAAAAACAAAGTGAAGAGTCATCAAGAGCAAGTCTAGAAGCTAAAGTAGCCAGAAAGCAAGAACAGATCGACCGTCTTCGAGAACTGAAAAGGAAGTACAAAGAAGAGAAAGAGAGTCTTGTTAAAGCCAATGAAACACTTATTGAATCCATCAGTGAAAAGGTTCAGGATCTATTGAAACGGCACTTCCTGCTATGCGAGACGAGTTTAAAAAGATTACTGCAAGCAAATTGATGATCAAGTCTTCAGACACTCAAAAGTCAGACTATCTAATTGCTCAAAGGCTCACAAACTATAAGTTGAAGAAGCTGTTACATGCTCGCATGATTCAAATCGGGCCCCAAAACCAAACGCCAGCCCAAATAGCACTCCACAAGGTTCTAAAGACGGCTATGGATGAAGACACCACGATATTTGAAAAGCATGGCACCGTCGTCCCATACAGTATTTTACAACAAGATAAAGAAAACGAAGAAGAGGGTGAATCAGACAAACCCGGTGAATCTTTTGATAATAACGAAGACGACGACGGTGAAGATGACGATGAGGGTGAAGATGACGATGACGGTGAAGATGAAGATGAAGATGAAGATGATGATAACGATGACGGTGACGGTGATGATAAAGGTGTTGGTGACGATCCTAAAAAACACGATGATGAGTATGGATGAACAAGTCAATGATGAGGATGAGACAGAGGATGATGACGAAGAGAAAAAAGATGATGAAGATGAGGATGATGATGATAACACGAACAAAGACAAGTCGGATGATGATGATTATCAAACTTCAGGAAAAGGTGACAAGTCTCAAAAGGATGATGTTACCAAATATCAAACCACTTCATCAGCCGAGGCAACTCAAGAAATCGAGACACCTCAAAAGGTCAAACAAACCAAACACCATCATGATGTTGATGCTAATACGACCGCCTCATCCGTTCAAGTTCAATCTGCCCCAGCTACCACATCTACAACACAAGCACCAGAAAAACCTATACTGGAATCTCTTCAACATATACTTGAAGTTTCAGAATATACTCCAGTAAAGGATATTCCAGAAACTTAGTCAGTTCCAGAACCTGAACCAGAACCTGAACCAATCATGGATATTCCAACCACTGAACCAGTTTCTGTCATTCAAGAATCAAGTGATCCGGCGTGGGTGGATACAATTACCGTAGATGAGAATGCACCCGAGCAACCTTGGGTCATGGAAGCTGCTAGCATTCGTCCTCTTACTCAAGAAGATGAATCAGATTTCTCCCAAATCCTCAGCAATCCCATCGACTTCTCAGCATACCTAGTCTACAATTATGGAACTAACAACATAACTCCAGCTATGGTAGCTCGAGCTCTTCATGATCCCACCTTCCTTGCTAACTCAAGAATCAGCAGAATGGAGGTTGAATACAATGT
This sequence comes from Glebionis coronaria, assembly GCA_025667525.1. Taxonomy (NCBI): domain Eukaryota; kingdom Viridiplantae; phylum Streptophyta; class Magnoliopsida; order Asterales; family Asteraceae; genus Glebionis; species Glebionis coronaria. Next base: position 548,391,928 of record CM046874.1, read on the forward strand.
AAATGAGCTTTTGAAAGCTCCTCTCCCGAGAGCTGAAGGTAATTCTCAAATTATACGTGTTTTCTTTGTATGCCATGACCTTTAGTATTTGGTGAAAGGCACAAACAAGTATGCAACTTCATTAACTTTGGTCAAAGCTGTAAGTTGGGAGTCAATACCATGGATTGAGGAAAAGGTTGATGTCTCTGGATAAAGCAATTAGTTCCTCAGTATGATCACTATGCCGAATTAGGTGCATCCCATTGGGGCAAAACCATACGACGAGCTTACAGCTATGCATATGGGTTCAAATCTGTAGAAACTAGAAGGGGGGGTTGAATAGTTTCTCTTCGATTGGTGACCAAATTAAAATTACTTTCAATTTGGTTTGTATCAAAACTATCTTTTACTTGAGGCTAAGTTGCATAATGATTAGGTTCAATTGAAATGCACTAGCAAGGATAATAAGCAAGTATAATGATAATGAAATAAGTAAAGAGTAAGGAAGGAGACAACCTAGTGGGAAGACACCAAGATTTATAGTGGTTCGACAACGAGGCTCTATCCTCGTTTCTACTCCACTCCTCGAGTACACCTACTCGAGATTTCCACTATATCCACAAGCTCCCTTCTCGGCGGAGAAAACCTTACATCGTTGCTTACATTATTTTTCGACACTAAGCTAAATATCGAGACCTAATCTTTAGCTAGGACCAATCTACACGACGTTGCCTACTTCACAATTTAACGACACAAGGCTAGATGTCGGGTTCTAATCTTAAGGTAGAACCAATCTTCACGACGTTGCCTTCTTCACCATTTTACGACACAAGGCTAGATGTCGAGTTCTAATCAAAATCTAGAACCAATCTTCACGACTCTTCACTTTGAAGCTGAGTGAGAACTTTCACACAACACAACTACTAATCACTTTATAGTTTAGTGAGAACTCACAAGACACAACCACATCACTTTATAGTTTAGTGAGAACTCTTAATCAAATCTATTACAACTCAACTAGACTTATCCAAGTACACACATGTAGCTTGGATTTACACAACACAAATCCAAGCAAACACATATGCAATGGATGTACACAACAAATCCAAGTATCCACAAATAACTTGGATGAACACAACTAGTCCAAGTATTCATAAATACATTGGATTGACCTAAAACAAAAAGGGGTATCATGATGAATATGACTAGCTCATAGATTCATCTTTATCACTACACTAGTGAGTGAGTGATCTTCTCATTGGACATGGTAAAGGAGGGGATTAAGAGGATAATCATATGTAAACATCCTTAACAATTTAAGTGATCATATACTGATGATTATGCTATAGAAAATAGAAAGAGGGCTGAGAAAAACGTCTAAGAGGCTTGCTGGAAAATGAGATTTGACCCACTATTTAAAGGAGACAAAGTTACAACGGATCTATAACGGCTACTGTGCGCGGTACCTTATCTCACCCCGCAGTACCATATCGCTAAGGTACCGCGTAGGTACTTAAGGTACCGCCACTAGACTCCGCTCCGTTTTTTGTCTTTTAGTGGGGTGGGAATATCTGAGGTATTTGAACCCTTCAAAGGATATTCTAACAGCATTTGGAATATGCCATTTTCAAATTTTCATTTTCCATTTTAATAAAACATTTTCTAAAAAAGAAAGTTTATTAAAAAGTCTTTTGTCTTATTAACAATAGTGACTTTTAAGGATAATCATTTTGATGATCACTAAGTATGATTAAGAAAGGTTAGTGATATGATTATTACCTTGATGATAGTGTTAGTTAAATAATTCATTTTGTGTTTTACACTAAATGTGTTGTATGGTTTGTTGTGATCAAAACTAAGAAAGATTAGTTAACACTAATAATGTTTTTAGGCATCACTTGCATTAACAATCTCCCCCTTTTTGATTACGACAAACGATAAACTCATTTACATAGAAACACAAACTATGGAATTATTAACTAGTTTATCACTATGATTTCTCCCCCTTTGTTGTAGCAAAAAGGTTAGCATAAGTCTTTGAAGAACATCGAACTTTGCTAGTAGCTCCCCCTTGGTGGTTGCTCCCCCTTGCTTGGGGCACCAAGTTTGTGAGCTAAGGTGACATGCTACACAAAGGTTAGTAGAAAGGAAAGAAACACCAATGTATATATGATCACTACCTACTAAGTAACTTGAGAGGAAGAGAGAGAAGAAATCTCAAATTAGAAGCAAGTATTTTGCTAAGCATGTCCAAAGAGGTAATTGACAAAATCAAACTTCAATCCAATGAAGATGATAAGCTTGTCAATGGGTTAAAGCTTTAGAATTGATGGAATCACCCATAAGCAATTGTAAAAAATTAACCAAGATCAACTCAAAATAGAACTAATTAAAAAGCACACAAATAACACAAAGGTTACATAAAGAGAAAAAAAATACAACAAAGAAGATAGTCATACACATAGTATGAGTATCTAAAAGCAATAAATATGGAAAATAAACCACTAAGCATAAGCTAGTCTAATAGTGATATTTTCTAAGATTGCTAAAAATAAAATAAAACTAAAAAGACGACGATGCATCATTCGAAGTTTTGTCCACCGGAACGAAAACTTGAATAGGAGGTCGAGTGAGGAGGAATTCAAGAAAATTTAACTTCTCATACACATGAGCAAGTTCAATTTGTTGAAATCGGCAACAATCACACGAGGATCCATGATGCAACCCAAAATCGTTTGATGCGGGTATGGCATCAAACTTAGGGTTTGGTGGTGGTGGGGTAAAGGGTTTGGGAGTGTTTTCACAATGCCTTGTGAGGTTTGGGAAGGATGAAAGGTCATTGAGTTAGGGGGTATTGAAGGATTGTGGTGGTGGTGGAACATTTTCTTTTGCTCCGGTGATGGGGTTTATGGTGTAAGTCTCATTCCAATACTTGATTGGAGAGAAGGTAGGGTTTTTGGGTGGTTTGGACGAAGATGGTTCATTCTTCTTAACCCAAACGGGTCGAACCGAGATTTTTGGTTTCTTTGAAAGCTTGGATGAGGAAGCTTTGGGTGAGTGGGGTTGTGACAAAGAAATGTCAAGGTTAGGAATGTAGGAGTTAGGCATTGTGAGAGTGTGAGAATGATATCTCAAAGTTATGTGAGAATGAATTCTCAAGGTTGGGAAGGTGTGAGAATGAAATCTCAAGGTTGGGGTATAAGTAAAATGTAATCAAGGTAAGAATTTGAATACAAAATGTGTAGTCTCAAGGAATGTTTAGTCAATTTGAGTAAACAAGGAATCTTGACTGGGAATAGGGTTTTACAAGTTTTGACCAAAAAATCGTCAAAAGCCACTTTCTGGCCGCGGTACCTTATATGGGCTGGCGGTTCCGTATCACTAAGGAACCGCGGGTCCTTAAGGAACCGCGTCCAGTAGACTTTAAACCATGTTTTTCCTGGGTTTTGGGAAAAACTAAGACTTTTTCAAAAAGTTGCAAATCTTGGAATTTTACCTCTATTAGAACCAAAATATGCTAGGGTTGCATAAAGCAACACATTCACAAAGAATGTCTTGACAAAGGGTGACAAAATAATTTAGATATCATTTTGAACCAATTTTAGTCAAGTTTAGGGGTTGTGATAGATTTAGGTTCAATTTTAATTTCAAATTAAAGTTGATTAGTGTGCACAAAAGGATAGAATCACACAAAGCTAAATCCATAAGTCAACAACATGAAACATTCATTAATGAGGCAAGTACAAAGACAAATAAAACTAACTAATACATAGCTAGCTTATCATTAAATCTAGATAAGTAGTTTTCTTTGGCTTGTTGTTGAAAACTCTTATTATGACAACTCCATCATTCATCTCCTAGGAGGAGGCATGGAGAACAAGGCAAGCAAGAAGTCTTGCAAACCCCTATGTAGTCCATACATATCCATCCTTAGGTTATGGATGAGGAAGTGGTTGTAGAGACAACATGGACATCTAGGACCATGAGTTTATTGAAACCCAAAGTAAGGATCACCCAAGAGGAGGGAAAGAGGGACACCCAAAATTAGGATGTTTGAGTTGGGTGGAGGTGGAGGAGGCAAGTTCTCCAAGGGTGATGTGGGTGAAAGTGGAGGCATGTTCCCCAAAGGGGAAATGGTTGAGTGTGGAGGTAAATCCTCCAAGGTTGGTGAAAAGGGTGAGTTGTGAGGGGTAAATGGTGAAGTCACCAAAGTGTCGTCAAAGTCATTCCCAAAAGGAATGCTTTGGATTGGTTGAGGTTGTGTGGTCACTTCCAAGGGTGCACTTAGAGTGAAGGGTGAAGAAAGCTCATTCATTCTTGAGTTGAACGAAGAGGAGGTAGAACCAAAGGAGTGGTTAGTACCATGGGTGGATGAAGTCTTGCATGGTGCAAGAGGTGGGTAAGGTGATGAAGAAATGAGGATAGGAGCATTCTCATTCTTAGGTGTGTGGAAAGGTGAGGAGTTAGGCTTAGCTACCTTAACCCTTATTTTGAGTGTTTTCCTTGGGGTGGAGGTCTTGGAAGTGTTTGAGGTTTTGGTACACACCATGGTTGATTAGGGTGGTTTAAGGTTTAGGGAAGTATGTTTGATGTGTGAAGAACATGGCAAACAAGGTGGGTTTAAATGGGTGAGGGGATGATCCAAACTAGTAATGGGTTAAAATCATTTTAGGTGAATAATGAATTTAGGTAACCTAGTTTAGGAAATGTGCAGTTTATTACTGAAAATCATGCAAGGTTTACACAAAATTAAGAAAACAGTGTAAAGCAAAGATGCTGTCGTGCACAGTGACCGGCGGTTCCTTATCTAGGACCGGCGGTACCTTATAGATAAGGAACCGCGGGTCGATATGGAACCGCGACCAGAAGGTTTTCAAAAATTTCCCATCCCAGTTTTTGATAAACCCAGATTTTTCCCAAAAGTTTCACAAGCCAAAGTTAACTACAGATCATAGTCTAATAAGCTAACTATCAAAAGGCATGCACAAAGCTATGTAAAACATAAACATTATTGCATAAGCAACATTAGGGATCAAAATAAATAGTAATCCAAGCATGCAACACAAGTTAATAAACAACTAAACCAAAGTGTTAATAACCAAATGTTTAACCATCAAATCCAAACTTTGACAAAACTTCAAAGTCTTCACCTCCTTTTCTTTCCTAAACCCTTGATCATCTTTCCCAAATACTTGAACCCTTTTCTTGACACCACTCGGTGTTCATGTAATTCTCCCCGAGTTCTAAAATTCTCACGATAAAGATGCTCCATATTGAGATCTTCAGGAACATCACTAGAAGGGTGAGGAGGAGGAGCTAAGTCTTCAAAATCATCCTCGAATTGATTTGAGGATGGATGGGAGTTACTCGAAGAGTAAAAATGAGAACTAGGACCGATGCCATCACCATCACTTGGTGGCATATCGGTGTCCTCCTCATCCGGCTCCTGATGGTCGGATTTTCTCGAACCACGGTCACTTCTTGGATTTCGTTGATACGCCTCTTGAATAGGCAACATAACCCGTTGAACCGGGTGAAAGCGAGAAAGATTGAGTTGAGGAAAATCTTGACCAACCCTTCTAAAGAGGCGAGTAAGAAGCATAGCATAAGGGAGGTTTGTTTTGGGTTTGGAAAGAGCATAATTTATACATCGAGCGATGTAATATGCAATATTGTACTTGGTGGAAGTAAATAGGCAAAACAACATATGCCCCATGCAAGCCGGGATATGATCTCGGTTCCCACCAAGACAAAACACATTTTCCCTAAGGATGTTTGCCCATTGGAGCATGTAATCCTTAAGGTCGCTTGAGAGCACTTCATACCTATTCACATTTCGCACATTTGTATGAAGGCTTCTCACAACGTTTCCACTACGCTCTTTCGTGATGATTTCAAGGATGAAATTTAGATCAACTTCGGTGGTGTCATTTGGAGGTTTATAGTTTGACTCCAAGAGAGCATCTAGTCTCCACTTATCCGTGAAACGACAAGTGCCTTCAAATAGCACACCAAGAATATCACCAAAGTCATCGAGGGAATATTGAATGATTTGACCATTCAACAAGAAACGAATAAAGATTTGGTCATTGATTTCAAGCATGGAGTAAGTATTAAAGAACTCAAGAAGGAACAAGGGATAAATTACCTCGTCTATGTAAAGCAAACAATCAAACCCAATAAGCTCGAACATAGAGTTGATATAATTATCTCCCACTATTCTTGAATCTACAATCCTACCCTCGTGGAAACAACGAGAGGAAAGGGATGGAAAAGCGTTTTGGAGTTGAGGGGAAACAAAGGTTTGAGAGATGTTGGGCATATAATCTCTAGTGAATTGATGATCTTTTTGATATTCAGAAGGCATGATTAAGTACCTAAATACAAACACAAGACAATATTTTTCCAATCACTCATATGAAAAATAAAAAGGAAAACGAAAAATGAAAATGTGTTATATCAATTTCTTGACAAACATAGGATTGAATCCATATCATTTTCATGTTCACAATGTATCTATTCCATCATTAACCAAGAACACATGATCTATGTTAGATCAACAATGGATTAGAACATTGGTTTTTTAAAACAAGGTTTTTAGGTAAGCATTAACAATGTCATTACCTACTTGTTCATGGGTTCATCTCAAATCCATCATTCAACCAAAATCATTTAGCCTAAATTCGGATTTGTTCTACAAGTGGGTTTTAGTGAAATCTTAATGAATATCAACCTAAGGAATCATAGTAAGATTACCATGTCAACCCACATTCCTATTAAGCTTTTAATTCAATTTCAATTTTAAAAATCTCCAATTATGAAAGGATGAACCCTAGAACAAAATAGATAAAATTGAAAGAAAATACTTACAATTAATTGATGTTAGATGGAGGATGAGTGAAACCCACAACTTGGAATCAATTAATTTGAGTGATTGAAGGTTTTGGAAGCTTCAACAATGGTGGAAAAGGTAAAACCCGTCGGCTGTGTGTTTTTGGGAGAGAGAGAGTTTGGTTTGAAAAAGAATAAAAAACTCAAACTGCCGCTCTGACAAAAGTTACTGCCCGCGGTACCTTATCGATAAGGAACCGCGGGTTTGAGCCGCAGAGATAAGGAACCGCCTACAGAGGCAGGTTTTTATCTCTGAAAAACGCCAAATTTTGAAAATCCAGTTTTTCTAAAATACTTAAAATTAAATCATGAGCCTTTTAGAATATCATTGGATCATCATAACAATAAGCAATATGCCTTAATGAAGGATTACGAGTTAAACAAGATCGAAAAGAACCAAAACGGACAAACGACTACTCGTAGCAAAACGACTAAGTGGAGAGAAGTCAAGAGAAGTGAATCAAGACTAGGATCAATGCTCAAGGGATTAAGGACAATATTCAAGTAGTTGTAATGAAGAGCTTGTGTCATATATAGTGGTTTAAGACGTGCCTTTCCGGCGAAACGATAAACGGCTTTGGTAATGAATAAGCACAAAACAATTATTCAAGTATAGACTAAGATCACTTTCAATAATAGTCTTAGTCTAAACTAAAATATGAGCAAGGTATTAATTCACTTTCTCTCCCACAAAGGGCCTACTAACCGTATGGGTGCAAACCATGGAAATCATGCTTGATACTTTAAGCTTCTACTAACTCACTCTACATCACCATAGTGAGTCAAGTATCCAAGCAATGAAGGTTTGAGAGGATAAAAGAAAAGAAACACAAACCACAAATAAATGTCAAGGAAAGGATGCCGAGATCAAGCACATAGTCAAGTAATGATCAAAAGAATGATCAAAGGGCGTGTGGAAGAACGAAAGCGTACCTTGGCCACAAAGAGCAATCTATGAAGTAATTAGTGCTATGCCCAATCAATGACTATGATGAGTACTAAGTCTTCAAGGACTAGTATCATTCCCAATCATCTTGGTATCATCATTCAAAGATGTTAAAGATCAATGAAGATGATTCTTCTAAAAATGCAAGTTACTCAATCCATAACCAATTAATTGATTGATCTTCATGAGTACCTACACAAAGCAAGATGCAAACTAGTAGATATATTTCAAGAGTATATCTAAAATGCATAAAGGCTACTAATCTTAAGTGGGATGCAATATTATCAATTAAAAGACCTATTTCAAAGAAAACATAGTTTTGACCAAAGAGAAACTTTAGTACAACTAGACCTTCTAATTTGAGGAGACAATGGATCGATCCAAGTTTCAAAGTACAATATAATTCAAAGATCTTGAGTAACCATCGCTCTGATACCAATTGTAGAAACTAGAAGGGGGGGTTGAATAGTTTCTCTTCGATTGGTGACCAAATTAAAATTACTTTCAATTTGGTTTGTATCAAAACTATATTTTACTTGAGGCTAAGTTGCATAATGATTAGGTTCAATTAAAATGCACTAGCAAGGATAATAAGCAAGTATAATGATAATGAAATAAGTAAAGAGTAAGGAAGGAGACAACCTAGTGGGAAGATACCAAGATTTATAGTGGTTCGACAACGAGGCTCTATCCTCGTTTCTACTCCACTCCTCGAGTACACCTACTCGATATTTCCACTATATCCACAAGCTCCCTTCTCGGCGGAGAAAACCTTACATCGTTGCTTACATTATTTTTCGACACTAAGCTAAATGTCGAGACCTAATCTTTAGCTAGGACCAATCTACACGACGTTGCCTACTTCACAATTTAACGACACAAGGCTAGATGTCGGGTTCTAATCTTAAGGTAGAACCAATCTTCACGACGTTGCCTTCTTCACCATTTTACGACACAAGGCTAGATGTCGAGTTCTAATCGAAAGCTAGAACCAATCTTCACGACTCTTCACTTTGAAGCTAAGTGAGAACTTTCACACAACACAACTAATAATCACTTTATAGTTTAGTGAGAACTCACAAGACACAACCACATCACTTTATAGTTTAGTGAGAACTCTTAATCAAATCTGTTACAACTCAACTAGACTTATCCAAGTACACAGATGTAGCTTGGATTTACACAACACAAATCCAAGCAAACACATATGCAATGGATGTACACAACAAATCCAAGTATCCACAAATAACTTGGATGAACACAACTAGTCCAAGTATTCATAAATACATTGGATTGACCTAAAACAAAAAGGGGTATCATGATGAATATGACTAGCTCATAGATTCATCTTTATCACTACACTAGTGAGTGAGTGATCTTCTCATTGGACATGGTAAAGGAGGGGATTAAGAGGATAATCATATGTAAACATCCTTAACAATTTAAGTGATCATTTACTAATGATTATGCTATAGAAAATAGAAAGAGGGCTGAGAAAAACGTCCAAGAGGCTTGCTGGAAAATGAGATTTGACCCACTATTTAAAGGAGACAAAGTTACAACGGATCTATAACGGCTACTGTGCGCGGTACCTTATCTCACCCCGTGGTACCATATCGCTAAGGTACCGCGTAGGTACTTAAGGTACCGCCACTAGACTCCGCTCCGTTTTTTGTCTTTTAGTAGGGTGGGAATATCTGAGGTATTTGAACCCTTCAAAGGATATTCTAACAGCATTTGGAATATGCCATTTTCAAATTTTCATTTTCCATTTTAATAAAACATTTTCTAAAAAAGAAAGTTTATTAAAAAGTCTTTTGTCTTATTAACAAAAGTGAGTTTTAAAGATAATCATTTTGATGATCACTAAGTATGATTAAGAAAGGTTAGTGATATGATTATTACCTTGATGATAGTGTTAGTTAAATAATTCATTTTGTGTTTTACACTAAATGTGTTGTATGGTTTGTTGTGATCAAAACTAAGAAAGATTAGTTAACACTAATAATGTTTTTAGGCATCACTTGCATTAACAAAATCAATCACTCCAGTCATATCTAAGTTTAGAATCAAAGCCATTCTAGGAGTGAGAATTCAACCCAAGGTCGGTTACCATCATTTAACAGAGATCAAACTAAAAAGAGAAGACGACAAACACTACACCATCATGGAAGGAGACTTTTCAGATCTTCCTCTCGAAGACATTGAAGACATGTTGCTTCTAATGACTCAAGGCATACTCAAACATTTGGAAGCTGAAGACATCATTGCCTTGAATTCAGCTCTTAGAATGTACACTCATCGCATTGTAATCAAGAAGAGAGTTGAAGACATGCAACTTGGTGTCGAAAGTTATCCGAAGAAGCTGAACCTCACTGCTCCATACACTGAAGTTCCCGTTATCCATCGTGACAAAAGCCCCTACATGAGTACCAAAAAACCTGTTCCAAGTACCTTCTACTTAAATGGATCCGGTGAGAAGAAAATCATGAGAGTCGCGGAACTTCACAAGTTTAGTGACGATACTCTTCAACAAGTAAGGGACATATTGTTGTAGCTCAACATCACCAAGAAGCATCCCAAGGTTACAGTAAAGTGGCACGATGGATACGTAACAAGTGCTCACTACATGATCAAGAAGATTAACGAAAAGCTGAGGGAAAGACGGTTAATGAGAAGTCTAGAACGATTCGTCGGTGGTAGACCATATGGAGCGCACCACAAGCTAATGGAACGATCCATTTAAAATGGGTCGTACTATCTCTGGTCAACTCCATATCTTACTTGTGAATATGTAAATACTGTGAATATTGTGCTTTTGTGGCTTGCTGTAGTGTGAAAATATGATAAATATTTCAAGAATTTCTCATTCTAAATCTTTCAAAATATATATCATACTCAAGCACTACAACTAACCCTCATTCACTTGAGGGGGAGCATTAATATGTTCTATGGCCAACAACTGATTTCATTTTGTTACCCAAAGACTGGTTAATCCATTAATATCCAAAATATTGATGGTTAACATTTTGGATAAGGGGAGAAAATAGGATTAAGTAGACTTGTAAACATATGTGGCTAAAAATAAAAAGGGCTGAATAGAAAATCCAACTTGATATGTGTTATGCATATGTTAAGGGGGAGAATTTTATTGTCAAAAACGTTGAAGGTACAAAAAACTCTTGATATTTATATCACAGGTACCTCATTGATTTTTAAGGAATTTTTATGAAGACGAATACTTACCCAAAACACACTTAGCTCAGGACGAATGTGGTAACAAAAGGGTGGTAGGATTAGGTAGTAGTCCAATGATTCTTCCAGAACCGGAGGAATCTTCCTAAGGACAATTCCATAGTTAGAAAATAGAAGTCCTTAGAAAAGATGGGGAATGGATTATGAACGAAGCTGAATGCCGACCAAGTACTGATGCTAGCACTGGAAAAATCACAACAAGGTGCTAGTGATGATGTATTGGTAAGCATTGAAGGGGTTGAAGAATGAAAAAGAAATGTAAAGATAAAGGGTGTAAAGAAATAAGACCTCCTTACAACTTAGGCAGAAACTGGGTCAACACATTTTGAAGACGACAAATTATCATGGACCTAATGATGCGATGCACAACCCCTCCCAGCCAACTCAAATATTTCTCAAAAGATATTTGTTTTAATGTCACGGAGTTCAACACGTTATCTATCAGTTTATTCACTCCGAATAAATTGATATTGAAAAGGTGGCAATCCTCTCCAGCCTCCGCTCACCAAAACAAAATGCACCATTGAGTCTAGAGCCACGAGATCATCAAAAGTCTCATTTGGACACAATTTTAAAAACAAGAAAGATTTTTATGAGTCCTACGCAATATTCTTGAAATATTGCCAAAATATCTGAGTGATACGAAAGTATTACAATGAAGATGAAAATCTTGCTTGAGCCAACATCAAACAAGCTTATGGTATGTGACACGTGCGGTTCTTTAAGAACCAATCTTGTGATAACTGGAAAGAAACGATGGTTTGACTCTTAATTGAGATTAAACTTGTTCCAGGGCCTCTACGCAAAATTCAAGTGATCTTGCCAAAACACTCAGAGTGACACTCTTTAGTGTTCATAGTGAAGAGTGGAAATCCTTCCAGTGTCAACATCAAACAGCACTACGGTAGGTGACAAGCAAGATCTATTAGAATCAAGCTCGTGGCAAATGGAAAGCAACGATGGTGAAAATCTTAATTGAAATTCACTTGTTCCAGGTTCATGAATTGACGGCTTCAATCATATGGATATCTACTATCCAAGTGAATCACTCTTTATGTTGCAGTCAGCTTTGGACGGTCGAATAAAGAGAACGAGTTTACCCGCGAAATCTTGTCAAGGAGATCTTTAATTAGAGCTACCTGTCACAAGTACGATATATATTATCGTCCAACGGTCTTCACCGACCGGAGGTAAAATGCTACCGAATAAGAATAAAATGTCAAAGCCATTTTATTCGTGACTTATTATGTTGCTGCATTTGAAGACGGTGGCATTGCGGGGTACCAGATGAAGTCGTCCTCACATACTTACTCCTTCTGCATCAAATATTTCAGCAAAATTCAAGAAAGTCTGACCTAAAAGTCTTCCGCTGTATCAACTCCGAGATTTTCAAGAATTCAACAAAGGATAGGTATGTGGGACATGAAGTCACAAAGAGGCGAACATCACAAGAAGGCAAAGACTGCACGTAAAGATGATCTCAAATTACAAGACAAGTCAAAGCCAAAAGAACATGTTGCAAGCCAAAGCTCAAAGATTATGACAACATATTCACAAGCCGAAAAAGAACAAGAAAAAAAGAGAAACAACAAGATTATTACAACATATTCACAAGCCGAAAAAGAAAAAGAAGAAAAGAGAAACAACTACGAGCTCAAGAACGAAGACTTAGTATAGTATGCTAGGTTTAGAACTTTGTAATTTGGAGTGACCTCCCTTAGGGGGAGATTGTTGGAAATACGTTTTAACGTATATTAGAAGTATCGGTCACTCCAACAATATTATTAAAAGTGTTTAGCTCGTAGTTAGTTATTGTATTAAACCTTAATTACTAACCAACCCATGGGCCTGTCCATGGGTTGTAGACCCAAGCCCATTAAGGGGTGAGGGTATATAAGACCCCTTTCCTTCATGGAAAGGGGTTGGTTGTTCATTTTAGATTTTCAATATACACATATTTCTCTCATATTTCTCTCTCTAGTTTCTCTCTCTAGAAACAACAACCCACTTGTTAGGATCATAGATTATCACTATTCTACAATCCAGAACAAGAGGTAGCCATCGGGGGAACCCTCTTCGAGAAAGGAAGGAATGTCATGTGCGCCCTCCTTAAAGCAATCCTTGACGTATTCGTATGGGAACCAAAGCATATGACGGGAGTAACACGCTTGGTCGCAGAGCACAAGCTTCAAATCCGTCCGGGATATCCCCCTGTTAAACAAAAGAAGCGCGGTCAAGCACCAGAACACAGCCAGGTGATACTGGAGGAGGTAAAGAAACTGGTAGATGAAAGAATCACGCGAGAGGTCTATTACCACAAGTGGCTCTCCAACCCGGTCATGGTTAAGAAGCACGATGGAAGCTGGCGCATGTGTGTGGACTTCACAGACTTGAACAAAGCTTGCCCACAAGATTGCTATCCTTTACCAGAAATTGATTGGAAGGTCGAATCCTTATGCGGGTACTCTTTTAAATGCTTTTTGGATGCATATAAAGGATACCATCAGATCCAGATGGCGGATGAAGACGAGGAGAATACGTCATTCCATACCAGTCAGGGTGTATATTGTTACACAAAGATGTCTTTCGGACTTAAAAATGCAGGCGCGGCATACCAACGGCTCGGTGATAAAGCCTTTGAGTCACAGAGTGGCCGCAACCTTGAGGTTTACGTCGATGACTTGGTTATTAAGAGCCATACAGAAGACGAACTCCTCCGCGACATCCAGGAGACATTTGACACCTTGCGGAAAATCAACATGAAGTTGAATCCCAAAAAATGCACATTTGGGGCCACTGAGGGAATGTTCCTAGGATACATGATAAACCCGAATGGCATCAAACCTTGCCCCGAAAAAACTGATGCCGTGATACAGCTACCATCTCCTCGGACACTGAAGGAGGTGCAATCACTTAATGGAAAGTTGGCCGGACTCAACAGGTTCTTATCAAAGTCCGCAGAGAAGTCACCCCCTCTATTCAAAACACTCAAGAAGTGCATGAAGAAAGGGGACTTTCGTTGGACAAAAGAAGCAGAAGAGGCGTTTGGACAGCTCCAGCAGTATCTAGCGGCTCTCCCCATGCTAGTTGCCACGCGGCCTAAGGAAGAGCTTATTATGTACTTATCGGCTACGCATGGAGCAATAAGCACCGTCCTCATGACCGACCAGGAATCAGTACAAACTCCGGTCTACTTCATAACCAGAGCACTGCAGGGGCCAGAATTGAATTACTCCCCTATGGAGAAGTTGGTCCTCTCATTAGTCTATGCAGCAAAAAGGTTGCGCCGTTACTTTCAAGCACACCTAGTTGTGGTGATCACGGACCAGCCAATCAAACAGATCACATCGAAGCCAGACATGGCAGGAAGGTTGCAGAAGTGGAGTGTCCTGCTCGGGGAACACAACATCAGTTATAGACCAAGGAAAGCCGTCAAGGGCCAAATCTTGGCAGATTTCATAATCGAGAAACCCGAGGAGGACGAGACAATGGTACCAAAGGAGGAGATCCCAACTGAACCATGGGTCTTGTTTACTGATGGAACTTCTTGCACGAACGGATCAGGATCGGGCCTCATACTTACAAATTCGGAGGGCATGGAGTTCACCTATACCATACATTTCGAATTCATAGCTACGAATAATGAGGTAGAGTATGAAGAATTGATTGCAGGTTTAAAAATCACGGCTAGGATGGGGGTACGCAACCTTGAAGCCTACGTGGACTCACGGCTTGTCGCAAACCACATCCTAGGAGGGTACGAAGCAAAAGAGGACAACATGATCCAATATTTAGAGAAGGTCAAGTCACTTATCGCTGGTTTTGACAAATTCTCTATAAAGCAGGTGCCACGAGGCGAGAATAAGAAGGCATATGCCCTTAGTAAAATCACGTCCACAAGCTTTGCCCATCTATCCAAACAAGTTTTGGTGGAAATACTTAAGGTTAAATCAATCATAGGGGAGGCACTCGCAACAATAGTTGATGAGGAGGGACCTACGTGGATGACCCCAATCGTTAACTATTTAGCAGATGAAACCCTTCCAGAGGACGAAACAGAGGCGCGTCACATTAAAAGGAAGTCGCAACAGTTTGAACTCCGTGATGGTGTCTTATACAAACGCTCATTCTTATATCCATGGTTGCGATGTGTTGGTCCACGCTAAGCTAATTATGTGATTAGTGAGATTTATGAAGGGTCGTGCGGCATGCACGTCGGCCCCAGATCGGTAGTAGCACGAGCTTTACGTACAAGATACTATTGGTCGACAATGCATCAAGACGCACGGGATATAATCCTTAAATGTAATGATTGCCAGGTGCATAGACCAGTGTCGCATCACCCACAACAGGAGTTGACACCCATCACATCTCCATGGCCATTTCACAAGTGGGGAATCGATATCGCAGGTCCCTTTCCTGTTGAAGCCAGAGGCGTTAAGTTCTTGATTGTGGCCATGGACTACTTCACCCATTGGATAGAGGCTAAGGCGGTCGCTACAATCACGGGCAAACAGGTTAAAAAATTTGTTTGGGAAAACATTGTTTGTCGTTTTGGTTTACCAGGGGAGATTATCTCTGATAATGGCAAGCAGTTTGCGGACAATCCATTCAAATATTTGTGTGCCGCGCTTCACATCAAACGACGCTTCGCATCAGTGAAACACCCACAAACTAATGGTTTAGTGGAGCGGGCGAATAAGCCTAGGTGATGGAATAAAAGCGCGCTTAGATAAGAGAAGCGCCAAGTGGGTGGATGAACTGCCACATGTCCTATGGGCACATAGAACAATGATCAAATCGGCTTGCGGGGACACTCCATTTGCATTAGCTTATGGAAACGAGGCAGTCATACCAACAGAGATTGGATTGCTGACAATCCGCACGGTGGAGGTCAACGTCGTCACGAACGATGAGGAGCTCAGGGTTAATTTAGGCTTGTTAGAGGAAAAGAGGGAGATAGTAGCCATCAATGAAGCTAAATCTAAAGCACGAATGAAAGCTTATTACGACTCCAAAGTCAAGGGTATTTCCTTTCGACCAGGGGACTTTGTTTATCGTGCTAATGAGGCAAGTCGCGCGGAGAACACGGGGAAACTAGGACCAAAGTGAGAAGGACCGTTTGAAGTCACGGAAGCTTTGGGGCTAGGCGCGTACAAGTTACGTGACATGGAGGGCCGCGACTTGGATCGTACATGGAACATTTGCAACCTCAAAAGATGCTATCTCTAAAAGGCCACGGCCTCCGTATGGGCATTTCGCTGTAGACAGCTTCAATAAAGATCCATGTATTTTTGCTTTTATGTTTTCTAGGTTCTATTTGTCTTAGGATTTTATCATTCTGTCAAAAAATCGTAACCGTGATAATAAAGCGCCGTGGTGTCTAGCTAGCTCCACGGCTTGTTCTTGTGTAAATTGTGTCTTTTATGTGTGCTTAGGATTATTTCTTATTTATATTATGAAGTGTTATTTCGTATTCATATGCATTCATTCAACCGTACATGTACTATTCGTTTCCATGTCGAGCAAGAGGATTAAGTGAACCTAATAATTCAACTTGTCGCATAAGAGGGATAAAACCCCCACGACGCGGATAATGAATCCTTGCTAGACACCTTATTCACAAGACGTTGTAATAAGTTTCCACATGCCGTCCTTATAGAGTGTCGGACATGATAAAGACACATAATGTGTAACACCCCACTTGGATAAGTGGACCGTTACGTGTATTTATGGCGTGTCATCAAAGCATAAGGTAAATGTCCTAGAACATTAACTGACCATAAAGGAATACCGGAATCAAACATCGGTAATCCAAACATAAGCCCAAAACATGAAAAGTAAAATACTGAAGGAAAAGGACTAAACAATGTCCAAATAAGCAGGATAATGTAAGAAATGCATAAAGTAAGAAGTCTGGATAGCTTCCATCCAAATGCACATTCTCTTAGAATCCTAAAAGCGTCCTGGTGTACCTGCCGTTAGAACATGAAAAGAAACTACGGCTGAGCATAACGCTCAGTGAACGGATATAAAGCATGATAGGGAAGTACTAAAATGAAACAGATGATAAAATACTGGAGCTGTAAGACTGATAAGTAAAGTTACAGCGGAAATCTGTGTATAATCTGTAAAACCCGATTTATAAATAATAAAGCTGAACTGTTATCTGTTAAATCTGAAAACATGCATTTACTGTAATTTAATTGCCAGAGCTTATATAGGTCATGTGCTGTAACAACGTTGCATGAATAACTGGAGGGGTGACCTCGTCATGCTGTAGAGGGGTGACCTCTAAATAACTGTGCTGGGTGGAGGGATCAGCTCCAATGTGAAGGATGTAGAGCACACACCACATTCACCTGCTAAACTGTAAACTGTAGCCTAGGATGCATCCATACGCCCCACTAATAATACTGATAATATGGCCAAGCTGAGCTGAGTGGGACGATGCAGGATATCACTCTCCTGCATGTGAGTCACGACACTGGTGCCTCTAGTGTCGTGGTTACGGTACCTCCGTAACTAGTACATAAACTAATCATGCTTGTATATAATGCTCAGGCAATTTATTTTATTATTAACATGATTACTGATAAGCTTAAACATATACTGGGGAAAACATTTGGCTGCAGACGGGGAATCCTAATCATGCATAGGAAAGGAAGTCCTTACTGAAAGGACGGAAAATCCGTACCTCGTGTCCAGTAACTGACTGAATGGAAGACTGAACGAATACTACTCGGGCTTCACGCGTGCTACATGAATAAAGGACGCGAATAAGTTAACTGATATTCGTTTATGGAATTTTACTGATCTTATTGGCTTCTTATTTATTTAATTTCTGAAATTCTGTACATATATTAACTGATAAATCTGATCTTATAATAATTCATTTTAATGTATTATCGTTCTACTATTAGTTATGGTACAAGCGTATTTCTGACGCTATAGTAATACTATATTAAGTATCCCGCTAAAATAGAAAGTTTCTTAAATTAGGAAGTACCCAAAACAATTTAATTCATTTAATAAAATTATACCCTTTTAAAATATTAAAGATCTATTTTAATTTAATACATTTAACATATATTTTAAACATTTATAAACGATTAGTATAAAAAAGGTATAATATAAAAATATTCATATTATTTATTATAACAATGTCCCGAGCCTACCGAGATACCCCATCTCGGTCGCACTAAACAAATCAACAAACTATGATATACAAAATCTGTCTATTTGAATTTGCGACAGAATCTGAGTCACTAAAAGTGTCGCTAAAGCTGCTGTAAAAAAAACTGTCTAAAAAGCCATTCTGTGACAGAAAAAAAGTGTCACAGAAAACTGTCGCTAATCTTAAAACAAATCCTCCATCTTTCTGTTTGTTTTTCCCACTGCCGTAACCCTACGTTCCCACTGTTAGTTTAATTATTCCCACTGCTAGTTTAATTATTTACAGTTTATAAAACCAAACGCACCCTTACAATTTAGTTAACCCAAACGCACCCTTTATTGCTGGTAATCCCAAACGCCCCCCTGTTGTCATCCTTTGGTCGCTGCAGTCATCACAGAAACCACCAGCGTACCCCTTGAGGGTCGCGGCTGGTCCCGAAAACAAAACACACCGAGACCTTAAGGTCTCGGTTTTTCCTACACAAGCAAACCCGACACCCCTTCTTTGAATTCGTGGATCATCAAACAGAAAAAGGAAGAAAAAGAAACGATTGGGTTTACCTTGATTCGTGTGACAGGGATCAATGACCTCTTGTTGTTGTTGTTCGTCGGCAGGAAAAGGAAAAAGGGAACAACGATTCTTTTTTTTTTTTGTGTCGGCAGGTACAACTCCAAAAAACCTAATTCCGTTTCATTTTTTTTAACAGATTGTGATAAAAGGGGAGCGTAACCCCCGATTCTTTTTCTTTTTGGTTTTGGGCTGGGCTCAAGCCCACTACTTCTTCTCTCTTTTTTTTAAAGAAAACCGGCCCAAGGCCCTTTTTGTTTATATAACTTTCATTTCGTTAATTATTTTCGATGTCCGTGTTTTTAGTTCGTGGTTCGGAATTTCGTAATATTTACTTTCTGAGTAAAAAATACCTACGTAAAAATACTTACGTATAATTTTCTGACATTTTTATATTTATTTCCGGAATACTTAATTTGTAATACTTAAATAAAACTGAGCGCGTAATTACTGTTAGCGTTTAATTATTTACGCATACTAAAATAACACATACGTTATATTTTTTAAACTTAATAATTATTTCTGAATAATTATTTATAATATTTAACTAAAACTGAGCGTGCGTATTTAATACTCGGAACTTCTTAAATACGGGTTTTACAATTCTTCCCCTCTAAAAAAAATAATTCGTCCCCGAATTAAGGATACGATTATGCCGGTTTTACAATTCTTCCCCTCTAAAAAAAAGAAAAATTCGTCCTCGAATTATTGGTAATTAAAGCCAGTCGAAGTAAAAGTTGAAAGTATACGTAAGCTGAAAGACGTATAAGCTGAAAGGACACATATGTTGAAAGATCATGATGGCTGAAAGGCATATAAGCTGAAGGGTCATTCGTCCTTGATTTAGAACATAATGCCGCTGAAAGGGTATAACATGACATGACTGAAGTGAACATGGAACGTGACATGACTGAAAGAACTTAACTGGATTTATTGAAGGAAACGTGATGAGAGGTCCGGATGGACTCCTCCGTTTCGAGTAGCTTCCCACTCGAAACGATTCCTTCAAGGGTCTAAACATAATGAAAATCTTGGTCCTGATGACCCTGTCCTGATGATGCTAAATAGTTTCTGGTTCTAAACTTAAGATGGATTTTCTGAACCTGAATGAATAAGCTATAGCATGTAGTATACATGAAACGGTACGTACAATTATCCTGAAAAGATAACATTTATATCTCTGAGCAAGCTGTTGAGAATATATATAGGGGCGAACTACGTGAACAATTGTGAACATGCTAAGTGAGCAATTGTGAGCGTGGTTCATAATTATATGAGGAGCGCTGTCATGGAATTAGAATATGATAAGTGAATCATACTGTGAACGTGATACTAGAATGTATCATGAACGTATGCTGACTGAGGAATGAATGCCAAACAATACGGCCTGTGATGTGAAACGTTTGCCTGGTTATGGAATAGTTGTGCTAAACTTGAGTCTGATTTCCCAAGCTTTCTGTAACCGTATTCGGTAATAAACTGAGAAACGTGTATCGTGAAATGGTACACGAACTTGAACGTGAAAAATGTTATGAATACAAACGTAAGCTTAAATTATGAGATAGCATAAAGATGAACTGAAACAACATCATACCGCGAATGAGACGTAAACGTGAGAGTGAAAATAAACATGAATTTAAAGTGGGCGTAAACATACACTTGATCGTGAACATGAATTCTGTCTGATATGATGGTCAATGGAATGTCTTGAATTCGTACGATTTACTGCTGAATTTCAAAATTTTCTGCAGATCTGCTACTGCGTGATCCTTTCGGACGAAAGAACGCGCAGGCTGATTACATGGTTGACGATAACTTAGATAGTATCATACTTTCTCTGAGCCTGTAGTAGCTGATAACAATTTCATGGAATTTCGTCTCATTTCTGTTCAGAAATTTCTAAGGGTTGTAGTAACTCACTAACATTACGACGTTCTATCTTGAACCTGCGGTATGTCAGGCATCTAGATATGAACATAGCTGTATCAATGTGTGATACGGTTTCTATCGAAATTCTGCCTAGGCTTATGGGACATTCTGGTGGGAATCTGGTTGAATAGTCATGGAATAATTTCTGCGTTAGCCTAGGTTTTAGTGATGACTGTCAGCAATTTCTGCGTTAGCAGTCAATTGAGTTCTAGAAGAATTTGTACTTAGTTCACAGGCGTCGGTCGGGACCATCAGGTGATGGCCTTCACCTTCACAGCATTGTTTGAAACTTCTTTCTGCTAAGGTAGAATGTTCAGAAATGCCACCTTGTTCAATTGGAATTCATATCTGGAAAGCTGTATATAAAATTTTCTCCTATCGAAGATTCTGTACAACTATGAGAAGATGATTCTCGTGTTCTTCTCAAAATTTAAGCAGATCAGAATGTGATCAAAAAAAATATACTAACGTTTTTGTCTGCGAAGTCGTACAAGAGAATTCATTCATAAATTTCATACTATAGCTGGGGCATTAGGGAGCCCAGTCGTATAAGTCAAAATTTTAGAGAGACTGTAACGTGTTCAACAGCAGTCTAGAAACATCATGTTCTTCTCTCACCACTGCTGGTGTCATGATCGCGAATTGTTCCAGAACTATTTAAGATATTCGTAGCAGGTCAGGTAAACCTTCTATACGTGGAATGAAATATCGATTAAGAATGGTGATCTGGTACATTTGTCGGTGGTTGATATATGATCTCACGTTACCGGCCTTCTTAATAGACAGAAACGGTGCACTTTCTGGTGGTGCGTTGGGCGAATAAGGCCTCGTTCTGGTAACTCTTGCAGCAATTGCTGCAACTCTTTTAACTTAGCTGAAGCCCTGTGATCAAGAGTTCTAAACACAGGTTCTGTTCTTGAGACTAGCTCGGTGATAAACTCTTGTTCGTGGTTAGGAAGAAATTTCTTGAAACTTCCTGGAGTGACATCTGAAAACTCTAGTATAATCTGTTGATCATGAATTTAAAGAATTTAAGAAGTGGATTATAACTGGTGGCTGGAAAATCTTCGTAGCTATGGACTGATAAGTCACGCGCTTGTAAGGCAGAACAACTTGTACCGATTTTTCTGGCAGGAAATATAATGAATATATTCGTTATTTAGTAAGATGGATCTCATCGTTAACTGAAAAGAAACCTTAATAAGTATAGGTGATTCCGTGGAGTTCTTTCGGCTGGGAGGTAGGTAAATACCTGATTTACATAAAGCTGACATAGGAATACGTGGAGTAACGTGGTGACTTCCACCGAGTGGGTTCGTCTGTAACCTTGCAGAATGAATATCGTGTGTTTAATATGAATAATAGTCTAGTGGTGGTAACTGAATTTTAATGGTCTAATTTATGTGTGGCATAACCGAACGGGTATACCCCCTTGGGGTACCCTGAATTTCTGAGGACCTGATTTAGGAGGCATACTGGTGTTATGAATCTGACTTGTACCTTGAGGAGACATTCATATAACGTGTACTATGACTGGTGTCCTGACATGTGTCTTCCGAAATGATACTTGGGACCTACGTCTTGACTGTTGTTTGAACATGTATTTTAATGGGTGAGTCTGAATGAGATTAAGAATTTCTGGTAACTGCTAGGGTTGGCGGACCGGTTAGACTGCTGACCTCTGTATTTCTGGTCACGTCCATTCCGGAGTTCCGATGGTTACTGACTGATTACTTATAAGCACGGTGGTTGTCACTACTGCTTTGTCTGTCAATTTATGACGATCATTATCATGACCCTGATTCATGTAACTATTCTGCTGAGTGGCTGGCTGAGTTCCGGTTCCCACTCTTTGAATATACGGTTGGCTGAGTGGAGTGTGACATCTAACTGAGAAGGTAAAAGTATGTAATGGAATGGTAGTGTCTGATGGTTGAAATTTTGTCTTGACATAAAGTTCAAATTTATAGTTTTCGTCCTTGCTCTGCGGTGTCTTTATAGTATAACAGCATCAGCATCAGCATCTTGAGAAATCTCCAAAGTATCGGCAGCGTCAGCAATTTTGAGGTTTTCAAAGTGTTCACAACATCAGCATCTGGTAAAATCTTCAACTCACGAGAAGCATCAGCACCTGGTAAAATATCGACAAGTGGAAACGCCCGAGGTGATTGAGGATCGACCAGCAATATCCATGGTGTAGGGTACCTGGTGTACACCTGGACTACTGTACATGAAGTACAAAATGAATATTGCACATGAAGCGTATCGAGACATTGTACGTGAAGTACACATGTATCACTATACAAGGAGTATAACTGAGGCACTATACATAGGGTCCATATAGACTACTGTTCATGGCACTGGTGGGAATTTTATTGGATGGTCGATACTGGTGTCGCTTGTCTGACGTGATCTAGGAAATAAATTGATTTAAACGGTAGTAAATTGGTCTGAAATAAGTAACATGATAGCCTGTAATTCCTGCGTCGACTTACTGCTAGTTATATCAAGACTGAAAGTATGATATAATCGTAGTCCCAACAGTGGTCAGGATGAAGCATGATTAATGAAGGCCAATCCTGATTTATCATGAAAATGGGTTTTACTGAAATTCTTGTGTATGAGAACATCATTACTTTGCTGAAACATAATCCCCGTAAGGAGACATGAACTTAGTCAGCATGAAAACGACATTCACGTGAGAGTATAAACTTGACTGGTTCAAAGAACATAGAAGAATAATCAACTGAGGTCTAACATCAACTGATGTGGATAGTTATGGTTTAATCCACAGTATTCATAGTAGGAAGCATGTGACTAAGTATGGGCGATTCTGTTTCGATCCATACTTGTCAAAAATTTATGAGAACTGTCATGTATAGAAATTCATAATCTGGGACTAAATATGGTTGGCTATAGTCCAGCCCATACTTGTCTAAATTTATGAAATGTCCTGATATGACAAAGGTGAACAACTGTGGATCGGTTCACAAAACATCATTTGACTGAAAAGTACGAAATTTGACCTGAACAATGGTGAACGTTTATGGCTAGTTCACCAAGTAATACTTGACTAAAAACATGAATCTGTCATGAGTAAGGGTAAACGCATATGGTCGATTTACCAATACAAAATCTGAACGGACAAGGGTGAACGCCTATGGGTCGGTTCACCAAAACAATATTCGCAAAAAGCACATGCGACTAAGTATGGCCAGTCCTGTACCACCCTTTTACTTAGTCAAAATTTTAAGAAAACCGACTAATAACTGAAGAAAACTGACTGATACATGCACGAGAAACATGAAAGATAACAACGCCAAAATCTGGGAAGTTCCTGGTGACTACCCACTAGTCACAGGTCAAGTTTTAGAGCCTACAGGTCGAACCTATAGCTCTGATACCATAATTGTAACACCCCACTTGGACAAGTGGACCGTTACGTGTATTTATGGCGTGTCATCTAAGCATAAGGTAAATGTCCTAGAGCATTAACTGGCCATAAAGGAATACCGGAATCAAACATCGGTAATCTAAACATAAGCCCAAAACATGAAAAGTAAAATACTGAAGGAAAAGGACTAAACAATGTCCAAATAAGCAGGATAATGTAAGAAATGCATAAAGTAAGAAGTCTGGATAGCTTCCATGCAAATGCACATGCTCTTAGAATCCTAAAAGCGTCCTGGTGTACCTGCCGTTAGAACATGAAAAGAAACTACGGATGAGCATAACGCTCAGTGAACGGATATAAAGCATGATAAGGAAGTACTAAAATGAAACAGATGATAAAATACTGGAGCTGTAAGACTGATAAGTAAAGTTGCAGCGGAAATCTGTGTATAATCTGTAAAACCCGATTTATAAATAATAAAGCTGAACTGTTATCTGTTAAATCTGAAAACATGCATTTACTGTAATTTAATTGCCAGAGCTTATATAGGTCATGTGCTGTAACAACGTTGCATGAATAACTGGAGGGGTGACCTCGTCATGCTGTAGAGGGGTGACCTCTAAATAACTGTGCTGGGTGGATGGATCAGCTCCAATGTGAAGGATGTAGAGCACACACCACATTCACCTGCTAAACTGTAAACTGTAGCCTAGGATGCATCCATACGCCCCACTAATAATACTGATAATATGGCCAAGCTGAGCTGAGTGGGACGATGCAGGATATCACTCTCCTGCATGTGAGTCACGACACCGGTGCCTCTAGTGTCGTGGTTACGGTACCTCCGTAACTAGTACATAAACTAATCATGCTTGTATATAATGCTCAGGCAATTTATTTTATTATTAACATGATTACTGATAAGCTTAAACATATACTGGGGAAAACATTTGGCTGCAGACGGGGAATCCTAATCATGCATAGGAAAGGAAGTCCTTACTGAAAGGACGGAAAATCCGTACCTCGTGTCCAGTAACTGACTGAATGGAAGACTGAACGAATACTACTCGGGCTTCACGCGTGCTACATGAATAAAGGACGCGAATAAGTTAACTGATATTCGTTTATGGAATTTTACTGATCTTATTGGCTTCTTATTTATTTAATTTCTGAAATTCTGTACATATATTAACTGATAAATCTGATCTTATAATAATTCATTTTAATGTATTATCGTTCTACTATTAGTTATGGTACAAGCGTATTTCTGACGCTATAGTAATACTATATTAAGTATCCCGCTAAAATAGAAAGTTTCTTAAATTAGGAAGTACCCAAAATAATTTAATTCATTTAATAAAATTATACCCTTTTAAAAAATTAAAGATCTATTTTAATTTAATACATTTAACATATATTTTAAACATTTATAAAACGATTAGTATAAAAAAGGTATAATATAAAAATATTCATATTATTTATTATAACAATGTCCCGAGCCTACCGAGATACCCCATCTCGGTCGCACTAAACAAATCAACAAACTATGATATACAAAATCTGTCTATTTGAATTTGCGACAGAATCTGAGTCACTAAAAGTGTCGCTAAAGCTGCTGTAAAAAAAACTGTCTAAAAAGCCATTCTGTGACAGAAAAAAAGTGTCACAGAAAACTGTCGCTAATCTTAAAACAAATCCTCCATCTTTCTGTTTGTTTTTCCCACTGCCGTAACCCTACGTTCCCACTGTTAGTTTAATTATTCCCACTGCTAGTTTAATTATTTACAGTTTATAAAACCAAACGCACCCTTACAATTTAGTTAACCCAAACGCACCCTTTATTGCTGGTAATCCCAAACGCCCCCCTGCTGTCATCCTTTGGTCGCTGCAGTCATCACAGAAACCACCAGCGCACCCCTTGAGGGTCGCGGCTGGTCCCGAAAACAAAACACACCGAGACCTTAGGGTCTCGGTTTTTCCTACACAAGCAAACCCGACACCCCTTCTTTGAATTCGTGGATCATCAAACAGAAAAAGGAAGAAAAAGAAACGATTGGGTTTACCTTGGTTCGTGTGACAGGGATCAATGACCTCTTGTTGTTTGTTGTTCGTCGGCAGGAAAAGGAAAAAGGGAACAACGATTCTTTTTTTTTTTGTCGGCAGGTACAACTCCAAAAAACCTAATTCCGTTTCATTTTTTTTAACAGATTGTGATAAAAGGGGAGGGTAACCCCCGATTCTTTTTCTTTTTGGTTTTGGGCTGGGCTCAAGCCCACTACTTCTTCTCTCTTTTTTTTAAAGAAAACCGGCCCAAGGCCCTTTTTGTTTATATAACTTTCATTTCGTTAATTATTTTCGATGTCCGTGTTTTTAGTTCGTGGTTCGGAATTTCGTAATATTTACTTTCTGAGTAAAATACCTACGTAAAAATACTTACGTATAATTTTCTGACATTTTTATATTTATTTCCGGAATACTTAATTTGTAATACTTAAATAAAACTGAGCGCGTAATTACTGTTAGCGTTTAATTATTTACGCATACTAAAATAACACATACGTTATATTTTTTAAACTTAATAATTATTTCTGAATAATTATTTATAATATTTAACTAAAACTGAGCGTGCGTATTTAATAGTCGGAACTTCTTAAATACGGGTTTTACATAATGCACGTCTAGTAAACTATAGACTTGGTTTTTTGTTGTAAAGCCGTGATAAATCACACATGGATATTTAATCCGATGGATATACAATTATCTAAATGCAAAAGACTAAGTTTCATATAAGCACATCAAAAGTGCCGTGAACGCTCACGACCATAATAGTTACAATAAAAACTGTTGTACAAAAACATAATTAAGTGTTTGAATGCCGTGGACATCCACGGACGAATATGAAATTACATAAGTTGTTGTCTGTTACAAACTTTGACAAATTAGTGGGGTAGCATTGATTCCTCAAGCTCTTTCCGGCGCTGCGATAGGGACTCAATAGAGGATCCTTCTGGCATAGCATGGCTCCCTGCTAGTAAAGTCACGCCATGCATGGTTGGGGCCGTCAAGGGCATTCCATCAGACCTGCGAAGGTGGGCGGATCCTGCAGTAGGGGTGCGACATGTAATGCGACACCCTTTCTTCTATAAGGCACGGTCCAAGTTAGCCTTAACAGCTTCCTCCAAGCTTCTTTATCCCTTGAGGACCCATGGGTTCTCGGACGGAGGATTATCTGCATAGATGGGCACAATAAGTTGGGAACTAAAACCCGCTTCTACACACAAGTGCTCCATGACCATGTCGATGGGTGCGTCCTCTAACGCCTCGATCTTATCCAGCAAGGGGTACTCGATGTGGT
This sequence comes from Glebionis coronaria, assembly GCA_025667525.1. NCBI lineage: Eukaryota > Viridiplantae > Streptophyta > Magnoliopsida > Asterales > Asteraceae > Glebionis > Glebionis coronaria. Next base: position 548,419,421 of record CM046874.1, read on the forward strand.
CCAAGACCGTCATGGACTCAGTCATCTTATCCTCAGCATCCGACTTGTGGTAGGAATGATCTTTGATGTCCTTACCCTAGATTATCCACCCAGCTGCGGTTGTAAGCCCCTCGTACCTGCCACGGTCAATACCGTCTGACACAACATCGGTAAATGGCTTGGCCAATTTAGGAGACTCTACAATTTTGTTCACGGCTAATCTCAGGCCAAATCCTATCATCGACCTACGGCCGGCGATAGCTATGAGTAGGTGAGGGTATAACTCCTCATCAAAGTCTACAGTCATCGCGTCCATCTCCCCAAGATGCTCATCCACGACCTTCGCGTGTTTAACCATGTAGTCCAAAAAGGCCTATGCCAACTGCTCTTCACTCTTCACCATTAGGCGTAGCTCATCGCGCTCCTTGGTGAGGGCAGCCGCATTCTTTGTTAGCAATTTGATAGTCGCCTCTAAGGCTGTTACCTGTTGGTATAATGATTCGGGGTTATTTTGCAAGTTTTTTAAGGAAAATTTTTTCTAAGAGAACATAAGCAGGATAGGGGACGTACCTTGTCATGAAGAGCTTTAGCCTCGGCTTCCAACTCTTCGATACGGCATTCACGGGCGGCAGCATGGCTTGCCTGCTCCTTTATGGTTGCCTCGGCTATAGATAAGTCCGCTTGCAGGGTAGAAATGGTTTCCTTATGTTTTTATACTAGCTTTTCCCTGCGGGCTATCTTCTTTTTCTGAGCTCCTTACATGACCAAGGGCTGCTTCAAAGCGTTGACGCAGGGCCGCACTGACAGTCATTGGTACGCCGTGGCCACATTAAACTGCTCAATCAGAGCTTCATGGGTAAGCTCATTTAAGTCCTAAGCCAGGATAGGAGGAGTTAAGTGATCTATAAACTCTGCATATTCCTCCTCCGTCTCTAGTCTAGTCAATGCGGACAAGTTCCATATCGGGCAAAGACGTGGAGCTGGTCCTTCAGACTAGGGCTCTTCCACATGGGTGGGGGAGCAGTTGGTGGGATGTCTTGTATCACGGGTGATGGCTCCCTAACAGCATCTCCCACATGCGACACGGCCGTAGGATCCACCCTGTTATTTAAAGACAACTTACAAGTCTTTTTGAGTTTTACTTACAAAACAAAGGAAAACACAGGGATAATAAGAGTACAAGGAAACTTACGTTGACATAACTAAAGGCGCAGTGTTGGTAGGGGCTACGACACTCACGGGTTTCGCATTCCACACTGTTGTCTCCACCTGCTCTTCGGTTACGGCGACGTGGGGCAAGGGGTTGTCTTGCGACAAGGTAGTGCTGCTCCCTTCTTGGTAGGCGGGGTAATCCTTACGCAGCCTCTTGAGAGGTGCGTTAAAGACTCCCGCCTCCACTCCCACCTCTCTCGCAACCTTCCTTGTTGATTTACGTTTCCTTGAGATGGGTTTTGGTTGCGTTGAGGTGCCGGTCTCAAGGGCTACCTCCTATTCAATGTCATTATCAAATAGGCGGTTGATGGATGAGTCTGTGGGCTGCTCCATATTATCATCTTGTTTTTCTTATTGGGAGGCAGTGGTGTTTTGAGCCGTGCCGGTGGCATCCTCCAACAATGGCTCACCGTCGTCTTCATTAGAAAATTCTAGCGAAGACTTCTCAATCTCTATATTTCTAGCATTGGATTGCGGCCCTGTACCTTCTTCAAGTGGGACGGTCTAATTCTGGGTCGCAGCAAGCAGAGGGGGTTCACCCTCGCTTAGTGGTCGGAATCCCTCTTCCACCTTCTTCGTATCTCCTTGGCGTAACAATCCAAACAGCCTCATCTCTGCGGACATATGCATACGAATGTGTTAGTACATTTGAGAGAATGTTATATACGTATATTGAAATAAAAAACACACACCCTGTCTACGGTTGTTTATAGGGTATCTGTCCTCCCTGTCGTAGTAGTTGCGGCTGATGCCTACCAAACACAAAAATTATCTGGTAGACCTTTGTGGAAGTATGTACGATTGGTATCTAAGATTAATATTGAGTATATTGAAGTTCGTTTGAGAGAATGTTATATGCATACGAGTGTGTTAGTACATTTGAGAGAATGTTATATACGAGTGTGTTAGTACATCTCTGTGGACATATGCATACGAGTGTGTTAGTACATTTGAGAGAATGTTATATACGTATATTGAAATAAAAAACACACACCCTGTCTACGGTTGTTTATAGGGTATCTGTCCTCCCTGTCGTAGTAGTTGCGGCTGATGCCTACCAAACACAAAAATTATCTGGTAGACCTTTGTGGAAGTATGTACGATTGGTATCTAAGATTAATATTGAGTATATTGAAGTTCGTTTTCTCTCGATTCTTGACAAATTGAAAGTCCTAAAAATCTCAAGTCTTTAATTGTTCTTGGTTGATAGGGTATTTGGATATTCTATGTATATTTCAATCAACACGTAAAAAATAGAAAATATTAAACCCACGTATCCGTAAAACACTTTGCAATACCAAATATTATTCACAAAAGTCCAAAATGTAAAAGCATGAAAGTAAAAGTGCTTGAAAAGTAAACTAAATGAAAGTACAAGTGCTGAAATGTAAAGTTTAGAAACTATAAGGACCTAAAATGTAAATTCCAACCAACTTGTAACAAACTTTAACAAACCTCCTAACTGAATTTAGCAAAAACTGAAAGTTAAAGGGCTGTAAACTTGCAAAACCTAAAAACAAGGAACTTTAGCCATGAATGAAAACAGTTAACAATTGAAAGGACCTAAATGCAATTATTAGGGAAATACTTAACAAAAACGGCCATAATGAATGAATAAGCTCGTCTAAGCTCATTAATGGACCAAATAAGCTCTAGTTTGTTCCAAAAAGCTTAAAATGGAAAATTAGCTAGGCTTGCAAAAGAAATCTGCTTAAAAGCTGATAAAACTCAAACTAGCTTATTCAAATAAGCCAAGAATAAGCAAACTGAAAATCCAGACATTCACAACTTGATTTTAATGATCAATCTTGTTAAACAGCTCAATAGGAGTATGAAATGTCTTTCCAAATTGAAAATGATCCACTATATAAGCTAGAATTTGAAATTAAGCTGAAAAGTGCTTATTTGACCAACGTTGACCAACTTTTTTCAAAGAGTTGAAAAGTTCAAAAATCACTCAAAACATGTTTCTAACAAGGTTTGTGAAAGAAAATTAACACATTTGTGAAGTGGAAATGGAGATTCAAGAAAACAGTCAAGCTCTCATTACAGAAACATGAGTTTGGTCTGTGGCTTATTTCTCCTTGGAAACAGAATACTGTAGAATTTCCTTGCACAAACTTAAACTATGGATGTTAAACTTCAATTGAGAACTGGTTTCAAACAAAATGGTTAAGAAATGAGTAAATGCCAATGATTTGAATCTAGCAAGTTTTCTGAATGAACTAATGGAAAAACTTGACCCAAAGTTTTTTCTAACCAATTGCCTTTCTGAAGTTGTGAGCTGGCAGGCTAGCTGGCGATCTAAACCTTCAATTTCTTGCATTATGATTGGTTGAAATGATATTGACTCGGATCAAGGCCAAACTTGATGTATTTTTGACACTTTCAGCCCCTTTCTTTAACAGATTATTCAAATGAGCTCCTTTCTTCATTTAAATGGAAAATTTGGTCCTTTGACTTGCATTCTTGTTTGTATGACTCCCTTGACTTGGTTGACTTGAAGTTTGACCAAGTTTGACTTTAATCTTGACTTTTCCTAAATTTGCATTTAAGTCCCTCAACTTTTGAATATTGTCAAGATAGGTCCTTCATCTTCATATGGCTTGTCATCTTTGATCCTTCTCTTGTCTTTTCATCATAAATGAGCTTGATTTCTTCTTGTTTGCTTGAAATTGTATCCTTATTACCTATTTAAGCACAAACACAATACATACCACATAATACGGCTTTATAGCACAAAAGTTAGGTATTTTTTTATGTGTTTTAGGGTGATTTGTTGATTAATTGATATGAGATTTTGCTCATATCAAATCTCCTACACTTGAACATTGCCATGACCTCATGCAATGCTATATTTTAAAGCATAAATTTACATTTTCCTCATAATTAGCCCACCTTGGCCAATATGGAATGCTTTTACACTACTCTACTCTATATGATGCATGATTTTGATTTTGTACAATGCAATGCAAAGAAGAACAATTCTATTTATATATTTTTGATTTTTTCATAAATGGTTATGATGGAAAAACTCATAAAGAAATCAATGACTTAAATTAGGGCTTTGGTACCATGGACACTTATCACCCTCAAATTTCACTTTCCCCATACCAAGCTTAAAAATAGGATCATTGCATTCACAAGTAAAAAGTGCATCAACTTATTCATGACAATTAAATGTGGAACCGGTTATTATTTGAGAAAATTGCTTGAAGGCAAATTGTCATTATTTGAAGCATGAAATATAAGAAATGTAAAATCCAAAAATAAGGAAGCACGGTTTTAATACTAAGTAATCCTCTCATCCATTACTTGAAAAACCGCTCACAATTAATGTAAGTCCGTTTCAAGTCTAATAAGTCATTCGCCTTATGTGTAAAATCCTCATGTCATGCATTAATAAGTAGCTACACACTCGCTAAGGAAAGAAAAATAAAACTCACGCAATAATTTACATCCTTCGCCTTTTTGAGACTTTGGATCTTCAATCCCGCAACCCGTCAAGGTAATATTGGATTGGAGCAACTATTAAATCCCCGCAACCCGTCAAGGTAATATTGGAATCTAATGGTTACTATAATTAACACTTCACTGCCCCTCTTGGGATTCTTGTATAATTATTTTTTTTCTCTTTTTTTTTCTACCCACTCATTTTTTTTCATAAGCCGCTCTTATTTTTCTTTATTCCTCACAAAGAAAGTTGAAAAGAATAAAAGGAAAAACACCCGCTAAATATTAAGCATGACATATGTCTAGTACACATAAAACGTTCTAACTTAGAATCTTAAGACGTACTTATACCAACCATGAATGATTAGTAAAAAATGCATAAGAGATTACAAATCAATTAAAACCGTTATTGATTATTTATTAACATATATACATGCGAAGAAATTAGAGGCAAAGAAAGAAGGGTTTAGCCACAAGTAATTATCATGAAGTTTATCTAGCCCTTTTATACTTGCTTCAACTCTATCATTTCCCATTCTCCATAAATTTAAAATCTCAAATAATGAGAGTGGTGGATGCTTAGCCTAATAGACCAATGAAGGACTACATGGTTAAGTGTAAGTCCCTTAATATGACAATTGTTGAAACTATAAGTCGTATAAACACAAAAACACAATGAAATACTTTTCAAACGCGTAATGCTTTATTAACTGTTATAAAAAAGTATTACAAAGTGCTACGAATACACCCGTTGAATGACAATAAGAAATGAACCCTAGAACAAGTAAACTTGATTCGAGACTCAAGTTTACAAGGGAACCAATGAGACGCTGGTAGACAGCTGAGGACTCAGTGGTTCCAAAGTGAGAAAGAACTTAGATAATTTATCCAAGCACAAGGGTTGCATTAACTCTTCTTTCTCACTCCTATTTATAGTGGTACGAGGTTGCTTCCTTAGTGGGAGTAGTTGATACGTGTTATCTTCTGAATGGAAGAGTACAACGTATTAAATGCATGTCCAAATCGAGACATACCTTTAAACAACTTTAGGTGAACAATTCTGCCAACTGTTCACCTTTTGTCCCACTAGGTCGTACTAGGCTTTATCTTGAATCTCTTGTTTTGTCCCGCTCAAAACAATTGGTAGTTTCTCCCGCCTAAACTATAAAGGATTGGACAAGCTTTGCTTGTATCAGACTTCTAGGGTTAGTGATCTCTGAGTATTGTCAACTCAGAGATCCTTGAACACCAGCACATTCCTTCTACATCCCAGCTATCCATAATCGCTGGTGAGTATGACTTTAGATTGTCTTCGACTTCTCTGACGTTGTCTTTGACTTGAATGTTCCTGGTGTGCCAGCTGAGGCTTTGCCTTCTGCTGGTCTGGTCTCTGTCGCTGGTCCTCTCAGCGATCAGTAACATTTAGTCTAATTTAAAAAAATCTAGACTGGGCCATAGTTAAAACTTTCATTGGCCCAACAATCTCCCCCTATTTGTTTATAAATTATACTAAGTCTAAAATTATTGTAAGTGAGTACACAACTTCTTCTTACACATAATTTAACAAACATACCTCAGAGTTTTATTAAACATAAATGTTAGGCCTATATTTTATATAGTCGAACAAGAATGTAATAGGTCATCTTAGTCATTAATGGTCTTGTATTGTAATAGGTTAGTCGGGAAAACCGGGCTTGGACTTTAAGTTAATATTGTCTAAGTTAGGGGCGTAAGCCCAAGCAAAGCCAAGCCCGACCCATGAACAAGCCCACTGAAGCCTTATGGCGTGGCATTAAATACCCTCTTCCAAGTGTGGAAGAGGGTGTTGGTCATAATTACTTTCTCTCTCTAGTAATCTTTTACCATCCAATCTCTCTCTACTTTTCTTCTCTTTCTCTCTAAATATCATTAGTATTGTGTTTTATGGATTGAAGTGGGATTAACATTTGGTATCAAGAGCCTATAGTGGATAGGTGATTGAAGATTTGTGGTTGCGTTCTTAATGATTTTGTGAGGTATTTGATCCATAATCCTTGATCCAATTTTTTTTTTGTGTTATTTATGGTTTATTTTCTATACGAATCATCTACTTAGTTGTGGTAGAGATTTGGTATTGTTATTTTGGCTAAAAACACAAAACATTTTGGTATTTGGATCAATCTTTGGCATAAAGTTACGTTTTTTACAAGTTTGTTCCGAGAAAGGAGGGATATCGATCAACAGTTAGACTTTTCGGAAAAGGGTTTATTTTTCCGAAAAAGGTGTTATTCCGAAAATTATTCCGAAAAAGGTGTTATTACGAAAATTATTCCGGAAAAGTGGTTTTTCTCTGAAAAACATTTATTCCGAAAAAGGTGTTATTCCGAAGATTATTCCGAAAAAGGTGTTATTCCGAAGATTTTTCCGAAGAAGTAAGTATTCCGAAGAAGTGATTTCTCTGAAAAAGTGTTTTTTTCCGAAATTTTCTCTAAAATAATCAACATTCAGAAAAAGCCTCTATTCCGAAGAAGATTCCGAAGAAGTGATTATTCCGAAAAAGTATCTATTCCGAAAAATATTCTGAAAAAGTGATTATTCCGAAGAAGCTTGTTTTTCTGAAAACCTCGAAGAAGTTGTTTTTCCGAAAACCTCAATATTCCGAAGAAGTTGTTTATCTGAAAACATCAAATAGAAAGACATTTTTCTGAAAACATCATTTATTCCGAAGATCCTCAAATCTCTAAACATCCATTATTCCGAAAATGTCAGTTATTTTGAAAATATCTGATGGTATTTTTGACTGAAGCATTTTTAGACTTAGCCACTATCTAGACTAGGTTCGGAACATCGTTTCCAAAAAAAATAAAAAATAAATAAGTAAAATTTATTTTTTCCTAGACCATTTTTAAGCCATTTAAACTTCGATTTCAAATTTTGGCGATGCGAAAATTTTTTCGACAAAAAATTCAACTTTTCGGACCAAAATTCAAATTTTTAGGCCAAATTCCAAATTTTTTAGGTTGTATTTTTCGTTGAAATTTTCAGTTTTCAAAATTTTCCCTATTAATTTTTGGCTATTTCGATATCATTTCAAAATTTTGTAATTCAATAATTTTCGGCTTACCGTTATATCGGACTGAGAAATTTATTGTCGGACTGAGAAAAAAATCGGATTTTTTTCGGAATTTCAACCACCATCAAATCACAACACATCCACTAAGATCTGTCATCCATACACATCATATCCTCTTCGAGACATCCGTTCAATGTACATCTTCGCGGATTCAACAACAACAACGACAACGTCCATGACTGAGATGCATCAAAAAAAGATGCAGAATCCAAAGGTTCAGACAAATACTGAGACTACAATCAGTAAACCTTCTACCAAGGATTATACAACCAAAACCGTTCATGCAATCAAATACAAGATGTTGAAAGCCAAAGAAAGATGCATGGAACACTTAAAGTTGCTTCAGTCACACCTTCAGGTTCTTTCAAGAGAAGACCTAAAAGGCACTCGTCTTGAAATTGGATTCAAACGGGTATTTGTTCTACTATTTGGTCAAGATGTTGAGAAATTCACCAGATCGATGCTAATTAATATGGATCATCTTCAACTCGCACTTGACAGCGATGATCTTCACGAGACTCTATCAATGGACATCCTTTTATCTCTAAACATTCTGTTCTAGCACTTCATTGACTCGAGTGGTTTATCCAACAACGATCGAGAGTTCGCAAGTACATACTTTACCAAATATACTCTCGTAGATCCTCAAGCGTTCAAAGAGTCACTTCTTCAACATTTGAGTAATCTAAAGAAGTCAATTGCTGAAAGACTTCGCCATCAAAGGAAATTTGAACGAAGGATGAATCAACGACTGATGCAGACGAAAGACAGCAACGTCGATAAGGGTCAAGCATTGGATGCTTGTTCGGTTGATACAGAAAGCAGCGGAACATAATTCGAAAAGCAGCATACTAGCAACAGCTCAGGGAATGATCACACAGTCAATGATGCGGATATCAGACCCATTTTTGATGATGAACCAATGGATAAGGTACAATTAAATGCTGTATATGATGTTGATACTAAGATTCATGAGCTTAAAACTCTGTTAGCTCAGAAGACAAAAGATTTTGAGGATACCAAACTCGATTTTTCTAAGAAAAATAAAAAATTTGAGGCTTATTTTGAAAAACTTGAAAAAGCAAATGTTGTTCTTGAACAAAAATTGGATCGTAAGATTCAAAATTTCAACGCGGAAAAAGAACATTTTGTAAACAAATAAATTTGTTAGAATCAAAGTTGGCCTCTCAAAATCCAAGTCCTCCGCCTGCTTCACCAAGTGAAATATCTGTGCAACCTATCGACACTGTAGACAGTAATGACGCGACTGTTGATAACGACATATTTGATAATATGAACATTAAGTTAGAACAACGTGTCGCTCAATTACTTCTACAAAATGAGCAATTAAAAGCTCAGATTCAGGAAAAGGTTTTTGCACTTACAGCTGCGAAAAATGAATTAAGGAAGTTGAAAGGAAATAGTGTGGATACTAAGTTTGTAAAACAGTCTATCTTGGGGAAACCTCCTTCTCAACCAATCAGACCTTGCTTAGTTGCTAGACAACCGAATGCATTTCAGTCTGAACGACCTAAAACGTCGAACCCGAGGTTTTCCTCCCAAGCTGACATGCGTAGCAATTTGTCAAAACCAGTCACTCTACAATCTAGATCCTCCTTAAGAAAGACTTTATCTGCAAAACCCGATCACATGAATGCTACAAGAAACTCTAGATCTAGCTCCAAGAACATGCCTAGGCGTAGTTCAACTAAAACCGGTCACAAAAGCTATCTAGAGGACGCTAAGAACAATACTCAAGCAAGAGATAGGACCAAACCACAACCTAGGAGCCTTGTTAACACATCTAGAATTCTAGACCCTTCTATGATGTGCACAATTCGGCCAACCCTAGGAACTCTAGAGCCTTCTCAGATGCTAAGCACTTTGTTTGCAAGAAATGTAACAAATGCGTGTTTAATGCCATTTATGATGATTGTATAACGCAAGTCCTGAACAAGGTGAACCACAAAGCTAGAACATCTCAAAGACGGAACCCTCCAGGAAATAGGTTTTCTCCAACTAAGTCTTCCGCTGTGCATGAGAAATCTATGACTCCTAGACCCTGTCTTAGGTGGATACCAACGGGTAGAACCTTCAACACAATAGGTCTTAGGTGGGTTCCTACTGGAAAGATATTTCCCTCTAGCTCGACAAAGGTTCAAGGTGAACCCCAACATGATTCTCACAAGGATATCACTAACCCACATGCGAGCATACAAACTATTGATGAAAGTGCAGGTAATAAAGTAACGGTTCAACAAGAACACCAAGGCTTTCCATATTCATACCGTTCAACAAAAGACACTCTCAGAGTTTGGTTGCTCAAGAAGCAGATATCAGAGAAATACGTGTCTCAGGGGCTTCACAAGTAAAACTTCACAATGACTTACAGTCACATATCAGACTGTAACTCAAACGTCAAAGCAAGGGAACTTTATCTCTTCCACGATAAGTTACCCTCAAAACGAGCTTCTATTAAAACAATTCAAAAGTTTTATGCTCGTGTACTAGACTTACAGTCACATGTCAGACTATAACTCGTACTTCAAAAATAGGAAAGTTCATCCCGAGTATGACTTATCCTCAAAACGAGAAATTCGATTTTCTCGGACACGAGCTTACATTAAAACTATTCGAAAGTTTTAAGCTCGTGTATATGACTTCTAAGCACATCACAGCTTAGGACTCGGACCTCAAATAAGGAAAGTTTATCACGGACTATAACTTATCCTTCTCAACGAGAAATTAATATTTCTCGGTCATGAGCTTCCTATAAAAACATTCAAAGTTTTTAAGTTCATGAAAAACGACTTCTAAGTAAATGTCAGCTTAGAACTCGTCCTTCCACGTAAGGAAAGTTTATCACGGATGATAACTTATCCTACACAACGGGAAATTAATTTTTCTCGGTCATGAGCTAGTCACAAAACATTCAAAGTTTTGAGCTCATGTAAATCGGAATTTATTTTAAAACCGTTGAACACAATTTTTCAAGAATTTATCAAAAGATTTTTTTCTAAATCTTTCAAAATTGTGTGTTCAACACTCCCTTCCTCATATGTGGTTTTCATTTCTCAAAATTGTCATATATTATTTTGATCAATTTTTGAGGGGATCGTTTTAATATCAAGCCTTTTAATGTTGTTGGGTACATCTAAGAAATTGTCATATTTTATGTATCCAACACATTCTGAAAATGATATTAAATCTGTCATATATATTATCGGTAAAGGCATCTCAACTCCATACCTCAACATATATTGTGGTGTCGTTTTTCTAAAATTTTGTCAAATTTTGTCTCAAGACACACATATATTGTTGAGGGGGAGCGACCCGACTGAAAATGTTCCATGATTCATGGGTGCACACATGTTTCTCTCCCGTCGATTTTTCGGAAATTGTCATATTTTAATCAATTGGTATCTCTAATATTATATTTTTATATTAGAGATAGGAGGAGAAATTGTGATTAAAATGTAATATATCGCAACAATTGATCTTAAAGACTCAAGTGCAACACTTTCCTTCACATGCCTAACTATTTCGTATATCGATACATGTGTGTAGGGGAGCTTTTTGGAAATGTAAAACTTTCAAAGTGTTAAAAGTTTTGATTTTTATCAAGCATTTTGAATGGTTTTCAATGGTTTAATGGTTACGATCTATACCCAAAACAACCTACTATCCACGAAGGAATGTTGGAGTCAAAAGGTGGTTTAGGATAGGAAACTAAGTCCTATGATCCAACCAGAACCGGAGGGATCTACCCAAGGACATTCCATAGCTAGAAATAGTTGTCCTTAGGAAAGATGGAGTTGAATGAAGCTCAATGCGGACCAATTACTTAAGTTAGCACTGGAACAATCACAACAAGGTGCTAGTGATGACGTATTGGTAAGCATTGAAGGAGTTGAATATTCTATGCAACTTAGGCAGAAACAGGGTCAATACATCTATTGAAGACAAGTAATCATGGACCCAGTGATGCAATGCACAACCCTTCCCATTCATTCGAGTTTCTCTCAAAAGAAAATTGTCTCATTGTCACGGAGATCAACACGTATCTATTGACTTTCTCACTCCGAGTTAGTTAATATTGAAAAGGTGGCAGTCTGCTCAAGCCTCCGATTACCAAAATGCACTTATTGATTCTAGAGCCAAAAGAGATCAATCTATCATTTCATTAGGACACAATCGAGTCCTACGCATTATCCTTGTGATATTGCCAGAACATCTGAGTGATACGATTCACAATGAAGATGGAAATCCTGCTTGAGCCAGCATTAAACAAGCTCATGGTAGGTAACTTGTGCGATTCTACACGAATCAAACTTGTGAGAACTGGAAAGCAACTAAGTTTCAATTCTTAATTGATTCAAACCTGATTCCAGGTATCTTCGCAAAATCCGTGTGATCTTGCCAGAACATTCAGAGTGACACTCATTAGTGTTCACAGTGACGAATGGAAATCCTTCTAGTGTCAACATCAAACAGTACTGCGGTAGGTGACTCGCAAGATTCTCTATGAATCAAGCTTGTGACAAACTAGAAAGCAACAATGGTGCGATTCTTTTAGAATCAAACTTGTTCCAGGAATTCTGAATTGACGACTCTAATCAGACGGATAATTTATCCTTATGATTCACTCTTTACGTTCGCAGTCTGCTTTGAGACGGTCGAGTAAAGAGAACTGGCTACTACCGCCGGGAAACCCTGTCAAGGAGGTTCTTAATCGAATCTACCCGATCACAGGTACGGTATCTGATACCGTCTAACGGTCTTCAACGACCGGAGGTAAAACGCTACCGAGTTAGGATAAAATGTTCAAAGCCATTTTATCCGTGTCTATATATGTTGCTGCATATCAAGAAGGTGGCGTAGCTGTGTACTAACCGATGTCGATTCAGAAGTCACAAGAGCACAAGATGGCGTTAATCAAGATACCTAAGAATGTAGGAATGTAAAAGGTTATCTTAGTCACAAGGAGCACAAGATGAAGATCTCAAGCACTCAAAGTCAAATGACAAAGGCTCAAGATACAGATCACAAAAGCATGAAGGAACAAAGCAATTGCAAACAAGATCAAGACCAAGATACAAGACCAAAGAATGAAGATCACCTCCACAAAGATGTACTCACTGAATCATCTTATGCATTTAAAGATGACCGATACATTGGGGGAGATTGTTAGCCCTATATTTTATATAGTCGAACAAGAATGTAATAGGTCATCTTAGTCGTTAATGGTCTTGTATTGTAATAGGTTAGTCGGGAAAACCGGGCTTGGACTTTAAGCTTATATTGTCTAAGTTAGGGGCGTAAGCCCAAGCAAAGCCAAGCCCGGCCCATGAACAAGCCCACTAAAGCCTTATGGCGTGGCATATAAATACCCTCTTCCAAGTGTGGAAGAGGGTGTTGGTCATAATTACTTTCTCTCTCTAGTAATCTTTTACCATCCAATATCTCTCTTGTTTCTCTCTCTACTTTTCTTCTCTTTCTCTATAAATATCATTAGTATTGTATGTTATAGATTGAAGTGGGATTAACAATAAAGAACCTAGTCTATTACAAGAATACCCAGTGGTGTAAACATAAAACAAAATAAAGGTTCTTCAGTGATCAAGACCTTGGTCACAGATTCTCTGAGCTTCAACTTTGTCACTCCTAGAGTTAATGATCAGCTCCACTTCAAACTCAAAATCATCAACTAATTTGTAGTTCCTTAGGATGCCCTGTTTGAGTCTGATGAGTTGGATAGTTGAGGCTAGATGTAGTTCATTCATCCGCTGAAAGCAATACTCACAATTGCCATTCATGAAGACCATTCCTGTCTCTGGTTCTGAGTATACTTAGCCACCCACTGGTTTAGTGATCTCCTTGGGAAGCACAAGGTTTCTGTGCATTCCATCTACCACAATATTCTCAGTGACCAACTTCTCTACCAGAGGCCCCATTTGGGTTTTCCTTTTTCTTTTTCCTTGAGATGATTGTTGTTGTGCTAGTTGAGGAGGCGGAGGTACCTTCAGCTTCTTTGCATTGTCTGTTACCTAATTCAGCTTAGCTTGAATGTTTTTCATCATTTGGGCAGCACCAGGCCCAGTCTTCTTTTGGGCAAGAGACAACATTTCTAACCATTTAGAGAGGCCCAGATCTCTGAGTTTAAAGTCACTGAAGACTTTATAGTTGGTTAGTTGATTTTCTCTGTATAACGTCATCCCTACTCTTTTGTTTTTGTCAGTGTAACATGCGTATTTGGTGATTTGACCGGGCTATGCTCTTTGGTCCACTATTCTCTCATATTCCTTTTGAAGCTAACTCCTTTTAACTTCAAGTTCTTTGAGCTTGTTCAGCTGAGCTTCCTTTACAGCTGAAGAGAGTAGTTTGTTCAGAGCTTCTTTGCTCTTGATTTCAGCAGCTCTAATGTTTGCTAACCTCTTTTGTTCCAAGATTTGAGCCTTTTCCTACTCTGGGGTTAGTGGTGGTTCATCAGCACTTTTAAATTTGTTTAAGTCAGAGTGCCTGGCTGTGGATCCACCTTTTTCTTGGAGGGAGTGCAGGGTTGTTTCAGGTACCTCAGTGGCAATACCTTTTCCCTTGTCCTGTGCCGCCTTAGTGATGGGGTTGAAGGATCTAATGGGTTTTGGTGTTGGGATCGCTGTTGAGGGTGCTGGTTGTTTAAGTGATTGCTCCCCCTTAGGTGGAGCAGTATCTGCTTCTTCTTTAGAGGTAGAGGTTGTTGAATTCTCCCCCTCAGGCATAGCGCCGGCAAAAGCTATGCCTGGTCCAGGTTTGAGGAACTTAGCAAATTCTTGATGGATAAATAAACAAATTTATTTAAGTTCCTCCTGTAATAGTTCCTGAAGAAGTTGCCTGGAAGGCTCAGATGCCTTGGCAATAGCAGCAACATTGGCTTTGACATCTGCGGTGAGGACTGATGGCATGTATTGCTGAAGACTCTGGTTTAGAACTGCTGGGAGGTGAGTTTGCAAGGCATTTCCCAGCAGTTGCGGAAGCAGTGCAGTCATAGAGGATTCCACATATGAAGTTAGTGAAGTCTCTAGGGTGGTGGTGAGTTCCTCAGCATCATGAGTGAGTGTTTGTAATTTAGAGAGGATGACATCATTTGTGACTTTAGGCTTGGTGATACTGATGTCTACCCTCTTGACCCAGAGTTCCTTAGCGGCTAGTTCCTGAACATCTTTCATTCTAGGAACATGGACAGGCTTGAGGTGTTGCAAATGTTCTAAGTGTTTCATTGCCCCCAGTTCCATGACATTGGGCAAAGTGGGGAAGGGAACTGGGGTAGGTGTAGAGAGCCTCTGGTCCCTTAGCTGCTTGGCAGCTAGTTCTTGAACATTTTCCATAGATGGGAATGAGATCGGCTTTAATTCAGATGTGACGTGGTCATCATCAGCATCCATATCAGCATAGTCTGAAATGGTCAGGTCATCTTCAATGATAAAGACCTCGTCTTCTGGCATGGAGTCAATGTCTGACATGGCATCTAGATCAATGTGGGAGGCTTCAGCATTATCATCACCAGCAATAGAATAGGCATCATCGTTTTGTCGTTCTTCATGAAGATTATGAGCCTGTTATGACATTTGTTAGTAACCAGTGTGAAATAAATATGAAGTTATGGATCGCCATTCGCTGCCCCTAGGAAAGCTGGGTGTGATTATCCAGCCCCCCCCCCCTAAGGGTTTCTCCGTGGGACTCTTTTATTGTGAAACGGATTTGTTGAAGGGTCGCCATTCGCTGCCCCTAGGATAGCTGGGTGTGATTATCCAGCTCCCCCATAAGGATTACTCCTTGGGACTCTTTTGATTTGTGAAAACTATGTGGTGAATGGTCGCCGTTGGCTGTCCCTAGGATAGCTGGGTGTGATTATCCAGCTCCCCCTGAAGGATTGCTCCTTGGGACTCTTTTGATTGTGAGTTAATGGAAGTTAAAGGTCGACTATCGCTGCCCCTAGGAAGACTGAGGGTGATTATTCAGTCCCCTCATAAGAATAAATTCTTTGGGACTCTTTTAGTGTGACATTTTTGAAGGTAAGGGTCGCCTTTTATCGTTGCCCCTAGGAAGACTGAGGGTGATTATTCAGTCCCCCCAAAAGAATAAGTTCTTTGGGACTATTTTTCATATGAGGGGACCCAGAGACCACGTGAGGTGCAGAGACTCTGGGTCAGGACCTATAGCGTGCTCAAGTTGTTATGGACAAGAGCACAGTCCAGAGGGTGAAGGATCATCGGGGTACGTTATGAGCACAAGTGAATCATATCCTAGTGTTAAGACAGAGTGTACAGATAATCCTAAGAGATCTAGGTGCTGACACAGACACTCTATGGGTTGAGGCAAACCCTAAGACTTCATCACTCTCTCCTACAGAATTTTGAGAGTGATTGTATGTGATCCTCCAAGAGAAAAAAAATGGCGAACTAATACCTGAGAGATATCAGCGTGGAGAAGGTTCTTAGTCGTCTCTGCTGACAAGGAGACGCTAGACTCTGGTTGTTTGTCAGCGGTAGGCTCTTTAACCACATCCTCCAGAGAAGGGGATGGGTTCTTCTTGGTCTTTTTCGTCTTGGAAGGATTAACAGAAGGGGTTTCAGAGGAAAGGGGGATGTCTTTCCTCTTCTTCTTCTTTTCCTTAGGCACCCTGGGCTCAGAAGTGGATTGCACAGAGGTCTTGGACAAAGACTTATCAATTTATCTTTCAGTATTCACCTCATTGTGAGGGATCAAGGGCTATCCATCATCAACGAGTAACCCACCAACCTGCATCATATGCCTGCTGAGAGGCACTTCATCCTCCAAGGGAGTCTTCAGAGAGGCGGGAGTGATGCGATAGGGAGAGAAGGAGTGAAGTTCATCATTTGTGTAGGTTTCACCAAGCATATCCTCTATGAGGAGAGAGATATCTTGTATAGCAGATGGTGGCTAGTCGATGCTTCTTCCCTTTGTTTTCCAGCTTTGCAATGAGGTCAGTGTAAAGTATGTGGGCGATCCCTATGTCTTGCCCCCAGATCAAGCTGTAAGCAATTGCTTGCTGAGCACCATTAAGCTGATCATTTGACCCCTGGTTTCCTCCCAGACATTTCACAATGTACAACATCAGCGTCCTCCAAGTGGGTGAAAAGTAATTCACGTTGATCAGTGATTTGTTTTGGAATCCTTAGGTGGTAAAGGGTTTTTCAGTATCATCATGAGGACGAAGGGTAGCCAGAGCCTTTTTCACTGTAGCGCTGGCAGGCACAGCGGACATGCCTTCATTAACTGGAAGTCCAATGACTTTGGCAAAAGTGTAGAAATCAAAGGTGAGAGGTTGTGGATGTGTAGAAAGGTTGAAGGTGATGTGTGATGAGGTTTGATCAAATTCAGCGTTTTACCAGAACTCCCTCAAGTATTGGTGGTAGCATGTGGAGGGTTCCCTTGTAATGGCTTCGTAAATGGTGGAGTTCTTGAGGAAGGATAACAAAGGATGGTAGAGAGGATTGTTATGTTCCAAGAGTGCTACACAGTTGTTTAGGGCGATCTTTCCATCGTTTATCCCAAAGTCTACATTCGAGGCGGACAAAACGGTGAACGGGGTGTTAGTTGATGAAGACGCCATTGTTGATGGAAGGAAGAAATGGAGGATTTGAAGAAGATGAATAGTGTGTGTGTGTGTGAAAATGATGAGTAATGTGATGTTTGAAAAATGAGTCAAGGGTTTTGATAAATGGTTTAGCTGTTTTCAATTAAAGCATTAAATGAAAAAGTTTACCTTTTAGGAAAAATGGGACCCCTTGACTCTTCTGTGATTTTTCTGTCCCATGGAAAGTGGGAAAGTTGTTGACAATGAAGGACAATCATTTGAATTAAATATGGGAATATATTAACTCCCATTGGAATGTAACTACCTCGTTACATTCAATTCCCTTAAATGCCCAGAGACAGAGATCATTTATCCGATTTGTTTACCGATATTGAGCATACCCAGCTCAGCAACCAGCCTAGTAAAACTTGGCTCAGCCAGAGGCTTGGTGAATATATCAGCGAGCTGGTATTCAGTGGGCATAAAATGAAGCTCAATATCACCTTTTAAAATATGGTCTCTGATAAAGTGATACCTGATGTCAATATGCTTAGTTCTGGAATGAAGTACCGAATTATTGGAGATGGCTATAGCACTTGTGTTGTCACAGAATATGGGAACCTTTTCATAAGTGATCCCATAATCATCCAGCAGACTTTTCATCCAGAGAACTTGAGCACAGCAACCAACGACTGCTACATATTCAGCTTCAGCTGATGACATGGCCACTGAGTTTTGTTTCTTAGCACTCCAGCATACTAACTTTCCTCCAAGGATTTGAGAGGTGCTCTTTCTATCAAGACAGCACCCAGCGTAGTCAGAGTCTGAGTAGGCTTTGAGGTCAAAGCCTGATCTGTTTGGATACCAGAGACCCAGTGTGGGAGATCCTTTTTAAATACCTGAAAATTCTTTTGACAGCTACAAGGTGGGATTCCTTGGGGTTAGCTTGGTACCTAGCACAGAGACATGTGGAAAATTGTATGTCTGATCTGCTTGCTGTGAGGTACATCAGTGACCCAATCATGCCTCTATATAAGGTCTCATTAACAGAGACCCCTGAGTCATCAGCTCCCAAGTTGTTGGGAGGAAGCATGAGGCATTTCACTGATGCACAATCAGACAGATCATACTTCTTTAGCAAATCCTTAACATATTTTCTTGACAAATGGAAATTCCTTTTGAATTTTGTTTAATTTGAAAACCCAAGAAAAAAGTTAATTCCCCCATCATGCTCATTTCATACTTTTTGGTCATGAGTTTGGAAAACTGTTTGCTCAAAGTGATATTGGTTGAACCAAAAATTATGTCATCCACATAAATCTGTACTAAAATGACATCACCCTTGGACCTATAAGTGAACAGGGTTTGATCAATGGTACCTATGACAAATTTATTTTCAAGTAAGAATTTTGATAGGGTTTCATACCAGGCTCTAGGCGCTTGTTTCAGCCCATAGAGTGCTTTATGAAGTCTGTAGACGTGATCAGGATACTCACTGCTTTCAAACCCAGGGGGTTGATAGACATATACTTCCTCTGCAAGCTTACCATTTAGAAAAGCACTCTTCACGTCCATCTGGTGTACAGTAAACCCCATATAAACTGCAAAGGCTAGGAAGATTCTGATAGCTTCCAATCTGGCTACTGGTGCAAACGTTTCATCATAGCCAATACCCTCAGATTGATTGTACCCCAGCACCACAAGCCTAGCCTTGTTTTTAACAATCATGCTAGCTTCATACCTCTTGTTTCTATAGACCCACTTAGTTCCAACCACTTATTTTCCAACTGGAGCTTTTACCAGAGTCCACACCTTATTCCTCTTGATCTGATTCAACTCATCTTGCATGGCAACAACCCACCCTTCATCTAGAAGCGCATCAGCCACATTCTTAGGTTCATCTTCAGAGAGAAAATCAGCGAAAAGGCATTCATTCGCTGAGGCAGTTTCCAGAGATCTCAATTTGCCTCTAGTGGTGACTCCCTCAGAGGGTTCACCAAGAATATTCACCAGAAGAACATCTTGGTTCCTACTCCATTTGGATTGAGGAGTAGGAGTCTCTGTGGGTTCAGGAGTCACTACATGTTTAATGAATGTTGGGGGATCTTCACATGTTATTTCTTCATCCATAATCTCTTCATCAAGGTGAGAGATTGGTTCGATAAGATCAGCATTCACTACAGTGGGTGGAGTGATAGGTTCAGCATTTTCAACCTCTGGAGTGATGTCAGATATTGAGTGAGGATCAAATGCATGAACATAAGGAAAGTCCTTGTGACAGGCCTAAGATGATTCCTTGGGATTTGAGAAATCATCCTCTGATATGATTTGACTTCATTGAAATCAATGTCACATTCTTCTGTGTTGGTGTGAGTAATGACAACATCTGCTTCATTAAAGGTGACATGGATGGATTCTTCTAGTTCTTGTCTGCGAATGTTGAATACTCTATAGGCTCTGGAGGTAGGAGAGTAGCCAACAAAGAATCCATCATCTGACTTTTCATCAAATTTTCCCAGGTGATCTCTGATACATGGATTTTGCTAGGTTCAATTTTAGTCTCTCGATATCCTCTCGAATTGATCTAGGTCTTAAGTGGAATGATTGTTCTTGGTTACTAAATTAAGGGGTTTGGTTTTCTATTCTAATAAGAAGTGGAAATGAAAGTTTAAATCAAAGGCAATTACTTTAATTAAGATTAACAAAAACTTCGTTGCAAATTTAAAGTTCAAATTAAAATCAAATTAAAATTAAAGTTAACAAGTAAATTGTGAAATATGAGTGAAGAAACAGTAAATCAACAACAGTAAAACAGTAACTATAAAAATAACTGATCCGGAACTTTAAACCTTGATTCGGAACTAACTGATCCGGAAGATACTATTCACTCATCCGGAACATACTCATTCGGAACTTTCCGGATGAAGGTTCATTCGGAACTTACTGGATCGGCAGACACTGATTCGGAACCTTCAGCTTGATTCGGAAGATTTACTTGGTTCGGAACTTTATGACTGATCCGGAACTTTCCGGATGAAAGCTTGATTCGGAAGTTTTCTCTTGATTCGGAACTTTATGACTGATCCGGAACTTTCCGGATGAAAGCTTGATTCGGAAGTTTTCTCTTGATTCGGAACTCTAATGCTTGGTTCGGAAGTTTCCGAATGAAGGACTCATTCGGAACTTTTTGGCTGATTCGGAAGATCTGGAAAACCCAGTTACAGTAACAGTATACGAAGAACACGGGATACAACTTTTTATCAAAATCAAATCAAATACTTAAAAAGGATTTACCAAATTAAACACAAATCATTTAGACACCATAAGCAACAAATCCCACTAATAAAAACACAAATCCAAACAACTTTTGAAGATCAAATCAAGAAAATAAAAACTTAAGAACTTGAAGATAAAGATGATGATGAACAAGATGAAATGATAGATTAAACAAGAACTTGGTATTGAAAGATTGATGTTTTGACAAGATGAAACAAAGATTAAAATTACAAGATTAAAGAAATAAAGATAAAAATCACCAATCACCCTAGTGGTGATGGTGTTCTACGAACCAGGAGAAAGAAAAGGGAGGAAGAAAGAAAAACTAGCTAGCTCCCTAAAATGTGTGTGGGATGGCCTATTTATAGGTGTTTCCTTTGGTTGGTGAGTGGGCTTTCTCCCGTTCTTCGTGTCTTTTCGTCTTTTCAGAAAAGTTTCCGTTTTCGATTCTGATTCGGGATTTGTTGTCGATTAAATTCAACTCGTCTTTTAATTTCTTCGTTTAATAGACTTGAGTTTCTTCGACTTATATAAATCTTCCATCTTTGGTCCTTTTCTTCGATAAATCTTCGAATAGGCCCAGCGACTTCAAATCTTTTGCATCTCTTGGACAATAGACTTTATCTTGAGTCTTTTTCTTCAGTAAAACCCGTGCAATCCCATGTTTTCTTCAATATTTATCCGGTTGTCTCTGAAAACACAATAAACACAAAAACCACGCATAATTCCAAACAAATGATATTAAATACGTGTTTTGGTCTCGTTTTAGCCCGAATTAAGTGGTAAAAGGATGGGTGTTTACACACCTATCAAATCCCCTACACTTAACCATTGCCATGCCCTCATGCAATGCTTAGTGATAAAGCAAGTTTACACTTTTCTCATAATTAATCAACCTTGGCCTTATTCAAAATTCTACTAAACAAAAATTAAAGAAATAAAACTTCAAAGATAACAAAGGGATAGAAAACCATTTTCACTTGAAAATAGCTACATGGAAATAACTTGTAGAGAAATCGATGATTTACATTAGGGCTTTGGTGCTGCGAAGATTTATCACCCTCAAGTTTCACGTTCCCCAAACTAAACTTAAAAACGAGATCATTGTTATTATAAGTTAGCAATTCAAACACTTACACACATGGCTTAATTAAATGCTTAAACTCCCTTATTCCTAGGTGTATCTCTTATATTTTATTTTTGTCTTAGAATGATCATGAAGATGCATTTTTGGACTTATTTCGATAGTTTATTAGGGCCGAAAGCAAAGTAGGACGATTTGATCAATAGTTAGCTAAAGGACAAAATCTCTTAAAACTGCTTCTCGGGATATCAAAAAGTTCATATCTTGGCATAACTTGGTTCACGATTTGAGACCTTTCTCGGGCCGATATTTGGCATGTACTTCATACTTCATATCTTCGAGAGACGTTCTTGAGATAATGGTCTTCTCATCATAATAGAGTTTCTTCACTTGGAGACTTTTGAGGGGTTCTCCAACTTTGTTGACCACGACTTCATGATTATTTCTTCAATCTCTAATTGGGATTTTGAGATACAACGATCCGCCTCCTTTTCGGACTTGGATCTATTTATCCTCATACCTTGTTAGGGTCTTTTCGGATAGACTTCTCCATGATCTTTATGGGAGTTGATTGCTTTTCGTCGTGAGTCTTGATCCTTCATATTGACTTTAGGAATAATGCTTTTCACATCACTTTGGATCTTCAGCAATAAAATTGAATCCTCATGCCTTGTTAGGGCCTTTTCGGACTCGCCAATCTTCGCGCCCCGCTTCATAAGTTATGCCTTGGCTATGAACTCTTATCATTACCGAGCAACTTTTAAACGATCTTGGGCTAGAAGCTAAGTAACTTTTCAAATCGTAAGACCTTACTTATTGCAGATAAGTTATTAGCAAGTGATGGGAGAAATAGGCAAATAATTACACCAAGTGAGCTTGCGCAAGAATACCGACTTATAATCGACTCTATCATTTCTCGTCCTCCACAATTTAAAATCTCAAGTAATGAGACTCGTGGATGCTTAGCCTAATAAACCAATTAAGGTCTACATGGTTAAGGATACTAGCTAGAATAAACTTGGATAAGTCTATTCGGGTTGAGTCAAAATAAACGCAACGGGCCTAATATGTCAAAAACTTCTAAACTAGCTACACCACTTTATTAATATTTTTGACTTTATTGCGGGATATATACATATGAAAGCAACGATAAAAATTTGAAAAATACAACTAAATGGCCAAAGTTAATAAAAAATTTGAAAAATGTTGAAAAATATGATTTTCCGGTTAATTGAAGGCATTTTCATGGAAAAGTCCACTTAAAACTTCGATAGAAGTCTCCCCTACACTTAAGATAAACATTGTCCTCAATGTTTAAGCATGTAGGAAAAAGTCTCCCCTACACTTATGACATTGTGCACGTTGGTTAACTCAAGTTAAGGAAGAGACGACTAAAGTGATCAATTTCAAATGTGAGTATGAAGAAAATTGAATCACGATAGTTGAGAGATAGAACCGGATTTCGGATAAACACGGGAGCACGGTTCTTCAAAGATTCCAAGAGTGCACTTATCCCTGTAATCACATCACCACACAAAAGGCAAACACATATAGAAGTCTCCCCTACACTTAGGGGATTAAAACATGCAAGGATAGATACTCGGGCTGCCTCCCGAGGAGCGCTTGTTTTTGATAACCGAGTCACGAGCCTGACTCGACCCAAAATTAGTTCATGGGGAACGTGGTGAGGGATGGAATCACCTCCTGAGAGGTGTCCTCACCAAAGTACAACTTCACTCGTTGGCCATTCACCTTAAAATTTGGTCCATTAGGTTGAGCGAGCTCGAGAGTACCATATGGAAAAATTTGGGCAATGGTGAATGGGCCGGACCAACGAGATTTGAGTTTGCCCGAAAAGATTTTCAACCGAGAGTTAAAAAGTAAGACTTTGTCTCCAACATGGAACTCTCGGTTTTTGATCTTGGAGTCGTGAATGAGCTTAGTTCTTTCCTTATAGATCAAAGAATTTTCATAAGCCTCATTCCGAAGTTCATTCAGCTCATTGAGTTGGATCTTGCGTAGGTCACCGGCTTTGTTTATATCAAAATTGGCCCACTTCAAGGCCCAGTAAGCCTTGTGCTCCAACTCAATGGGGAGGTGGCATGCTTTCCCGTACACAAGACGATAAGGCGTACAGCCGATCGGGGTCTTGTAAGCAGTACGGAAAGCCCACAAAGCATCATCCAATTTATCAGCCCATGAGGCGCGATGCTCTCCCACAGTCCTTTCAAGAATTCGCTTCAGCCCTCGGTTTGATATTTCAGCCTGGCCATTAGTTTGTGGGTGGTAGGCTGTGGAAAGACGATGATTTACACCGTACTTAGCCATGACTCGAGCAAATTGATCGTTGCAGAAATGAGTCCCACGATCACTAATAATGGCACGAGGCACACCGAAGCGAGCGAATAGAGCCTTCAAAAAGTTACAAACCACCCTTGCGTCATTAGTAGGCAAAGCTTTGGGTTCAACCCACTTCGAAACGTAGTCAACGGCTACAAGGATGTATTTGTTTCCTTTAGATGAAGGGAATGACCCCATAAAGTCGATACCCCAAACATCAAAAATTTCACACTCTTGAATGAATTTCTGAGGCATCTCGTCTTTATGTGTGATTTTGCCTTGCTTTTGGCAAACATCACATCGCTTGACCATATCGTGAGCGTCACGGTATATGGAGGGCCAATAAAATCCCGAATCAAACACTTTTTTAGCGGTGTAGTTGGGACCAAAGTGACCACCGGTGGGTCCTTTGTGGCAAGCATCAAGGATGTCCGACGCTGCCGGTCCATCAACACATCGGCGAATTATCAGATCAGCACATTGTTTGAATAGGTAAGGGTCGTCCCAAAAGTAAGTCTTAATGTCGGTAAAGAACTTCTTCTTTTGCTGGGACGTCAACCCTTCCTTGAGAATTCCACCCGCCAAGTAGTTTGCAAAGTCCGCAAACCACGGGGTTTCATTCGGCTTCGAGTTTATAGACATTAAGGTCTCCAAGGGAAAAGAATCATTGATTTCTTTGGTCGGATGATCCCCTTGGTATGGATCCTCAAGTCTACTAAGATGGTCCGCGGCTAAGTTTTCTGCTCCTTTTTTATCGCGGATGTCGATTTTAAATTCCTGGAGCAGCAAAACCCAGCGAAGAAGTCTTGGTTTGGAATATTGCTTTGTCAACAAGTACTTCAACGCGGAATGATCGGTGTACACAATGGTGGTGGAAAGGACAAGATAGGGGCGAAATTTTTCAAAAGCATAGACAACCGCTAAAAGCTCCTTTTCGGTTGTCGTATAATGCAATTGTGCCCCTGTCATTGTCTTGCTAGCGTAATGGATCGGTTGGAAGTGTTTGTTCACTCTTTGTCCAAGAACCGCTCCAATAGCAAAATCACTAGCATCGCACATCAACTCAAAAGGAAGCACCCAATTAGGGGTAACTAAGACGGGTGCCTTAGTTAGCTTATCCTTAAGCGAGTTGAAGGCTTCAAGGCACTCTTTGGAGAAGATAAAAGGAGTATCTTTTTCCAAGAGGTGGGTCATCGGGCGAGCGATTTGAGAAAAATCTTTGATAAATCGGCGGTAGAAGCCCGCATGACCCAAGAAACTTCTCACACCCTTCACAGTTGAAGGTGGAGGCAACTTTGCTATAACATCAACTTTAGCACGGTCTACTTCAAGACCGGCTTTCGAAATTTTATGTCCAAGCACGACGCCTTCTTTTACCATAAAATGGCATTTTTCCCAATTTAGAACAAGGCGAGTGTCTTCGCACCGCTTTAGCATACGTTCTAAATTGGCAAGGCAAGCAGAGAAGGAATCTCCGAAGACCGAGAAATCATCCATGAAGACTTCCATGGTTTGTTCAACCATGTCATGGAAGATAGCTAACATACACCTTTGGAAAGTCTCGGGCGCATTACATAAGCCAAAAGGCATTCTTTTGTAAGCGAAAGTGCCATAGGGACAAGTGAATGTAGTCTTCTCTTGATCTTGGGGATCGATGGGTATTTGAAAATAACCCGAGAAACCATCAAGAAAGCAGTAATATTCATTACCGGCTAATCGTTCAAGCATTTGGTCCATGAAAGGTAGAGGGAAATGATCCTTTCTCGTGGCATCATTGAGTTTGCGGTAGTCTATACAAACTCTCCACCCAGTAACGAGACGAGTGGGAATCAACTCGTTGTGTTCATTGGGAACAACGGTTATTCCGCCCTTCTTGGGCACACAATGGATTGGACTAACCCACGGGGAATCCGAAATAGGGTAAATCATACCCGCATCAAGAAGTTTGATAACCTCTGTTTTGATGACTTCATGGATTTTTGGATTCACCCTTCGTTGGCTTTGAATAGTGGGCTTATAGTCGTCCTCCATGAGAATTTTGTGTGTGCAGAAGTGAGGATCAATTCCACGAATATCCGAGATTTTCCACGCAATAGCCTTCTTGTGAGCTTTCAACACAGCAACGAGGCGGGTCTTCTCTGCATCTTTCAAATCCTTTGCAATAATGACGGGTGACTTCTTGTTGTCGTCAAGGAACACGTATTCGAGATGAGGCGGCAACTCCTTAAGTTCCAAATTCGGAAGATTTTCGACGGGAGGCGTTTTCAACGTCGGAGTATCGATAGCAATGACCGTGGGAGATGGAGGCGAAGGATTGTCTTCGGTGAGCAGATTGTCAAAGAAACTCATATCTTCATCCCCCTCGGTGGGAGAATCATTAGTAGCTAAATTCGCATCTCCTATGGTAGCTTCAAGATTGTTCCAGAATAAATCACTATCTCCAAATAGAGACAACGATGAATCAATAGAGGACACGGTCTCAACATTGGGAAGAGAGGTAGGAATACTTTTGCAAGCATCATTAAAGTGTTCTTCACAGGCCTCATCAAGAACGTCAATACAATTAACGCTCTCATATGAATAAGGCTGTTTAGACAACTTTCCCATGTTGAAGACTACTTTGTCGTCACCCACTCTCATGATAAGCTCTCCGGCTTCAACATCAATAAGAGTGCGACCGGTCCTCAAGAATGGTCGACCAACAATAAGTGGCACACGGGGGTCCATTTCGTAGTCGACGACAACAAAATCAGCAGGGAAGGTGAATTTGTCGACTCCTACGATGACATCTTCGGCTATCCCCACTGGATAAGCAACCGTACGGTTGGCCAATTCCAAAGTCATTTTAGTGGGGACTAGCTCTGGGAGAGATAATTGCTTCCAAACACTTAGAGGCATGAGATTTATACTGGCACCTAAATCGGCTAGGGCCATGCAATTCTCTACTCCCGGGAAATTGCAAGGGATAAGAAAACGACCCGGATCACCAAGCTTGGTTGGTAATTTCCTTAAGAGCACTGCAGAGCAGTTCTCATTAAGTTGGGTGTTAGCAATGTCGAGGAGCTTTTCCTTGTCGCTCAGAAGGTCTTTAAACATTTTGGCGTATTTGGGCATGTGAGCGAGAGCCTCAGCGAAGGAGATATTGAAATTCAGTTGTTTGAACATTTTAAGAAAGTTAGAAACCTGAATATCATCCTTGCTCTTTTGCTTCTCTTTCCTCAACCTAGAAGGATAAGGTATATTGGAAGAAGATGAAGGCTTTGGGAGTATAGGATCACTCACAACCACGGGTGGAGGAGGGGTAGAATGAAGAGGTGGAGAAATTGGGGAAGGAGGAGGAATAGGAGCAGGCGACTCGTTCTCCTTAGTCACAACCACCGGTGGAGGCATAGGAAGCTCGGGTTCCTTGGTACCTTTACCACTTCGAGTAGTGATTGCTTTCATCTCCCCTCTTGGGTTCGCAACGGTGTTACTCGGAAGAGTACCCGAAGAAGAGGGTTGACTACTTTGGAAAAAACTAGCCATCATGTTCCTCAGATCATTCGTCTGGCTATCCAACGTAGTTCTCATGTCAGCTCGCAAATCATTCCCTTGCTTGACCAGATCTGCCTTCAAGTTGCGCACTTCCTCTTGGAGATTTCCCACTATCACATCATTGGTCCTCATATAGGTGGCGACCTCTTGGTGTAGTGCAGTGTTGGTTTGGTTGGAAGGAGCATTGTATGCAGGTGGTTGGTAAGCGGGTTGTTGGTATACTTGATTGTTACGTTGAGGTGGTTGTTGCTGCTTGTGAGGTGGAATATATGGTTTTCGAGGTTGTTGTTGTTGTTGAGTAGGGCGGTTTAGGTTTTGTTGTTGGTTTGGGTTGGTTGGAGGAAAGCCAGGTGGTGAAAGATAGTTGTTGCTGCGGTAGCTAAGCAAGTTACGGTCACCTTGAGGTCTAGCTTGATAAGCAGGTTGTTGGTAGGTGCCATATGCCGCATTCACATTCTCAGCAGGGTAATCTTGGGTGGCGGTACAAGTTGTGTAAGAATGGGGACCACCGCATATCTCACAAGGTTGGCTGACAGCGTTCACTTGTGCATTTTTGGCGTTGTTGCTGTTGTTGTTGCTGACGGTGTGGGTGACAAGCGATTCAAGAAGCGTAGTGATTTTGTCTAATCGCTTGTCGCTGTCATTAGTGCTAGCACTAGCAACATTGGTCCTAACGCTCTTGGTTTGCACACGAGACTTGTTCTCAATGATATCCCAAGCAGCATTGGAAGTCTTAGCCAATAAATTACCCCCTGAGGCACTATTCAGTGAATCTTGGTCACTCATGCTTAAACCATTGTAAAAAGTATTAATTTGATGTACTTTGGTAAAACCATGTTGTGGGCATTTTCTTAAAAGATCTTTAAAGCGATCCCAAGATTCACTAAATGACTCATCGTACTTTTGTTCAAAGTTTATAATCTCATTCCGCAAAGCGGTAGTACGAGAGGGTGGAAAAAAGTAGTTGATAAACTTTGTTTCCAAATCCGTCCACGAGAGAATACTCTGTGGCGGTTCCTTAGCAAGCCAATGCCGGGCTTGTCCCTCTAAAGAAAAGGGAAAAAATTGTAACCTTATCACTTCTTGTGGAACACCATTGAACTTGACCGTGTTGGTGAGTTGTAGAAATCTCTTGATATGGTCATGTGGGTCATCAATGTGGCGTCCCAAGAATGGTTGAGCGGATACCATCTGGATAAAGCCTGACTTTAGCTCGAAATTGTTGGCGGCAATTGGTGGTATAACAATTGGATCCGTGTTGCCATCAACATGAGCTTGCAGTAATTCAATCATTGGGCGATTATCCGGAAGATGTTCATTGTTGTTGTTATTCATGTTGTTGAAAGGCGGGTTGTTGTTGTTATTATTGTTGTTCGGAGGTGGTATGTTATTGTTGTTTTGTACACCAGCCATGTCTACGTTATCGAGAGGCTCGGGCTCTTGATAAGACGTGGATCGAGTGCGCATACACCTGCAAAAGAACGAACAAAGAAAAACAAAGCAAAAATATTTTTGGTTTTTATGTTTTTTAATTTTTAGGATTTTTGAAAATTTTATATTTTTTTGTGTTTTTGAAAATTTTTTGAAAAAATAACGTTCACGGGGAACGGATCCCAAAATCCAATTTCTCACAAAAAACTTTTGATCTTAACGAGAAGAGCCGGCAGCGGCGCCATTTGATACATGGATTTTGCTAGGTTCAATTTTAGTCTCTCGATATCCTCTCGAATTGATCTAGGTCTTAAGTGGAATGATTGTTCTTGGTTACTAAATTAAGGGGTTTGGTTTTCTATTCTAATAAGAAGTGGAAATGAAAGTTTAAATCAAAGGCAATTACTTTAATTAAGATTAACAAAAACTTCGTTGCAAATTTAAAGTTCAAATTAAAATCAAATTAAAATTAAAGTTAACAAGTAAATTGTGAAATATGAGTGAAGAAACAGTAAATCAACAACAGTAAAACAGTAACTATAAAAATAACTGATCCGGAACTTTAAACCTTGATTCGGAACTAACTGATCCGGAAGATACTATTCACTCATCCGGAACATACTCATTCGGAACTTTCCGGATGAAGGTTCATTCGGAACTTACTGGATCGGCAGACACTGATTCGGAACCTTCAGCTTGATTCGGAAGATTTACTTGGTTCGGAACTTTATGACTGATCCGGAACTTTCCGGATGAAAGCTTGATTCGGAAGTTTTCTCTTGATTCGGAACTTTATGACTGATCCGGAACTTTCCGGATGAAAGCTTGATTCGGAAGTTTTCTCTTGATTCGGAACTCTAATGCTTGGTTCGGAAGTTTCCGAATGAAGGACTCATTCGGAACTTTTTGGCTGATTCGGAAGATCTGGAAAACCCAGTTACAGTAACAGTATACGAAGAACACGGGATACAACTTTTTATCAAAATCAAATCAAATACTTAAAAAGGATTTACCAAATTAAACACAAATCATTTAGACACCATAAGCAACAAATCTCACTAATAAAAACACAAATCCAAACAACTTTTGAAGATCAAATCAAGAAAATAAAAACTTAAGAACTTGAAGATAAAGATGATGATGAACAAGATGAAATGATAGATTAAACAAGAACTTGGTATTGAAAGATTGATGTTTTGACAAGATGAAACAAAGATTAAAATTACAAGATTAAAGAAATAAAGATAAAAATCACCAATCACCCTAGTGGTGATGGTGTTCTACGAACCAGGAGAAAGAAAAGGGAGGAAGAAAGAAAAACTAGCTAGCTCCCTAAAATGTGTGTGGGATGGCCTATTTATAGGTGTTTCCTTTGGTTGGTGAGTGGGCTTTCTCCCGTTCTTCGTGTCTTTTCGTCTTTTCAGAAAAGTTTCCGTTTTCGATTCTGATTCGGGATTTGTTGTCGATTAAATTCAACTCGTCTTTTAATTTCTTCGTTTAATAGACTTGAGTTTCTTCGACTTATATAAATCTTCCATCTTTGGTCCTTTTCTTCGATAAATCTTCGAATAGGCCCAGCGACTTCAAATCTTTTGCATCTCTTGGACAATAGACTTTATCTTGAGTCTTTTTCTTCAGTAAAACCCGTGCAATCCCATGTTTTCTTCAATATTTATCCGGTTGTCTCTGAAAACACAATAAACACAAAAACCACGCATAATTCCAAACAAATGATATTAAATACGTGTTTTGGTCTCGTTTTAGCCCGAATTAAGTGGTAAAAGGATGGGTGTTTACACACCTATCAAATCCCCTACACTTAACCATTGCCATGCCCTCATGCAATGCTTAGTGATAAAGCAAGTTTACACTTTTCTCATAATTAATCAACCTTGGCCTTATTCAAAATTCTACTAAACAAAAATTAAAGAAATAAAACTTCAAAGATAACAAAGGGATAGAAAACCATTTTCACTTGAAAATAGCTACATGGAAATAACTTGTAGAGAAATCGATGATTTACATTAGGGCTTTGGTGCTGCGAAGATTTATCACCCTCAAGTTTCACGTTCCCCAAACTAAACTTAAAAACGAGATCATTGTTATTATAAGTTAGCAATTCAAACACTTACACACATGGCTTAATTAAATGCTTAAACTCCCTTATTCCTAGGTGTATCTCTTATATTTTATTTTTGTCTTAGAATGATCATGAAGATGCATTTTTGGACTTATTTCGATAGTTTATTAGGGCCGAAAGCAAAGTAGGACGATTTGATCAATAGTTAGCTAAAGGACAAAATCTCTTAAAACTGCTTCTCGGGATATCAAAAAGTTCATATCTTGGCATAACTTGGTTCACGATTTGAGACCTTTCTCGGGCCGATATTTGGCATGTACTTCATACTTCATATCTTCGAGAGACGTTCTTGAGATAATGGTCTTCTCATCATAATAGATAATTCATCACTCTTTCTTTTGAGAAAGAATACCCATGTGAATCTAGATAATTCATCTACAATGACTAGTGTATACTTGTTGTGATTAAGGGATTGAGGTTTTACTGGTCCAAATAAGTCCATGTGAAGAAGATGGAGGTACTTATTTATGGAGAATGATTGCTTTGTCTTAAATGAGGCTCTGTGGTGCTTCCCTTTCTCGCAGGCTGACCAGGGTCTGTCTTTGGTGAAGGTCAGAGAGGGAAGCCTAACCACTAAATCATTCTTGGACAGTTTGTTGATGTTCTTGAAGTTATGGTGGGAGAGTCTCTTATGCCATAGCCAATTTTCACTATCAGATGTTTTGGCAAAGAGACAGGTGTTCATCCTTTCTAGACATGATGTCATGTCAATGACATACACATCCCTTCTTCTGGGTGCAATTAGAACAACATCATCATTTTGATTGAAGATTGTTCCTTGGGTCTTAGTGAACAGAACTTTGAAACCAGCATCGTAGAGTTGACTCATGCTGATTAAGTTGTGCTTCAGTCCATTGACATAAGCGACCCTTGTGAAGGTTATACCGTTGCAATCCACTGAGCCATATCCCTCAGTAGCCCCTGAGGAGTCATCTCCAAAGACTACTTTTGGACCAGACTCCTTCTTATATCTATGCATATATTGTTTAACCCATGTCGTATGTCTGGAGCACCCACTATCCAGATACCAAACAGATTTCTTAAGATATTCCTGCATAGATATAACAAAGCCAGATTAGTTTCGATGATGAACCCACATTCCAGTGGGTCCATGGTGTCGCTGACTAGCGACATTGGGTCTTCTCTGGTTTCTATCTCCTCTCTTTGGTTGCAGTCTCTGGGTTCATGAGGCATACTTCCACAGATGTCAATCCGGGATACTGCTCACACTCATCAGAGTGATGGTCAAAGAAGCCGCACTACTTGTATGGGGGTAATACATGGATTTTGACACCCTGTAAGAAAATTTAAAGTTCGTTGTGTTGGTCTAATCGAATTGATTATTGGCTTAAAGTACGACTCGGTTGAATTTGGTAAAACAAATATTTTTGGTTGGTTTTAAATTTAAATGTGCAAAGACTTAAAAGTATATGTCGTTAAAGTAAAGTGGTGTGAAATTAAATTCTAAGTCTAATTAAACGAAAGGTGCGATAATTAAAAACGTGACGGAAAGTAAATTAATTAAACGGCTAAAAATTAAAAGCCTGACGAGAATTAAAAATGGACAAAGTATAAAAACATAAACTAAAAATTAAACAAGGCAAAACAAGAAAAACCACTCCAATCGGAATATATTCCGATTAGTCCACAATCACCCTAGATCGGAATGATGGCCGGACCCAAATTGGAATGCTGTCACTCACCCAATCGGAATAACCAACACCCTCTGATCGGAATGACGAACTTACCTTGATCGGAATATGGAGTGGACCTGGTCGGAATGCTGATCGGAACACCAAATCGGAATAGTTGTCACCTATTGATCGGAATGATCCAATGAACACCTCGATCGGAATGAAGAATAGACCACCAATCGGAATCTTGTCACTAGCACCAATCGGAATATCTAAAAACCACACTGATCGGAATACCAAGCTACTCCAATCGGAATACTGAAACCCTTTTCTGACCAAGCAATGTAGCTATGGTCGGAATGTAATTCCCCTTTCCGATTTGACCAATCGGAATACAGTAAAACAAAATGAAAATAAGCTAAAACAATAAGCTACTAATCAAATAAGCACAAGACTAAAAATCTAAGGTAAACCGTATGAAAATAAGCCAACAAACTGAAATTTAACAACTTTTAAAACAAGAAATGAATAAGCTTTAAGAAAAACAACTTTTTATACGAAAATCACTTTTATAAAAACTATATAAACTTGAAAACAACTCAATAAGCTATGAAAATAAATGATTTAAAACAATCAAAAGCATAAAAATCAAATCTTTAAACAAGTTAACAAGATAAAAAGCATGTAAATCAAGGATTAAAGAAAGGTAGAATGAGATCAACAAGATAAAGTAAAGGTGCGAGAATTAAAAGAAACACTTACTTGAAATTAAATGGTAAATAAAGTGCAAGACATGTAATTAAAGGTGCAAGTAATTAAAGGTGCATAAAATAAAGATGGAAGAACTAGTTTGTCAATCTAGCCAACAAAAACAAATGAAATAAAATGGGATGTATTTATAGGTGATTAGGGGATGGTTAGAGGAAGCTTCCTCCTCTCCTTCCTTTCTTCTTAATTGCGCCATTAAGTCCTTTCTTCTTAATCTTTTTGTTAATCTTGGACTTTGATGACTTTTGGCTCGGGATTTCTTTGGACTCGTCTTTTAATTCTTCGATAAATAAGACTTGAGTTCCTCGGCTTTAAGTAAACTTCCGTCTTTTGACTTTATCTTCGATAAATCTTCAGAATTGGTCTTGGACTTCCGTTCTTTTTACACTCTTGACTTCTTGACTTCGCCTTTCATCTTTTTCTTTAATAAAAGTCCGTAAATGCCCGTGAATTCCCGTGTTTTCTCCACTTTTCACCTTTTCGTCCTAAATCACAACAAAAACACAAACCACGCATAATTACGACATAAAAGACATAAAATACACATTTTGGTCCGGTTATTATCGTAATTAAGTGGTAGAAAAGATGTGTGTTTACACACATATCAAATCCCCTACACTTGACCATTGCAATGTCCTCATGCAATGCATTAGTTACAAAGCAAGTTTACATTTTTCATCATAATCAATCCACGTTGGCCTTTATTAAAGAGATAGAAAAATATAAACATTAACATTAAAAATAAAGAAATCAAAAACATACCTTGGGTTTTGGAAATGTTGTGAATGATCATCATCCTCAAGTTTTCACTTTCTCCAAACCAAGCTTAAAAACGAGATCATTGTTATTATAAGTTAGTAAACTATCACGAACTCATGTGGGCCAATTACTCACTTAGACTCCCTTATTCCTAGGTGTATCTCTTATATTTTATTATTGTCTTGAACGATCACGAGGATGCATTTTTGACTTATTTCGATAGTTATTAAGTCTGAAAATAAAGTGAACGATTTAATCAATAGTTAGCTAAAGGACAAAATCTTTTAAAACTGCTTCTCGGGACCTCATAAAGTTCATATCTTGGCATAACTCGCTTCGCGATTTGAGACCTTTCTCGGACCGATATTTGGCAGTGACTTCATACTTCAAATCTTGAGAGACGTTCATGAAATTATGGTCTTCTCTTTATATAGGAATTTCTTCACTTGAAATTTTGAGAGATTCATACTTGGACCACGACTTCTTCATTTTTCTCCAATCTTTATTTTGGACTTTGATATACAATGATCCGCCTCCTTTTATGACTTGGATCTATTTATCCTCATACCTTGTTAGGGTCTTTTCGGATACACTTCTCCATGACTTTTGGGAGTATTTGCTTTTCGTCGTGTGTCTCGATCCTTCATATTGATTTTTGATAAATGATTCTTCACATCACCTTGGATCTTTAGCAACAAAATTTAGCCCTCATGCCTTGTTAGGGCCTTTTCGGACTCGCCAATCTTCGCATCCCGCTTCAATAAGTTATGCCTTGGCTATGAACTCTAATCCATACCGAGCAACTTTTAAACGATCTTGGGCTAGAAGCTAAGTAACTTTTCAAATCGTACAACCTTATTTATTAGCAGATAAATTATTAGCAAGCGATGGGAGAATAGGCTCATAATTGACTCACATAAATTCACGAAAGAATACCGAACTTATAATTGGCTCTATCATCTCTCGTTATCCACAGTTTAAAATCTCAAGTAATGAGACTCGTGGATGCTTAGCCTAATAAATCAAAGTTTTGGGTTTTCGAGTCGACTATAGGGTCTTGCAAATTCTTAGACTTTTTCAAGTTTAGAAATCGCGTTTTAAAGTTCCCTTGATAAACGACTCTCTAGGATCAATTATAGGAACTTGCGAAAAGTTCTTGTTCTTAACCCGTGAGAGTTAAGACTTTCACGTTTTATAGCTCCCTATATAAAAGCCTAACAAAACTTGACTTAAACACGTTAAGGATACTAGCTAGAGTAACTTAGATAAGTAAACTCGGGTTGAGTCAAAACATTCACAACGTTTGAGAATAAAAACCACTTATTCAAACATTTATTCTAATAAGGAAAGAAAATAACTATGCAACGGGCAAAACTAATAGGCCAAAATAGATCAAAATTTTTGAAAAATGTCGAAAAATTGATTTTCCGGTTAAAATGAGGACAAAAACAAGGAAAAGACCACTTAACTTCGATAGAGGTCCCCCCTGCACTTAAGATAAACATTGTCCTCAATGTTTAAGAATATGGGAGTAAACTCCCCTACACTTAGGACATTGTGCACTTTGTTTAAATCTCGCTAAGGAAGAGACAACTAGAGAGATTCCTATTTAATATTGAGAAAATATAAAATAGTGAATCGAAGAGAGTTTAGGATAGAACCGGGAAGAAGTAGAACACGGAATCACGGGTCGTCAAGAATCATCAAGAGTGGATCATTGAAGCTCGAATCCCTGATTAAGAGAGAGGAGAGGAAAGCAAACCAACGGGTCTCCCCTACACTTATTATAAAGAAAGCGAAAAGATAGATGCATGGGTTGCCTCCCAAGAAGCGCTTGATTTTTGTTAACCGAGTCATTAGCCTGACTCGACCTTGATTATCAACGGAAGAAGCATGAAACATATCCACCAGGATCAAAGACATAGTTTTCGTTCATCAAATAGCAGAGGCTTAAGGCGAACAAGGCAAGCCAAAGAAGAGTAGGCAAGGTTACCTTAAGCAGCGATGGAGCACGGTGGAAGCAAGGATGAAGTGGTGCAAGAAGATTCCCATAAGTTCCAAAGATTTTTCCTTTTATTTCATCAGGTGGATACTGAGATGGCTGCAGAATGTCAATACCGGGATCGAACACCTTTTCCTTTAAGGGAAAATAGCACTCAGACTCAGCAGAATGGGAAGAAGATCCGCGAAGAAGCACAGCCTCGTCCTCAGAAGGGGGACAAAGAGGTGTTAACTCATACGTGCTGCGGATATCGGTGTCGACCGGTTTCTTCTCCTTTGAAAGAATGTTCTTCAAATCCAAAGTAGGATCAAGACGATAATCTTCAAAGTCATAAGGAGGAGCATCACTCTCATGAGGGAAGTAAGTGTTGAGAAACGCAGAGAAATCTTCCTCAAATGAGTAATCGTCCAAAGTAGGATCGAGTGATGGCGGAGGATCTTCATCATGTGAAGAATCGCTCGAAAGAGTATCAGCCTCATTGAAATCATCATACGTGGGCAGATCGGGATACTCAGCAGTAAGGTCATCAAAATCATCCGAATCTGAGCTAGAATCATCATCATCATAAGCATCAAAGACCGGTGGAGAATCATAAATGGGAGAAGCGTCCAAATTGGAGTGAGAATCATCCACATCATTTTGAAAAAGTGGATTATCGATGCAAGAGTCGAATAGAGGATTGTCGTAGATGGTAAAGTCATCGAGCACATTAATCATATTCACTGATTCGCGGCCTCCAAAGGTTGTACTGGTAAGCTTCCCCATTTTAAAAACTTGTGCATCATCCCCGACTCTTAAGATTAACTCACCTTCGGCCACATCCACTAAAGCTCGTCCGGTTCTTAAGAATGGCCGACCAAGTATTAAGGGAATACGAGGGTCCATTTCATAATCAACTACGACAAAATCGACCGGGAAAGTAAATGCGCCAACTTTAATGAACACGTCTTCGGCTATACCAACGGGG
This sequence comes from Glebionis coronaria, assembly GCA_025667525.1. Classification (NCBI taxonomy): domain Eukaryota; kingdom Viridiplantae; phylum Streptophyta; class Magnoliopsida; order Asterales; family Asteraceae; genus Glebionis; species Glebionis coronaria. Next base: position 548,456,689 of record CM046874.1, read on the forward strand.
TAAGCGAGAGTGCGATTAGCAAGCTCAAGAGTCATCTTTGTTGGAGTGAGGTCGGGCAATGATAGTGTTTTCCAAACACTCAAAGGCATCAAATTAATACTGGCCCCGAGATCAGCAAGGGCAGTAAATTCTCCAGTTTTATTGAACATGCAAGGCAACACAAAACGACCGGGATCTCCAAGCTTTTCCGGAAGTTCTTTAAGAATAACTGCAGAGCAGTTTTCATTTAAGCGTGTGTTGGCGAGTTCAATCAGCTTCTCCTTCTTGTTAAGCAATTCCCTAAATGCTTTAACAAATTTGGGCATGTGGACCAGTGCTTCAAGAAAGCTAATGTTGAAGTTCATTTGAGAAATCATCTTCACATAGCGTGACACTTCGGAGTCCTCCTTGGTTAGCATTTTGGACTTGCCTAAACGAGAGGGATAAGGGATATTGGGTTTGGGTGGTGAAGGTGCAGGTGTAGGTAAAGGTTGAGATGTTGAAGGGTCATTCGTGGGAACTTCATCACGTCGAGGCGGAGACGGTAATGGTGCACTAATACTAGGTGTAGGAGGAGTAGGGACACATGGTGGTGGAGGAGGTGTAGATGATGGGGGTGGGATTGGTGGTCCTACGATGGTGACTCCACTACGGGTAGTAATAGCACTCACATTGGCTCGCGGATTAGTGACGGTGTTTGAAGGTAGAGAACTCGAAGAAGAAGGTTGAGCTGCGGGCAAGAAACTAGCAAGCATATTCTTCAAATCATTGGTTTGATTGCTGAAGGAGGATTGAATATCATTTCGAAGCTCGGATCTTATCTCATTTCCTTGCTTTGTGATATCTCCTTTAAGATTGATAATTTGGCTCTGCAGGTTCTTGATTTGCTCACCTTGGGTTCTCATGATGGCCTTAACATCCGGATTACTGGGTGGGTTTGTTGGGCGGGTGGGTGATAAGGATTAGAAGCTCTTTGTGGGATTTGGTTGCTTCTATTATAGTTGTTGGCGGGGTTTTGGTTTTGAGGAGAAAAACCGGGTGAAAGGTAGTTGTTTGATCGGTAACTCAGCAGATTTCTATCCCCTTGTCGAGCTTGGTAATTTTTCGGTGAATAATTACCATAAGCTGCATACACATTTTCCGGATTTCCTTGTGTCTAAGGACAATCGGTGTATGGGTGTGGACCGCCACATGTTTCACAAGGCGTAGCAACAGCTTTAACTTGTTGTTGTTGTTGGTTTGAAGCTAAGAGTTGCATACTTCTGCTCATTTCAGTCAGCACACGGGTGAGTTCGGTCATATTAGGGTTTGCTGAGGTGGAAGAAACATTGACTCTCGGGTTGTTCCTTGAAGAAGCAGAGGAATCCCAATTTTTGTGGTGAGTAGTCATGTTCTCAATTAACTCTCTACACTCCTCGGGTCTCCTTTTCATGAATGTGCCACCGGTGGCTGCATTGATCGTATCACGATCTCGAAAAGTCAATCCGTTGTAGAAAGTATCTATTAAGGTCACAGGGAGCATGTTGTGGTTTGGACATCTATCGATCAAGACATTATATCTCTCCCAAGCATCAAAAAGAGATTCATCGGGATCTTGCATGAAACCGCTGATTTGATTGCGAAGGCTCGTAACCATGGATGGTGGAAAGTAGCGCGACAAAAAGCGTTGAGTCATGTCATCCCAAGTGTGAATAGAATTCTTCGGGAGACGATCAAACCATTTCTCGGCATGATGTAATAATGTATGTGGAAAGAGTTGTAGGCGAAGTTCATCCATTGTGGCACCAGCCAACTTCATGCTTTGGGTGATTGTAATGAACTTGTCGAGGTGTTTGTTGGCATCATCATCAGGCAATCCACGGAATGGGTTTGTTTGCACTTGCTGAATCATGTGGTGCTTCAACGAAAACTCAGGAGCGTTGATTTGCATCGGCGCAATCGGTCCTCCTCGTCCAAACATGGTAGGTTGACAAAGTTCCTCCATGGTCCGAAGATCGGGCTGTGGAAGAACATTGTTGTTATTATTAAGGTGCGGTGGATTATTGTTGTTTACACCTGACATAGCTAAATCTTCTTGAGTCTCGGGCTCTTGATAATTGGAAGATCTAGTACGCATACACCTGAAAATGCAAAAGAAAAAGAAACCAAACACAAAGACAATATATATACACAAGAAAGATAAAATCATATTGGATTTTTGAAATTTTTAATTTTTATGTATTTTTATCAATTTTTAATTTTTATGAGTTTTTGAATTTTTTAAGCAAGAAAAGTAACGCTCACTAGTGAACGGATCCCAAAAAGCAACGCGTCTCTCACAGAAAACCGTTAGTCTTTACGAAAAGAGCCGGCAGCGGCGCCATTTAATACAGGGATTTTGACACCCTGTAAGAAAATTTAAAGTTCGTTGTGTTGGTCTAATCGAATTGATTATTGGCTTAAAGTACGACTCGGTTGAATTTGGTAAAACAAATATTTTTGGTTGGTTTTAAATTTAAATGTGCAAAGACTTAAAAGTAAATGTCGTTAAAGTAAAGTGGTGTGAAATTAAATTCTAAGTCTAATTAAACGAAAGGTGCGATAATTAAAAACGTGACGGAAAGTAAATTAATTAAACGGCTAAAAATTAAAAGCGTGACGAGAATTAAAAATGGACAAAGTATAAAAACATAAACTAAAAATTAAACAAGGCAAAACAAGAAAAACCACTCCAATCGGAATATATTCCGATTAGTCCACAATCACCCTAGATCGGAATGATGGCCGGACCCAAATCGGAATGCTGTCACTCACCCAATCGGAATAACCAACACCCTCTGATCGGAATGACGAACTTACCTTGATCGGAATATGGAGTGGACCTGGTCGGAATGCTGATCGGAACACCAAATCGGAATAGCTGTCACCTATTGATCGGAATGATCTAATGAACACCTCGATCGGAATGAAGAATAGACCACCAATAGGAATCTTGTCACTAGTAACAATCGGAATATCTAAAAACCACACTGATCGGAATACCAAGCTACTCCAATCGGAATACTGAAACCCTTTTCCGACCAATCAATGTAGCTATGGTCGGAATGTAATTCCCCTTTCCGATTTGACCAATCGGAATACAGTAAAACAAAATGAAAATAAGCTAAAACAATAAGCTACTAATCAAATAAGCACAAGACTAAAAATCTAAGGTAAACCGTATGAAAATAAGCCAACAAACTGAAATTTAACAACTTTTAAAACAAGAAATGAATAAGCTTTAAGAAAAACAACTTTTTATATGAAAATCACTTTTATAAAAACTATATAAACTTGAAAACAACTCAATAAGCTATGAAAATAAATGATTTAAAACAATCAAAAGCATAAAAATCAAATCTTTAAACAAGTTAACAAGATAAAAAGCATGTAAATCAAGGATTAAAGAAAGGTAGAATGAGATCAACAAGATAAAGTAAAGGTACGAGAATTAAAAGAAACACTTACTTGAAATTAAATGGTAAATAAAGTGCAAGACATGTAATTAAAGGTGCAAGTAATTAAAGGTGCATAAAATAAAGATGGAAGAACTAGTTTGTCAATCTAGCCAACAAAAACAAATGAAATGAAATGGGATGTATTTATAGGTGATTAGGGGATGGTTAGAGGAAGCTTCCTCCTCTCCTTCCTTTCTTCTTAATTGCGCCATTAAGTCCTTTCTTCTTAATCTTTTTGTTAATCTTGGACTTTGATGACTTTTGGCTCGGGATTTCTTTGGACTCGTCTTTTAATTCTTCGATAAATAAGACTTGAGTTCCTCGGCTTTAAGTAAACTTCCGTCTTTTGACTTTATCTTCGATAAATCTTCATAATTGGTCTTGGACTTCCGTTCTTTTTACACTCTTGACTTCTTGACTTCGTCTTTCATCTTTTTCTTTAATAAAAGTCCGTAAATGCCCGTGAATTCCCGTGTTTTCTCCACTTTTCACCTTTTCGTCCTAAATCACAACAAAAACACAAACCACGCATAATTACGACATAAAAGACATAAAATACACGTTTTGGTCCGGTTATTATTGTAATTAAGTGGTAGAAAAGATGTGTGTTTACACACATATCAAATCCCCTACACTTGACCATTGCAATGTCCTCATGCAATGCATTAGTTACAAAGCAAGTTTACATTTTTCATCATAATCAATCCACGTTGGCCTTTATTAAAGAGATAGAAAAATATAAACATTAACATTAAAAATAAAGAAATCAAAAACATACCTTGGGTTTTGGAAATGTTGTGAATGATCATCATCCTCAAGTTTTCACTTTCTCCAAACCAAGCTTAAAAACGAGATCATTGTTATTATAAGTTAGTAAACTATCACGAACTCATGTGGGCCAATTACTCACTTAGACTCCCTTATTCCTAGGTGTATCTCTTATATTTTATTATTGTCTTGAACGATCACAAGGATGCATTTATGACTTATTTCGATAGTTATTAAGTCTGAAAATAAAGTGAACGATTTAATCAATAGTTAGCTAAAGGACAAAATCTTTTAAAACTGCTTCTCGGGACCTCATAAAGTTCATATCTTGGCATAACTCGCTTCGCGATTTGAGACCTTTCTCGGACCGATATTTGGCAGTGACTTCATACTTCAAATCTTGAGAGACGTTCATGAAATTATGGTCTTCTCTTCATATAGGAATTTCTTCACTTGAAATTTTGAGAGATTCATACTTGGACCACGACTTCTTCATTTTTCTCCAATATTTATTTTGGACTTTGATATACAACGATCCGCCTCCTTTTATGACTTGGATCTATTTATCCTCATACCTTGTTAGGGTCTTTTCGGATACACGTCTCCATGACTTTTGGGAGTATTTGCTTTTCGTCGTGTGTCTCGATCCTTCATATTGATTTTTGATAAATGATTCTTCACATCACCTTGGATCTTTAACAACAAAATTTAGCCCTCATGCCTTGTTAGGGCCTTTTCGGACTCGCCAATCTTCGCATCCTACTTCAATAAGTTATGCCTTGGCTATGAACTCTAATCCATACCGAGCAACTTTTAAACGATCTTGGGCTAGAAGCTAAGTAACTTTTCAAATCGTACAACCTTATTTATTAGCAGATAAATTATTAGCAAGCGATGGGAGAATAGGCTCATTTGAAGTTTACTTAGGGCCTTTTCGGACTCACCACCACTCCACCACCCAAAACCACCACAAAAATTTGATTTTGAAAAATCTAATCAAAGACCCATGTTTATATCATCGATAAGTAAATCCCACCATAAATTTACAACATGCAACAACATTTTATTTAAGATTTAATTTTTGAAATATTTTGAAAAATACTATGATTTGATCTAATTAAATTCGTGGGTTTATGTTTGATTATGTTTAGGAACATGGATTTGGAATATTAAAGCTTGAAAAAGTTTTTTTTTGGTGTTCTTGCTTATCAAAACCCACGGCCACAAATGGGTTTTTGATTTTGGTGGTTGTTTGATCTTGATTATTGTTGGTAAGGTTCTTATATTATGTTATTGTTGTCTAATTATTTATTTTGATGGTTTGACTTTTATTTTCATTATTTGGGTTTTGATGAAGGTTGATCATACAAGTGATTTAGGATGTTTGGATTGGTTTAGGATGATTATTAGATGTTATTATGGGTATATGAATGATTGAAATTGGTCAAAAAGACGTTTTGATATGGTTTTGAAAAGTCCATTTTAGATCAGAAACTTTAGGGGTATTTTTGTAGTTTTAAGTCTAAGTCCAGGTTTTCATTATAGGATATAGTTGTAGAGATTCTTTCTAGCTTCGTTTTGATATAAGATAGAGCTTTTAACTCCAAACGAGTCAAAAGTTACGCTAGTTTGAATTTTCCTGTACCGGGAGATGAAAGTCGACATAATCCGAAATTATGTTCGATTTTAGGTCAAATCTCGGGGACAATAAGTTGAGTTTTAAAAATGATTAGAGGCTGTTCTCAGGCTATAAACTTAGCATTTTGAGTCTATTTTCATAATCAAGAGTCAAATTTGTAAACGAGAATGCTTAAGAAGGTCAAAATAGTTTTACAACGCGAAGGTACAAAACTGTCCGAAATTTGGAGTTTAGTAATGTGACGAGCAGTGGGTCTTAGAAGTGAGAACTTTTCATGAAATTTAATATGGGCTATCTACAGGTCTTAAATGAATTTTAAAAATTTTCTCAGAATTTTTGGTGATGTCTAAGTATAGAAAAACAGCCCGTACATTTAGTATGTACCGGCAAAAATGGTAAAATGAGTAATAGTTTTAATAAAGTATAAAAGTAGACGTGTCTAGTAAATATCACTTGTATGGATTCTTGGCGTGAGTTTATACAAACTTTTAGTGACTTTAATTATTTATATACAGTACTTGAAGTAGTTGATCCATTACGGGTTTATTCGTTAGGTGTTGTATTTGATTTCCCGGGGCATCCACATCGTCGGTGATCGACTTCGTTTACGCCGTAATTACTAATACTACCACTACTACTTAAGGTGAGTCTATAGCCTCGCTCTTTACTTATTTCAAATGTTTTTACCCACGAGGGGGATACATGCTATTTAAATGAAAATGAACATAAGTCGTGATTGATTGTTGGACCCGAATGTTGCCTTGAATTGTGTTGAGTACCTAGTTGCAAAAGTCCCTAAATTCGTGAACTATTAACTATTGTCTTACCCTTGTGTGGGTTGGAGATAGCCGCTTATACAATTGATAGTACTATGGGGTTGACGACCCTATCCGAGACGAGAGCTAGTACGTTGAGTACCCTCTGCGGACGGACAACTTGTGATAAGAAATAAGGTATAATTGCAACTGATGCCTTTAGAAGGGGTACTGGTTTCATCTTAATCATGCCGGTAAATGTGCGCGGGTGATTGAGTTAACGGATTAGGGTCACGAGCTTAAACACAATTATTAGCTATTGCTAAAGATAATATCCTTGAATAATAGATTGTGAGTACGACAATGTTATTGAATGGTCATGATTGGTTTTAATACTTATGGTTCAACTTATGATTTGATAAACCTATAGATTCGATCAACCTTTGTGTTGACGATTTTAAGCATGTGTTTCAGGTAATCAAGATTTATAGCAGCAGAGCATGCATGGAGGGAGTTGGTGCTTTATTGGTCTAAAATTTTGGATTTCCTTCCCTTTTTATCAAATTATTTAATTTCATGTCTTGGTAAAAGTTGTTATGTTTTGGTTGAGATCTTTTGGGAAAAGTAACGCTGCTCTGATGTAAACATCATTTTTGGGTTGGAAATGTTTTAGACAATGGTTATAAATAATCTTTTATGTTTATCTTAAACGTCTCTTTCGAGGTCGTTTTCTGTAATTTTGTGTGATGTGCTATGAAATAACACCCAAAGTGGTATTCTGCTGCGTGGTAAATTGGGGGTGTTATAGATTGGTAATCAAAGCCACAAGTTATAGAGAGCTAGGTCGATTTTTGAAAACCTAAACTATAACTTTTGGTGTGTCGTAAAAAGTTTTAAAGCACGAAACTTCTCCGCATGGCTCCGGTAAGATTTCTTTATCATTGACTTATGATTTAGATGTATCCCTCAAAACTGATATGAGTTCCCTAGTATTTAGTAAGTATATACTATGATAATATATTGAGATATATCTTTTTGTTCGTTTAGTACTTATCATCGTAGTTTTGCAATCAGTTGCGTGAATATTATATAGGTTGCATGTAATTGGCATACGGGCTACATTGCATTACATGGCAACACTGCGTTGTGATCCTACGTGTATGTTGGAATGATTGTATGTATAGGTATGTATATACTATGGTATTTAAAGGCATTGCACGTGAAGCAATGGTCCTTGCGTGATTATCGTACATTTTATAATGCGATTTTGTTCATAATCTGACCTCACCGCCAATCATCGATCTTGATAATTAATTCGTTGTTCGAATAACCAAGTGTGAACCTCGCTTGACACTTAAGATACATAGATAATGCTTCGTAACATATTGTATATCGACTAGATTGATGCCGATTGTCGTTATCGCACCATGATGTGTCATTTTAGGACATCTACTTTTTGAAACGTAAATTACTAACATACTATTTTATTTCCCTTATTCTTATGGGTTTGATATATTAGTTCGCGTAACTATAACATAGATGAAGTATAATCAACGATGCATATATCGTAGAGACGAATCATATGTGTATATTATAAAACGTGGTTGAGGTGTGTTGCCATTTAATCGTTGTTTACCATTCTACTCGAATTTAAAGATGCTTTTTAAGGATAGATTAGCGTTGTGATAAAGCATGATAGCTTGAAGTTTGGTTGTTTTGTGTTAACTTTATTGTCTATGGTTTTGAGACCCACCCGAAGCCAATATCAACACTTATAGCGTTGACATACGTGTTCTCGTTTCGTTTATTTCATTTTGTTTTGTTGTTTCATTATTTTGAATTCGATATTATATATGACGAGGTCTGACACTTGTGTCAGTTAAATAAGCATCGAGTTTTATTAATTGAATGATTTGAACGTAAAGCGTCTTACATATTAAATATATGGTGAATGAAACTTTTGGATAAGAATGACCCATGATGTGTCTTGTAACAAGTAAAATTCTTATAGAGAGTAAAGTGACAAAGTGAAATTATTTTTCCTTCAAACTTGGTTGGTAAATCGTAATAAGTAATTTATATTACTCGTAAAATCCTTGTTTTCATATATTAATAATTTGATAGAAGTTTGTGATGGATTTGTCAAGAATTTGTTTAATTTAATTTGAAAAAGAAGTTATTGGCAAAATTAACTATATGAATATCGAGTATAGACAGCTTGAGGTTTGATATGAATTAACTTTTGGGTCATTATCGTAAACTTTTGGCGTATCTTTTAATACAGAAAATGAGTAGAAAAATTGGCCACATATATTAGAGCTAGAGACTTTGTAAAATTTGTTTTATTTTAAACATAAGGTCAAGTTATATTTACGAATGCCTTGGTATAAACTGGAACTCATAACTCCTTGTAGTGAATAAACTGGGATAAAATCAAAATATCCACTTTAAGTGAGAAATTCTAAAACTTGAAACAAATTATTAAATATAGATGGAACGTCATTTTATTCCGCTGCGAGATGTGTTAATTTTAAAATCACTCGACAATTAGCTAAAGATTTAAAACTGGAATTTTCTACATTTCAGAATATTGAAATAAACATTTTAATTATTTATTTTATTATTATTATCGAGATTCAAGTCTCGACTAAAATCAATAATTTATCCGAGATAATACTACGTGAAACATCTTTAACGTCTGACTCGAGTCCCATGAATAAAATATAGCATACCAGTTTTAAGGAAGACTTATGTATAATAAAAGGTCAAGATTAATTTTAAGAGTCAATTGGACTAATTCGAGTTGTGTTGGATATTTGTATATACGTAATAAGATAAGTCTTAATAATAATATGAAACTTTGAAAATTCTTACTATGTACGTTTTTGGTACTTAAGATATGAACATTAATGAGATTTTGACACAAGTATCGAGATTTTCAAACCTAATGATTTTATTGATTATGATAACCGAGTAACCGAATCAACTAATGTTAGTAATTTTTCTTGAGATTGTAATTTTTCCAGAAATAAAAACTTTGTAAAGATTGAAAAATGAAAGGTATAATTCTTTAATGGTGTAACACAAATTGAAAATATGCAAATGATCGCTTTACAATATACAAGGTAACATTAATTAGAATACGCAAGTGGATTACCCAACAAACGCATACTTGTATTATTTTCTTAAGACGTAATGTTTTGAGTCACGATGGTTCGATCATACAACATCACTTCTTCGATTTTGCGAGCCTATATCTAAACTTAGGTAGTCCTGTGATTTTTCGTTTTAATATTTTCCATGGTACGAGACCATTATTTATTTTTGAATTGCTACTTCGCTAGTACTTGATAATGAGGGTATGTCACCCGGTGTATTTTTGTCCTCTTCATGGACCCCGTAACTTTTCTCCTTTCGGTAATTGGAACCTAAAATTTGGTGGAATGTGTGTGTAACTCGAGATGATGGGAATTATGATCCTTCTCCTATTTTTGGCGATCGTGATGATGTTCGATGCCCACTTAATGATTCGATAAGATTGTTGTTGTTTTCTCGAAACTCTTGTCATGTCTTCGAAGTATTTTCATTTCTACTGTAGTTAATTTTCGTTGGCAAATATATTGCTCGTTTATCTGAATTGATCTCATTGATTTTTGATTTTTACTACTCGTTATGCTTACAATGATCTTTAATCTGGAACCACCTTACCGTTATTTGTGAACAGTTTGTTTCGAAAATATGTACGAGTGTATGAAATGTTTTGTTGAACCAAATGCAAATGGTGTCGATTTATTTATTTTTCTCATAAAAAGGCAAAGTAAAAGTATGTTTTCAAAGTGGATGAAAAATGTTTGATGTGTTTCTTCAAACGATGGTAAATATTTTCCCATTTCAAGTGATTTGATTATTTTGAAGATTAGGTCGAAAACTTTCTTAGTCATATTTGGTATGTACTACTAATGTTGCATCGTTCCTCGATCCTCAGTTATGCACAGCTTAGCTAACTATGCATAATTCGGAAAGAGTCCTGTTTCGTTGGTTGTTGTTGCTTGATCCTCAAGTATGCATGATCTAGCTAATTATGCATAGTTTAGGAAGAGCATTATCGTGTCAAATAAATTGGTCATCTTGAAACTTGTAGTGTTTTGATAAATGTTTGGATGAGAACTTTTTTAAAATGGTGGATCCTTATGCAAGTAATCGTATTCTCTTTGATTCCTAAAGAAAATTTTGAATTTTCTTGTGTTCCTTGAAATCTTTTCTTTCGTTTGGTATTGACTTGGTAAGTCACCGTGACCGAGTAATATTGGAAAAATGTTTTTACGTGTTGTATGTAACGTGCGAATTCCATCGGAATCACTAAGGTGTCGATGAAATATCAAAGGGGCTCCTACCGACACTAAGAAGAAATTTTAACAAAAATAGAAGACTGCCGAAGTAGGGGAAATCCGAGTTCGAATAACTCTGAGGGAAATGACGAATACTTCTCCTACATCAAATGTATCGTACTTTATTTATTTTCTTTTCTTATTCTTTTGATATGTCAAATGACACGCGATAAACTGTTGAAGTTTACCAGCTGTGCATCGGTAGTTGGAAGACAATTCCATTTGCCGTATTCGTTTATTCGAGTGAGGAATCCTCTTTGCTTGACTCGATTTTCTTTGATCATCGAAGGTTAAACGATAGATAGACATAGTTGATGTTTTTCTGGTAAACCCTTGCTTTTTATGTGTTTAGGTGGTATGTGATCTAGTCGAGTGATCGTAAGTTGTGAGAACTTGAGGCGAAATTATCCAATGACGTCCGATCATGGAGAACACGTGCCGTGTAATATAACTTAAACTGCGAACGGCGATGCTTATAACGATTTTGACCACGCTTGGGACGAAAGTGAGATGGTGTTCTGGTAATATTTTCTTTTAGGTATGGATCCGTGTGTGAGCATCCTGCGATGACATATGTATGTATTTTCTTTCTGTATGGATATGCATCTACAGCTAGCAAGCTCGTAAACCTTCTTTAGCTTGCAATTTTATTTTGACTGGACTCATCCGAGAATCCCGTCAAATATCCTTATTTTATCATGTCTTGGGTGATTAGCAAGCATGAGTTAACTTGATTGAACTTATTTACTTGGATGGTTTGGCTATTTTGCAAACATATCGTAATGTGGTTGTATGTGCTTCATAATGGCTTTGTGTTTGATTGGATTGTGATGTCTTCGAGAGAGTTATGTATACGTCGAATGATTTTTGTATCGATGAATTTGTTTTGACGAACTAGGCTTGAATATAAGTGATATTTCAATAAGGTTTTTTTTACGACTAGTATTAATTACTTCGTATCGTATATTCTGAACGTTTTCGATGGGGTTATGTGTGGCCCGTGTGATTTTTCTTTATGATTAATTATTTTTATGAGACTGATGGACTAAGTGAAAGGACGATTCAAACGTTGGAAGACATGCTTCGAGCATGCGTGATTGATTTTGGTAGTTGTTGAGATCGACACTTGCCATTGGTAGTATCTTTGTACAACGACATGTACCATGATAGCATTGAAGCTATAGCATTTGAAGAATTATGTTGATGAATGTGTAGATCACCAGTTGGATGGAGTGAAGTAAGGAAAAGTCAGTTGAATGGACCTAAAATGATTCAAGAGAATACGGAAAGGAATGTGTAGATTGAGGGTCATTTGTTAACAGCGAGAAGCTGTGAGAAGAAATATATTGATAACCGTAGGAAGCAGTTGCTAATTGAAGTTTGAGACATGGTAATGTTAAAGTTATCTTCGTGGAAAGGCGTGATTCGTTTTGGAAAATAAAAGAAGTGGAGCCAAAGGTATGTTGGACCAGTTGCCTACCAGTTGGAGCTGTCGGATGAACTTCGTGAAAATGATAATACTCTTCATGTGTCGAATTTGAAGAATTGTGTGGCGGATAATGGTTTAGTTACCCCAGTTAATGAAACCTAACAGGACGACAAGTTGCACGTCATAAAAGAACCAACGGGGATAATAGATCGAGAGGTTAAGAGAATTAATGCAAGGTAGAATACTCATTGTGAAGGTGTGATGGAACCCGAGGCGTGAATCGAAGTCCACGTCGGAATGTGAAGACCTCTTTAGGAAGAAATACCCTTATCTTTCTAGTAGTACGAAATGTGAGTATAAGAACCGGAGAGCGTCGGGACGTCGCTCCCTTAAGGAGGGGAGGATGTGATACACCGAACCCAACGCCATTATTTAATCCTAATTTACGTATATTTTTTAAATTTTTAAGAATTTTGTTGGTAATATTATTTGACGGTTTAATTTGAAACCAATAAATGAGGCTTAATTTTTATGTTTGACGATTTAAGAAGAACCGATAATGACTACCATACCCACGGATGCTCAAAATTTACATTTTATTATCGATCGATCGATATTTGAATTTTCGAGATTTTTATTTTTATTACGTTTTAAGTCGAGTCGGAACCATATGTGTATTCAGTTTGTGTGCGTTTGAACCATTAAAAAGTATTTTGAGGTAGCCGGGACGAATCCCGACTCCCGTAAAATTTCAAAACCGACTAGTATGTCATAATTCCGCTCTTTAGCACATGTTTTATTATTGAGGCCAAAAGAAAACTAATATTACACTTTCTACCCTCCCTTGCATATAAAAGGAACTTTTCACACACACACTCCTCATTTTCTCATTCAAAATTTCACACACACTCTCCTCTCTCTCTCTAGGCCGCCGGCCACCACCACTCCACCACCCAAAACCACCACAAAAATTTGATTTTGAAAAATCTAATCAAAGACCCATGTTTATATCATCAAGATAAGTAAATCCCACGATAAATTCACAACATGCAACAACATTTTTTTTGAAATTTAATTTTTGAAATATTTTGAAAAATACTATGATTTAATCTAATTAAATTCGTTGGTTTATGTTTGATTATGTTTAGGAACATGGATTTGGAATAATAAAGCTTGGAAAAAGATTTTTTTTGGTGTTCTTGCTTATCAAAACCCACGGCCACAAATGGGTTTTTGATTTTGGTGGTTGTTTGATCTTGATTATTGTTGGTAAGGTTCTTATATTATGTTATTGTTGTCTAATTAATTATTTTGATGGCTTGATTTTTATTTTCATTATTTGAGTTTTGATGAAGGTTGATCATACAAGTGATTTAGGATGTTTGGATTGGTTTAGGATGATTATTAGATGTTATTAGGGATATATGAATGATTGAAATTGGTCAAAAAGATGTTTTGATATGGCTTTGAAAAGTCCATTTTAGACCAGAAACTTTAGGGGTATTTTTCGTGATTTTAAGTCTAAGTCCAGGTTTTCATTATAGGATATTGTTGTAGAGATTCTTTCTAGCTTCGTTTTGGTATAAGATAGAGCTTTTAACTCCAAACGAGTCAAAAGTTACGCTAGTTTGAATTTTCGTGTACCGGGAGATGAAAGTCGACATAATCCGAAATTATGTTCGATTTTAGGTCAAATCTCGGGGACAATAAGTTGAGTTTTAAAATGATTAGAGGTTGTTCTCAGGCTATAAACTTAGCATTTTGATTCTATTTTCATAATCAAGAGTCAAATTTGTAAACGGGAATGCTTAAGAAGGTCAAAATAGTTTTACAACGCGAAGGTACAAAACTGTCCGAAATTTGGAGTTTAGTAATGTGACGAGCAGTGGGTCTTAGAAGTGAGAACTTTTCATGAAATTTAATATGGGCTATCTACAGGTTGTAAATAAATTTTACAAATTTTCTCATAATTTTTTGTGATGTCTAAGTATAGTAAAACAGCCCGTACATTTAGTATGTACCGGCAAAAATGGTAAAATGAGTAATAGTTTTAATAAAGTATAAAAGTAGACGTGTCTAGTAAATATCACTTGTATAGATTCTTGGCATGAGTTTATACAAACTTTGAGTGACTTTAATTATTTATATATAGTACTTGATGGTACTTGAAGTAGTTGATTCATTACGGGTTTATTCGTTAGGTGTTGTATTTGATTTCCCGGGGCATCCACATCATCGGTGATTGACTTCGTTTACGCTGTAATTACTAATACTACCACTACTACTTAAGGTGAGTCTATAGCCTCGCTCTTTACTTATTTCAAATGTTTTTACCCGCGAGGGGGATACATGCTATTTAAATGAAAATGAACATAAGTCGTGATTGATTGTTGGACCCGAATGTTGCCTTGAATTGTGTTGAGTACCTAGTTGCAAAAGTCCCTAAATTCGTGAACTATTAACTATTTTCTTGCCCTTATGTGGGCTGGAGATAGCCGCTTATACAATTGATAGTACTATGGGGTTGACGACCCTATCTAAGACGAGAGCTAGTACGTTGAGTACCCTCTGCGGATAGATAACTTGTGATAAGAAATAAGGTATAATTGCAACTGATGTCTTTAGAAGGGGCACTGGTTTCATCTTAATCATGTCGGGTAAATGTACGCGGGTGATTGAGTTAACGGATTAGTGTCACGATCTTAAACACAATTATTAGCTATTGCTAAAGATAATATCCTTGAATAATAGATTGTGAGTACGACAATGTTATTGAATGGTCATGATTGGTTTTAATACTTATGTTCAACTTATGATTTGATAAACCTATGGATTCGATCAACCTTTGTGTTGACGATTTTAAGCATGTGTTTCAGGTAATCAAGATTTATAGCAGCAGAGCATGCATGGAGGGAATTGGTGCTTTATTGGTCTAAAATTTTGGATTTCCTTCCCTTTTTGTCAAATTATTTAATTTCATGTCTTGGTAAAAGTTTTTATGTTTTGGTTGAGATCTTTGGGGACAAGTAACGCTACTCTGATGTAAACATCATTTTTGGGTTGGAAACATTTTAGACAATGGTTATAAATAATCTTTTATGTTTATCTTAAACGTCTCTTTCGAGGTCATTTTTTGTAATTGTGTGTGATGTGCTATGAAATAACGCCCAAAGTGGTATTCCGTTGCGTGGTAAATTGGGGGTGTTATATTTTGGGTCAACCAAGGAATCAGATGGGATAGCACCAGCGAGTCTTGGTAAAGCTGGTACCTCTGATTTCTTGTCAGAGTTTATCTCATCCACAGAGGTGGAAGATGGAGAAGAAACATCTGAAGGGACAAATTTAACACTGGGTACATGTATATGATTTTTGTATCTACCCTTTCCGCAATAGCCTGAACCACATCACCTGGTATGGCTGTAGCAACTATTTCCTCCACTGTGGATTAAGCCAAATTCCATTTTTCAATGGTTTTTCTGATTTCAGTGTTTTCATCAGTTAAAGACTCATTTTCAATGGACAATTTGCTTACTTCATTTTGAAGTTGATTTGCAAGATTCACAAAGGGTTTGAGATTTGTTAATTCAGATTGACAAAGATTTAACTCTGTTTTAAGACTATGAAACTTGTTTAACAGGTTTTTTCTTTGCTCTTCCACAAAGTGGAGGTCAACTAAGGTATAGTCACTGACATGGTCTCTATCAGGACCTTCAGGCATAGATAGCAATCTTTGTACCTTTCTCATGGTGATGTCCACCCATTGACCAGATCTGGCTTCGGTTTTTCCCACAGTAGGTTCATCATCAGCAACTGCCATAAAAGCTCTGACGGTAGTGGTTCCTTCATCCTCAGATGTAAGGGGTTCATCATCCCAGTCAAATGAAGCAGCAATCAGACCTTTTTCAGTCTTCTTAACATCCTTTTTCTTAGCTGCATCCTCAGCTTTCTGATTGAGTTTCAACAGCTCAGCTTTCCAGGCTTTGTACTTAACTTTGTAGTCCTTCTTTCCCTCTGAGTCAGAGTGGGAGGTTTGCTTGAAAGGTGAGGTAGAAAACTTCTTCTTGCTGCTGTGGTTGTTGCTGGATGAAGGAAAGCTTGGAGAGGAGGTTTTGTTTGACCAGCAATCTTTCTGAAAGTGACCAATCTTTCTGGTGTCCTCTTCTATGTCAGAGTCGTTGTCCTGAAAAGAATTGTTAGCAACAAGAGCTTTTGAACCAGTGATATTGGTGTGGCTTGTTGATCCTAAACTTAGATCGATTTAGTTTTGTGTTAACGAGATTAAATCAAGTTTAACACGTAGAGAAACTTTGTTGTATAGAACAATCTAAGTGTTATGCGGAATTTAACACTTAGAACAAAGAACAAAACAAAGTAAACCAAACTTTCACTTTGATTAATAATATCAATGATTGATTACAATGAAAGTGTTATGAGATATGTGGAAGATGTGTGTGAAAGGGATGTGTCTTATGTCTAACCCTAAGGCCTCCTTTTATAGGTTTAAGGAGCCTTGTACAAAAAGCTAAGATCAACTATTGTAGGAAGAGACATAAGATAAACATACTCATATAACTTATTGAATAAATCTTTTAAACATTTAAGAATATATTCTGAATTCTTATCTTCATATTTTGTCCACCAACTTGAAGAATTCATCATTGTCAGATTTAGTCCTTGTCTTTGTGTTAAGATTCTTCTTGTCAACGCCTTGATAATTCTTATCAGCGCCTCACATGTCAGCGCCTCAATTCTTCTTGTCAGTGTCTGAAATTCCTTTGTCAGCGTCTGAGTGACTTAGCTAATTTTATTCCCAACAATCCTCCCCTAAACTTGATATCTACTCTAGTAATCAAGTTTCTGAATAAAATACAACATAAAGAGATTTCTTACAAACACTCTCTATCCTTGAATTTGAGTATGAATAAACCTCAAAAAGTCAACACTCAAACTTGATCTTAATCATCTTGAGCAATACATCTTATAACAGCAAGCTTCTTGAGTTACCTATAGAGTCTTTGTCTTTGGAGCCTTTTTTTATATAACTTTTGTCACTCAAACTCAATCACTCCTCCCCTTTTTAAGACTCCTCTGCAAGATTAGTATCAAAGGACGAAACCATGAATATCCTCCATAGCTTATTATCAGCTTCCAAAACAATAAGTCTATCAGTTCAAAACAGTTATCCTTGACAATTTGTACCAGTTTTGTATTTTGCTTTTGCAAGCTAATACAGATTTTTGTCAATTCGATTAATGTCAAAGGTTTCATACTGTCCTCATCCACATTCGGGAAATGAATCCTCAATGTTGATTCATAGGACATGGGGATGGACTTACTGATGATAAGACTGACTTAACCTACATTAAAGCTAGTGCCAATAGTCTCAGCCATCTCCATAACACTATACACCCTTGTGAAAGTGATCTGTGATGCTACTAGATGTCAATCACTGGGAAAAACATCTCAATGATCATTAGTCTTCCAGATATCCAAAAATTTGAAAAATGAAAGGGTGATGAAACATTTTGGGACTATAAAAAAGTTTATAAATGACACCAGCTAAGATGTCATAGCATAAAATGGACTTGAGAATGGAAAACTTTAGTTAGAACATAAACAAAGGTAATAATCCTAAGGAAATTAACTAGACTCTAATAAGCAAGAGTGACAAACACTGTTCATGCATACACACATGCAAAAGTATGATAGACACACATGAACTCAACAGTCCTTTGTTCACAAATGCCCCAAAGAGAAAGTTAACTCATATAAAACCTTTGCATCTCCTCAAGTAAGCCCAAAAATATATATCTACCCCAAGTCACCCATACGACCACACCCAATTTTAGGTCAAAAGGCTTGGCAGCATGCACAATATATTGACTTTGCATGCTACAGTGCCTCACAAATTAGAAAAGTAAATCGTACTCACCAGTGGACACAATCTAGAATTGTGCAAGAGCTCTTAGAGTACCCAAAAACCTAGAGGTTTACCTCCCCTTAACAGAATCATACAAATCATTATATGTGAAGAAGCAAAATGTTATCTCAAGATAGGAATGTAAACACTCCAACCATCATAAATAAAAGTTTGCAATTCTGTATCCATCCAAACGTAGCTCCATTTTCCTGCATAGTTAGACAAAACTACAAAAACACATCAACAGAGGCTACCCTTTTCCCACAATAATGGGTAGAGATAACATGTCAGTAGATAAAAGTAATAACAGTGGAAAGACCAACAATGCATGTTCCTTGAGCATCCACTATCCCAATATCCTTGATCATTAACCTGCTTTTGGATAGGCTACTCAAAAAGAAAACAAATTAGTTATCTTTGGAGATCCAATCCTTGTCAGATTTGGATCTGTCTAGTTGTTCAACTAGAGTGGTCTTACTCTTTACCACAAATCCCTGTTCAACCCTTTGTGACCTAATCACCCAATATGTTCCTATGAGTCTAGTAATGACCTTCTCAAGATATTTAAATCTATTGCAAATCATTGAAATACCATTAAAATTAGAGTTTTGCTCGTGTTTAGGTTTCTAAGTTATATGGGATGATGCTTTAGACCCTTGACCCTTACTAACCAAGTATCTTTGTTTATATGGTCTAACATAAGGTCTGACAAAAGCTAGTTGTGGCGTTTTCATGCCAAACTTGAAGTTGTCAGTGTTCCATTTGTTCCTGTCAGCGTTGAATTTGTTCCTATCAGCGTTGAATTTGTTTCTATCAGCGCTCATATTAGGTATAGGAACATACAGCCTGTTTGACCAAGTGTTGGTCTTTTGAAAGGGCCTTTGTCCATGGGTGTTAGCTGCCTTAGAGAAGAAAGGAGTTGGTCTAGTAGCCTGTGGTCTAGTGTGGACAAAAGGTCTATGGTTGACATTGGATGACCTATTGTCAGCGAATGAACTGTATCCACTGACACAATTATAGGCCAAATGTGAGAAGCTCCCACATGAGTAACAAGCCTTTTTGGACACAAACTTAGGCTTAGACTGATAAAACCCTGTCCCATTGACACTTGCTTGGCTTTTAAGTGACCTAGGTTTCCTATACATTTCAGCATATTTAACACTAGGTTGTTTCTTAATTGGGGAGCCAAGATTAACAGCTTTTCCAGTGATGGGATTGGTCACAGCGATTGGTGTAGATACTACTGGACTCTTAATGGGTGTAGGCACAAATGGACTCTCACTAAGCATCCCAACCTTAACAAACAAAGTGGGGTTAGCCTTCTTCCACTCTTCTAGGTCAATAACCTTTTGTTGATATTCCTCAACTGGGGAAAGGACTCTACGTGGAGGAATAAATTCCTCTTCTTGGAGTTCTGGAATACCAGTCCAAGAGAGATCCTTTCTATGGACACCATAGAAGTTCCCAGCAGGTGGTGGAACAGCAATATATTCTTTCAACCCAATCCCAGACATGTCCCTAGAGTCTCTTTGTTCACTTACACACTTTTCTAGGGTTTGGCTAGCTTTATCAAACTCTTGAATCTTAAGCCCTACATTCTCTTTATCTTTAATGGCCTCATCTAACTTATCTTGTATGACTCCTTTAGATCTCTCCATAATGTCCCTAAGTTCAACACTAACTTTTAGGTCATGAGGCAAGACATTAATTTGATCTTTTAGGTCAAATTCCATTTTCTTGTACTCTTCTATAGTCTTTTCAGTTTGAATAAGTGCCACTTGATAATTTGAAAGTCTAGCTTTTACGTCTAAAACATCTGATTTCAATTTTAAAACTTCTTTATTAAGTCTTTCAGTATTTAACCTACAAGAAGATTCATCACATACCTCATTATCAGATGACGAAGATGACTTGGAACTTGTGGAACTTGAAGTAGACTTGGCCTTAACTGAAAACATCATCAGAATTTTCTTCAACTTCTTCTCTAGCCTTGTTCACCTCACGATATTGGATTTCGTTCTTCAAATCAAAGTTTCTCAACAAGCTCTGATACTACCTGTTGATCCCAAACTTAGATCGATTTAGCTTTGTGTTAACGAGATTAAATCAAGTTTAACACGTAGAGAAACTTTGTTGTATTGAAAAATCTAAGTGTTATGCGGAATTTAACACTTAGAACAAATAACAAAACAAAGTAAACTAAACTTTCACTTTGATTAATAATATCAATGAATGATTACAATGAAAGTGTTATGAGATATGTGGAAGATGTGTGTGAAAGGGATGTGTCTTATGTCTAACCCTAAGACCTCCTTTAATAGGTTTAAGGAGCCTTGTACAAAAAGCTAAGATCAACTATCTTAGGAAGAGACATAAGATAAACATACTCATATAACTTATTGACTAAATCTTTTAAACATTTAAGAATATATTCTGAATTCTTTTCTTCATATTTTGTCCACCAGCTTGAAGAATTCATCGTTGTCAGATTTAGTCCTTGTCTTTCTGTTAAGATTCTTCTTGTCAACGCCTTGATAATTCTTATCAGCATCTCACCTGTCAGCGCCTTAATTCTTCTTGTCAGTGTCTGAAGTTCCTTTGTCAGCGTCTGAGTGACTTAGCTAATTTTATTCCCAACAATTGGTGGTAAACCTATCAGTCTCTGATTTGTAAATTGATTCAATTAGCCCTTCTTCATAGATATATCTACCAAACAGTTGGGCTAAAGTATCATTTTTATAGCATTATTTGATCTTAAGGTCTGGTTTGGCTAAGCCATTTTCTAGGTAAACTATTGACAAATGTAGCATTAACCTCAGCCTTAGGTAGAACAACTCCATTGTTTCCCAAATCATTCAGCAAGAACTTAAACCTAGTATAAGTTTGAGCAACAGTTTATGTTTCTAAAGCTTTAAAAGCATTAAACTTAAGTCTAAGGGCTTGGATTTTGGTTTCTTTTGTTCCCTCTGGACCTTCATACCCTAGAACTAACTCGGTCCACATCTCCTTAGCATAGTTGCATTTTGTGATGGACTCCATAATGTTCTTGGGCAGGCAAGAGACTATGATACTTTTGAGTCTCTTGTCCTGGTTAGCCAGACGTCTATCCGCTGGAGACCATTGCTTAACAGGATTCTTGATAGGTCTCTCAGGGGTAGAGGAAACGGCCAGTGGTACATAGGGACCATTTTCTAAGATTTCTATCAAGAAGGGTTCTAAGCCATCTAAATATATAAGTAATTCACTTTTTCAACTTGAAAAATCTTCTTCATCAAACGCTAGAACATTAGACACATGTGACCCCCCCCCCCCCCCACGAACATCAAGTAATTGGGGAAGGTCATCATCATTATTACCAGTGCTTACAACCGATGTAGGCATGGTAGTAGATGTGGTGGTCGGTGCGGTGGTCGAAGTGGTACCTTGACTGGTTTGACCAAAGGGTGGTGGTATAGGAGGTATAGTATCAGTCATATTAGGATCTTGATTTTAAAAACAAGAACGGTTTATAAAATGTTTATAAATCAAACCGCTCTGATACCAATTGTATTTCCCTTAATATGACAATTATTGAAACTATAACTCGTATAAATACAAAAAAACAACGAAATACTTTTCAAACGAGTAATGCTTTATTAACTGTTATAAACAAAGTATTACAAAGTGCTATGAATACACCCGTTGAATGACAATAAGAAATGAACCCTAGAACAAGTAAACTTGATTCGAGACTCAAGTTTACAAGGGAACCAATGAGACGTTGGTAGACAGCTGAGGGCTCAGTGGTTCCAAAGTGAGAAAGAACTTAGATAATTTATCCAAGCACAAGGGTTGCATTAACTCTTCTTTCTCACTCCTATTTATAGTGGTACGAGGTTGCTTCCTTAGTGGGAGTAGTTGATACGTGTCATCTTCTGAATGGAAGAGTACAACGTATTAAATGCATGTCCAAATCGAGACATACCTTTAAACAACTTTAGGTGAACAGTTCTGCCAACTGTTCACCATTTGTCCCACTAGGTCGTACTAGGCTTTATCTTGAATCTCTTGTTTTATCCTGCTCAAAACACTTGGTAGATTCTCCCGCCTAAACTATAAAGGATTGGACAAGCTTTGCTTGTATCAGACTTCTAGGGTTCTTAAGTGATCTCTGAGTATTGTCAACTCAGAGATCCTTGAACACCAGCACATTCCTTCTACATCCCAACTATCCATAATCGCTGGTGAGTATGACTTCAGGTTGTCTTCGACTTCTCTGACGTTGTCTTTGACTTGAATGTTCCTGGTGTGCCAGCTGAGGCTTTGCCTTCTGCTGGTCTGGTCTCTGTCACTGGTCCTCTCACTGATCAGTAACACTTAGTCTAATTTAAACAAATCTAGACTGGGCCATAGTTAAAACTTTCATTGGCCCAACATTAAGGATACTAGCTAGAGTAAGCTTAGATAAGCAAACTCGGGTTGAGTCAAAATAGCCATTGCGGGCCTAATATGTCAAAGAAGTCTAAATTTGTTAAACCATGTTCTTATTATATTTTTTTTCCTTTTATATATTTTTGATGAAGAAGAAATATATACAATGCAAATGTGTTATGCATATGAAAAATGATTAATGCAAAAATTATGAATGCATATTTTTGGTGGCCAAAGTAGATCAAAAATTTGAAAAATGTTTAAAAAATTAATTTCCAAGTTATCATGAAGGTCAATGACAAAGTCTAGGTAAGGTCACTTCGATAGAAGATCCCCCTACACTTAAGCTAAATATTGTCCTCAATGTTTAAAAGCATGGAAGTATAAACTTCCCCTACACTTATGACAATGAATAGACTTTGCTTAACCCAAGCTAAGGAAAGATCAACTATAGTGAATTGATTTTTTAAGCACCATGTGTCTATGAACAATCACAATAGTAACAAAGTGAACCGGATACAAGGGCCTCCTCCATAAACTCCAAAGCACGAGATGAGTGAGCAACCCTACAAACAACATGAAGACAAAAGGAAGGTATCCCCTACACTTCTCATCAACTCTCCATCCTTATTTCTAACCTACAACACTCTAAGTCTAAAACCTCTAAACCTAGTTATTCAAGCTTGATTTAAGGAGTCTCTAGCTCGACTCTTCCCACAATGAAAAGTGTCTAAAACCTATCATGGAGAGTAAAATTTTTGCCTTTTTTAAGAAAAATCTCCATGATGAGGTAAAACAAGTTTTCAATTATCAAAACTCCATAAATATCTCCCCGGATCAAATACATAATTACCATCACACTTATAACACAATCCAAGAACTAGCTTCCCAAGCAATGGTGAAAAAGGTAAGGTGTTGTTCTCCAAAATGGTTGCCCATATGTTCTTCAAAAGGTGATAAGGTGATAAGGTGATACTCTCAAATCTTTCACAAATGTTCCTTTTGTTGCATCAGACGGATACTGAGATGGTTTAGCAAGCTCTATTCCAGGGTCAAAAATCCGTTCCTTGATGGGAAACAACAAGTGGTGTTTGCCTTAGAAGATTCTCCCTTGTAGGTAACATGGTGAGAGAAAGGTTGTGGAGTAATGGGTAACAACAAGCTCTTGGAAGGAACCATCATGACTTGTTTTCCTTTATCACTTTGAAAGGTTGAGGTGGACAAGGAAGAAGGTAAAGGATCTTCATGCAATAGAGATTCTATAAAGAGTATGTCCCCCTCCTCATCAATATATCCAAGAGTGTACTCAAAAGAGATATCAACCTCTAAAAACACATCACTCTCATCCATTATAGAATCCTCCTCATCACCATAAACATCATAGATTGGTCTATCAAAGATTGATGATTCCTCAAAACCCAAAGAAGTGTGATCATCAATGAATGGAGAGTCACAAGTGGAGAGCTCATCATCACTATAATCATCATATGTTGGTGTATCACAAAGAAGAGATTGTTCATCACTAAGATCCTCATTGGTGTCTTCATCATGATGGAAAAGTGGGTTATCATATGAGGTCTCGAAGAGAGGATTGGAATAAATCACAAAATCACCAAAGTTAAGCTCTTGAGGTTCATGAAAATCCAAGGATGAATTAATGGAAGCAATGGTCTCAACATAAGGTGGATCATAATCTCCACTTTAGCAAGCTTCATAAAAATATTATCACAAACTTCATCAAGGATATCATCTTGATTTTCCTCCTCATTCACAACATCAATATGCTTCACCGTTTCGGGCTCATTAGATTTCTTTGAAATTTCCCCATGTTAAACACAACTCTCTCATCTCCTACCCTCATTGTAAGTTCACCCTCTGCCACATCTATAAGAGTCCGACCCGTTCTCAAAAATGGCCTACCAATAATCAAAGGAACTCTCGAATCCATATCATAATCAACTACCACAAAATCCGCGAGAAAGGTAAATCTATCAACCCCAACAAAAACATCCTCCGCAATTCCCACCGGATAAGCTATAGTACGGTTGGCCAACTCAAGAGTCATCTTAGTAGGAGTGAGCTCGGGAAGTGAAAGTCTTTTCCAAACCGATAATGGCATGAGATTTATGCTTGCCCCTAAATCCGCTAATGCCATGCAATTTTCCACCCCCAGGAAATTATAAGGAATAAAAAACCTCCCCGGATCTCCAAGCTTAGTAGGCAACTTCTTAAGCAAAACCGCGGAACAATTTTCATTTAAAGAAGCATTAGGCAAATCCACCAATTTCTCCTTGTTAGAAAGTAAGTCCTTGATCATCTTAGCAAACTTAGGCATATTGGCTAAGGCTTCCGCAAAGGAGATGTTTATGTTAAGTTGCTTGAACATCCTCAAAAAGTTTGAGACTTGTATATCATCCTTGTTCTTAAGCTTTTCCTTTCTCAATCTTGATGGATAAGAGAGACTTGGTTTAAGTTGGGGTTGAATAGTTGATGAAGGATTTGCTTTGTTGGTTTCTTCATGAGTAGGTGTGGAAGGTAAAGGAGAAGTGGGTATAGGTTGAGAAAGTGTAGGTGTGGAAGTAGTAGAACTTGAGGATGGGGAACTAGATGTAGAAGGCTTATCACAAGATGGAATCATAGTAGGCTTTACCAAAGTAGGATTGGGTGGTGAAGGATCGTGAGTTTTATTTCCACTTCTAGTTTTAATAGCATTAACATTGGCCCTCGGGTTTATTTGTGTGTTAGAAGGTAAAGCCCTTGCGGTCTTTGATTAAATGCCATCAAAAGCCTCTTGGTTTTCTCCTCCATTGTAAGGCTCGTTTTCTCTTGCATTCTTTTTTCACTTTCACGAATTCTCCTTTCAACATACTCATGATTATCATGTGGCCCATATCCTTGATTTTGAACTTGAGGGTATCCTTAATTTGGGAAGGGTGGGGGTGGTGGGTTAAATCCTTGATTGGGTGGAGGAAAATTATTTCCTTGATTGTGAAAGTTGTTGGGTGCTTTATAGTTGTTCCCTTGGTATTGTGGCCTTGGCCCTTGGTTCCTTTGTAACAATTGAGGGGGATTGGGTTGAGTAAGGGTAGGTGGATGGGGTGGGAATCCGGGTGGAGCAAGGTTGTTTTGAGACTTGTAAGAAAGGTTGTTTTGATTGATGTTGGGTTTGAAATGTTCTCTATGTTCTTCTTGGTAAGCATAACACTCAACTTGATAACCTTGAACTTTATCACATTGTTGATAGGAATGGGGACCTCCACAAGTCTCACATGAAAGAGCAATAGCATGCACATCATTGGTGGAATTGTTCAAAGAAAGGCCCTTAAGGGTTTGGGTTAATTCTTGATTTGCCTTAAGATGCATCTCTTGATTCCTATCTATTTTGTTGAGTATCTCTTGATGACTCTTGAGGAATTGGTTATCACAAGGTGTTTGAGAACTATCTTGCACAGCATGAACCCTTTCATCAAATTGTGTGTTAGTTTGCACCAATTTGGTCTCAATAATGTCCCAAGCTTCTTGAATAGATTTAGCAAGAATATTTCCACCCGCGGAAGAGTTGAGTAAATCTTGGTGATGAGGTCTTAATCCATTATAGAAAGTGTTGATTTGGTGAACCTCATTGAATCCATGATTTGGGCATTTCCTCAATAACTCCTTGAAATCCTCCCATGC
Source organism: Glebionis coronaria (assembly GCA_025667525.1). Taxonomy (NCBI): domain Eukaryota; kingdom Viridiplantae; phylum Streptophyta; class Magnoliopsida; order Asterales; family Asteraceae; genus Glebionis; species Glebionis coronaria. The sequence continues at coordinate 548,483,128 of CM046874.1, forward strand.
ATTACTAAAGGTTTGGCTAGGTTTTTGTTGAAAGCCAATAATTAGATTCCTCAAACCCGTGGTCTTAGAGGGGGAAAGAACTTGTTCAAAAACTTCTTAGTGAAATCATCCCAAGTAGCAATGCTCTCGGTGGTTGTGTATCTAACCAATACTTGGCATTGCACTCTAGTGAAAATTGTATCAATATCAACTTATTGGCATCATGGGGAACTCCATTGTACTTAATGGTGTTGCAAAGAGCAAGAGACTTCTTAAGGTAATCATGTGGATTATGATTTTTATTCCTAAAAAATGGTGTGTTTGAAACCAAGTTAATCATAGATGTCTTAAGCTCAAATGTGTTTGCGGGAATATCGGGTATCTTAATAGCATCGGTATATCCTTGCACATTGGATTGCAAGTGCTCCATCAAAGGTCGAGTGTCAACGCCGGCCATGGCTTCTTGTTGTGTGTGGATCAAAGCATGATTCTCGGGATCGGCTTGATGGACGGTGGTGTTTTTACTCTTTCTCTTTTTCTTCCTTTTGGGAGGAAGGGGTTGTACACCAAATGGTATTTATGCACGCCCGCGGGTGAGCATGCAACTCAAATCAAAGAGTGAGAGAGAAGCTCTCGTTCGACTTTGAAGAATAAGGGATTATCCTCTTCGAGATTCAATATGAAATATCCACAAGGAAGTATAATGTACGTAATTACTACTTGGGTGCAAGACCTTCAATCAAGCCTTCCTTCTTAGAATACACGCTAGTGAACGGGGGGTTAGGTGGCGTGAAGCACTTAAGTACCTATTAACCCTTAGATGGCATTTTTTAGCACATCGCCTTTCTATTCACTTTGTAGTTTGTATCTTCGAATTCTTGCCTATTGGAAGGATTTATCTATTCTTGCTTAATTAAATTTGATCGATACACGTGTCAAGGACCGAAACGCTCCCTAACACGGTGTATTGCAAAAGCAATACTTATGGAGATATGTGTATTGATTGTTCGTATACGTATACGTATTTACATATAATAATACAGAGAAAATATTTTTGTATTTATTGGGTTTTTTAAAGAAAATACTATATGTACGTAAAAACCGAGGAAATCCAATAATATATATTTTGGTTTCAATCTCTTAGGAAAAAGATTTGTTTTTAAATTTTTTATTTTTTGGTCAATTCTTTAGGAAAAGAATTGTTTTTGTTATTTTTTAGTTTTTTTTATATTTTTATATTTTTGATTTTTTATGTTTTTGATTTATGATACGTAAAAATAACGTTCACGAGGTGAACGGATCCCAAAAGCCAATGAAAACCGTCAATCAATAGTCTCTCGTAATGTCATGAACCGGCAGCGTCGCCATTTGAAATTGAGTATATTGAAGTTCGTTTTCTCTCGATTCTTGACAAATTGAAAGTCCTAAAAATCTCAAGTCTTTAATTGTTCTTGGTTGATAGGGTATTTGGATATTCTATGTCTATTTCAATCAACACGTAAAAAATTGAAAATATTAAACCTACGTATCCGTAAAACACTTTGCAATTACCAAATATTATTCACAAAAGTCCAAAATGTTAAAGCATGAAAGTAAAAGTGCTTGAAAAGTAAACTAAATGAAAGTACAAGTGCTGAAATGTAAAGTTCAGAAACTATAAGGACCTAAAATGTAAATTCCAACTAACTTGTAACAAACTTTAACAAACTTTCTAACTGAATTTAGCAAAAACTGAAAGTTAAAGGGCTGTAAACTTGCAAAACCTAAAAACAAGGAAATTTAGTCATGAATGAAAACAGTTAACAATTGAAAGGACCTAAATGCAATTATTAGGGAAATACTTAACAAAAACGGCCACAATGAGTAAATAAGCTCGTTTAAGCTCATTAATGGACCAAATAAGCTCTAGTTTGTTCCAAAAAGCTTAAAATGGAAAATTAGAAAGGCTTACAAAAGAAATCTGCTTAAAAGCTGATAAAACTCAAACTAGCTTATTCAAATAAGCCAAGAATAAGCAAACTAAAAATCCAGACAATCACATCTTGATTTTAATGATCAATCTTGTTAAACAGCTCAATAGAAGTATGGAATATCTTTCCAAATTGAAAATGATCCACTATATAAGCTGAAATTTGAAATTAAGCTGAAAAGTGCTTATTTGACCAACGCTGACCAACTTTTTTCAAAGAGCTGAAAAGTTCAAAAATCACTCAAGACATGTTTCTAACAAGGTTTGTGAAAGAAAATTAACACATTTGTGAAGTGGAAATGGAGATTCAAGAAAACAGTCAAGCTCTCATTACAGAAACTTGAGTTTGGTCTGTGGCTTATTGAAAAGCTTATTTCTCATTGGAAACAGAATACTGTAGAATTTCCTTGCACAAACTTAAACTATGGATGTTAAACTTCAATTGAGAACTGGTTTCAAACAAAATGGTTAAGGAATGAGTAAATGCCAATGATTTGAATCTAGCAAGTTTTCTGAATGAACTAATGGAAAAACTTGACCCAACGTTTTTTCTAACCAATTGCCTTTTTGACCACTATTTTGACTTCAAAACTGAACTAATGTGTTACCACTTGTTTACTGAATGTAACTGAGCAAGTATAACAAGTTTTTGACAGATTTTAATCACAAGTACTTACAAATCCAAACACCACTTAACAAGGCTGCTAAAAACTTTTATGAAGCAATTTTCAGTAAGAGAGTTAACCAAGATATGACTGATATCTGAACTTGTTTATAAAGTGAAATGAGAGTAAACTCAACTGAATTCAGACTTGTAAAAAAACTAACTCACAAAATGAACTCAAAAGCTTATTACTAATGAAAATGAGAACTAAAATCAAGTAAATGCAGATATAAGCTACAAAAGTACTCACAGGCTATCAAACTAACTCAATTAAGCTAAAACAAAGCTAAACACATGATCATAGCACCAGGCAAAGTTTACTCTAAGAATTAAGCATGCAATTGAATTAAGTGGAACCAAAAACAGAATCTCAAAACCTTTTAGCTGTGAAGCCTCCATTGATGGAGTAGTATGGCGCTGAGCCAACTAAAATCTGTTAGAACACCACCAATTCACCACCATTAACCCAATTAATCACCTCCATTAGCTATCTTTGAACAAAATCAACAGGTTCTACTAATAATTGCTACAATGGAAACTGGTATGAACTGCTAGGATGAAATGAACATGAATAGCTTCCAAAACGTCTCAAACACACTTCATTGATCAATGATGATCAATGACATCACAATATCATAACAGTAATGCAGGATTTGAGTAGGTAAATGAAGATGAGAATATGAATGAATATTTTTTTGTGCTTTTATTGATTTAGGAGGGAAAAGTAGTTACAACAGTTAACTAACTATCTAACAAACTCTTAAGTGTGTGTCAAGCACTTAAGAGTTGTTATCTAACTGAATGAAGAACAGATTTGAGAGGAAAAACTAAAGTGTGTGTTTTTTTCACACTTAACTACCCCATGAAAATGAAGGTACAAGCTACTATTTATAGATGTTGATGATGAGTTGTTGGGGTAGCATGACGTGTCTCAACCAATAAGGAGGTGCCAGGTGACAAGGATGAGTGAATTGCAGATTCTTTATCAAGAACACCAAAGGGGTTTCTTTATCCTTCCAATTTCAGTCTAATTAGGTTGCATAGTTGAATTCGTCATCTCATTCTGAGTATTTTTCATGTATAAATTTCTTCATGAAATGCCTTGTAGCTCCAAATCGATCATGGGTTATTTGTTTGTTGAAGATGCCACGTGTAATGTTTTCATTTGTCCTTGGCTTCTCACACGGATCGTTATCCAAATATGGATAAAAGGATTATTGCATGTTGATCTCTGATTGGCTAATACAATGATAGTGCGTTGCACTGTTGGAGATTTGAATATTAAATGAAGTTGTGAGCTGGCAGGCTAGCTGGCGATCCAAACCTTCAATTTCTTGCATTATGATTGGTTGAAATGATATTGACTCGGATCAAGGCCAAACTTGATGTATTTTTGACACTTTCAGCCCCTGTCTTTAACAGATTATTCAAATGAGCTCCTTTCTTCATTTAAATGGAAAATTTGGTCCTTTGACTTGCATTCTTGTTTATTTGACTCCCTTAACTTAAAGTTTGACCAAGTTTGACTTTAATCTTGACTTTTCCAAAATTTGCATTTAAGTCCCTAAAATTTTAAATATTGTCAAGATAGGTCCTTCATCTTCAAATGGCTTGTCATCTTTGATCCTTCTCTTGTCTTTTCATCATAAATGAGCTTGATTTCTTCTTGTTTGCTTAAAATTGTATCCTTGTTACCTATTTAAGCACAAACACAAAACATACCACATAATACTGCTTTATAGCACAAAAGTTAGGTATTTTCTATGTGTTTTAGGGTGATTTGTTGATTAATTGATATGAGATTTTGCTCATATCAAATATCATAACGTCCCTATTGTTGTACGTGTTTTTGGGAGGCAGATAATCTATTGGGGCTTTGCTTTTAAGTACGAATCAAGTGGGAAATACCTTAGCATCTACAAAAAAGTAATGGTCGTACCAATTTTTTAACGAGTCTAAGGCTTTGGTATAACACATGGGCGTATTGCCCAGATGTTTTTTAAACGATAACCAGCCATTGACCATTTGTGGTATATAAAAAAACCTAAAGAGACTTACGGTAGGGGCTATGCTACATGTATGGCTTGTAATCTCAAATTGATTGATTTTACACGCCCCTATACAATGGAGTTAGGTTATGTGAAAATCGTAATATGTTAGGATCTCTACAAGGAACCTGGATAGGGGTATGCGGTAGTTGGCCGATCCAAACAGGCGCGTGTATACGCCTATTTTCCCAGCTGGAGCGTCCGTGATAGCTTCATCATCACCTGGATAGGTGGGATGTACGCTTTCAGGGATATAGTAATCTGAGCAGAAATCCATGATTTTCTCTGGAGACATGACATTGAGCACGGTCGTGATTGTAGGGTTGTTTTGCACCATGTTTTATAAATATACGAAGAAGGGCGTGATGATCTAACCTGGTATTACGGATATCCGTGGAATGAATGTTGAAGGAGGTTAGAGAAATTTGCAACAATGGTGGATTGAATATGAACTGTGTGTGTGCACAGTCACACACACTGCTATTTATAGGGTTGCCTCATTTTACAAGGCTAGCCAGATGGTTGCCACGTATAATCCACTACACCCATCCAGCGGATGGGATTCATGGCACAGTTGAAACGTCAAAGGGACCCACAGGTCACCTCATAGCAGTTTTACGTGGCTCAAGAGTAGGCCTGTCTGGTGCACTTTTGTAGAGAAAACGTCTGAATCATGACTATCATTAATGCATTCATTAATGTTGTCATGGTCGACTGTTTTTATGGTGTGGCAATATTTGCATACAAAGACTATGGGACATCGGTTAGTCTAGAGGTTACGCCTACGGCTGTAACAACTAGACTGGGGGGGACATGATGACGTATAGTCCCCAACCGGGTCATGAACCCGACCCACGGGTACTCACGCATCTGGCCCATCATGAATGGGTTGGATTAATTTGTCATTTGAGCTTATGGGCTTCGAATGAACAGTGGCTGCATAGATGTGTGTGGCCTATGGCCAGGCACAGCCGGGGTAGGGTTAGGCAGAATCACAATCCAAATAGGATTGTGATTTACCCTAAAGTATAGGATATACATTAACCATAATTAGAAGATAACTATCAAGCTAATTATGATATTTATCCTTTGCTTGGGGCCGAAGCATCAGTAACAACCCATTAGGGTTTACCGCTTATATAAGGAACCCCCAAGAGTTTCACAAAAGTATCATATTCCTCATACTCTCACTCTACATCCGACCACTAACCCTAAATCGATTACTTACTCTCACGTCGAAGTCTAATCGTGGGATACATTCCCACGGTAAGCCTAACATTGTGTTACTTTTAGTGCGCATGATCCCAACCAGAAGTTTACTTGGTGCAGGAGCCGGAGCCAAAGCACCCGAATTAAGCCTAATTTGGGTCAAGTTAGGATCATCCAACTTTTGTATCAACAGTTAGCTATCCTATTCTAGAAATTGTGTATTTAGTAACAAATAACGACCTTGAAAAAATATTTGTTGCTGTAATTTATTGAATCTCGTCGATTTATTTTCATTTCACATCGATGTCTGAGGTCCTACGTTCATTTTGATATTTATATTCATGTAAAAAATAATTTACGTAGATTGCACTACTTGACTTTATTAAGTGTCAAAATAAAAATAGACAATAATTTGTGTTTTTATTTGAATATTTATAATTTTGTGAGTCCTTGATTTTTTTAATATAACATATATGTTATATTTTTAAAATATAAAGTCTAGAGGGTATAAAGTTTAAGGGGTATTTTGTTTATTTTATAAAGTTAAAAAATATGGAAAATTATAAGTTTACATTTAAGTCCATCTAATTTATTTAAAATTCATCCACTAAAGTTTTATTAATTCCCTCCTCTTTTTTTAAGTTTTTATTTTCACAAATTTGACAAATATATCATTGTGTGTTTTCATCAAATTCCTCCACTAAATTTTTAATTTTGACTAAACTGAATTCAATTTTGATTTTTTTTCCACCAATAAAATAGCTCGATTTTGCTTATGTGTCGAATTTAATCTATTTGATTGGTCTAATTATTTTTTCTAAAACCTCCAATTTTCATCAAAATTCTTAAAAAATCTAATTCTTTTATTATATAAAATATTTTGTTTCATTTTGCTTCATTATGATGGGTAAGTTTGTGTTTATGTATTTTTGTGTTATGAAATTTTGAGTATCTCTCATTTTTTATTTGTTTGAATAATTGTGGAGGGGGATGTTTTATATTGTAACTTACGAGGATTAATGCTCGTGCTTCGCAGCGGAGCATTTTAGGCAGATGTTTACAGAGGAAAGACTTGAAAACACCTTTACAAAGAATGACTCTGGTTATGAACCAGAAGTTATGTTTTAATCTTGTAGTCAATAATTTGCGCATGATGTGCACAGTTTCAGAGCTATGGTGTATGTGTATTGGGATTCAATTACAATGTCCAAGCATAGATAACAAATCAGACTATATGTAAAGAAATGCAGCGAACACTATATGTACACAAATGCAATGCATTATTTGAAACATAAAACGTAACCCAGAGTATACTTAGGCAATTGCAGTATCAGAAATGATAAATAGCAATTTATATTGTCATGAGATTTAACCACAACATCCAAAAGTTAGGAGGAACAGTTACAACATCCATGGAAAGTAACACACTTAAAGGTTTAAAAGAAACACAATAGTAATCTAAGCCTAATCTACACTTAAAGGTTTAAAAGAAATACAATAGTAATCTAAGCCTAATCTACACCTAAACTAATTTACTTAACAAAAACTTACTTGATACCAAGATTGATGTGCTCCTGCCTAGCTTCCATTAGCTTCATCACACGTTGTAAACAAGGCTTTGTTTTATGTTAATATGTCATATGTGTTAAAAAAATTGGTATTAGGAATGATAAAAATCATTTTATCCATGTCTTAAGTACGACCATTATGCAAACAGTTTGGATAACCTATTGATATCTAATGTTACGGGGTGTTTAGAAAAGCTAAAACACGGCTTATTCATAAGTTAAAAAAAAAACAGTTTGTTAGCCTAAAGTTAGTATTGAACCTACAATAATAAACCACATACACAACAACGTTATCAACTTTATATGAACTTTATTAAACTGCTGAAACAATGATAACTACTGAAGGCTAGATACTAAAGTTCTCTGTGCATCCTGATTACATATTCATTTTAATCTCAAAAGATAAAATATAAGCATTCAATTAATTTTACTCTTAGATTATTCATAAGATAAGTACTTGTAATTCCTTCAGTTACCGGTGAATTATGTCAACTTAAATATGCTATTAAAGGCTTTTAGTATAGGCTCTTTCAACAAACATTTGGTCATGTTTGTTTTTGAAAAAAAATCTGATTAGCGTCTGATCTTTAATTCGGTCAGATTTGGACGATATTTGTTGTTTGTTTCTTTCAATGTTAAGATGCTTGAAAGTTTGAAGAACCTCCGATTCGCTCAAATATTAGGCCACGTCTGAAGCATTACAAAAGAAAAATAAATAACGTTGATGTACACATGCTCCAACACCTCCATTTCTTTTATTCAAAAAGAATTAGGTATTTTATGAATTCATTATTGCTACCATATTGGTTGCGTAGATAAATACAAATTGTATATAATCAAGGTTTTGACTCTTTTAAATAAACCTATTTGTTTTGTTGATTAAATTTTAGCAATACGTGAAAGAATATATCAATTAAATATTCATTACGATAAAAAAAATTAGATGATTTGAAGTAATCAGATGTATACAAAAAACAAACAATCTGAAATAATTCAGATTCAGACATTTGAACCACTAATTATATTCAGAACTGATATTCAGATTCAGATATAAAACATCTTAAAAAACAAACAGCACCTTAGTGTAGGAAAGATGTTATTAAGAGCTGATTGGATAGCTTATTTTCAGCAGCTCGTCGGTGTCTTAAGGGTTGTGTGTATAGCTTATTTTCAGCAGTCCAATTTTATCTTTACATCAATGGAACGAACAAATTTTAAATTTAAATATTCGTGTGAGAAAATCATTTTATAAATCTAAAATCTACAAAAAGATATGTAACATTTTAGTGTTTGTACTTTGTACCATGCGTACCTACTAGGAATAATATATTATGGTTTTTATTTTTCTTTATGGGAAGTGTCGTCCAATTCACGATATCACAAAAACATCACTAAAAGTAATTAAATATGAATTATTGATGTCGCAAATAAAATAAGTGTTTATAGTTATACATATACCAAACTTAACAAGTTCTCTTAAAGCAATTTCTTATCATAGCTCATAGTGCTTTTTCAAGTATAATGCAACAATAATTCCATTGTTTTTTTTTAACATAATTCCATTGTTTTATCCAAACATACTAGTTTTAATGCCCGTGCACGCACGGGACTTGAAAATAAAAAATAAAATAAGTAATAATTTTGTTATTACGATTTTATGTATATTAATATTTTTTTTAAGAATATCTAATGTTTATACGTTTAATTATGTTCTTGTCTTAGCGTGCACCGTGTAAATTTTATAAACTAATCTCAATTTTTATTTTTCGAATTTCATACTTTTTTATATTTGATATCTTTATTCTAAATAGTTATCTCTTAATAATCAATCAAGAAACTATTTACATCAACTTAACACGTACACGATTTATAAACTAATGATTTTTCAATGCTTAATATTATTTTATAAAATATATTAAATATTTAATATTTAAATAGTTACGATTTTCATGTACCCACGAGTTTTACATGATTTTTCATTATGTGATAATATTAATTGATATTTTGTATAAATATTTATTGCATAAAGAAATTAACTTTGTTTAACTGAAATGTTAGTTATCATTTTTTAGACATTGTGTGTTTAGTAACACATAACGACCTTAAAAAATATATGATGTTGTAGTAGTAGAATCTCGTCTATTTTTTTCATCTCACACGGATATTTGAGGTTCTGCATTTATTTTGATACTTATATCCACATTAATAATAATTTACGTAAATTGCATTGCTTGACTTTGTTAAGTGTCATAATTGAAATAGAAAATAATTTGTGTTTTTATTTAAATATTTATAATTATGTGATTTGTTGGTCTTTTTATTAGAACATATATGTTATATTTTTAAGATATAAAGTCTATAAAATATGAAGTTTAAGGGGTATTTTGTTTATTTTATAAAGTTACTAAAAAATATGAAAAATTATTAGTTTACACTTGAGTTTATCTAATATATTTAAAATTTAACCACTAAAGTTTATTAATATCCCCCTCCTTATTTAAATATTTATTTTCACAAATTTGACACATATATTTTTGTGTGTTTTCATCAAATTCCTCCACCAAAAATTTTAATTTGTACTAAATGAATTCAATTTTGACTTTTTTCAACCAATCGCATCGCTCTATTTTGCTTATGTGTCAAAATCAATTCATTTGATTGGTTCAATTGTTTTTTTACAACCTCCACTTTTACTAAAATTCTCAAATAATCTAATTCTTTTATTATATAAAAGATATATAATGCTTTCATTTTCTTTCAAAATGAGAAATCACTTATTTTTTCTTAATCACTTATATTATCACTAATTAGATATCTAAAGATCTGTTTAATTTTATGTCTAAACTTATATGTTAGTGTTTTATTGGTTTCCGGAATGAGCTGATTTTTGGTTCCTCTCCGCCCAAGCGCTGTTACTTAATTGATAAGATCATTGATTTATCTTATGAAAAAATTTCAAGAATAGTCCCTATCGTTTACATTGAAAATCAAGTTTCGTCCCTATTTCAAAATAACTGCACCAGTCATCCCTATCATTTACATTTTGGATCAAGAATAGTCCCTATCTTGGATGGGAGTTAATTTTGGCCGTTAAGTGGTATGAGATGAGGGGTAATTTGGTCATTTACTCTTTTCTTTTCTTTTAATTTTTTTCTTTTCATTACACATAAAACCCACTCTCTCCTCACTCCCTTTAACACATACACGATCAAACACACTCATCAAAACCCTCCCCCAATTTCTTTCGTATCTCTCTTTCCAACACCCATTTCTTCATTCACACCCACTCACATTTTTTTTTAAAACCAGTTTAACTGACAAATGAGAATTAAAAGTTAACAAGAGCAAATATGGTTCAAATTAACATAAGATTCCCACTGTACATACAGCCAAATATTCATTCAATTCTGTCTAATCATTAGACTACTAGATAGCATATTTAGGAAGGGATTTGGGCCGTAAGTGAAACAACGAACGGGAATAATCATTTTTGGTGACATGTTGGATCTGTTGGATCTGTTTCAACTCAATACCACATCAAAAAGATGAAACCCAGATTTGTTGTAAGCACCCACCAGACTAAATCTTATCCAGTACAATATCATCATCAATCACTCAATCACGTCGATTCCCACCAACATCATTCATTATAATCGAAACCCAGATAAATCAAACATCCAAATCACGATTTAGAAAACCCTTATCGAAAAATCCGATTCATGGATGCGAAGGAGGCTGTGATTGTGGATGCACTTCATAGGATTAGTCAATCCGGATATGTGATGGCTATGTTGTTGTTGGGATATAGATGGGATTCGATGAGGTTTCGTCGCTGGTTATAAACAATCAAGAAATCACAACACAAAAGTCGTCTTGATTGGTGGGGGGAAATATAACTGATATGGTGGTGATGTTTTAGATCAGATTATAAAGAAAAGTTGTTGAGGTGGTTAATGAATCTGTGGTGTTGGTGGATGTGGTGGTGTTTTAGATCAGCTTATAAAGAAACGCTGTTGAGGTGGTGGTGTTTGTATAAGCTGAAAAGTAAGCTGAAGCTTCTAAAATAAACTAAAGAAAAAAAGGGATGTATTTTACTGGGTATGGGACGAAAAGTAAGTTGGATCGTGCAGTTTTTGTGGTCGGAGAGGATTTCTGGATCTGTTTTTTTTTTTTTGGAAGAGAGCTAGGGAAAGGAGTTTGGAATGGAGGGATTCGAACTGGATGCGACCGAAACCTCGGGATTTCCAGTTTTTGTGGTCGGAGAGGATTTCTAAGGCGAAGATGGAGGAGGGTCCGGTGTGGGTTTCGATGAAGGTCACGAGGTCGGATGCGGTGGCGGAGCGGGGGATGTTGAAGATGCGTACGGTGGTTGTGGTGGTGGTTTTATCTTCTACTGGCATTTTTCGTTTTTTTTTTTGGGGTTTGGAGTGAGGAGAGAGTGGGTTTTGTATAATGATAAGAAAAAAATTAAAAGAAAAAAAAGAGTAAATGACCAAATTACCCTTCCTCTCATACCACTTAACGGCCAAATTAACTCCCATCGAAGATAGGGACTATTTTTGATCCAAAATGTAAATGATAGGGATGACTGGTGCTGGTGCAGTTATTTTCATTGTAAACGATAGAGACTATTTTTGAAATGTTTTCTTATCTTATAGATGGTTTTTTTTTCTAGAAATTAATTATCTAGTATCATATGAAACAATTGGCTTCAAAATCTTTTAATGGTTTCTACTTTATAATTATTTTTCTAGCTTTTTTCTAATTTTTAATAAAAATCTGCCGTTTAGAAAAAATCTTATCATACAGTTTTATGCGTGAAATTAAGCACAATCCTGTCAATCACTTTTGGTTTGTTCTTTGACGGTCGACTATTAGCTCAACATTTCACTTTAACTACTTTACATTACATTTGTTCCTTCGTATAGAGACCAATATATCTCGTCAATGTTACAAAAGGCATCTTTCGTACCTGCAATTATTGTAAAAGATCTTCAATAAGAATCAAAGCATTAAGCATCAAGTATGATACGTGAGTACTTAATTCTTTTAATCTTTTATGTGTTTATCAACCTCAAGGTTGTTTGTTGCGTTTATGTTGTGTTTTCGCAGTAGTTACCCCAACAACTAAAACAAAAAAGCCAAACCATCATGTTATTTAATTTGTGTTGCTCTTTCTCGAAATTTAGTTTTGTTTAACTACATGTATTTCATATACCAGAGAAAAAAATACGTTTAAAGTTTACAACTTCGTAAATTAGGTGTCAATGTAACATTTGTCAACTCTAACGAATCATGAATGAACATTAAAATAGCATCACACTAGTACGTTTTTTGTTCCTTAAATTGAATGAATATCCAAATATACAAAAATCGTAAAATAGCAAAAATTAATGTAATAGTTTTAAAAAACACGAAAATACTAAAATTGGTAAAATATACAAAAATCGTAAAAAAATGACGGAAAGACTAAAGTTGTAAATATGACAAAATACTAGTTATCAATAGTGATAAAAATATTACTACTAGTGATCGATAAAGAGTATTTTATTTCGTCATTTTTACAACTTTAATCTCTTCGTCTTTTGTTACAATTTGTATACATTTTAACAATTTTAATCCTTTCGTAGTTTTTTATATAATTTGATCTTCAATGATTAGTGACCAAATTTTATACCTTAAAATATAATTAAATACAAGTATTTAAAATAACTCATCTTTTTTATTGTAGATACAAGAAATATTTACGTGTAAAAATATTAATAGAGTAATAGATTGTGTATTCATCATATTCTAAATGTGATTATCTTGTAAAGATAATCCATAAACCAGCAATACACACGTCTTAACACGGATTAAAATTCAGATAAATTTTTAAAAGTTTTTCTTTTATTGAAATGCAAAAGATAATCGATAAACCAGCAATACACACGTATTAACACGGATCAAAATTCAGATTAATCTTTAAAAGTTTTCTTTTGTTGAAATGCATGAGCTCATATACATTTATTTCTATTGTGATTGGAGAATTTAACTTATCAAGTTAGCTTCAACTTAAGAGTCCTTATTAACACATAACTTAAAAGACAATCTATAAAAGATACTACGGTAGTAGTGGCGGAACTAGGAAGTTGGCGGAGTGGGGGAACAAATTTTTTTGGACAAAAGTCGTTGTATACATTATAATATAAGATTTTTACATTGTTTCTTTTCTTTTGGGGGGCAATTTGAAGATGTTTACATTGTTTTATGAGAATCAATTCAAATTTACGCAACTTAATAAATTAGTCCAAAAAAAAAATTTACACTTAAATTTTGATTTTTTTTGCGAGCCTTGGGAGACCCCCCCCCCCCCCCCCCCCCCCCCCCCCCCCCCCCCCCGCACCTTGAAAATACTTCTGCCCCCTGATACTACGTAATTGTAAAACCCGTATTTAAATTTTCCGAATATTAAATACGCGAAGGCTCAACCTTTAACTTTAGCTAAACGTAAATAATAAATACGCAGCCTCAGTTTATTAAATACTACAACAAAATAATTATCCAGAAGATAATTATTAAGTTCAGAAAATAAATAATTAAATGTTGACAGTAATTACGCACTCAATTTTATTTAAATATTACAAATTAATTATTCAGAAAATAATTAGTTAATGTCAGAAAGATTACGTAAATATTATACGTAAGTATTTATTCAAGAAAATAAATAAATACATGACGGATTTAAACACGAACACGCAAGTTAAGCGAAACGAAAACAATAGTGTGTGTGTGCAAATGGGCTGCGGTGTTATTACAAAAAGAAAGGAGAATTGGTTGAGGCCCGTTTCTTTGTCTAGACCGGTTTAACAAAAAAAAGGACGGGGAGTGCTTTATACTTAGACAAATAAAACCCTAGTAGTAAAAAAAATAGGAGAGAGCTGTAACTTTTTTTTGTCTTCTTCATGCCGACGAACCAACAGCAAGAAACAAAAATCATGCGCGAATGTAATTCAGAGGATCGAGATTTGATGTCGTTTGATTTTTGTTTTCTCCTTTCACGCAAACCAAGGTAAACCCAATCGCATTTTTTTCCTTCTTTTGTTTGTTTATTCACGATCCAAACAGGGGGTCGGGTTTTGGTTGAATCCAGGAAACCGAGAACAACAGTCTCGGTGTGTTGCTCGCTGCCAGCCGTGACCACAACAGGCCGGCTTGGCGTCTCCCTTGGCCAGCCGAGGGACAGGAAACCCCAATCGGGGTGATTATTTTGTTAAGGGGGTCGGGTTGGTACGTAACCGAGACGTAACATTCTTGGTGTGTATTCTTTTGGCAAACCACGACCCAAATAAGGGTCAGTAGTGGTCTGGGTGTTCTCGAAAGCAGGCAGAAAACCAAACAGGGGCGTTTGGGTTAACAGTTAGTAAAGGGGTGTTTGGGATTATAAGCAAGGAAAAAACTAACGGTGGGAACATAATAGATAAACAGTGGGAACGTAATATAAACAGTGGGAACGTAATATTAGCAGTGGGTATTTAATGTAAACAGTGGGAACGTAATATTAGCAGTGGGAATTTAATATAAACAGTGGGAACACTGTAGTGAATCAGTGGGAAGGTTTGGGCAGATTTTATATAGTATTGAATTGTTTTAAGTGCGACCGAGAAGGGGTATCTCAGTAGGCTCGGGTCATGGTATAATTATAAAAAGGAAGATTTTTTTTTTATACCTTTTATTACTTATTTTTATAAATGTTTTAATTGTACATTTAAATAAATTATATTTAAAATAGTTTTATAATATTTAAAAGGGTATAATTTTAGTAAATGAACTAAACTAATTTGGAAACCTATCTAAGTTAGGAAACTTTCTATTTTCAGCAGGTTACTGATTATAGTAAAATACATGTCATATAGTAATCAGAATTACAAGAGATACACTTATCCGTAATAATATAGAACATTGAGAGTACCAGATTATACAGTATTGTAATACAAGAACATTTTGAATCAAGCTAAGAACAACTAAAATCAGTAATAATAAATGGATATCTGTCAACTTATTTTCGCATCCATTATGTAGTATCCGTGAAGTCAGAGTCGATCCGTCAGCTTTCATTCTTATTTCATTACTGGACACGAGGTACAGATTTTCCGTCCTTTCAGTAAGGGCTTCCTTTCTATCCATGATTAGGATTCCCCGTCTGCAGCCAAATGTTTTCCTTTGTATATGTTATAAATTATTAGAAATCAGTTTTATAATTAAGTTAAATGCCTGAGCATTATATACAAGCATGACCAGTTTATGTACTAGTTACGGAGGTACCGTAACCATGGCACTAGAGGCACCGGTGTTGTGACTCACCTACAGGAGAGTGATATCCTGCAGCATCACTCAGCTCAGCTTGGCCATTTTATCAGTATTATTAGTGGGGCGTATGGATGCATCCTAGGCTTATCAGTTTTACAGTTATCAGGTGAATGTGGTGTGTGCTCTACATCCTTCACATTGGAGTTGATCCCTCCACCCAACACAGTAATTAGAGGTCACCCCTCTACAGCATGACGAGGTCACCCCTCCAGTTATTCATGCAACAGTTGTTACAGCACATGACCTATATAAGCTCTTGGCAATTAAAGTACAGTAAATGCATGTTTTCAGATTTAACAGATAACAATTCAGTTTATTATTTATAAATCAGACTTACCATATTTTCGACAGTTTTCATCATACTCCACATATCAGTTTTTCAGCTTCAGTAATTATTAATTATTTCAAGATTCAGTATATTCCTATCATGCATTATATCCGTTCACTGAGCGTTATGCTCAGCCGTAGTTCTTTCATGTTCAAACGACAGGTACACCAGGACACTCTTAAGATTATGAGAGCATGTGCATTGGATGGAAGCCGTCCAGATTTCCTTACTTTATGCACTTCATTTTTATATTTCCGTTGGACATTGTTCAGTCATTTCTTTCAGTATTTTTACTTTTCATGTTTTGAGCTTATGTTGGATTACCGATGTTTGATTCCGGTATTTCCGTTATGGTCAGTTAATGTTTTAGGACATTTACCTTATGCTTTGATGACACGCCATGAATACACGTAACGGTCCACCTACCCAAGTGGGGTGTTACAATTATGGTATCGGAGCTATAGGTTTGACCTGTAGGCTCTAAAACTTCACATGTGACTAGTGGGTAGTCACCAGGAACTTCCCAGATTTTGGCGTTGTTATATTTCATGTTTCTCATGCATTTATCAGTCAGTTTCCTTCAGTTATCAGTCGGTTTCCTTATAGTTTTTTACTAAGTAAAAGGTTGGTACAGGACTGGCCATATTTAGTCGCATGTGATTTTCTGCGAATTATTTTTTGGTGTACCGACCCATAGGCGTTCACCCTTGCCGTTCAGATTTTGTATTGGTAAACCAACCATAGGCGTTTACCCTTACTCATGACAGATTCACGTTTTCAGTCAAAAATTACTTGGTGAACCAGTCATAAACGTTCACCATTATTCAGGTCAATTTTCATGCTTTCAGTCGAATATTATTTTGTGAACTGAACCATAGACGTTCACCTTTGCTCATATCACGACATTCTATAACAAGAATGGATTGGACTACAGCCATCCATATTTAGTCACAGATTGTAAATTATATACATGACAGTTCTCATGAAATTTTGACAAGTATGGATCAAACCAGAATAACCCATACTTAGTCACATGTTTTCTTCTTTGAATTATGTGGATTGAACCATAGCCGTCCACATCAGTTGATATTACACCTCAGTTGATTAGACTTTTTATGTTCCTTGTAACGGCCAAAGTTTCATACCCTCACGTTGATGTCGTCTTCATGATGATTCAGTTTCATGTCTCCTTACGAGGATTATGTTTTCAGAAAAGTAATGATGTTTTCATGTTAAGATGCACAAGAATTTCAGTAAAACCCGTTTTCTTGATAAATCATGATTGGCCTTCATTAATCATGCTTCATGTTGGCCACTGTTGGGACTTCGATTATATCATGCTTTCAGCCTCGATACAACCAACGGCAAGTTGACGCAAGAATTGTCAACCTGTCATGTTACTTGTTTCAGATCAATTTACTACCGTTTAAATCAATTTTTTTCTTTGATCATGTCAGACAAGCGACACCAGTATCGATCATCCCATAAATTTCCACCAGTGCCATGTACAGTATTTCATGTGTACTCCACGTACAGTGTCTCAGATATGCTCCATGTGCAGTATTCTTTTTGTACTTCATGTACAGTAGTCCAGGTGTACTCTAGGTACCCTACTCCATGGATATTGTTTATCGATCCTCAATCATCTCAGGCATTTCCACTTGCCAATATTCTACCAGATGCTGATGCTGCTCGTGATTTGAAGATTTTGCCAGATGCCGATGCCGCTAACACTTTGAAGACCTCACAAATGTTGATGCTACGGATACTCTGGAGATTTCTCAAGATGTTGATGCCGTTTATACCATGAAGACTCTGCAGAACAAAGACGAAAACTATAAATTTGAAATTTCTGACAAGAATAAATTTCAACCATCAGACACTACCATTCCATTCCTACTTTTACCTTCTCAGCTAGATGTCACACTTCAGTCAGCTAACCGTTCATTCAGAAGAGTGGGAACCGGAACCCAGCCGGCCACTCAGCTGGATAGTTACATGGATCACGGTCATGGTAATGACCGTCATTAATTGACAGACAAAGCAGTAGTGACAACCACCGTGCTTATAATTAATCAGTCAATAACCATCGGAACTCCAGAACGGACGTGACCAGAAATACAAGAGCTCAGTAGTCTAACCGGTCCGCCAATCTTAACAGTTAACAAAAATTTTCAGCCTTGTTCGGATTCACCTACTAAAACACGTGTCAAGACATCAGT
Organism: Glebionis coronaria; assembly: GCA_025667525.1. Classification (NCBI taxonomy): domain Eukaryota; kingdom Viridiplantae; phylum Streptophyta; class Magnoliopsida; order Asterales; family Asteraceae; genus Glebionis; species Glebionis coronaria. Next base: position 548,501,464 of record CM046874.1, read on the forward strand.
CAAGACATAGGTCTCAGGAATCATTTCAGAATACACATATCAGGACACCAGTCATGGTACACGTTATACGAATCTTTCCTCAAAATACGAGTCAGAACTCATAACTCCAGTATGTTTCCAAAACGGGCCCTCAGTAATTCTGGGTACCTTTCAGAAAGGGGTATACGCGTTCTATTATCACACGCATGAATCTGATCATTAATAAATTTAGTCACCACCACTAGAATATTATTCTGATTAAACAAACAGTATTCATTCTGTGAGGTTACAGACGAACACATTCAATGAAAACTCGCCATGTTTACTTCACGTGTTCCTATGTCAGCTTTATCTTAAATCAGTTAGTTACCTGCCTCTCAGCCAGAAAGGACTCAACAGTATCACCAAATTTATTAAAGCCTTATTTTTAGTTAACGACGAGATCCGTCTTACTAAATCCCAAATATATTCATTATACTTTCTGCTAGAAAAATCAGTACAAATTGTTTCTGCCTTACAGGCGCGTGACTTATCAGTCCATAGCTACGAAGACTTGCTAGCCACATGTTATAATCCACTTTTGGAATTCTTTAAATTCATGACCAGCAGGATTACTCCAAAGTTCCAGACATAATTTCAGAAAGTTTTTTTTTCAGAAATTCCTTTCAAACCACGAGACAGAATTCTACATCGAGCTTGTCTAAAGAACGGAACCTGTGTTCAAAACTCCTTCTTGCAGGGCCGCAACTAAGTTAAAAGAGTTGCAAAATTTGCTGCAAGAATTACTGGAATGAGGCTTTATTCACCCTGGCGCACCACCAGGAAGAGCATCGTTTCTGTCTATCAGAAAGAAGGCCGGTATCATGAGATCATGTATCGACCACTTAAAATTTTTACAAGATCACATTCTTAATCAATGTTCATTCCAGAAATAGCAGGTCTATCTGATCTGCTACGATGTCTTAAACATTTTCCAGAACAATTTTCGATCATGCTATCATCAGTGGTGAGAGAAAAAACATGATGTTTTCCAGACTGTTGTTGCACATATTACAGACTCTCTAAAGATTTTGATTTTATACTTCTGAACTCTCCAATGCTCCAGCTATATTATGGAATTTATGAATAAAATTTTTCCCATGATTCTTAGACAAAATCGTCAGCATATTCATTGATCACATTCTGGTCTGATAAATTCTAGAGAAGAACACGAGAATCATTTTCTCACAGTTGTACAAATCTTTGATAGAAGAAAATTTTATCCACAACTTTCGAGATATAAATTCCAATTGAACAAAGTGGCGTTTATGAGCCACCTTATTTCAGCAGAAAGAAATTTCAGACAATCCTGCGAAGGTGAAGGCCATCACTAGGTGGTCAAGACCAACGTCTATGACTGAAATACGAAGTTTTCTAGAATTCAATTGACCATTACCGCAAAAATTTCTGACAGTTCTCACGATTAACTTTCCACGACTAAGCTTATGCATAAAGGAGAGAACCCACCCTAAATTTTGCATCCCATAAGATCCTGCACTAGTAGAGGCTTAATGTACCGAGACTCATACTTCTTTCATGACTATTCACCCAGATTTCACCAGAAAGTACTATAATCCCATGCAAAAATGTGATTGAAGCAGTATGACATGTTGATTGCAGTTATGTTCATATCTTAATGCCTGACATGCCAGCAGGTTCAAGATAGAACGTCGTCATGCTAATGAGTTATTACAACCATTTGAAAATTCTGAACAAAAATTAGACTGGATTCCATGGTGGTTATTGTCAGTTACCACAGACTCTGACGAAGCATGATGCTATCCAAGTCGTTATTAACCAGTTAACCCAGCCTACACGTCGCCTTCTATCTGAAATGATTACGCAGTAACAAATCCGCATCCATCGACCATCATATTAGACAGAATTCATGTTCACGATCATGTGTATGTCTATATTCACTTTACGTTCACGCTTATTTTCAGTTTCACGTTTACGTCTCATTCGCAGTACTATGTTGTTTCAGTCCATAACATTGTTTCTGTTCAGATTCATCTTCCATCTCACGATACACGTTTCCCAGCTTGTTAATGAGTATGGACAAAGAAAACTTAAGAAACTAGATTCAAGTTTAGCACAACTTTTCCATAGCCAGGCAGACGTTTCACAACTCAGACCGTATCGTTTGGCATTCCTTCCTCAGTCGACATACGTTCATGATATGTCTTGTACCACGTTCAGAGTATGTTACACAGATCACGTTCACGACATATTCCATGTCCAGCGTTCTTCAGATGATCGCGAACCACGTTCACAATTGCTCACGTAGCACGTTCTCAATTGTTCATGTAGTTCGTCCCTATACGTTTCAGCAGCTTGCTCAGAGATATAAATGTTATCTTTTCAGCATATTCGTACGTACCGTTTCATGTATACTACATACTTTAGCTTATTCATTCTATCAGATTTAGAAAATCCATCTTAAGTATGGAACCAGAAACTATTCAGCACCATCAGGATAGGGTCATCAGGACCAATATTTTATTATGTTTAGAACTTTGAAGGAATCGTTTCGAGCGGGAGGCCACTCGAAACGGAGGAGTCCATCCGGACCTCTCATCCTCTTCCTTCTATAAATCGAGTTAAGTTCTTTCAGTCATGTCATGTTGCATATTAAATTCAGTCATGTCATGTTTATACCCTTTCAGCAGCATTATTTTCTAAACAAGGACGAATGATCTTCCAGCTCTTATGCCTCTTCAGCTTTCATGTCCTTTCAGTTTATTTGTCCTTTCAGTTTTTATAACTTTATCAGTTTATTACCTTTAATTCGAGGACGAATTTCTCCTTTTTAGAGGGGAAGAATTGTAAAACCACGGCATAATCGCATCCTTAATTCGAAGACGAATTATTTTTTTAGAGAGGAAGAATTGTAAAACCCGTATTTAAATTTCTTGAATATTAAATACGTGTAGGCTCAGCTTTAAATTTAATTAAACGTAAATAATAAATAAGCAAATACTACAACAAAATAATTATCCAGAAGATAATTATTAAGTTCTGAAAATAAATAATTAAACGTTAACAGTAATTACGCACTCAGTTTTATTTAAATATTACAAATTAATTATTCAGAAAATAATTAGTCAATGTCAGAAAGATTACGCAAATATTATACGTAAGTATTTATTCAAGAAAATAAATAAATACATGACGGATTTAAACACGAACACGCAAGTTAAGCGAAACGAAAACAATAGTGTATGTGTGCAAATGGGTTGCGGTGTTATTATAAAAAGAAAGGAGAATGGGCTGAGGCCCATTTCTTTGTGTAGACCGGTTTAACAAAAAAAAGGACGGGGAGTGCTTTATACTTAGACAAATAAAACCCTAGTAGTAAAAAAAAGGAGAGAGTTGTCACTTTCTTTTTGTCTTCTTTCTGCCGACGAACCAACAGCAAGAAACAAAAATCATGCGCGAATGTAATTCAGAGGATCGAGATTTGATGTCGTTTGATTTTTGTTTTCTCCTTTCACGCAAACCAAGGTAAACCCAATCGCATTTTTTTCCTTCTTCTGTTTGTTTATTCACGATCCAAACAGGGTGTCGGGTTTTGGTTGAATCTAGGAAACCGAGACCAACAGTCTCGGTGTGTTGCTCACTGCCAGCCGTGACCACAGCAGGCCGGCTTGGCATCTCCCTTGGCCAGCCGAAGGACAGGAAACCCCAACCGGGGTGATTATTTTGTTAAGGGGGTCGGGTTGGTACGTAACCGAGACGTAAAAGTCTTGGTGTGTATTCTTTTGGCAAACCACGACCCAAATAAGGGTCAGTAGTGTTCTGGGTGTTCTCGACGGCAGGCAGAAAACCAAATAGGGGCGTTTGGGTTAACAGTTAGTAAAGGGGTGTTTGGGATTATAAGCAGGAAACACTAACGGTGGGAACATAATAGATAAACAGTGGGAACGTAATATAAACAGTGGGAACGTAATATTAGTAGTGGGTATTTAATGTAAACAGTGGGACAGTGGGAACACTGTAGTGAATCAGTGGGAAGGTTTGGGCAGATTTTATATAGTATTGAATTGTTTTAAGTGCGATCGAGAGTAGGCTCGGGTCATGGTATAATTATGAAAAGGAAGATTTTTATTTATTTATACCTTCTATTACTTATTTTTATAAATGTTTTAATCGTACATTTAAATAAATTATATTTAAAATAGTTTTATAATATTTAAAAGGGTATAACTTTAGTGAATGAATTAAACTAATTTGGAAACCTATCTAAGTTAGGAAACTTTCTATTTTCAGCACGTTACTGATTATAGTAAAATACATGTCATATAGTAATCAGAATTACAAGAAATATACTTATCCGTAATAATATAGAACATTCAGAGTACCAGATTATACAATATTGTAATACAAGAACATTTTGAATCAAGCTAAGAACAGTTAAAATCAGTAATAATAAATGGATATCTGTCAACTTATTTTCGCATCCATTATGTAGTATCCGTGAAGTCAGAGTCGATCCGTCAGCTTTCATTCTTATTTCATTACTTGACATGAGGTACGGATATTCCGTCCTTTTAGTAAGGACTTCCTTTCTATGCATAATTAGGATTCCCCGTCTTCAGCCAAATGTTTTCCTCTGTATATGTTATAAATTATCAGAAATCAGTTTTATAATTAAGTTAAATTGCATGAGCATTATATACAAGCATGACCAGTTTATGTACTAGTTACAGAGGTACCGTAACCATGGCACTTCGTGACTCACCTGCAGGAGAGTGATACCCTGCAGCGTCCCACTCTGCTCAGCTTGGCCATTTTATCAGTATTATTAGTGGGACGTACGGATGCATCCTAGGCTTATCAGTTTTACAATTATTAGGTGAATGTGGTGTGTGCTCTACATCCTTCATATTGGAGCTGATCCCTCCACCCATCACAGTAATTAGAGGTCACCCCTATACAGCATGACGAGGTCACCCCTCCAGTTATTCATGCAGCAGTTGTTACAACACATTACCTATATAAGCTCTTGGCAATTAAAGTACAGTAAATGCATATTTTTATATTTAACAGATAACAGTTCAGTTTTATTATTTATAAATCAGACTTACCATATTTTCGATAGTTTTCATCATACTCCACATATCAGTCTTTCAGCTTCAGTAATTATTAATTATTTCAAGATTCAGTATATTCCTATCATGCATTATATCCGTTCACTGAGCGTTATGCTCAGCCGTAATTCTTTCATGTTCTAACGGCAAGTACACCAGGACACTCTTAAGATTCTGAGAGCATGTGCATTGGATGGAAGCCGTCCAGATTTCCTTACTTTATGCACTTCATTTTTATATTGTCGTTGGACATTGCTCAGTCCTTTCTTTCATTATTTTCACTTTTCATGTTTTGAGCTTATGTTGGATTACCGATGTTTGATTTCGGTATTTCCGTTATGGCCAGTTAATGTTTTAGAACATTTACCTTATGCTTTGATGACACGCCATAGATACACGTAACAGTCCACTTATCCAAGTGAGGTGTTACATAATATTCATATCTACCGAATGATTTGCTCAAGAGCGCGAACATGACCATTTTTCTATATTTGAATATATTTCTATTATATAATGTTACAAAATGATTTGCTGTTTTTTCTTTTGTACATTTCTATTATACATTTCTATTATATAAGCTAAGAAAAAACAACAAACAAAAGGAGACCTGATATACCGAATGATTGCTCTAGAGCGTGAACATGACCATTTTTCTATATATGAATACATTTTATTTTTGGTGGATAAATTCTCCAGCAAAAATAAAATCTTCTTAGCTAGTATATCAGGTCTCCTTTTATTTGTTGTTTTTTCTTTTGTTTCTTTTTCATTCTAGCTCGAAGCTTATTGTTGTATCTTTCTTATTTTAGCCCTTATGCTTTTTAATATCATTATCATTTTCAAAAAAGTTATCAAAATACTTCATAACTATTTCTGACAAGTAACATTTTAACCCAAATCTACCATTGGTGTTTGAACCTAAACATTTTATGAGAAAGTTAGGTGTCTTAAGTGTTCACAAAAGAATACGACTTGACAGCCACACATTAATCTTGTGTGACTTTTGAAATTCGTTATTGTTTATCTTACAAGAAATAGTTTTGACGATTTTTCGACCAGTAAGCTGTAACACCCCCATTTGGTAAAATGGAATATCACAGTAATATATAGCGTGTCATCAAAACATTCAAGGTAAATATCTAAACATTCATGACCATAAAAGGAAATACCGGAAACAACATCGGTATTCCAAGTAACTCAAACACAAGCAATTATAAGTACAGAAAAGGAAATGACTAAACAATATCCAACATGAAATAAAGTAAGTTAAAGTATGATAAATGCATAAGATATAGAAGGCTGGATAGCTTCCATCCGAATGCACATACTCTTGAGATCCTACTTGCGACCTTGGGTACCTGCCGTTTGGGAACATGGAAATGGAAAACGGGTGAGCATAACGCCCAGTGCACGAATATATAATAAAGCATGGAAAGACATAGAATAATGAAAGCATATAAAGCATAAATGGCAGCGGAAAATGAATAAGTCCTGGAAAACCTAGATGTATAACATGTGTACTGGTTTTAGTTATGAAAACATAGCTTATGTTTACTTATGAAAATCTGTATTAGTTTAATGTACCAAAAGCCAATATAGGTCATAAGGTCAACAACGTACATAAATACTTGGAGGGGTGACCTCGTCATGCAATTAGAGGGGGTGCCTCTAATTAATATGGTATGGGTAGGAGGGATCAGATCCTTGTGAAGGATGCAAGGCACGCACCACATTCACCATGAAATCCTGACTGACACTCTAACTAGGATGCACCCATACGCCCTACATGATAATATAATAATAATAAAGGCCAAATAAACTGAAGGGACGCCACGAGCTATCACTCCGCCATGGTGAAGTCATAACACTGGTGCCTCCAGTGTTATGGTTATGGTACCTCCATAACTAGGTGGAACTGGCATGCATGTATATGGCTAAGGTCACTAATAAAACATAAGCATTTAAATCTGTAACTACTAAGAAAACAGTTGGCTGCATACGGGAAATCCTAATAATGGAAGAGAGTGTCCTTACTGAAGGACGGGAAATCCATACCTTGTGTCCAGTAGAAGCTAACAGAAACGCTGAAGAACCTACTCCGCCTTGACAGATAATACTACATATGAATAGGGACGTGCATGAGTTGTCTGAGATACATTTGCTTTACTGGTTCTGTGTGTTTTTAGCTTATTATTCATGTTCTGTCATGTTTTAACTGCTTTAAGTATTAACTATAGTCATTCTTGTATTCTGTTGTTTATTATTCATGTAATAAGGTATTATAATACTTGTATTGTAATACTAAGTAACTTTCCAAAAATAGCAGGTTTTCTAAAATAGTAAGTTTCTAAAAATAGAAAGTTTCCAAAAATATTAAGTTTCCATAATTAGAATTAAGCTGGATTAAAATATAAAGTAAAGTTTATTAGTAAAAATACAAGTCATGGATTAAGTATTATAGCCTACTAAATAATTAACATGGTTGATTTAATAAAATATAGGTTATATTAATTTAATTAAAATACATGTTTAATTAAATTAAGCTAAGTAAATACTTAGGTTAGTCATGAAATATTAATGTTCATATTTTAACCTAAGTCATGTTTTTTATTAAATTAAATAGTCTTGGAAATAATTTTATTAAAATATTAACTGCTTTCAGAAATTCCCGAGCCCCGAACCCGTGTTTAAAAATTTATCCCGAGCCCGAAAAGTGCCTAGCCGACACCACATAGCCGACGGATAGTGGTGTCAGTCGGCGGCTGAAAACCATCGCAGCCCACCAGTGGCTAGACCGGTTAACCGGTTGCCACTGGTTAGCCACTTGTTCCCCTGCTGAGGCTCGGCTAGCCACTGCCGAGCCCAAGTAACCCCCAGCTGCAGCCGGGGTTCCCACTGTTGCAACCATAGACCCACCGAGACCTTAATGGTCTCGGTTGACACGCGATCGAACTAAAAACACACCCCGACTTCGAGTCAGGCTTTCCCCTTTTGTGCGATCGACCCAAAACCAACCACGCCGAGACCTTGGGTCTCAGTGGTGGTGCGAACAGCAAGCCAAGAGCCCTTTTGCTCTCGGTTGTGTCTCAGCCGAACCAAAACCTAAAACCAAAACCACCCTTTTGGTTTTCTTGATTATTATACATGTTTTACTTGTTTGTTTTTAAGATTAAATCACCATGAAATCATGAATTCATAAAAAGATTTTAAAAAGAAAGGTTATGGTAATTACTGAATGCGTAGATGATTAAAACTTATGAACATGAATACGTAGCACTAAAAATCAACGATCAAAATTGACCCGAACACCCCTTGGTGTTGTTGAAATCCGGCGGCAAGAAAGAGAGAGGATAGACTAGGGTTTTCTTGTTTTTTAATAAAAACTATATTATGTAAATCCCTGGAGTTTTTATTAAACATGGATCAGTATTGGGTCATGGGCCAAAAGGCCCATTCTTTCCCTCTCTTTGCTTTGTGTCGCGGCCAACATAGCCCAAAGGCAAAACCGAAGCCTTTTCTAGTTAAGTTAAATATTTGTGTGTGTTCGCGTTTTAATTATTATGAATTAATTATCGTAATCATGACACATTTATAATATACGTAAATACATGTTATTATGTTGTGACACGTGTAATATATTATAAATGGAAAGTTTTAATTTTATCGTATTTTCGTGTATTTATTGTTCATGTTTACTGATCATGGTATTTTAATGCGGGTTTTACAACTCTTCCCCCCTAAAAGAATAATTCGTCCTCGAATTAGAGTAAACGTAAACTAAAAGAAAACATACCTGAATCAGAACTGGAAATGAGGGTAAGAAGTCCATATAGACTCCTCCATCTCCCAAGTGGCTTCCTGCTCAGGATGATCCCTCCAGAGGATTTTGACGAAAGAGATCGTCTTCCTCCGCAAGACACGATCTTGTCGTTCAACAACTCTCTCGGGTTCCTCGACGTATGAAAGATCCTCTCGAATCTAATCAAGCGGATACTGAACAATATGAACGAGGTGATAGTTGTATCCTCTGAGTAAAGACACATGGAGCACGTTGTAAACGTGTGATAGCTGAGGCGGGAACGCTAAACGATATGACACTTCACCAACGCGTTCTATGATGTCGAACGGTCCGATGAAGCGAGTACTGAGCTTCCCTCTGATTCCAAAACACTTAATGCCTCATGCAGGTGATACCTTGAGGAAAACGTGATCACCTACGTTGAAAGATATATCTCTACGATGCTTATCAGCATAGCTCTTCTGGAGAGCACGAGCTTCCTGAAGCTTCGCCATGGCGACGAAGACCTTCTCATTAGTTATCTCAATCATCTCTAGACCCTCAATCATTCGTTCGCCCACCCGATCCTAGCAGATTGGGGCGCGACACGTCCTACTATACAACATTTCGAACAATGCACACTTGATGCTAGCGTGCCAACTGTTGTTGTATGCAAACTCCACTAGATAGATATAATCATCTTAGCTTCCTATCCATTCTAGAGCACACACCCGCAACATGTCCTCCAATGTCTGAATAGTTCCCTCCGACTGTCCGTCGGTCTGGACCCTCAATCATCTCTGGACCCTCAATCAGTCGTTCGCCCACCTGATCCTAGCAGATTGGGGCGCGACACTTCCTACCATACAACATTTCGAACGATGCACACTTGATGCTAGCGTGACAACTGTGGTTGTATGCAAACTCCACTAGATAGATATAATCATCTCAGCTTCCTGTCCATTCTAGAGCACACACCCGCAACATGTCCTCCAATGTCTGAATGGTTCGCTCCGACTGTCCGTCGGTCTGAGGATGAAAGAAAGTGATGAGCTTAAGTCTGGTGCCCCAAGCTTTCTGCAGACTCTGCCAAAAACGTGAGGTGAAACGGGGATCTCTGTTAGAGATGATTTCTGATGGAGTACCATGCAGTCTCATGATCTCCTTCTAAAAAGTGTCTGCAAATTTGTTGACCGAATGCTCCTTGCGGATTGGCAGAAAATGAGCAGATTTGGCGAATCTATCAACAATAACCCAGATGGCGTCGTGTTTCCTCTAAGTCACCGGAAAACCAGTAACAAAATCCATAGAGATTTTGTCCCACTTCCATTATGGAATATCTAATGGTTGTAGTAAACCACTAGCTCTCTAGTGTTCGATCTTAACCTGCTGGCAGATCATACATTTAGAAACGAAGGTGGAAACATCCTGATTCATATCACTCCACCAGAAATGCTGCTTGATGTCGTGGTACATCTTGGTGGAACCAGGATGTATGGTAAATGGAGAGCTGTGAGCTTCAGTCAGCACAACTTCCCTTAGTGTAGAGTCATCAGGAACAACTAGTCTAGTGCCATGCCATAAGATACTGTCATCATCAACACGAAACTCTGCCTGCTGATCAAGGTTCTGAATGATAGCCCAAATCTCACCATCGTCATTTTGAGCTTCCTTGATCCTAGAATGTAAGTCTGGTTCCACTCTAAGATTCGCCCAGTAACCATGTTCTCCTTGTACACAAAACTCAATATCGGTCATCTCCAGATCACGGATGATCTCCTTGGCAATCCATATGCCAGCAATCATACCCGACCTTCTGCTTAGAGCATCTGCCACCATATTCGCCTTACCAGGATGGTACTGAATGTTGGTGTCGTAATCCTTCAGCAGCTCTAACCATCTTCTTTGTCTCATGTTTAGTTCCTTTTGGGTGAAGATGTACTTGAGACTCTTGTGATCAGTGAATATGTCACATGATTCACCATACAAATAATGCCTCCAGATCTTCAATGCGAAGACAATTGGTGCAAGCTCCAAATCATGAGTAGGATAGTTTTCTTCATAAGGTTTAAGCTGCCGTGATGCGTATGCAATAACCTTCCCATGTTGCATGACTACACAGCCTAGACCCTTTCCTGAAGCATCACTATAGATCTGAAATCCACCTATACTAGATGGGAGAGTAAGAATAGGTGCAGTCACTAACTTTAGTTTAAGGTCTTCAAAGCTCTTCTCTCATTCTTCAGTCCAGACGAATTTCTCTTATTTTCTCATCAGCTTAGTCAAAGGTAAGGCTAACCATGAAAAGTTTTCTACAAACCTGTGACAGTAGCCAGCTAAACCCATAAAACTTCTGATCTCTGTTGCGGATGTAGGTCTCGGCCATTTAGTGATAGCTTCAACCTTTGCAGGATCTATGGTGATCCCTTCTGTAGACACAATATGGCCCAGAAATGCCACCTTGTTTAACCAGAACTCACACTTGGAGAACTTGGCATACAGCTACTTCTGACGAAGAATCTGCAAAACTGTACGAAGGTGTTCCTCATGTTCCTCCTTGGATTTGAAGAAAATCATGATGTCATCAATGAAAACGATAACGAACTTGTCCAGAAAATCATGAAAGACACGGTTCATCAAATCCATGAAGACTGCTGGAGCATTTGAGTCCGAATGGCATGACTACGAACTCGTAGTGCCCATAACGTGTACGGAAAGCAGTCTTAGAAATATCCTTCTCTTTAACCCGTAACTGATGGTAGTCGGACCTCAGATCGATCTTTGAGAAATACTTGGCGCCGTGAAGTTGATCGAATAGGTCATCAATACGCGGCAAAGGATAACGATTCCTGATCGTGATCTTGTTCAGCTCAGGATAGTCTATACACAAACGCATGTTGTCGTCTTTCTTCTTCACGAATAGTACTGGTGCACCCCATGGTGATGCACTAGGACAGATGAAACCTCGCTCCAGAAGTTCCTGCAATTGATATTTTAACTCCTTAAGCTCAATGGGAGCCGTATGGTAAGGAGCCTTGGAAATTGGCTCTGCTCCTAGAATGAGCTCAATTCCAAACTCGACTTCACGAACAGGTGGTATGCCCGGAAGATCATCGGGAAATACGTCAGGAAATTCTGATACTATAGGCTGATCTTAAATCGATGGGGACTCGGCAGTAATGTCATGAATGTTGGCTATGAAGCCCTGACAGCCGTGTGTTAGCAATGCACGCGCCTCCATGGATGAAATAATTTGTATGGACCTCCATGGCAGAAAACCATGGTGTATGTACTCTGGAGATTTAACATCACCGAAGATAACCCGATAAGTGTGGCAGTCTATCGTAGCCTGGTGTTTGGATAACCAGTCCATGCCCAAAATCATGTCAAAATCGCACATGTCCAAAGGAAGTGCGTCAACTCTACGGATTCTATCGTCAAATTCTAGGGGAAGATCTCTGTACACCCGGGTGATTCGCACAGAGTCCCTAAGTGGCGTGGAAATTCTTAAGACATTATCTAATGGCATAGGAGGAATCCTAACACGTGTAGCAAAAGCAGTGGATATGACTGAATGAGTCGCTCCAGTATCAAACAAAACGCATGCTGCGAGACCATTCATAAAGAGACTCCCAGTGATGGTACCTGAAGTCTTGTTCGCCTGATCTCTGGTGGCAGTGAACACGCGACCTGAAGTAGGAGTTGGTTTGGAGTCGGCATGTCCATAGGTGCCTTCTATCTCACCTTGGCGACAATCCTTCTGCTGATGGCCTTGCTGGTCACACTTGAAACAACCACCAGTACCTCGACGGCAAACACCAGAATGTCTGTGCGAACAAGTAGGAAAGATAGGATGCGCGAACCCTCCAACAGGTGTCCTAGCTAGCTGAGAGCCTGTTTGAGGATTACATGCATGAGACATGATCATGGATCATAAGCTTGATTACATAGAAGGTTAAGTAGTTACCAGATGAAGTAGAACGGTTAGGCTGTGAACCTCTACGACTCTGATCCCTGCCGTTGCCATTGTTCCTGAATATGAGTCGCTGGAGTGTCAGAATACCTTAACATAAGGCAGTTTAATCATGAACGAAGGTAAATGTAGGGACCTGCTGTTGTAGAGTTATTGGCTTTGTTACGGTAATTATCATTACCGCCACACCTATCTGAACCAGAACGGTCATTTGACTGACCGCTTCCCTTAGATGATTGTTGCTGAGCGACCGTAGGTTTCCGATCGTCAGTCTTCTATCTGAAATATAAATTTGAACAGAGGATGATATAAGAATGAAAATACTGAAGGAATGAATGATTAATGGTTGGTGATTGAAAATACATCTTCACTGATCGGTCATCTCCAAACTCCTCTTGTTCCTGAAGCATCTCAAGCTTACGGGTTGCATCGGCCACCTGTGCTACTGTAGTGAACGTAGCACACACCAAAATATTGGCAACCGAAGTGTGAAGAGCCCAGCGAGACTTCTCAACTTGTTCTCAGCAGTACTAGCTGTTGCACCCAAGAATCCAGCCAAACGGAGAAACCTTTGCATGAATTCGTTGTTGTTCTCCCCAGCAACCTGTCGGATATTATGATAGTCCCTCTTGAGTTTCTCCTGTTTAGCATGTGGAAAGTACTGATTAAGGAAGATCTCCTTAAACTGGTCCTATGTCAACAGTGCAACCCAATCATCACCACCGTTGGACTGCTTGATTGACTTCCACCACTATAGTACATCACCTTCAAACTTATAGCAAGCCAACCTTGCCTTAAAGATCCGTCACAACCCATCGCATCAAATATCTTCTTAATGTGAGAAATCCAAGCTTCAGCCTCAGAGGGGCTGTCAGTCTACTCAAATGAACGGGGTCTCTGTTTGTTGAATTGCTCCAACCAAGTCATAAGGGTAACAGGCGGTGGAGGTGGAGGATTGTTGTTATGCTGCTGATGAGGACCGAACTGAACGTCCTGAGCCTGGACTTCAGCATGAACTTCGTCCCTGATTTCATTGCGAAGTTGGGGAAGGAGGGCTTGCAAAGCTGCATTGACAGCTGCAGTCAATTCTTGAGCATTGCGTATGTTCACCATCTGACAATTTAAAACAAAATGCAACATAAATAATGAGTCTGATAAAATATGACATGAATAAAAAATGCATGAACAATGTATAAAACATGAGTTTATTTATGATGCATAAAACAATTTTAAAATGCATGGTTAATTAAATATGATGATATGTCCATGAGTGAACGCCTATGGCTCGGTTCACAAAACAAAAAGGCAAGTGTGGACGCCTATGGGTCGGTCCACTAAACAAATAAAATGTTTCGATAAAACACATGCGACTAAATAGGGCCAGTCCCGTACCAACCATTACTTAGTCAAAATTCCTGCGACAATGAGATGAATGCATGAAATGAATACATGAAATGAAAATGAAATGAATGCATGAAAACCAAATTTCAATTCTAGGAAGACGCTGGTGACTACCCGTAAGTCACAGGTCATGCTTTACAGAGCTACAGGTGAAAACCTTGGCTCTGATACCATTATTGTAACACCCTATTTGGTAAAATGGAATATCATAGTAATATATGGCGTGTCATCAAAGCATGCAAACTAAATATTTAAACATTCATGAACATAAAAGGAAATACCAGAAACAACATCGGTAGTCCAATTAACTCAAACACAAGCAATTATAAGTACTGAAAAGGAAAGGACTAAACAATTTCCAACATGAAATAAAGTAAGATAAAGTATGATAAATGCATAAGATATAGCAGGCTGGATAGCTTCCATCTAAATGCACATACTCTTGAGATCCTACTTGCGACCTTGGGTACCTGCCGTTTGGGAACATGGAAATGGAAAACGGCTGAGCATAACGCCCAGCGCACGGATGTACAATAAATCAAGGAAAGACATAGAATAATGAAAGCATATAAAGAGCATATAAAGCATAAATGGCAGCGGAAAATGAATAAGTCCGAGAAAACCTAGATGTATAACATGTTTACTAGTTTTAATTCTGAAAACATAGCTTATGTTTACTTATGAAAATCTGTATTAGTTTACTGTACCAAAAGCCAATATAGGTCATTAGGTCAACAACGTGCTAGAATACTTGGAGGGGTGACCTCGTCATGCAATTAGAGGGGATGCCTCTAATTAATATGGTCTGGGTAGGAGGGATCAGCTCCTTGTGAAGGATGAAAGGCATACACCACATTCACTATGAAATCCTGACTGAAACTGTAACTAGGATGCACCCATACGCCCCACATGATAATATAATAATAAAGGCCAAATAAACTGAAGGGACGCCACGAGCTATCACTCCGCCGTGGTGAAGTCATAACACTGGTGCCTCCAGTGTTTTGGTTATGGTACCTCCATAACTAGGTGGAACTGGCATGCATGTATATGGCTAAGGTAACTAATAAAACATAAGCATTTAAATCTGTAACTACTGGGAAAATAGTTGGCTCCATACGGGAAATCCTAATAAAGGAAGAGATTGTCCTTACTGAAGGACGGGAAATTCGTACCTTGTGTCCAGTAGAAGCTAACGGAAACGCTGAAGAACCTACTCCGCCTTGACGGATAATACTACATAAGAATAGGGACGTGTATGAGTTGTCTGAGATACATGTGTTTTAATGGTTCTATGTGTTCTTAGCTTATTATTCATGTTCTGTCATGTTTTAACTGTTTTAAGTATTAACTGTAGTCATTCTTATATTCTGTTGTTTATTATTCATGTAATAAGGTATTATAATACTTGTATTGTAATACTAAGTAACTTTTTAAAAATAGCAAGTTTCCTAAAATAGTAAGTTTCTACAAATAGAAAGTTTCTAAAATTAGTAAGTTTCCATGATTAGAAATAAACTGGATTAAAATATAAAGTAAAGTTTATTAGTAAAAATACAAGTCATGGATTAAGTATTATAGCTTATTAAATAATTAACATGGTTGATTTAATAAACTATAGGTTATACGAATTTAATTAAAATACATGTTTAATTAAATTAAGCTAAGCAAATACTTAGGTTAGTCATGAAATATTAATGTTAATATTTTAACCTTAAGTCATGTATTTAATTAAATAGTCTTAGAAATAATTTAGTTAAAATATTAAACTGCTTTTAAAAATTCCTGAGCCCGTGTTTAAAAATTATCCCGAGCCCGAAAAGTGCCTAGCCGACACCACATAGTCGGAGGCTAGTGGTGTCAGCCGGCGGCTGAAAACCATCGCAGCCCACCAGTGGCTAGACCGGTTAACCGGTTGCCAATGGTTAGCCACTTGTTCCCCCTGTTAAGCCTCGGCTAGCCACTGCCGAGCCCAAGTAACCCCCGGCTGCAGCCGGGGTTCCCAATGTTTCAACCACAGCCCCACCGAGACTGTAATGGTCTCGGTTGACACGCAATCGAACAAAAAACACACCCCGACTTTGAGTCGGGGTTTCCCCTTGTGTGTGATCGACCTAAAACCAACCACGCCGAGACCTTGGGTCTCGGTTGTGGTGCGAACAACAAGCCAAGAGCCCTTGTGCTCTCGGTCGAACCAAAACCCGAAACCAAAACCACCCTTTTGGTTTTCTTGATTATTATACATGTCTTACTTGTTTGTTTTTAAGATTAAATCACCATGAAATTAAGAATTCATAAAAAGAATTTAAAAAGAAAGTTTATGGTAATTACCGAATTATGAACATGAACATGTAGCACTAAAAATCAAAGATCAAACTCGACCCGAACACCCCTTGGTGTTGTTGAAATCCGGCGGCAAGAAAGAGAGAGAGGAGAGACTAGGATTTTCTTGTTTTTAATAAAAACTATATTATGTAAATCCCTGGAGTTTTTATTAAACATGGATTAGTATTGGGTCATTGGCCAAAAGGCCTATTTTTTCTCTCTCTTTGCTTTGTGTCGCGGCCAACATAGTCCAAAAGGCAAAACCGAAGCCTTTTCTAGTTAAGTTAAATATTCGTGAGTGTTCGCGTTTTAATTATCATGAATTAATTATCGTAATCATGACACATTTATAATATACGTAAATACATGTTATTTTATGTCGTGACATGTGTAATATATTATAAATGTAAAGTTTTAATTTTATCGTATTTTCATGTATTTACTGTTCATGGTATTTTTAATGCGGGTTTTACGTGTAATATATTATAAATGGAAAGTTTCAATTTTATCAAAATCCGTTATTGTTTATCTTACAAGAAATAGTTTTGACAATTTTCGACCAGTAAGCACTAAATATTTTACGTAAAATTCAAGAGCATAAGCTTTTACTTTTAAAAAAAAGTGAGAATCAGTGGGAACATTCCATGCATCTTTTGATATCAACTGAACTTTTTTTCAAGGACTCGGTCCCGAGCAATGATTGTAGGAATATATTGAATCGTATGTTGTAATGTATATCGAATCGTATGTTGTAATCTCTCTGTAAACCAAAACCAATCAATTGAATATATATACAAGAATAAACAACCGACATATATTAAGGCTGCTATCACATGGGCCAAGACATGGGCCATAAGCCTGCTAACACTCCCCCGCAGTTGGAGCGGGAGAACAATGAACACTCAAACTGTCACGAAACTTATCAAACAACGCCGAAGGTAAACCCTTTATATCCGCATATTGAAACCGAGACGACACATGTAACACGTGAACCTGCCCAGAAGCAACGAAATCCCGAACAAAATGAATATCAATCTCAATGTGCTTGGTACGCTGTTGTTGAACTGGATTTGAAGACAAGTAGACAACACTCACATTATCACAATACACAATAGTGGCAGAAGATAAAGGAGTATGAAGCTCAAGAAGTAAATTCTGTATCTAACATGTCTCAGCAACAACATTGGCAACACCACAATATTCTGCCTCAGCACTGAGCGAGAAAACATCGGCTGACGCTTAGAGGACCAAGAGAGTAAGTTGTTGCCAAGAAAAACACAGTACCCCAAAGTAGATAGCCGCGTAGTTGAGCAACCAGACCAATCAGCATCCGAATAAGCAACCAAGGAATCAGTAGTAGATGAAAACAGTTGTAACCCATAATCTAAGGTCCCTTGAACATACCTCAAAATCAGCTTTAGAGCAGAAATGTGAGGCTTCCGTGGATCATGTATATAAAGACAAACCTGTTGCACAACATACGTAATGTCTGGTCTAGTGAATGTGAGATATTGAAGAGAACCTGCTAAGCCCCGGTATAAGGTAGAATCAACAACCGGAGTACCACCAGCCCCTAACTTGGACTTTGTATCAACAGGAGTCCGAGTTGGATTACAACCAACCATATGAGCATGCTCTAAAATCTCCATAGCATATGTCCGTTGTGACAGAAACATGCCAGAAGAGTCCCGCATAACAGAAATACCCAAAAATAATTAAGTGCACCCAAATCTGTCATAGAAAACTCGCGATGGAGAGAAGCTATAATCTGTTGCAGTAGACGATCAGAGGAAGCAATGAGAACAATGTCATCCGCATATAGTAATAAAAACGTCGTATCATTACCCTGTCTATAAATAAATAAAGAGGAATCACACCGACTAGGAGTGAAGCCAACAGTAGTAATGTAAGAAGCAAACCGCTAAAAACAAGCACGAGGTGCCTGCTTAAGACCATAAAGTGAACGCTGCAATAAACAAACATAATCTGGATGCTCAGAATCTCAAAACCTGAGAGGCTGATGCATGTAAACAGTCTCAGCTAAGTCACCATGTAAAAAGGCATTCTTAACATCAGGCTGATGAACAGGTGAATGTCGAGACAAAGCTAAACTAAGTACAGTGCAAATAGCGCCCAGCTTAACAACCGGACTAAAAGTCTTATCAACATCAACACCCTCAACCTGAGTGCTACCATTGACAACAAGACGTGCCTTATACCGACTAAGCGAGCCATCCGCAAAAAACTTATGCCGAAATAACCACAAACAGCGAACAATATTAGCACCCTCTGGGCGAGGTACAATAGTCCAAGTTTTATTTTTAATAAGTGCATTATACTCGTCAAACATAGCGTGGCGCCAATGAGGGTCATTAAATGCGTCGTTATACGACCGAAGTAAGGGAGAGATAGTAGACACATGACCAGCATAACGAGGATTAGGACATGTTATCCTGACACGAGAACGTGTGACCATGGGATGAACGGATACAGTAGCGGTGGTGGAAGCAAGTGATGGAGATTGTGTCAGATCAGGGACTGGTTGCGTCGCATACGGAGGTGTAGGGGGTGTAGGAGGTGAAAGCGGTGTAGAAGTGATAGTCGATGTAGATGGGACATGAGGTGTAACCGGTGTTGGAGGTGTAGGTACATCAACTGTTTGAGGAATATGAGGGGGAAAATGGGTGTGGCGCGAATAATGGTAGAAATAAGATCATTGGAATCATCCAAAAAATCATAGGAAGGTGGAGTAGTGCATTTGGCGGAGAGAAACAGAAACACCGTTTCATCAAAGGTGACATTACGGGAGATAACTGTTTTATTGGTGTTGAGATCAAGGCAGCGATAGCCAAAATGATTGGCAGCATGTCTCAAAAAATGGAAGGCGTGGCACGTGGTCCAAGTTAATGATTGGTATCGATATGTGGGTAACAAAGGCAACCAAAAACACGAAGAATACTATAAGCATGTTGCGCACCAAACAGGCGGGAAAGGGTATCTCGTTATTAATGGCACGAGAATGTAAAATATTCAGTAAGTAAATTGCCATATGAAGTGCCTCAGTCCAGTAATTAGGTGGTAAATGTGCTTGGAATAAGGTACGAATAAGATTATTAATTGTACGGATCATACGTTCGGATTTGTCATTTTGTTGTGAGGTGCGGGGACATGAAAATAGAAATTGGATGCCATTATCGATAAAAAGTTTATGAAATGCATGATTATCAAATTCACCACCATGATCACACTAAAAAGACTTAACTTCACATTTAAACTGAGTACGCACATAATTACGAAATAATAGAAACTTAAACAAAACATCAAATTTATTCATTAATGGATAGACCCAAACATATTGACTATAATGATCGAAAAAAAACATAATACTTGAAACCAGAAAGAATCAGAATAGGGGAGGTCCACAGGTCCGAGTGAACATTGTCAAAAATAGAGTTAATGAAAGTAGACGAACTAACAAACAGAAGTTTCACGTGTTTGCCAAGCTGCCAAGCATGGCAAAGAACGGGAAGTTTCTCTTATTACAAGAAATAAAGGCACTTGAAACAAGACGGCGCAACACTTCACTTCCTGGATCCAAGTGTTTACTACCACGTATATTGAATCGAAAGAAAAGCTTGAGGGATTGTGGAGGGCTTCGTAACAGGATAGAGATCACCCGTGCTATCACATCGGCCGAGTACCCGTTGAGTTATGAAGTCCTTCACAGAAAGACCAAAAGAGTCAAACTCAATAGTATAAGAATTATCACGGACAAACTGACGAACAGAAATTAAGTTTTTGACAATATTGGGAGTGACTAAAACATTATTTAAAGGAAGAGGACGAAAAGGAGTAGACAAAACACTAAGGCCAGAGTTAGTAACGGGAATAAAAGGCCCATCACCAACAACAGACGGGTAAATGCACATATTAAGAGTATCACTAAGACAATGTACAGAACCATTAAGATGAGAACTCGCACCTGTATCCATGTTCCAATTTCCGGAAGACAGATCTTGAAGAGTAGTTCTATTGAATGCATTCAGCAAAAGTGTAGCTTGACCCGAACCTTGTGACCCGAACGCAAATAAATGACTCGGATGAAAAGACATACTAGGGGATTGGCCGAATTGAACCAAACCAAGCAAAGAACCCCCTTACTACTGCTGGACGCCTGTCGACTATTGAAATGGTACATGTGGAAGTCCAGGTACAAACTGAACCCCCAGATGTGTAGTTTGAACCCCCTGTTGTGGAATTGGAACCCTCTACTGTGTAGTGTGAACCACCTGTTATGGCAAGAACCCAGACATGCTCATTGTTGACCCCCCAAAAGGACTAGGCTGAAACCGTGAACTTACATAATTGGGTTGCGCTTGAAATCCAGGAGGAACCGAAATAGTATAAGCCACAAGAGGAGAGGGGTGACATTAGAGGTGGTGACATTAGTAGGGGCATGTAAACCAAACTTAGACAACAATGATTGCAACATATCCAAGTCTAAGCGTCTCACACCCGATACAGTTGATGTCGAACCCGTGGTACGAGGGAGCAACATAGACTTGCCAAGAACACCATTGTGTAGGTAACGACAAGCTTCTCCAAATCGACAAGGACCCTAAGCGAAACTCCAATATGGGCGATTGATTTTCTCCAAAGAGGGACCACGACTAGAACTGGTGTTGGATTTCGCCAATAAAACCATGAGAGAAGCAGAGGTAGCATCAACAAGTGGGTTTTGAGACTGAGACTTGAGACGCATCTCATGAGTGGTCAATATGGACCGAACCGTTTTCAGGTCTGGAAAGGGTTCTTGACTAACAATAACAGTAGATATGGTTTCATAAGTCGACGGTAAACCCTCAAGTGCGAAGGTAACAACATCATCATTGCTGAGAGGAGAACCAAGACCAATAAGGACCGAAACCAGAGATTCTATTTTTTGAAAATAGGTGTGAATGGATAAGTACCCAAGCTTCAAGTTGCGTAATTCGGCTTTCAAATCCATAGCACGCGGGTGCTCGTTGTCTTGAAATATAGCTTCAAGATGTTGTCATGCTTCTTTAGCAGTTTTCGAAGATCAACCAAACATTTTCTTACGAATGGAGCAAGAGTAGAAAAGAACCAAGTCCGGACTATGAAATCAATCTTGATCTATTCCGCATCCCGAAGGGGTGGATCCGCAGGTGTGGCAGCGGATGAAGAACCACTGGGATCAATAATATGATCCAAGATTCCGTAACCATGACATAAGTGGGAGAAGTAATACATCCATGAGGAATAACTCATTGCATCGACATCAAGTATTTTAGGAACAAAGGTGGTTAAATGGTTCATCACCATAAGTTTGTCGGATAAAGTAAGAGATGGTGTGGGAGGTGGATGGTCGTTGGTTATGATGACAAGTTTTTAGGGTTTGTGAATTTTAGGTTTGCTTGGGAAAGAATCGGGAAACAAAGAAAAAAAACAATACCGATTGAAACTTCAATCAAATAGTGGCTAAACTTAGCCTAGATACTGGACTATACTTAGTCGAAAACAAAACAGAGAACCACCGAAAGAGGATCGGCAACACAGCGGCTAAACTTAGCCGAGATACGTCGACTAAACTTAGTTGAAAAACAACGAACTTCCGAGAAGCCCTCGATGAAGTAGGCGGAAGCGAATGAGCTAGGATCTGCAAAACCCTCGTGATACCATGTAGGAATATATTGAATCGTTTGTTGTAATGTATATTGAATCGTATGTTGTAATGTCTCTGTAAACAAAACTAATCAATTGAATATATATATATATATATACAAAATTAAACAATATACTACCTTTATATAGCAGGGTTTTATCCCTAAAAAATCTCTGCCAAAATCCCTAATCAATTGCCACGTGTAATTCATATTTTTAACAACGACATATACTAAGGCTGCAATCACATGGGTCGAGATATGGGCCATAAGCCTGCTAACAATAATCACATGTCCCAATGATTTAGTTAGTCAGGAGTTGAGATTGAACATATGTCATTTTTCGAAAAGACTTTTTTTAACTAGTTATCTAGCGTTTACGATGAAGAAAATGGTACCAACTAAACCACTGTTCAGTGAATAAGCTTTGATCTTTATTCACAAACTTTTTTCAATAAACTCGTAAATTTTCTGAAATAGATACCATCTGAACTAAAATCCTTCCTTAGATGTCTTAAATGTATTATCACGAGTCCACGAGGCCATTTGATGGTGTTTATACATTTTTCTTATTTTATGTATTAAAGTTTTCGTTGAAAATGCAAAGAAAAAGAAAATGGTATCCTTGACATGAAGCACATGTTTCATAACATAACAAGTGTTTGTGATTTGGTAAGCACAATGCATACTTAACGCCCGTGAAACATGCACCGGGAATAGAGATGAATGGAATGTCGATTAACGCGTTTAGAATTATTTTCCGATAACAAATGTTACATTTACACCACTTGAGACTTACTAGGTGCGAGATATGGTCCTTAATCTTTGCTAGAATGATTTTTCATATTTTGAAGAGGAAATATTGGATTGGTCAAAGATTCCATGTTTTTATGAGTTGGAAAGGATTCTTGTTTAATGTGAAAGGTTTGTTTAGTGGACTAGTTGTTAGCTGAGCATTTGGACTGATAACTCGGATCAAATCGAAAAATCGAACCGAGTTGGATTGATTCGGATTGGATTGGATAATTTTGGTCCGAAGTTTTAAACTAATTTGATCTTTAATCAGGTTCAGTCTGGTTCAATCCTATCAAAACTTCGGCGATTATACTTAATTGAATCGGAGCGGACCAAAAACCGAACCGGATTGGACCAAATTATTTCGGTCCAATCTTGGTTCGGGATTTTGGACCATATCGATCCTCGGTCGGTCTGATGTTAGTGATGGTTTGTGTAACGGAATATGTTATCGCTAAAAAGTAAACAATAAAAAAAACAAAGGAGTTGAGGTTGTGTAATTCAGTAGATGCATAAAAGACTTTCAATTGAGCATGTATTCGAATAACCCTAATGCATACAAAAATGTAAACCTAAAAGGTGTCAAAATAGGACATGAAACCCAACTAACAAGTACTATGTTGTAATGTGACGACCATCAATAGCTCTTCCAGAATGAATTAAAATGTTGTTATGTTACAGTACATTTTAAACTTTTTTGGGGATGAAATAGAAAAAAGATAACATAAGCATGATTGAATCATTAATAAATTTATATTGCCTTCCTAATATTATTCCATATACACATGTTATTGGTCAACCCATCATGTTACATTGTTCTATACTTCTCTCTCACATAAACCACTTGTCATCATGCATTAGGTATGGGGTGTATCAATTTGTTTTAAAACCTAATTTTCCATGTACCAAGTACCAGCCAATCTTTCTCTCTCACACATGTAGAAAGTTAGATACATAACTGTATCTTGTTTGGAAACAAATTTCACCTTTTATGTGTCATCTATTCATCATTTCTATTTTATATTTTAAAAAGAAACTAGAAATGAATATAATCAAATTTTCGTATTTCAATCATTTGTATTTATTAGTATTTTTAAAGTAGGCCGTAAAACTCCTCCATAATGCAATAATAAAATTTGACAAGACAAAAGAGTGGCTTGCACGAATGTTTGTTGCTTTAATTTTGTAATCATTGAAATCTTCCAATCTCACAACTCTTTATTCTAGCATTCGCCAAAATTTAATTTTTTGATTTGTACGGCACGATGCCCAAACTAATACGTACAAAATTTATATATTTTCATTGACTGATTGGTGTTGGAAAACACAAAGGAAAAACGGTGGTTATGTGTTATAATAATGTTGTTTTCTTATAATTGAATTAAGATGGTGTCAAATCCAAACTTTTTTTAAGTTGGTCAGCCTTATTTGAGAGCTCAAGTTTTACAAAAATAACTTCTCAAACTTATGTTAGATTCAAAAGTACTGTATGATTAGAACGATGATATTACAAAGAGTCGAAAACTGTCTTGAAAAACAAGTTACTTGTTCCTGTTTTCGCAAGTCGACACGATAACTAGAATATCAACTTCGACCGAAGCCTCAGAACTAAACTAATGCTACAGCAAATGAGCTAAAACTAGCTCTAGCTCGAGCTCAACTCTAAAAATTAAGTTAGACTTGATGAAATACTTTGGTTAACCTTAGCTTATTGATATGATGTAAGATAGAGATGGGCTCAATGAAATTTCGAGTCGGATTCGATAGGCGATAGCTCAGATTAACCAAAGTTATCTATATGATCATAGACTGAAAACTCATAAGAATAGACTGCGAGTATTACAATGAGGCAAAGACTATGTCTAGAAAACTAGCTGCATCGAAACTTGATCCCAAAATACGCAGTTGCATAATGTCAAGTCTGCATCAAACTCAAATATATATTAAACTTGTTTTCGTATAACTCAAACTCCAACTTGATTCAACTTGAATCGGAAGCTAGCTTTAAATCTCATGCAGAATTCGGTCATTAATCATTAGACTAGGATAGCGTCGATTTCAGTACACATGTTCTACATTTGGTAGGGATGCGGTCATTGATCATTAAACAAAAGACGTTGTCGAATTCAGTATTCATGTTCTACACTTCTTGGTAGGGATGCCATCATTTATATAACTAGACTAGAATCATGTCGATATCAGTACTCACGTTCTGCCCTTTTTGCTAGGAGTGTGGTCACTTTCGAGCCATAAACCATCTACAAAATTAAATGGGTCAGATATCAAATTTGAGCTCTAAATCAAGTTTTATAATCTAAAATTAGATCTTGATCACTACTTCACTAGTTATTGAAAACAATTGAATTTAAAGGTTTTTGTAGCAGCGATGTTTCAGCTACTGCTGCACTCTTTGTAGCAAACTATTTTAAGAATTTGGTTTCTTCTGGGGCTAGAAAGTGTACTAGGTTTTGATTTTGGGTGACCTGCAAGTCAAAACAAACTTTACTCACAACACACAAACACACTCGCTGGAGGAAAATAATAGGAAAGTAAAATGGATAACGCTGGCACCATGGGAATGGCGCAGTTTCGGGGTACCATGGCTCACGCCATAGTTCCGGATATTGGCCTATGGGGTCCCTTACAGTGTGCGGTATTTCTTTTTACCACAAACATTGATGAAATGGCTAATTGAACAGATTACATCAGCATTTGTTGCGTTCATACATTTCATTGCTCAAACCATCTCACTAGTCAGTAAAACCTGTTTTTTTGCTCTAAACAAAAGTAAGCCAGTTTGTTGTTGAACACAACTAAGGCAGAGCTTTACATAAAATTTAGTACTCTTTGCTCATATTTGGAACTCCAAAGGTGATTGGTTCAGTGTATTTTTTTGAAACACTCGCCCATGTTTTCCGTCCCTCACAAAGCTTCTTCACCATTGCTGCAGCTTTTTCCACGCTCACCAAAATTGGAAACTGAGTATCCCGCTCACGAAGTGACACTGATGATGTTGAAACCACGGTAATACTGAATGGCGCACCAATTCCATCTGCTCTTGCGTATAGTTCATTTATTGTTGAATCATCTATATATATATATTAGTAAGATATTAGGCTCTTATTGTTTGTCCGCGTCAATTTTACAAAAAATGGGCCAAACTTTGAAATCAGATATACGAGTTCATTGAAACTTTTATTAGCGTAATCATACTATATAAAAGGGGCGTATTTACTTTTATAAATTTGATCTTATATCTGATAAAACCCCATCTGTTTACCATGTTCATGCATTGATAAGGTCAAAAGGTTTAAGATCGCCAGAGGTAGCAAAAGTGATTCATGTCAATTATTAATCATCAAAACAGCTGTTTCACAATTTAGAAGTTAGCAGTTTGGCCTTACATTTAAGCTACATGTTCAGATTTAACTTGTTTCACCAATTAGAGATACGTAACCCAAACTGACCCATTCACGAGTGAATGGGTCAAAATTCCACATCTGAATATGAAGGCAAGAAATATATCAAAGACATACCCCAAGGAAAGACCTCGTTTGAAATTCCAGCTGCACTTAGCAAATTATTAATTTGTTTAGCAACTTCCATATATTGCTGATCCGGATACCATGAGAAGATGGGACATTGTAGGGGTGCCACAAGAAGGTTGAAACGGAATGCATATATCTCTTCTCCAGCTATGCTTGGTCTTGTGTAGAAAGAATGTTCAAAGAGACAATAGATGATTCGCTCCATTACAAATGAGGATTCAATCACAGCAGGTTTACAAGTCCTATGGTGCACTTTTTGTGTTTCGTTTGATATCGATACCATGCTTTTCTTTATTGTAACAGTCCTCTTAAGCGTGCTAACTTCAAATTCCACCTCCCCTTTGGACTGTAAAGCAGCCTTCATTTCCATAGCATCTTTTGCATTCATGGTCTAAGAAAAATAGCAGGAAAACAGTCATTGTTACAACCCGTGCAGGTGAAAATGGGTCAACTTGACTTGTATATTACTTAGTATTATTAAAAACACAAAAATTAGCGTACTTGATTTTTTTTTTCCGTGAAAAGGGTAGGTATATATTAATCGATCAACGTTAACCGTTTACAACAATAAGACTGCGTTTCCTTTAACATTCCAACCAAACAAACATCCGCATTATACTTTCTAGTCACTTTTCTATATGTTTCCAGCATACTAGCAGTCTTACTTCAATACAACACCAAAACATTCCCAGTATGAATGCAACTATGGACAAAGAAACTACATTTCCTTTAGTACTTTTCTATAAATTGCTTTTTTTGTAAATCCAAATTCTATATATTAATCAATTATGAGTTTTATAAACAAGGTGTTAATGGGTCACTGGTTTTGACCGGGGTCACATCCTATTCTTGATAAACAAGAACATGAACTGCAACTACCATGAAACCATCAGTGTAATTGATATTCACATTAGTTTTGCAAGATGTAATGTGAGAAGGAATTGTTTTACCTTAAGTGCTTCAACAACTTTTATACGGTCACCTTCAAATGCAGCACGAAGCTCCTTGTGAACGGGTTTTATAATCACTTTCTGCTAATGCATGACTTATTAGCAGCTTGCTCAAATTAAAACCGCAAGCAATAACTTCACATGTACAAAAGTTACCTCTACTTTTTTAGGTTGTGCTAGTTCCTCTACTGCTTCAAGAGATGCTCCAATTTTATCCTAGGCGAAAACATGTATCCAAAACTTCAATAAGAAGCTCGATATTACTAACTTCACAAGTTAATTAACTAATAAGCTTACATGCGATCTATCAGCAATCCAAACACACTCACTCCAACCGCAAGAAGTCTCTATTTCAGCCATCCAGCAATCTTCAGAATAGTGATCCATCACATTTGGGAGATTTTGTCTGAACCGCAAACGTTTTTCATCTATCCCTATACTTGTCAAATATAGATATACTCTCCCAATGAAGTATGCAAGTGACTCATTCGTTATGATCCCCTATGAAAGCAATGTTTGATAGTTACACACAGTATGTTTATATGATATAATAATTAGATACATGCGGACATAATATCAAATGAAAACCAACCATAGAAACTGCTTCACCGAGGCAAAGTCTTTTCGCAAATTGCCCCGACATTTGCTCATCCCTTGGGAACATGAGAAATACTAGGTTTGAAACTTGGGAATACTTTTGATGTGATTTGTCTTCAGGATCGACAAAGTGCTCTACCACTGCAAGTGTGAATCTACTGAGTAGATGTTTCTGAGGAGATATCTGAAAGGTGAGAAACATCTATCAATTTCTAGCCGAACACATACCAATATTACCCATCTTGAACCACTACTTAGCCCATCCCTATACTTAGAAATATGAAAAAGTGACAAGCGTGCTAAAGTTGTGGAAGACGATTCAAGTGAGAGAAGCCTCAGCTTTCAAATAAAAAATTTAACATACATAAGGCATGACTGAAACACACTTGATCGTGACTTTAAGTTTCAAAGAACATTACCTCATTTCTGTGTGCCTCGCCAATTGTAGCACCAGTAAATGGGAGCTTGTTCCCATTCCAATGAAGTAGGAGTGTAAATACACCAAATATGCGCTGTGCTGTTGTTACAAGGCGCGTGTACCTGAATGATATATTGATATCAAATGAGAAGTGTTGCAATCACAGGTAAATAGTACGTGCAGGATTCAGAGGCAAATTTTGGAATGTGTTATGTTTCAGACGAGAAACAGAAAAAGAAATATTAGAAGGGCAAAGAGTTGAAATCACCACAATAGTAATACATACAACCTCCCAATTTGTATTGTTTAAATATATAAATTAGCATTGTTATAGAATTGGTTGTATATTACAGTAGAAGTTTTAAAACACTGAGGTCAACCCCCTCTGGCCCATTTCGACGCAAACAATAAAGTGTCAGTTTCAGCATGTACTAATGTTTCAACCACCAAACATCTAGAAAGTATACAAGCATCGCCGTTGCAATTCTGGTGAGGCATACAAAACATATCTGAAAGCATCTCAGATCACATAATGCGCACCTCATCATCTCATGCCTGACATGTGATAGATAATTATAAGAGAAAAAATTACTAACTCAGAATTCACATCAAGTTGAGTCTCAAAGAGAGGATTCCTGGTAATGGTTTCCACTATGTCATACTCATTCTTGGCACCAAGCTGTTCGGGACAAAGATCATTAAGAACCGCGAGAATGTGTTTAAGTTCACGAGTCTTGTCATCTTTAAACATATGGTCAGTATGGATATCAACTTGACCAGAAGCTTTCAATGTTGAATCTCGGGTGACAACTGCTCCCCTAGCCTCCTCCAAAGCAAAATGCTAAGTAATTTTGAGCAAAAATATTAGAATCTTCTGCATAACTCAGATTATAAGCACAAGGGCTCTCAATTTTTTTTCCCTAAATAAGTTAATACTCCCATAATACTAGCCTCCTCAAATGGCCATCACGTTAGCTTGCATAAAACATAAAATAAGCTTATCCAAACATACAACATATCTACAGGAAATTATAATGTCTTGCTTCTAAGAAACTGAAAATGCTCTCTCCTTTTTTGAAACCGATCATTCCACATTTAATTTTTTTTTCAAATATACTACTGTTATGCATTCAGACTAGCTTATTTTTCTGGATTAAGGGCGTATTTGAATTTCGAGAAGTTCATATCACACTTTGAGGTGTTTGTTAAAGCTTATTTGTCCAGCTTATGAGCTTATTGATCTTTTGAAAAGATCATAAGCTCACAATAGAGGGCTTCGGGGGTGTTTGGTTAAGCTTATTTGTTTGCTTAGGCTTATATTATATAAGCCATTTATGGCTTATATATTATAAGCTTATAAGCCCATATTTAGTGTTTGTTTTAGCTTATCATAATTAATAAGGTAAAATGACAAAAATATACATAAATACTAAATGATGTGGTCATTAAATATGGGCATTAATGTCTTTATATATGTTATTTTTATATAAGCCCATTCATTGTTATAAAAGCCTCAAATCTTGGGCTTACCAAAACCCTCATATATAAGCTTATAAGCCTACTTATATAAGCTTAACCAAACACTTAGATTTGGCTTATAAACTTATATAAGCTAATAAGCTTATAAGCCTACTATATAAGCTAAAACAAACACCCTCGAGTTATCAATGTGAGGTTATGGCTTATTAAAGTTTATAAGCTCACAAGCTTTTCAAAAGTTAGATAAGCTCATAAGCCGGCCAAATAAGCTTAAAAAGGAGCTTAATCAACTCGAGTTTATAACTTAAAAGGAATCCATAAGCTCACAAGCCTTAGAAACAGAGCTTATTAGCTTTTCATTAGTTTGATACGCCTATGCGAGACAAATAAGCTAAAACAAACACCCCTTTTCCCTCCTCCTTCAAGGTAGGTTTTTGGAGTAAGTTTTACACTTAGCTTATAAATGAGATAGGAAAGAAAAACAATTCGCGAAACAACTTGATACTAATTTGAAACGAACCTTTCTGGTTCGTATTATTTAAACTAGTTTAAAGAAGAAGGGGACACCCGGACATTATAAACTATCGGCCAATCCTATACTTGGCCGATGTGGGATCTTAACACAAATGTCATGTTTTATAACTTAAGTGACCAAAACAAAATGAATTGAATAACCTTAGCGGAAGGTTACAAGCTTTCCCAAACACCCCCAAATAATAGTAACAATTTATTTTCTTTTTGGGTAAAACTATGGTTTTCGACCCGGCGTCAAATCTTGCCAATTTTGTTAACTTTTTTACACCTTTTTAAAACTATGAGTTTTTTTTTTCATCTATTATTATAGGCTCAATTGACATATGTAAAACATCAAAATGGCCTATGAGACACTAGATGGTCTTTAATTGGCGTATGTAAAAATCAAACTGGTCTCTACTCTCATGGATCTTTTATATTTAATGTGTTTTTCGACTTTTTAAACAAGTATTATTATTATTTTTTATTTTAATTTTTTTTTTGCTTATTTATGCGTGCACCCGTTTCGCCCGTCGAATAAAGTAAACCCTGATTTTTGATGTAAAACAAATAGTAAAAATTGTAGTAGTAGTAGTAGTACCTTAGCCCATAGTGCAGAGACACGAAGGTGGAGGAGATGTGCAGAAGGTCCATACTCATAGAGAGCAGCAGCATTTGATGATTCATCTTTGAGCTTGGTATAAAACACAAAGCTTTCAAGAGCATCTAAAAGAGACTCACGAAAAGCCTTTTTGACTTTGAGTTGACTTTCAACCCACCATTTCACGATTTTCAATACATCTCTCTCGTCCATGTTTTTTGTCTCCATGGCTGGCGGTTGCTTGTTTGTTTCTTTGCCTCCCTGTTGGTAGCAGTGAGTAACAAACATGCGATTACTAATTCAGTCTCAAAATTATTCTCTACTATTTCATTTTGAGATGTCCTAATAATTATTGATAATTATTGTGGACTTACAAAAATAAATAGAGAATTTAGTTATAGTTTACCATATTACCTTTATTTATGATTATTATTACAAATAATAAAAAAATATAAAATTAATTGATTAAAAGTAAAACTGTCATAATAAAAAAAGTATGAGACAAAAAGCTATAAAAATGATATTTTCATAAAACTGTGTAATTTTTGTTTATAGATAATAATTTTAAGACGGAAGAGTAATATTTAATGAATTAGCTAGGCATTACAATATTTACTACTGTTGTGTTTTTTGTTTCACATGATGTATTAAATTACTCCGTAATTGTTTACTACTTAAAATACGTATAAAATTTTTAGATTATCAGGATAAAAGCTGAAAAATAACTATGTACTTATAAATTTATATCAACTTGACAAATCAACTATTTTATTTAATAACTTCAACAAAAACTTGTGTTAAAACATGATAAATTAATATATATCACAAATCTTTCACCCTACCGACTACTCTTTAGTGAACTTTATTAATAATCAGAGTACACAACAGAAAGATAAAGATTAGTCCTTAAACGAGTGCTAATCAAACATACAATAGAAAAGTGAAATCGTCTCAACTCGGTTGATCCGATTTCTCTCACATACATAGATCAATCAAACACACAGTAGCAAGATGAAACAATAACTCCCAGGTCAAAGATCTATTATGAGAGAGAGAGAGAGAGAGAGAGAGAGAGAGAGAGAGAGAGAGAGAGAGAGAGAGAGAGCGTGTGTGTGTGTGTGTTGGGAATTATTTGTTAAGTGTCAAGTATCGTTAGTGTTATTGAAGTACTATTAGTATTTTTCAAGTACCGTTAGTGTTAACGCGGTACATAGTAAGTACTGCTACTTATAAAGTAAGTACAACTATATTGATTAGGACGAATATATATTTGTATAAGATATGTCATGGTTATAGTTAGAGTATATCTTATGTGATATACTTAAATAGTTAGAATATTGATAATATATCATCTGTGATATAGTTATCTTTATATAATATTTTAAGGTTTCTAGGGTTCCTTACTCTATAAAAGGAACATAGGTACAATGTCATTCATGTACCTCATTCAAGTCGATTAATAAGAGAATCGAATAGTTAAACGTAATTCTGTTCTTCTGTGCTTTATAAGTTAGATTTCGCATAACTTATTTAGATTGAGTAAGAGTTCTCAAAGTGTTTTAGCTTGATTACAAACTACTATACTAGTTCTTAACGGAATATAGATCTAATCAAAGGGATCAATAAGTGGTATCAGAGCTTGTTGAGAAACTCTGAAAAAGAAGAACAACAACCCCAAACACTCCACTCACACTAAAACTCAATGTCTCAACCTGGTGATGACGCTTACTTGGATGATATTCAAAATCCTGATCCAATACCACAGGGACAGCCTCAAGTTGTGCATCCTGCACCAGCACAAGGTGTTCAAGCCGTGAATGTTGTAGTTACCTCTACAACTACAACACCTTCTCATACTCTTTCTGCTGTCAAACTCCCAGTGCTCAAAGGTGACAACTATGAGACATGGGCTATGCAGATGGAACATTACTTGAATCACACAGATCACACTGTGTGGCAAGTTATCAAGAATGAGAATACACCTAAGTAGCTATACTGGTTGCCTGATGGTACATGTTATGCTCTACCTGTTGTGACTACTAAGGAGGTACAAGCAGAGATCAGAGAGAGAAAGGCCAGAACTGCTTTGGCTATGGCTCTTTTAGAAGACATCTTACCTAGCTTTCATCATTATAAGGATGTCAATGCTATGTGGGAGGCTATCAAACTTAGATTTGGAGGTAATGACAAATCTAAGAAAATAAAGAAGATTGTTCTGAAGCATGAATTCGATAACTTCTCAACATCTAGTATAGAAGGGATCCATGGTGGCTATGGAAGGTTCAGTAAGCTGCTTATTCAATTGGCAGTTTATGGACAAATTATTCCCAATAAAGAAGCTAATCTGAAGTTCTTAAGGAGTGTTCCACAAGAGTGGAAGGCAATGGCTATGCACTTCATTATTAGATATGATCTGGATGAGATTCCTTTTGATCGTCTCTACAACAATCTTAGAGCGTACGAGATGGATGTAAAAGGCATTGAGGTGACCAAAGCAGCAGCAACAACAAAGTCTAACTTGGCTTTTGTGTCAGAAGATAATAGCAGTACTTATTTTCATAATACCGCTAGTGGATCAAGCAGCAGTACATATTTCATAAATACTGCTGGGGGACTTACAAGCGGTACTTACCCACAAAGTACTGAAGGCAGCCCTATAGTCTCTCAAAATCCACAAGGAAGATCTTCACCATTGTTTAGTGACAATGATGCCTTCTCATTCTTTGCTGGACAAGATAACAGGCCAAGACTAACACTCAATGACTTGTTCCAAATGGATGATGCTGATGTTGAAGAGATGGATCTCAAATGGCAAGTTGCTATGGTGTTAGTAAGATCTAACAGGTTCTTCAAGAAGACTGGAAGGAAGATGCTTGTTGATCCTAATGAACCATTAGGATATGACAAGTCCAAAGTTGAATGCTATAACCGTGGAAGGAATGGAAACTTTGCAAGGGAATGCACTAGAGACAAAGCTGAGAGTAGCACTCAAAAGTTTAGAACAACTATAGAACGAGTGCAAGAATTACTGAAAGCTTTCCAAAAGGAAACAGCAGGAATCCCAAAGGAACCAAAGCATTCGTGACTGTAGATGGAGTGGTGAACTAGACTGAAGATGAAGAAGAAGAAGAGCTTGGTTTAATGGCTCTCTCACATGAAGATACTGAGGTACATCCTTGTTCTAAAGAGTGTGTTATTAAATTTAATAGCTTAAAAGTAGAACTAGATGAACAGTATCAAAAGGTCAACACATGCACTGTAGAACTAAATGCTTTTAAACACGGGGTTGCTAAATTAGAAGAAAATATAGTTTTGTATAAAAAGGGTCAACAAAACTATGAAGAGAAAATAAGAATTTTAACTCTTCGAATGAGGGAAAAAGATGTGGAAATTAAAGCTTTTGAAAGATAACTTTTAAAAGTGTCAACAGACAATGAAGCTTTAAAAGACAGTCTTAATAATGAAAGGGAAGTGATTAATCATTGGCAAAAGTCCTCTAAAGGATTGGGAAAACTGATTAATTCACAAATGGGGTATTATGATAAGTCAGGCCTAGGATATATTGAGGACCAACCTGGGATTAATTTAACTGACAAGGACTTATCAAAGGGGATTTTTGATAGTTCTAGTGAGTCAGATAGTACACATGAAAATGATAGATATGCTGAAGGAATGAAGGCAGTTCCTCTACCACTATCAGGAATTTTTATGTCCCCTAGTAATGATACAAGTATAGAGTTAGAACAACCAAAGGTCATTAATACCTCAAACTCTAGTACTTTGTCCCAAGATATGACTGTTGTGACCAAGAACATTGTTTATCCACCTCTAATGAACAATTTTGTTTCTGAAGAGTCTAAAACTAGTTCTGCTCCCAAGCAGGTAAAACTCCTAGCAATACAATGGATAATGATGTAAAACATAATACAACCAAGAGGGGTGGGTTAGGTTTTGAGAAAGTCAAGTTAGAACAACCTTTTGGGTCTTCTTTGAGAAGAAAATGATGTTATGTTTGTGGTAGTCTAAGTCATTTTATCAAAGATTGTACTCTGCATGAAGATAAAATTGTGAAACAAAAGGCTGCACAAAAGGTTATGAGAAACAGTATTGGGAAAAAATGCACAGGTTTATAGACAACAGAAACTTAAAAATGACAAACCTAAGTTTGATCATTCAAAAGGGGTAGCTAAACAGGTTAAACATAACTCTACCAAAAGTTTTGTTCCTAGAGTAGTACTTATGAAACAAGGTCTAGTACCTTTGAAGTCTGGTAAACCAAGTACCAGCAAGTCTAGAACTGCAAGTACTGCTAGACCAAACTCAAGTACTGTTGGTTCAAAGTTTGTTAAACCAAAGTTCCCAAGACTTCTAAGAATGTTGTTGAGAAAGTCAAAACATCTAGAAGTAAGCCTAATAACAAACCAGTGCAAATGTGGGTTCCTAAAAGAGAAAAACCATGTGTGAAAGCAAGTACTGCTAAAGCAGTACTTAAGGCAAAGAAGTCTGAGCACATAGAGTCACCCTATGTCTTTGACTACATAACTGAAACCATGAAGTATAAGAACAAAAGAAGCATTACTGGGAATGCTTCTGAACAGACTCTTAAGTGTGTAGGTCCCACAAGATCTGAGCCAAATGTGGCTTGGGTCCCTGTTAAAAACTAATAAGTTTTGCTTATGTGCAGGGGCATCTAATTGATGAATTGAAAGATAAAGGTATAGTAGATAGTGGATGCTCAAGACACATGACAACGAATAAAGATTTCCTTGCTGAATTTAAAGAATTCAGAGGAGGACCAGTAGCCTTTGGAGGTAGCAAAGGTAGAATTACTGGCAAAGGGAAGATCAATACAAGGAAGTTGGAATTTGAAGATGTGTTCTTTGTGAATGAATTGAATGAATTCAATCTCTTTTCTGTGTCACAAATGTGTGATAAGAAGAACAAGGTGTTGTTCACAAACACATACTACTTGGTGTTGTGTAAAGACTTTGAGATGCCAAAAGAATCTCAAGTACTGTTTAAAGTACCCAGGCAAGAAAATATGTACAC
The DNA here is from genome assembly GCA_025667525.1 of Glebionis coronaria. Lineage (NCBI taxonomy): Eukaryota > Viridiplantae > Streptophyta > Magnoliopsida > Asterales > Asteraceae > Glebionis > Glebionis coronaria. The sequence goes on from CM046874.1 coordinate 548,537,680, forward strand.
CTTTAATCTTCATACTATTACTCTAACATGTGGTATTACATGTTTGCTAGCTAAGGCTTCTTATGATGAGTCTAATTTATGGCATAGAAGGTTAGGACATATGAATTTCAAGAATCTTAACAGATTAGTGAATAGGAATTTGGTTAGAGGGTTACCTAACAAATCTTTTCAAAATAATTTCACATGTGCTGCTTGTCAAAAAGGTAAACAACATAGAGCCTCTTGTAAGACCAAGACTGTCAATATTGTGACAAAGCCTTTGTAACTTTTGCATATGGATTTGTTTGGTCCAGTTTGTAAGAAGCATCAGTCATAAGACCTTTTGTCTAGTCATAACTGATGATTATAGTAGATTCAGTTGGGTTTTCTTTTTAGCTCTTAAGAATGAAACCAATGAATTACTTAAGGATTTTATCACTTTAGTTGAAAAGCAGTTCACTAAACAAGTCTTAATCATTAGGACAGATAATGGAACAGAATTCAAGAATGCTGAATTTGATGAATTTTGTAGGTCTAAAGGCATTAAGAGACAATTTAGTAATCCTAGGACTCCACAACAAAATGGAGTAGCTGAAAGGAAGAATAGGACACTAATTGAGGCTCCTAGAACTATGCTGGCTGATTCTCTTTTGCCAAATACATTTTGAGCAGAAGCAATCAATACTGCATGTTATGTGTTAAATACAGTCTTAGTGACCAAGCCTCAAAACAAAACACCTTATGAACTTTTGACTGGTGTTAAACCAACCATAAGTCGTTTAAGACCTTTTGGGTGTCATGTGTCTATACTAAATACTCTTGACCATTTGGGAAAGTTTGATGGAAAATCTGATCCATGATATCTTGTAGGATATTCATTGCAAAGTAAAGCATATAGGGTTTACAATTTGGCATCTAAAAAGGTTGAAGAAAATGCCCATGTTAATTTCTTAGAAAATAAACCCAATGTCCCAGGAATAGG